>OZ010789.1:282383422-283633422 GCA_963932465.1 Maratus speciosus | reverse complement strand
AACTTCTCTCCTGACCAATTATTGAATTCATTGTTGATCCTCCCGTCCGTTTGTCTTAAACTACAAATGCGATTAAAAAAGAAAGGTTTTATTGTTTTAACATGACTGTGAGCGCTTTTTGCTTTCTAAGGCTGCGTATAGATGCTTCTTTTGTCATTCTTTTGCAATTTTCGTGGAAATCTTTTGTTCAGGACACTTCTGCGGTTTATTCACAAAAGAATGAGGGGAATCAACAATGGTTCAGGAGATAAGGAGATCAACCCTACTTGAAGTAAATGTTACTCTTTTGCAGGACATCAGTCCCTTTCCTTTTAACCCTCTGTCTACCAGAAGGGTCCAATGGACCCGACATGTATATTCAAAATATCTATTCAAACCAGAAAATTTCTTCAAAACAAACTAAATGTATAAATCAGACAATAATAAGTTAAATAAACAAATTAAATAGTTTTAAGTAAAAATTCTGGTGTAGAATGTTTTTATAAAACTTGAGTAAAATTTCCGGTAGTTCTAGGGTTAAAGTCATTAAAGATCAAAACACTGCGTGGCCACATGAAACTAAGCCGATACTGATAACAGTTAGAAGTATGGTCCATTCGCATCTTAAATGTAGCCAGAGGTCGGACTTGCCCGGGACATGGGAGGGGTAAATTTACTTATTTTTTATGACGATCTTTTTATCTTTTTTTTTACAATTTTTGTATGATTGCATTGTTTGGTCAGCTGACTTGGATCGCAGAGGCAACTTTTCACAAGCGATCCTCCGTCCTTGTCAGCGGTAGAATAATTCTAGGGTGGGGTGTCTCATGTTAGTCTCTGAGAGCGGTTTTCACTTATGAGTTGCCACATTCTTTTGATGGATCCTTCAATTGTGTTGGTGTTAGCTCAGCAACCTGGCCTGTTCTGACCCCTCGCAAGTATTGCGTTACGTTCGATCATAGCGTCTAGATCTCAGGTCTGTGATGATAAGGGCAAAAGGCAGTATCTAGTTGTTTTAAGAAAAATTGAAGAATATTTATTAATAAACGTTGTTAATAATTAATTAATACCAGTTCTACTTTTATTATATGATTTACGGTACAGTTAGCAGGGATGTATCTTTCTGTTTTCACACAAACTATGTCAGCTTTTAACCATGTGCTTTCGTAACTGGTATTCTCCCACCTTAAAAACAAAATAAACAAGTTAACTATCTATATTATAAAGGACAAAAGTGTCCGTTTGTAACGCTGACGTCATTTTGATGGTGACAACAGCAGACGATTAAATTTAATTTTTACGTCAAATTTAATTTTTACTTCTAATGTCGCACATTTTCAAGTATTCAGTAGTGGAAAATTGGCGCAGAGGCGGAGCCTATCGACACCACTAAATTTTAGTAGTATTTTGCGGCTTATCTGATGACATAATTTCCTAGATTTTATTAAGGTGAATAATACAATAAACAATTAGCGGTGTCAATAGTCTCCCCCTTTTGCACCAATTTTCCACCACTAAGTATTACACCGTCGAATAGAGAAAAAATATATCTTCAAATGCAATTTTCTTGGGAAGTGTGTCGTAATTTGTTTGAACACTATATCGCTATTTAGTCAATTTTAATGATTTTTAGAATAATTTCTAAGCATGGCTTTTTTAAATCTAATTTTATCGCCTGCAGACGATTACGAAAGATAAATCTGCTTGGACTTAAATTAATACAAATAAGTCAGCATTTGTTTTCGGATTATACTCCAAAACAAAATTAAAACATTCATCAAAATTTAAATAAAACAATAAATCATAAATTAAACGCAAATTTAAGTTATCTAATCGAACTACGCGCTTAAACCTCTCAAATTACATAAACAAGAAGGCTGATTGTAATTAGTCATCTTTGGCGATTTCTACGGATGTTATCTCTGGAGCGAGACCATTGCAAAAGTATCGCTTTTAATAAATTTCCAACTTTCATTCCAAAACATTATTGCTAGTTTCCACATGAGTACGATTTTTGTTATTATTAGTGGGCAATCTAAAAATAAAAATAAATGTAAAAATTCTATTAGAGTTATGAATTAAAAAAATGGTTTTCACCTCTATTCTGTAACCCGAGAAGTCTATTTGAGGCGTTTACATGGAAATGAAGTAAGTCACTGTTGCCAGTGGGTTACTTTTTTTTTAATTCAGTTTTCTTGATTGGCACCACTTTTCTGAAATGGTAAAATTTTCCTTGCTATCGCCTTAATTAATATGTCATTAAATAAGACGAATTTTACTGTTTTAAAAAAGTGGTTCGAATCAAGAAATCTGAATATAAAAAAGTAGCCTACTGGCAGCAGTGATTTACTCCCTTTCCCATATCAACGCCTCATTTATAAAAAAAAAAAAAAAAAAAAAAAAAAAAAAAAAAAAAAAAAAAACTTTGTCATAACCGGAACCTAAAAATTCACGTAAAATTGAAACAAGAGTTTAGTTATCAGATTTTATTTGCAATGATTGATTATACTAAAAAATAAAATTGATATAAAACGTCAACGCTCGAGAAATGAACATTTAAATTAGTCTCAATTTGAATAGGGAAATTCATGACGAATTTACAAATAAGTTCATATTTCTAACATTAATGAAAATTAATTAATGCCCATTTCAAAATACCTTTACTAAGACATTTAATCATTTCGAGACATGCTACGCTATCAAAACTTTGTCGCAATTTATTTTCTTAAGTAAAGTTAATGTCTGCTTAATCTTGTACACATTAGTAATTTATTAAGTCTGATTATGATTTATTAAGCAAGTTTTAGAAAACTCTAAGGTGTTTCCATTAAAAAATTATATAAAATGTTACATTTTTAATGCTAGTAGTCAGAAGAGTATCGTAAAATAATACAGTAAAACCTCTTAAATCAGAATTTGTTTATCCTCATTAGACCTGAAATTAAAATACCACCAGAGGTGCAATACATTTCTTTTGAACAAACAAAAGGATACTATTTCTGGAAATGATAATTTAGGTGACTGATAATTTAGGTTGACAAATATGGATCTCAAATTATTAGTTCCTTAAAATACCAGTTTAACCCTTTCAGGGGCATAGTACTTATGTAAATTAACCCTTTCAGGGGCAAGGCACTTCTATCAGTAAAATACTGAAATGAATGAATGACACCGGAATTTAGAAGCAAATTTATTAGAAAATAAGTAAAAGTACTTTATAAAACGAAAATTTTCAAACTAAAATTCTGGTGTGAATGTCCCATTTAGGGATTAAAATTAGGTGGTCCTAAAACGAACCATCGCCCTTGAAGGGGTTTTAAATGTTGAAATGATTGATTCACACCGGTATTTAAGAACAATTTATTTAGAAAATCAGTAAAAGATCTTCTTCACGTAAAATTATAAAAGAAAAGTTTCATTCCAAAATTCCGGTGTCACTGTGGCATTTCGGAATGAAAATTAGATGGGATATATTATGTCCCACCACCCTTCAAGGTGTTAACTATCCATAACCGAAATTCCCACAATAATAAATTTTAGGCAACTCTTCAGGAGGTGAATGAATTACACCGAAGTCTACGAACAAATTTATTTTGAAAAAAGAAAAATACTAAATTTCGCTTACATATTATTAGGTTGAGCAAAAAGTTCTGGGAATTTTTTAATCTAATAGTTACCAGAATTTGTATCGTATATATGAGTACTAGTAGTATATCTATAACAGGAGTTCAGGAACAGTTTCATTTTTCGCTTCATTTTCATCAGTTGGAGCTCTGTTGTGAGGTGGTCATGTGAGGTGATTGCTCCATCGCATGTTATATATTTCGCAGTGTGAATGGCAGGTGTGGCGGTTCGTTAAAATAGTTTTCGCTCGCTATTTAGTGCTGCATTATGACGGCTACTGATGATCAAGATTATTATATCAAGGAAGTTATCGACAAAATATGTAATGGAACGTTAAACAGTAATTTCAAAGACCAATTTGATAGATTTTCTTCGAACTTTGAGGACTATTCTAAGACTATACTGGGCGATTTTTACACCTTCGTAGACCAATATATCTTGGATATTAAGGCTAAAGCTGGATATTCTGACTCTGCCTCTGAACAGAAAGAGGTAAGAAAAACTTGCCATGATGTTTTTACTCTGCTTGGGGAGCCAACCCATGATAATTTGTTAAATTCAGCTATCTTTAGTTTTTTTTGCTCTATTAAGTATAAGAAAACTCCTAACTTTTTTCTTACTAATACTAACCTTAAAAACGAAATTTTCAATGCAGTTAAGAAAGGCGTTAAGCGTCCTCTTTCAGAGGAGAGTTCACCTATCCCTCTAAGTAATAAATATAAGAATATCGCTAATGAAGTTACCCTTACTGAAAATATAGATATGGGTGAGTCAAATGTTAGTGATAATACTCAGAATACTGTCAAAGTTAAAAAATCTGTTAACCCTTTCTACGTCGAAGTCGACAGCATTTGGGCGGCGGTAGCTCATGAAATTACGGTGTTAAACTTGGAAAAACCAAAAATAACGCTAAAAGGCGAACGCATTGTTATACAATGTAACTCTGATAAGGACTTTAAATCTACTCAGAAATGGCTAGACCAAAACAAAAAGAAATATACAACTCTTGATCCTAAAGAACTTCGACCCAAAAAAATATGCATTAGGGGCCTCCCCTGTTACACCGATACTAAAATTATTGAAGATAGTCTCAGGGAGCATGGTTTCGCAGTCACTAGGGCTGCCATGCTTAAAAATCGTAAAACTGGCCAACCAATGCCAATATACATGGTAAATGTTATTCCTCGTAAGAACTTTGAAGAAATTTACCAAATTAACAATATACATTATATTTCTGTTAAGATTGAAGCTTTTACTAGCAAAAATCGCGTAACCTGGCATTTGTAACAGTGTTACAAATGCCAGGGTTACGGTCACGCATCAGAAGTGTGTGGCTTCGATGCTAAATGTGTAAAATCCGGAGATCAACATTTAAGTACAGATTGTCACCACAGGGGGCGTATTAAACCCACTTGTGCCAATTGTGGGCTGGGGCACCCAGCGAATTTCCGTGGTTGTCCAAAAAATCCTTATAGACTCGAAAATAAATAGAACCGAAAAACAAGTAATAGCGTCAGCAATCTATCCCAAGAAACCCAAATCTTAGCGGATATATTTAAGAATTATAATTATACCAAAAATACTAAAGACTCTGAACCCTCAACAAGTAATGTAGAATTAAACTATGATAACAATGATAGTACTACCGCACACACCCATTCCTCCCCTACTATTGAAAACTCTAATGCTCCTACTAATTACACCAATGATATTAAAGACATTCTTAATACTTTCAACGAAGTCAAACAAATCTTTCAAATCACTAAATTCCTAAAATGTATAAAGAACATCTCAACTCAGACTAAGAAACTCGATAATCCGATGCAAAAATTTATGGTTATACTAACTGAATTTGATAAACTTGCTAGTCAGATCAACATTAACGAAGATTAAGCTCTTCATTTGCTAAACTTTTTTCCTTCTTTTTTGTCTGTGCTGTTTGTTTAAAAAGTTAAAAAAAAACTCTATTCTTGTATTTTATGCTCTTCTCATGATATTACTCTTACTTCTTTCATTCTCATGTTTTATTCTCCTCAAATTACTAGACTGGGTGGACGCCGTCCTCTTGCTGTCGTTTGATCCCCTCGGCTTTTGCATTTAACTGTTTATTTGGTTTGAACTCTCCTCACTGTAGCTTTTTCTTACATTTTTATTCTTTTTTACTTAAAGTAATTTAAATTCTCTTGTAAATATGTAAATATTTAGTTTTGTTTCTTTTATTCACTGTGTTAAACTTTTTTACTTAACAAGCTATATTAATTGTATGGTCTCTGAATTGAGTCTTTTTTTTATGGGGCTTCCTTTGGTAGCTTTTTCGCCTGTCCTGGACATTTATGTGGATCATATGGAACTTTTTTTTTCTATTTTTTTCTTTTTTTTTTCTTTTTTTTTCCTACTAGTTCTACTAACAATTTTTTCTTAAAAATTGTCTATCTCTTTAGCTTTTACTCTCTATTTTTTCGTGGCTACTAGCCGCGTTTAAACGCTCTTTTTTCCAAGGCTCCCATTGCATTGTAGCACAATATACTCTTAGCCTGGATGTAATGTTGCCATGCAACTAGGGAATCCACACACCTGCTTGATTGTTCCATTGTTCCATTGAGTTCAGGAATTCG
Organism: Maratus speciosus; assembly: GCA_963932465.1. NCBI lineage: Eukaryota > Metazoa > Arthropoda > Arachnida > Araneae > Salticidae > Maratus > Maratus speciosus. The sequence continues at coordinate 283,627,204 of OZ010789.1, read as the reverse complement.
ATTATGGCCTCTTTCGACCAATGAAACACTTTCTCAAGGGCCGTTGATTTGAAACCTTTAATGAAGTTGAAGAAGCATGTCAAGAGTTTTTTGATTCGAAGGAGCCGCCATGGTACTTCCAGCAAACCCGGAATCTGGCAGAACGATGGCATAAAGTCGTGGACTATAATGTCTACTTTGAGAATGTCTCTACTTTGAGAATAGTCCGTGTTGCTTTTGTTGTTAATTTGCGCATAACAACACAACTTTTACAAATTTCACAGAACTTTTTGCTTAACCTAGTAAAACGAAAATGTTTGCACCAAAATTCTACAACCATTGCGGCATTTGGATATTAAAATTAAGTGGTTTCATAAACATACAATCGCCCTTCAAAGGGATAAAGAAGTGAATATGATCTACAAATCTTTAAAAAAAAATTATTGTAATTTTGTTTGTTAAACAATAATGAAATTTCTTACTTTCTTGGCCTTTCTAAACTGAAAGTTAAAATTCTAGTGCTATATTCACCTTATGTTAAATAATTAATTACATATAAAAGCACAAATAATTGTACAAAAATTACTTTAAGGTGTATACTTATAATATAAAGATATTTCCTTCTATATATTAAAAAAAGTTTTGATTTGGAAATGGACCCATGAAAATATGCGTAGATATTCCCGGCAGATCGGCATCCAATTTGAATGCTTAAGCATGGCCTTTCTTCGTTAATATTAAAAAAACTGTTGCATACAAAAATATGAAAATCGGTGGTATTATAGAGAAATGTTTGATAAACACACTGATGCAGACAGTTTTCAAATCGAAGAATTATTTTAAGAGATATTTAATGCCAAATTTGGACAAAATCGTTTCGTTAAAAAAGTTTTAAAGGAGCAAAAACTGTACATAGGAATTTAATCATTTTTAGATCATTTTATGCGTCAGAATTTCCCGGTGTGCAGATTGTACTTAGTTTTTTCAATTTGACTCATTTTTTGAGGTTTTATTTCTATTTTAAATTCAAATGTTCAGCATTTTGAGAGATATATTTTAGATATTTTAGAAAATTACATTAATTTAAACTGTTGCCAACTGTATAAACAGCGCAAACAATAATGTTTGCTTCAAATTAAAAATTTATTTTACACGTGACTATTATAAACAGAAAATATAAAAAGCAGGAACTCGTTGAAAATTGCGCATAAAAACTATAATTACACGTGAATTTTAAAAGAAAAAGAATATTTTGTAAAATAACTAGGGGGCTCTGCCCCCTACGAGCTACGCTCGCCAACCCCCGTTCAGGCACACCAAAATCCAAAAAGCACGCTAATTTGATCGGCTTTAAAAATATTGAATAATAAAAAAAAAACAGTAGCGATCTCTCTGTAAAAGGGTTTCCATTCGTTTTCCTTGGATTGGGGATTTTTAAGGCCAAATCGGTTTCTGTTAAGAGATACAATGGCTGTTTTCGTATTTAATTTAAAAAAAAATTAGTTCTCCCGGTATTTTTTAACAGCGCTATAAGATAGTTCTTTTAAATAATTCATTTTAAATGCATCGTTTCAAACCTGACGTAATTTACACCAAAGCTTTGTTCTCTTATTATATTCACGTGAAAATACTTTTGTTGTTAGAAGGAAATATTATTTGCTCTGTCTTCGAATTCACTATAATTGTTGAAAAGATTATCTCAAAATATATCGCGCATGACGTAATTTCCTCAAATTACAAGTTTTAACGAATAATAATGATTTTTTTTTATTTTAAGATTTCGTTTCTCTTTTAAAATTCAAGTGTAAAAATGGTTCGGCACAGATGTCATTGGCGCAATTTTTTTCTGCCGCCAATTTCATATACGCAACGGGTACTTAACTGGTGCTAAAGTGGCGTTATTTTGCTTGATATAGTAACCCGGATGTTGTTGTTTATGCTATTGATGTTTTCGCCAAATTGGCGTCGGAAAAAAATTGCGCCAATGATGTATATGACATCTGTGCCTATGATTCTTATGACGTAATTTTCCTGCTTTTAACATGTAATCATTTAATTCTAATTTTAAAGTTTTTTTCTGTTTGTAATAGTCACGTGTAAATAATTTTTTAATTTGAAGTAAACATTATTGTTTGCGCTGTTTATACAACTGGCAACAGTTTAAATTAATAACATTTTCTAAAATTTGTAAAAAATATCTCTTGAAATGCTGAAAATTTGAATTTAAAATTGAAATAAAACCTCAAAAAATGAGTCAAATAAGAAAAAAAAAATGCAATCTGCACACCGGGAACTTATAACGTATAAAATGATCTAAAAATGATTAAATTCTCATGTATAGTTTTTGCTCCAATAAAACTTTTTTAATGGAACGATTTTGTCCAACTTTAGAATTAAATATCTGCTAAAATAATTCTTCGATTTGAAAACTGTCTGCATCAGCGTGTTTATCAAATATTTCTCTATAATACCACCGATTTTCATATTTTTGTATGCAACATTTTGTTTTAATATTAACGATGAAAGGCCATGCTTAAGCATTCAAATTGGATGCCGATCTACCCGGAATATCTAAGCAGATTTTCATTGGTCCATTTCCACATCAAAACTTTTTTTTTTTAATATATAGAAGGATAAATTCATTAATATGCATTAGAAGTCTTAAATAGGAGAATTTACGTCACATTTACGTCACATTACACTTATTACGTAAAATGAACAAAAAATAATATTGTAAAACAGTTTAAATTTAAAAATTGCGCGAGACTTTATTTGATATTTTAAGATGATCATAATATTTCATTTCTAACAAAAATATTTTTACGTGAATATTAAAAAGAGAAAGAAAAGTTTGGTGAAAATTACGTTAGATTATAATTGTCAGATTCAAATTATAATTCAATCTTCCGAAATCTTTTTAAAGCCGATAAAATTAGCGTGCTGTTAGAGTCTGCGGTGTTTGAACGGGGGTTGACGAGCGTAGTTCGTAGGGGGCAGAGCCCCCTAGTAAAATACAAATTAAAAATATCTTAAAAGACATAAAAAAAACCAGAGCGTTTTCAACCATTACAAGGCCATAATCGGTAGGATAGTACACATTTCTTTCAGGTGCATACATATAATATAAAGATATTTAAATTACAAATTAAAAATCCTACTGATGACGGCCTTGTAATGGTTGGAAACGTTCTGGGTTTTTCTAATTTATTTTGAGATATTTTAATTTGTATTTTAAATATCTTTGTATTATATATATGTACCTGAAATTAATTTTTGTACAATTATTTGTGCCTTTATATTTATTTTAATCATATTTAACTGTGTAGAAATACACAGCGTGGCAATCGTATGCACTGGTATCGCTTTAGTATGTATCGATAAATTTTTCATCAAATCATTTTCTTAGGTGGAGCTACCATTGACTTTTGTTGCTTGAAAGTGTAAAACACCGTGCGTTTATTAAATCATCTCGAAATATGTGGTGCGAAATGCATTTAAAATATTAGGTCATTAAGCATAAAACGTCCGACTTAAAAGGGAATATTTTTTTTCTGAATTCTCAACAGAAACCATTCAAAAATTTCTGGTGTAAATTAAGAATTTCTAAATAGAGTAACCCCTTTCAAATCGGAAATTTCATACTTAACACATTAACTGTTTAATTTTTGTTCGACACCATAAACTAAAAAGAGAAGAAACACCATTTTTTAAGTATTAAAGTATTTGCCTTAAATAATCGAAAAATATCTGTCAATTGCTAAACCGAAGATTACAGGTGAAAATTAGTGGTATCAAAAAGGTTCTAGTGATGCAATAAGCCAACTCTTCTTGCCCGAACTCTGTTCGGGCAAAACAGTTAAGTAGTTAACCCCTTGAGGGACGGAGGGATATACACTGGTGTCCAAAATTAAGGACCAGTCACAAAGCTAATTTTTAAGTAAGCGAATACTCAAAAGGAAATAATAAAATTCAAGTAATTAGTATCCATATAGCGCAGCTAGTCCATATAGCATCTCATTCATGTCACACATGGTCACAAGTGTCACAGTCACTACGGTGAAACAAAAAATAGGAAATTCCACCCGTCTCATTATGAATCTCAAATGATCACTATATCTGACTCCATTGAGACGCCAATGTGACTGCTGCTTTGTGACGAGTCACCATGCGACTTTACAATGTAGTTACATTGCGACTCTCATATGACTGTCATTTTTCGACTCAATTTCAAATCATCATTAACGTTGCATTATGATAAGTCACCAAATAATATCGCATTATAGTCACATGCACTGCAAATAGAGGCGTCTTAAATTAAGACACATATGTGACTGAAAAGGTATTTCAGACACTTAAGTATCTGAATCTGAAAATTCAGTCATGATAGATGTCTTAATTTAAAACATATAAGTGTCTTACTGTGATCATGGTGTAAACGAACTGAGAAAGGTGTCTAAAAAATCTGCAAGTGTCTACTTTTAAGACACTTTGTAACTCCGTTCCGCATTAACCACCAGGGGGCACTCTAGTTGCGCATGCGTTTTAGATGCCTTTCGTTCGAATTGGATGTTAGTTTGTAATTCAAACTGAGCGTTTGTTTTATCTACGCGTACATTTTAACTAATAATTTATTTTGACTTGATTCGGTTTTTGCGGAATGTGAAGTTCCAGGATTTAATCCGTATCGACATAGTGATATTCCATATTAATGAAAGGTGTCAAGCAATAACAATAATATAGTGTTCTTCGTCTCGTCAAAGCAGCTAAAGAGAACTGTTGTCTGGCGGGCTATGTTTTTAGGATGGAAATATTCCATTCTTTTAACAGAGCTAGCCGGATGTGCAAAGGGATTTTCTTTTTTAAATATCAGTCTGCTTAGCTCACGGATACTAACGTAGCCTCCAATCCGGTCGTCGCCTGGGTGGATGTGATTTTGGAATAATCAGACCTTTTTCCAGGTAAGTGGACCCTTCACTATGTATTGAAAACTCTCTGCGAATGTTTTCTCTTTAAATAGAGACCTCACACGAGTCTATAGCTTTATTAGTTCCTGAGTTATGCCAAAATTTGTTTAAAGCATTTTGCCTATGGGATTTCCATGTTAAAATTTTATCTTGCTAATATTTAAATTTCTACTATTGAAATCATCTGCAATCATGTTTCTGTATTATTTTACATCCGATGTTATCCTTAAAATAAGTTTTGGCAAGTCTGCATGGTGTATTAGTTGTTACTGAATCTATTGAGATACACCATCCTAAGCCTTCTTTCTCTGTCTACTCGCACGCCATTACTTTAAAAATAGCAGTGACAGCACCTGTTGATCGGCTCATAATTTCTTAATTACCATCAAGGCTATCTTAACCCTCCGTCTACCAGACGGGTCCATTGGACCCGACAGGTACATACAAAATATTCATTCAAACCAGAAATTTCTTTAAAATAAACTAAGTATATAAACCAGACAAAAATAAGGTAAATAAATAAGTTAAATAGTTTTAAATAAAAATTCTGGTGTAGAACGTTTTATTAAAACTTGAATAAAATTCCCGGTAGATCTAGGGTTAACAGCGTTTTCTTAGAGTAATCACTACACAGGAGTACCTTTTATATGGGTTTTATTTATGTATAAAATATTTTTATAAGCATTTAATGCGACAGCATTTGTAACGTTCACATCGGTTTTACATTTCCCATAGGTTTAATATGTTATATGTACTGAAATTCTCAACTCTTTATAGTAAACATCCTTATTTAATTTTCATTTATTATGTATGCTTTTCATGTCTGATGACGTTTCCTTGCGTCTCAGATTTTATACACCGTGATAAATTTAAAGTTATTTAAAAGAATATAGTTCGAAAATCCTTCCATTTACCCATATCATTAATTCCCCAATCTGTTTTTTCCTTCTGCTATATACTTTTGTTGTTTCCGAGCATATTAGAAATATTCTATTTCCTATACTGAAAGTAGTCAACTTGAGATGTTTTCATTTTCAAGCCCGGTGATTCACACCACAATTTGAAGACTCATCAGAAATCGTCTGAAATCTGTAGACGTAAAGCGGAGAAAATTTTGTTGTCGTCTTCAATAAATCTTCTTATTTAACGATTTAGAAAATGTTCTCGCCTTATCTCTGTATTAGTCATAATGATTATTTGTAAATTCTTAAATTCATGTAATTATGTGCTGTTAACATAATTGTAAAAATACGGTAAATATATACAGCTATATTTCATTTGAAATTAATTATAATATTGATTTTTTGATTATTTTTAGTAAAAAAGAAATCTGAAATTTAAAATGAATATCAGTAAATAGATAGAATTTTATACTATATGTACTTAAGCATAACTAAGATTTTGCACTTAAAGCTGAATTATTCTATATTTACTGAATCACAATGCAGGGTTGGAATTTTTCTAGAAGAAGGACTTGATTAAAGCAAGGGTAAACTCTGACATGTCCCCCCCTCCGCTCCCCACCACCTACGATTTTTGCTGCCCCAAATTCGATATGCAATTTTTTTAAAGCTTATGCGTTAAATGTGTTTCGACATTGTATATTGGTTATAATCCGTATTTTGAACAAAAAAGGTAGAATAAGATTAAAAATTAAGTACAAAAAATTTTAAATACAGTAAAAACTCTTAATCGCGGGCACCTTCAGAACGCTGAATCTGTCTGCTATTCGATTGTGTTAGCTTTTATGAGGTAAATATATATACAGTGAAACTTCCCTGTGCGACCACCTCCATTAAGCGACCACCTCCCTGAACGACCATTATTTCATGGTACGAAATTTATACCCATAGGCTCAATACTAATTTTACCTCTATTCAGAGACCACCCCAGTTGAACTCCCTCCATAAGGGACCCATTTCTTTGAAGAAAATGAAACAAATTCCGTTTTTTCCGGGTCGCTTGAAAAAGGTTTTATTAGAATAATAATTCCGGAGAGCGCATTATTTATCAAACTTCTAAACTAAGTTTAGAATTTTTATTTATTCCGGTAACTTTTAAGTGTTTAAACCCCTTTGTTCCTTTTTAGGCAAAGAATTTAACTCTGATGACACATTAAGGATGACGGTCCATAAACTCCCCTGCCCTATTCTGTCAGGAAACTCTCAAAGGAATAGATAAAGTAATGAAATCGTCAAAATTCGTTCCAGACAAAAAAAAAAAAAAAAAATGCATTATTTATTGAATTTTGAAAGGACTTGGAAATAAAATTTATAGTAGATAAACCATAAAAGCAGCAAAGCAAACATCAATGTATTTATTTTTTAAACTCTGCAGTAATTAACTTAATTAACTTTTGTTTTGATACTTAAATTAATTTTCATATGTTTTCTTAATTTGAAATATATAATTTTAGTAACATTAATTCTTACATTTTTTCAACAATTAAATTCTAGATTTTAACATGACCTCCATTAAGAGACCACCTTTCGGAGCGACCAATTTTTATTGGAACGGAAGTGGTCGCTTTAGGGAGGTTTTACTGTATATTGATAAAGGTGAGTGTTCGCTAAAGACAACTGTTCGTATGAAGGCTTTGCAGTAAAATCTCCATAACGGACAATCCTAAATAAAGGACACCACTATTTAAGAAACACATTTTTTTATTGAAAATATGCAAAATTTTTATACACTTATACCTCAGAAAAGCAGACACCTCCGAACGTCGGACAAATTCCACGGTTCCGAGGTGTCCGCTATTGAGAGGTTTTACTGTATTAAGACAAATATATTTTGTTTTTAACCTTATTCTACTCTAGAAATTCATAATATTGGTTAATAATAAATATTGATTAATAAATATTACAATATAATACTCATATACTGTAAATTTGGGGGAATCCAGTGTTAGATTTTATTTAACACAGAAATAAAAATGCTTAAACTAATTTCCTGGGAATATCTTATTTAAATGGGAAAAAATTGCACAACATAGCAGGGATGGGACTCTTTCTGAAGCAGTGAATCATTTTTTATATTTGGGAGTAATCTGTTACCATAAAGCAGAGCTGATTGCAGCATGGGCAAACTGGGCTGTTTCTATGGGCCTTTAGCTTTACGGGCCACTAAATTTCGTACGAAATTTCCATAAAGCTGATATTTTAAATTCATTTTGATCTTACACTTATTTTAATAAATATTTTGCACTTTTAGAACATGATTAGGCTAAAGAAAAGGATATATTTATCCAAATATGTATTTGACGGCATCGAATAGGCTTGTGTTATGATGTAATATTGAACTCTTTAAAAACTTAACTTGACTATGATAATACTGGATTTTAAGCTTGTAATAATTAAAATTACTGATGAGGAACAGTTTATATGGAGTAAGAGTTCACATCAAGCTGACAACGTGATCGTACTAGTGGTGGTTCGTGATTCACCATCATTTTAAAGAATAAATCAAAACTACTACCTGTAGAACTTGACATGGGTATGTTGGAGACAGAGAAAACAAACAATCTAGCTGGAACATGTTTTTATTTCAGGATGTGCAGGTCTTTATGAGGAGAGTGCATGGCTTGAAAACTGTAGGAACTTCTGATAAAATTGTGGACGCGATATTTAGTAAAAAGAACATGTCTTAATGAAAGGGATGCTGATCTGGTGTATGATTAAACGTTATTTAGGAAAAGGTGGAACATGAGTGCCTTCCATGGCACACAATAAATCTTGGCACTGAGACCACACGTGGTCCGTGCAACATAATGAGTCCGCGTACTGCGTAAAAATACAGCTATACACTACGAAGCGAATCCACAGACTGACTTTTTCCCGTGCGAGCGTTTTCAAAATCGCCGCGGAAAAGGTACGCCAAGCAAGGCCAAAACGATACTGCTCCAAAAATGGAACTCACGGCAAACCTGCTTTCGCCAAGGAGTGACCAGGGGGAGAAAGAGCGCTCGCAATGATGATAAACCTGATCATTCATAAAACAGAACGTACGCTTGCAAAGAGCTGGCATTTTGCCAAAACGGTACTATTGAAAAAAGGAAGATGCGTACTGACTGAATTCAGAAATTAAAACGATAAAAGCTGATAAAAAGTTGATCGATTGATCAAAACATAAGATAATGAATTTTTAAAAGGGAAAACTTAAAATGGATTAAATAAGATACATTAAAATTAAAGATTAAATAATTAAGACTAAGGATTAAAGATATTAAATTAGAGATATTGAATTGGGAAGAATAAGAGACAATATATCAACATGATAGCTTATTTTTTTTTGTAACAGTGTATGAAGACAATGGGGGGAGGGGGTGAATGAATACTAGGTCTTTGGACTAGAAGCAATTTGAAGTTCTCACTAAAAGTAATAAACATTTTTGATGCCGTAGGGCATATATGATAACACATAAATACATATTTAGGTGAAAACAATATATATATTATCCTATTCTAAAACTACAAAATACTGATTACAATCCTCATAAGGTCAAAACTGATTTAAAATATCAGCTTTATGAAAATTTCATACCCAATTTGGGGTACCCTAAAAGCAGGGAGCAGAGAAGCATCCCAGTTTTCCCACGCTGCAATCAGCTCTGCTGTATGGTAACACATTATTCCCATTTATAAAAAATGATTCAATGTGGTCAAACATGGCTGCGTATATGACTTAGAAAGAAAATGGTCAAAGATGGCTTCATATTGGCTAAAAAAAAAAAAAAAGGCTCAAAGATGGCCGTAATTAAGACATTTCAAATGTCTGAAATTCAGACGTAAGAAGTGTCTGAAAAATTTAAGACATTTTAAAACGTCTTAAAATTGAACACTCGTGTTTCAGACACTTAAGTGTCTGAAAATTTTAAGACATTTTAAAACGTCTGAAAATTGAACACTGCGTTTCAGACACTTAAATGTCTGAATTTCAGACATTTCAGTCTACAGTGTGGTGACTTTTCACAAAAGAGCACAATGGTGACTTCACAGTAGTCTCTCTGTCACCTGAAAGTCATTGTGACTTTAATGTGACATTATTTGGTAACTTTTCACAATGCAGCGTTCACGATGACTTTGAAATTGAGTCTACAGATGACAGTCACATGAGAGTCACGATGTAACTACATTGTAAAGTCACATGGTAACTTGTCACAAAGCAGCAGTCACAGTGACGTCTCAGTGGAGTCACATATATTGATCATTTGAGACTCATGATAAGATGTATGGAATTTCCTTTTTTTTTGCTTCACGTAGTGAATGTTGACACTTGTGACCATGTGTGACATGAATGAGATGTTGCATGGACTAGCTGTGCGGTAGAGATAGTAATTATTCTAATTATATTATTTCCTTTTGAGTATTCGCGTACTTGAAAATTGGCATTTTGTGATTGGTCCTTAATTTTGGACATCAGTGTATTACATCCCACCGAATTTTAATGAAGACTCGCACCAAAAACTTTTTATTAAATTTTACTTTCTAACTTTGGTGGAAAAAAATTGAAAAATTGCTTTTCCTCCTTTTGACGTAAATTTTTTTCGAAAATTCCGGCGTCAGTTCAACATTACACAAACACAATTGCTTGTTCCTCAAAGCGTTAATGACGTTATATATGCCTGAAATTTCGTTCATTCTTTATTTATAGCGCATTACAGCATAAATCTTTTTAATTCTGTTTTTCGGAATATTTATCTTTCAAAAATAAGTCTCCCGTAATTTTAATTGCATGATAAATATCTAAAAAACACTGGATTTCTATTCATTCGTACCAACAAACACGATCATAGCGCCCTCTGGTAAAAATGTAATTCTTTTGGATATGGATTCGATTGTTCATTTCCACACTATATGCTTCTATCCACTTTTGTAGCCATACTGTTTGAAAGGCATTTTGAAAAATCTTACGAAAATAACATTTATTCAATTCCTACTTTTAGTTCACACCCTCCCTATATTTATTTATTTATACATCTTGTTCAAATTTTCAATCGTTAATAAAATACTTATTATTCATCCTATCAAGTTGAAATAAATTTTTTAAACGTGTACTGGATGACAATTGATGTTAATACAGTTTTTTCAAATATTAATTCATTAATTAAATTTTAATTAATTAATTTTAGTTTTATATGGGAGACAAAATGGCGGCCATTGGTTATTGAAGCATTTAATGCATCTTCATATCTATAAGGGAGGTTACCATAGGGGAGACCCTGTTCTGTCGCCAAATACCGCCAAGTTTGTCGCCAACTTGATGATATATTGAAGTTTGGCGACCAAAATGAGTCGCCAAAATGACGTCAACTTGGCGGTATCTCTAATATTTCGCTAAATTCCCATAGACTTCCATTGTAAACCTACTTGCTAATAGAAAATCAACAAATTAAGATATTTTAATGCAACAAAAACTAATATTAGCTTAAGGGATTATATTAAATTTTTCTTTGATGCCCTAAGTAGGAATTGACTTTAAAAACAACATTTTTATATTACTTGTTTTATGATTAAACCGTTCATTCTGCAAATCACTGTATCTCCTACGGTTGGTGTAAACTCGAAATTCCCAAATGAGAACGCAGTAAACGTAGTTGTTTTCAGTTTTGGGGCTTTACATAACTTTTAAAAATATCTTTAAGTGATTACTCGTCATATGTTCTGCGTGCTGCTTACGTTAACTCTTTATATTTAGTCTTCGAAATAACCCTACTTCCAGCGCAAATAAGTGGAAATTATTTTAACTTAAGATAATGTAAATATAATATGTGATCTTGCCAATACATGTTGATGAAATTTAACCCCTTAACGGTTACATTAAATTACGGTATTAAAAATTTACTATTAAATTTTATCTAGTAAAAATTCTATTAAAAATTGGTGCATTAAAAATGATCTATTAAAATTTCAAATTGCTTATTGGATCCACTTTTTTTGAAAAATAGATATTAAACTTATGGAATAACAAGTAAAAATGATACCATAATAAAGCCAATTACACTACCTAAATTATATCTAATTATTTACTTAAAACACTGCATAGATGAACTCCGAAATCTTTAACCTTAATTTTCAAAGTATAAATGTTTAGGTCATAGGATTTTAAACTTTCAAAACATTCAATCTTTAACAAAATATGTATATTAACCCCATGAAGTGCGGTGGGATACACTATATCCCATTTTAATTCCGAAATACGTGAAGAAAATCTTTTACTTATTTTCAAATAATTTTGTTCTTAAATCCCGGCCTGAATCAATCATTTCAACATTTAATTAACATAAGTACTACGCCCCTGTAAGGATTAAAGAACAATCATTTATGAACCCTTTAAAACAAAATTAATGACTCTCTTTATAGTAGTTAAATATTGAATATTTTCAAAGAGAAAACTTTAAAGTCATTTTTCTCAAAACGTGATTTTGGGGCATTCCACGCAAACTTCTTCCCGCCCTTGGCCACATACGTGGACGTTTAGTCTTTTGTAATTATAACTACTGTCAATAATAAAAAGAAACTAATCGGATATGTGGCAAACCCAAAACTTTCTTCTATCTCATACATGTTAATAGTTCCTGAAAAATGCGTTATAGCAGCTCGACCGGTGAGATTATTTACACCAAAATCTAATCAGCAATAACTTATGTCAACTTTTAATTGAATTTGAAGTTTGGTGAAAATCCGTGCATTAGTTTTTGAGATAGAGCTATTGCGGAAATCGTGAAAAGTTTTGCATAGCAGTGGCACCTGTTGGCAATTTGCACCAAAAACTTGTCAGGAACAAATTATATCAGGGACTAACTGATTGTAAAGTTTGATTAAAATTCATGCGTTAGTTCTTCAGATACAGCTATTGCGGAAATCCTGGAAAATGCAGTATAATAGCGCAACCTGTTGGCCGATTTACATCAAAACCTAAGCAGGGCTCGCAGCGTTCCCAAAATTTTAGGCATTTCCTACCACTATTCCGAATAATAAAATCTTCACGGTAGTTTTTAGTAACAACTGGAAAAAATAGTGGTAATAAAGTGAGAAAATTTTAGGAACGCTGCGAGCCCTGCCTAAGTAACACTAATTGATATCACGGACTAACTGAATGTGAAGTTTTATAGAAATTCGTGTATTAGTTCTTGAGATGGACGTGCTGCGATAATCATGAATAATGCAGCATAGCAGCGCAACCTATTTTGCGATTTACACCAAAAAGTAATTAGCGACAAAATATATCAAGGACTAAATGAATCTGAAATTTTCTGAAACTCCGTGCTTTAGTTCTTGAGATATAGCTATCGTGGAAATCATGAATAATGCAGCATAGCAGCGCCACCTGCTGGACGATGTACGCGAGAAAGTAATCGGCACCAGTTTATATCAGGACTAACTGAATCTAAAGTTTTCATTAAATTTGGTTCATTAGTTCTTGAGATACAGCGCTCTTAAAATTTGTGTCACACACAGACAGACATTTTGTTAAAACATGTTTTTCGGGATCTCTGAGTCCTAAAACGTGTAAATCCGTCGAAAACCGGAATTCGAAATTTTTTACGAATCGAATACTTTCTTCTTGTAAAAACAGAAGAAAGTAAAAAAAGTGGTTTGGTTTGGTTTATTTTTGACGGCCGATTATCTGCTCGAGGAATATAGGCCCTAGGGGGAGTGCCCTCCGTGGGGGTCTTTCTAAGGGAACCTAACCCGTATTTACGCATGGAAATCCACGGTTTCGAAGAAAACCACGAAAACTCCGAACGGTTAGGCCGACGGGCGCAATTGGGTTCCAACCCAGCACCTCCCGTCTACCAGCTTCGAGAGCGGAACCTCTCAGCCACTGGTGGGGCCGTAAAAAAAGTGGATAATAACTTATTCACTACAGAATCCCCCAACAAGGGAAGTAAAAGTTTTATGTTTTGTCTGCACTGAAAATGTAATTTCCTATGTTAGAGATATAAAAAAAGCTTAAAGTGATTTTTTCGGCAGTCAGTGTTGTTGGATTATTTGAACAAGTCGTTAATATTTGATAAAAAAAATATCAGATCTATTGAATATATTATGTTTTAATAATTTGTAGAAATATAAGAGAGAAATCTACAAATAGTTGGTCATTACTTTCTTCTATCTTTACAAGAAGTATTGGATTCGTGAAAATTTTCGACTCCCGTTTTTCGACGGATTTACACGTTTTAGGGGTCAGAGACCCTAAAAAACACGTTTTTACGAAATGTCTGTCTGTGAGTATGTGACACAATTTTTTGGGCGCTCTACCTCAAGAACTAATGCACGGAATTTAATTGGAATTTATATTCAGGTACTTCCTGATATAAATTGGTGCTGGTTAGTTTTTGGTGGGAGTCACCCAACAGGTGGTGCTGCTATGCTGCTTTTTTCACGATTTCCGGAATAGCACCATCTTAAGAATTAATGCACGGATTTTCATAAAACTTCAGACTTAGTTAGTCCTTGATATGAATTGGTGCTGTTTACGTTTGGGGATAAATCGCCCAATAAGTGGCGTGGCTATGCTGCATTTTGGCAGGATTTTCACGATTTCCTACCACCCTTTCCTTTCACGATACCTCCATCTCAAGATCTAACGCACACATTTTCATCAAACTGATTCAGTTAGTCCTTGATATTAAATGATGCTCATTACGTGTTGGTGTAAATCGCTCAATGTATGTCGCTGTTGTGCTGCATGTTGCGCGATTTCTTCAATAGCTCTTTCTCAAGAACTAATGCAAGAATTTTCATCAAACTGCAGATTCAATTAATATTGATTAATATTGCTGCTGATTATGATTTTTTGTAAATCGCCCAATATGTGGCGCTGGTATGCTGCATTAGTCATAATTTCTGCAATAGCTCTATCTAAAAAACTAATGCACGGATTTTCATCTAACTTAAGATTAAGTTACACGTTGACACAAGCTGTTGTTACTTAGGTTTGGGTGCCAATCGCGCAATAGGTCGCGCTGCTATGGTTTTTAACGATTTTTGCAATAGCTCTAACTCAAAGCTAATGCACGGATATTCCCCAAGCTTAATATGCAGTTAGACGTTGACTTATGTTGACGATGATTAGTTTCTGGTGTAAGTTACCTAACAGGTGGCGCGGCCATTCTGCATTTTGCTGGATTTTTCACGAATTCAGCGATAGTCATATATGAAGAACTAATGCACCGAATTTCACCTTTTTTGGACTCCTCATGATGAGCATAGATTGCCATTTAATTTTGGCACTGTGATAGCGAAATTTGAAGTATTAACATGTATGAGATAGAAGAACGTTTTGGGCTTGGTATATCCGACTAGTTTTTTTAAGAAATCATTTGAGTTATAAATTACCATTAATGTTCAGCAGCCACAACTGTGAATGTTGTTTTTTTTTTAATTTTAATTGTTTTGCTCTTCTTTAGGTTCCTGTTAACATAAAATAAAATGAATAAATCGTAAAACCTTGAAAAGAATTAAATAAGTAATTTTTTTCATGAAACTTTCAAGTTGCATAGTATGTGGTAGGCTCTATAAAACGACTCTACATTTTTATCTTTTTCGTGGAAAATATATTTTTTTTCTGGTGTTAATCACTAAACTTTTGAAAATTTTATATAAGTAAGATACAGTTTTGTTTTTAAAATATGCAGATGCTATAAATAAACACCTTTTTTAAGTTCAATGTAGGCACAAAACTCTCAATTATAATTAAAAATCAAAAATCTGTTTGCATCCAAACAATTTTATAATCATGTGCGCAACGTTTGATAACAATTTTTTGCTCGACAAATTTAAAAAAAACCTTATAACAATTCACTTTTCGCATTTTGATTTTCAAAAATATGAAATGAAAGAATAAACACGTATCTATTACCACCTTCTTCTTCATCATCATTTTTTTTTTAAGATATAAAAGTACAAAAAGGGTCATTTTTTATTTTACCTTTCGATATTTTGGAAGCCATCTGAAATGTCAGTTTTCGTGAAATGTTGAGGTTCATGCATGTTTAGGCTCCATATTAAGATGTAGTTTTTCTGTACAAGTGGGGACAGCTTGCGTTAAGCATTGTTTCACGATAAATTTTGCGTGAGATTTAAAAAAAGCACGTTTTCAACATTTAAAAAAACGATGATACACTATTCTTTTACGTATTGCTTATATTTGACTGGATATTTCTTACAAAGAAACTGTGTATGCATTTTAAAATTGGACTTTTCAAAAATAATTAAATTCAATTTTTACCTTAACCCCTTATTTCTCGTTTCCGTGATATTCATGGGCTGTGTCTTTAATTCAGATTGTTTGATTCCCACCAGTTTTATAAGATGGTGTAATTGGCTTTATTATGGTATCATTTTATCTGTCATTTAGTAAGGTGAATATTTCTTTTTCAAAAAAGTGGTGCCAATAAGCAATTTGAATTTTTAAACCGTAATTTAATGCGACCGTTAAGGAGTTAATAAAAGACAAAATTTTGATACGCGATATGGATTTCAGAAAGAAATCTCTAAAAAATTGACTATTCAAAGAGTTAAAAAATATACACATGTTTGTTTGTAATATAGTTTTAATTGATTAAAATTTAAAATCGAGTCAAAGCTCAAAAATTAAGATGCATGGAGCATTTCAAAATTTCATTTTAAAGTTACATTTTTTTAACCCCTTGACGGGCGGTGAGATATCACCTACGATTAATGAAGTTTTGCACGAGAAACATTTTATTAAATTTTACTTTTCTAACTTTGGTGGGAAAAAGGTCGTAAAATTGCATTAATTTTATAGAAGAAAAGCCGACTTCATGAATCGCAGAGATTCGATGATTAGATAAGGAAATTATTACTATAATATTTTAGTGGTATCCAGCGTGCCACAGTTGGCCAACCCTGGTTTAATCTATAAAATAATTGTTTTTAAATAGATGTGTATTCCAGTAAAATTGCAGTCCATTCAACGTCATAGATATCAAGTTTTGCGCTTTTATCCGGCAATAAAAATTTAATAGTAAATGGTGACATTTTTTCATCGCCGAAATATGATATTTAATAAGGAAATAATATCTATGAAATTTTCCTGGTATTAGAAAAGCGTAAATGTTGGCAACCATGTAAACATTATTCCTCAGGTTGTACTGTGAGAGTGTAAAAACAATTTATTACGAAAGATGAAATAAAATGTAGAAGAAATGTTTGATTACATTAAATAGGTATCATGTTTTTCTTTGCGTTGTATATTAGATATTTTTTTTAATGTTTCATTTAAGAATGTTTTTCGTAATATCACAGTTCTACCGGAAATTTTACACAGTTTTTTCGCCCTATTTAACCTCTTGAGGGGCGGCGGGATACATTATATCCCTCATAATTTTAATTACGATCACAACAGAAACTTTTAGTTAAATTCTACTTGTATAACTTTCGTGGAAAAAAATCGAAGAGTTGTTTTTCCTTATTTTGAAACACAAATTTTCAAAATTTCCGGTGGGAATTCAACGTTATAGAAACACTATTACTTGCCCCTGAAAGGGTTAACTGCAGAAAAAGAAGAGAAATCCTGTCATAAGCGACGCGGTTAAGAATATTGTGGTTAAAAAATTTGAATCGAAAATTTCATACTGTGATGTAGTGGGCCAGAGCTTTTTGGTTCACTAAGCTCTTGTGAGATGATCGTTGAAAAATAATACATATTTCTTACCAAAGTCCTTTATTAGAACAACTAAAATAGATTTGAAAAATGTAATAACAAACTTTACCATTCATAGGTAGACACTCTCACTTTTTATTAACAGACCTATACTTCTCATAGCCAATCTGAGTAAACGATGTTTACTCGCATCTATTCTGTTGGTAAAAAACCACCTGACTTGATCAGTGTCCCCAGTCTACTGTTTAGCCTGCTCACCAGCTCCTGCCTGAGCCTTTTCTTTTTTTAACTTTGGGGACGAGTTACCACACATTGTCCAGTCCTCCCTATTTCTTGGAAAAGTGGAAATAATCTGTTGAGCAGATCCCAAGGGCAGAGCTATGCCTGCTATTTCCCCTGCATGCCTTTACACAAAAGACTATTGTCCTCCACGGAAATGCCAGTTGCTTACCCCGTCGAAAATTTGTGGAGAATGTACGATATCACAACACCTCCCCCCAAAAGAGATTTCCACAGGAAATATTTGGCATGAATTCACGTAATAAGCCCTTTTAATATATTTCCCGAGAGGTCAAGCACACCATTAAATCAGCAATAAAATATCATTTAGACTTTTGACCCAATTATGAAAGTTCTACTTAAATTCAAGAATACCCACTCTCAGTTTCAAAAGACATACCAAAAATATGAAATTTTCAGAATTTTCCTTAAACATAGTTAATCAAAAGAATAAAAAGAATTTACATTTTTGATGCTAGAACAATTAATTTAAATTTTAAATATTTGAATATTATACTAACTCAAAAAAACAAAACAAAAAAAAACACTATAACCCAATCTAGATAACTAAATTTTTACATACAGCACAATATCTTAATAAAACGCCCTAATTACAAGTATTAAAATTTTGAACACTAAATTCCAAACAGAAAATCCAACTCTGATTCTAAATCTTCCTACAGGATGTCCAGCGAATAAGACCCTGATTTCAAAATTAAATATCTCAAAAACAAAGATCAATAGAATTATGTGGTAAACGGTTTGTTTATTAGCTAATCTGTAAAAATGTTATACAGAAGATTCAAAATTTAGTTGCAAAAACCGTTAACAGATGGCGCTGTAATCGCAATACTTGTAAACTGCTTCGAAGTCCAGAGCAATGGCGTCTCATTCCTAGATGGCTCCCTATGTACAAACGGATATTGGGAAAGTCGATTTTTTCATTGGTGTGATGTACAGAAGTGGAGACATCTGGTCACATAATTATTGCATCAGCTTTAATTTTAGAAAATTTCAATTAATAGAATTTTCAATAAAATGTTTAGAAATCATTATAAGAATTTTTTAAATATTTTATTAAATTCGATCTTTAATGCCATATAATTATTTAAATCAAAATGCATATATTAAAAAAAAAATTTTTTACTTTTTATTTATTTTTAATATTTTTAAATCACGGCATAATATTTTGGTACTATTGTTATTATAAATAAAAATTTTTCACTTTTAATTTATTTTTAAATCACGGCATAATACTTTGGTTTTAGTCCAACACGTGTATTTCTTTTCTTTGTAAACAAAGTTTTAGAGACAGAAATTATGCATTAAATTATTTCTTTTTTAAAAGGAATTGATGATAAGTCATATCATCAGCGTCAAAGCAAAAGTATTTTGGATGCTGCATTCCTTTCGTGCACCATATTTCTGTGCTCAATGATAAAAAAAAATGAAAACGAGTTTTTAAAATTAAAATTATTTTTTAACTTAATTAAATTTTTAAAAATAGAAACTTTCTATTTTTCATTC
The DNA here is from genome assembly GCA_963932465.1 of Maratus speciosus. Classification (NCBI taxonomy): domain Eukaryota; kingdom Metazoa; phylum Arthropoda; class Arachnida; order Araneae; family Salticidae; genus Maratus; species Maratus speciosus. Next base: position 283,607,825 of record OZ010789.1, on the reverse strand, counting down.
TAACTATTCTCTACAATTAAAACATTTATGAATTATGAAACAATTAAATGATTTATGAATCATTATTACAAATGCTCAATGAATTTTTTAAAAAGGGGTTTCTTTTAACTTAATTAAATTTTAAAACCAGAAACTTTAGGTTTTTTATTCAAACTTTTTTCACAGTTTAAATAAATATTAAATAGTAAAGATTTCCATTTTTTTTTTAAATCCTCCTCTACTTGGATTCGATTCCACGATCTACCAATTAGGAGAGAAAAGACATACCACAGAGACATTGGTAACCGGACCGAAGTAGCTTATAACAAAAATTGAAACAAATCTCAATTGTGTCAGAACATGGCTTCGCTTCTGCACATTACCCAAATAAAATATTTTTGAAGTTCTTATATAATGATTGCTAAACTTTTTATTGAAAATTCTATTAATTGAAATTCTCTAAAATTGAAACTGATGCAATAATTCTGTGACCAGATGCCTCCACTTCTGCACATCACCCCAACGAAAAAGCAGATCTTTCCCAATTTTCGTTCTTCCACAGGAAGCCATCTATGAATGAGACGCTAGGGCTCTCGACTTCAAAACACAATTTATAGGCATTGCGATTACAGCGCCATCTGTTAGCGGTTTTTGAAACTATTTTTTTAAACTTCTGTACAACATTTTTACAGCTTAGCTAATAAACAAACCGTTTACTGCATAATTCTATTGATCTTTGTTTTTGAGATATTTAATTTTGAAATCAGGCTCTTATTCGCTAAACACCCTGTACTTAGATCATCTGCATTTCCATGTAATTTTCCTGGCTTATGTGTAATTTCAAAATCTAATGGCTGCAAAAATAGAGCCCAACGTGTCAAACGAGAGTTTGTACCAGCCATTTTCTTTAAGTACACTAATGGATTATGATCCGTTTGTATTTCAAATTTTTGCCCATCCAATTAATAATTTAACTTTTTTAATCCATATACAATAGCTGCTAATTTTCTTTCTATCGTGCTATAATTTTGCTCCACACGAGAAAATTTTTTGCTAAGATGCAAAATTGGATGCTCTTCACCTGCAATAATTTGAGATAAAACAATTCCTGCCCCATACAAACTCGCATCTGTTTGCACAATGAATTTCTGCTTAAAATCAGGCGCATATAACACAGGACTTTTCATTAATTTTAACTTTAATTCTTCTAATGCATTATTACACTTCTCGTCCCATATGATTTTTTCTTTTTTTATTTTCCCTTTTAAAGCATTTGTTAACGGTACTGCTATGGTAGCATAATTCTTTATGTACCTCGCGTAATATCCTACCATTACCAGATATGCTCTTAGCTGTGTTTTCGTCGTCGGAATTGGAAAATCTTTAATAGCCTGCAATTTAGCTTCACTAGGAGACCTTTTTCCTGACCCAACTTCGTGTCCCAGAATTTTCACGTGATCTTGCGCAAATTGGCATTTGGATGGTTTCACCGTTAGATTTGCTTCTTTAACCGCTTAAGAATTGCCTCCACATCTTTTAAATGCTGTTCCCAGGTCAAAGAAAATATAGCTATATCATCGATATATGGAACCGCAAATGACTCTAACCCATATAAAAAGTCCAAATATCATGACTTTAGGTAAAATGTCCCAAATGGTGTTACAAAAGCCGCATATCTCTGAACTTCTTCCCTGAGAGGAATCTGAAAATAACCTTTCGTGAGATCCATAACAGTAATAAAAGGCGCTGCACCCACTTTCTCAACGACCTCTTCAATGTTTGGCAAACGGAAAAATTCAGTTCTGGTCTTTGCATTTAATTTCCTATTATCCACACAAGGCCGAGCGTCTTTACCCACACTCTCAAACAAAATCATAGGCGAAGCATAATCTGATTGCCCGACTTCAATCACACCCAAATCTAAAAGCCTCCGAATCTCTTCACGCATAATCTCTAATTGCCTCGGCGACATACGATATGGTTTTGATCTTACCGGCACATCATCCGTTAAAACGATGTCCCTTTTAACTAACGGGGTACTCCCAGGGTCCGTAGAAAAAACTTTCATATCATTGTCCATCATATCATATCATTTCATATCATTGTCATATCACTATCTTTTCAATCATTGTCCTGAAATCTCCTATTTGCTCTGTAGAAACGCGTTTTCCAAATTACTTTCTTTTAATAATTCCCAAAAGTCTAATTGAGTGGGATACGCAATGGGATAAGGAATTTCCGTGTGATCCTCAATTTCCTCACACTCCTCATCAATTAACAAATTTACAAATTCAGGTCTACTATAATATGGTTTAATTAAATTAACATGATAAATAGTAGACTTATTTCTCTTTTCCGGAATATCGATAGTATAATTAGTTTGAGATATTACACTAGTAATAGTTTCCGGTCCTATCCAATTAACCGCCATTTTATTTGGTTTCGAAGTAGCCAGAAGTAACACTTTATCTCCAACATTAAATTTTCTATACACCGCATTCTTATCATACCATTGTTTTCGTTTCTCCTGACACTCTTCCATTCTTTTACACGCTAATTCTTGACAATGTTTCAAACTATTACTTAAGTTCAAAATATAGTCCACTACATTCTGATTTACCGTTTCCTTTTCATTCCAGTTTTCATATACAAGAGTATGTGGCATTCGTAAATTCTTACCATGTACAAGCTCAGCAGGGCTAAATCCCGTGCTTTCATGACTTACAGTCCTCAAAGCAAATAAAGCCATTGGCAAGACTGCTTCCCAATCTTTTCCTGCCTCCAAACATAATGTCTTTACAAGCTTTTTTAAACTACCATGCATCCGTTCAACGCTATTCGATTCTGGGTGGCAAACTGAACTATGTACAACTTTAATACCGAACCTATCAAAAAATTCCGATGCCAACTCACTTGTAAATGACCTACCCAAATCACATTGTACCTCTTTTGGATAACCAATCCTAGAAAATATTTGTATTAGCCCCTCAATCACTGACGGAGAAGTTAAATTTTCTACTGGAATCGCATCTGGATATTTTGACGCAACACAAATTGAAGTAATCAAATATCTATTATTTTTCTCGCTTAAACTCAAAGGACCTACACCATCAATATTTATCCTGGAGAAAACTTCTGAAATTATTGGCACGAGCTTCAAGGGAGCTTTCTTTTTATCTCTATTTTTACCAACCTTTTGACACAGATCGCAAGTTCCTACAAATGCCTCAATTTCCTTGTAACAATTTGGCCAAAAATAGCATTTAATTACCCTATCTTTTGTTTTAGTCTCCCCTAAATGTGCCGCAACTTCCTCATGACACATTTTTATTATTTTCTCTCTAAATTCTAATGGCAAACATAATTGTAATTTCTCATCCCCAGTATTTGAATGTGAAACTCTTACTAATTTATTTCCCATTATTTTAAATTCCTTTTCTTCTACATTATTCGCCTTTTCCCATAATGTTTTTAAAGATAAGCACTGTTTCTGAGCTAAGCTGATATCTTTCGCTGTAATTTTATTCAATCCCACATTATCTTTCACCTCCCATTTCGGTAATAACATAAGATCTTCGATTTGACTTTCATCCTGTCTATTCTCATCCATTTGAACTACCTGCGTTTCTTTGTTCTGTGAGCAGTCCCCAATTTTATCTACCCTACCTGGTTGCTCTTCTAACTTTGCATGCTTGATAAACGACATTTCATTATCAGCATCCCGTTGCTCCATTCTTTTTTTAACCCCTTCGGGACGGGAGCCTTTTACGAAATTTTTAATCTTTTGTCACCGCTTTTTAAAAACAGAAATTTGTATCTTGTTGAATCGAGAAAATGCGCTGATTAAATAAGGCAAATTTTACAGTAAAATTTTACTGGTGAGAAAAAACAAGGATTCTGAGCGCTTCATGCGGCACGTATACGTGCCGCTCGTCCCCAAGGGGTTAAAGAATCCGTCCTACTACGGGTAACTACCATATTTATAGGAACACCATTTCCTTTATTTTGCTCAGTAAGCTCCGCAGTTTTATTACCTAAGAGATAGTAACCTTGCTCCGACCCCGATGGTTTAATCGCCGCCTTAAAGGTGAGGCAACCAAAATCCCCTTTTATAGTCACCCATGCTAATGGTAAACATTTACATTCATTATCAAGAGGTTGACGTACCCAAGTTATGTCTCCACTAAAATCCTCTGTTTTAACCCAATTTCTATCGCATAGACCAATCCCTGCTCCCGTATCCCTCAAATAGTGTCTTTTAACCCCATTTATTAGAGCTTTTTTAGATAAGGTTTAAAGCAATCCCCTAAATCAATATCATTACCTAAATGATTAACTGTATTGAACTGATTTTTCTTTTTTAACCATTCCGCACAATCTGGTTTTATGTGCCCTGGTTGGTTTTAAAAAAAAACACCTAATCTGCCTTTTCCTCGCAAAAGCCTGGTCTTGTTTAAATTTATCGTTTTTAAAATTTTCCGTTTTATTCTCTAACTCCGATTTAGCTTTTACTTCACCCTTAATTTTCGGATTTAAATTGCTTTTTTGCATCTCTGAATAAGGTTTTTTTTTCCCAAGATTTTTTTTCTGATTTCCTGAAACTACTTCTAATACTCTCATATTTGTCACATTTATCAGCGAGCTTCGAAGCCTCTTTCATTTCATCCCATTCATCCATAATTTTTTCTTTTACTTCAAAAGGAATGCGTTTTTTTTTACTTGCTCAGTGAGCATGAGTTCTTTTAAAGACTCAAAATCCTTTATTTCTAATGATTCCAACCAATTATCTAAATAACCCCTTAATTCATATACCAAGTCTACCCATAACGCTCCAGGTTTCCTTTGACGATTTTCAAACTTCTGTTTTAAAGCACCTGTTCCCAATCTAAAACGATTTAATAAAACTTTTTTTACATGTTGAAAATCATCTCCTAATTCTGCTGGTTGTTTCACTATAATTTCCGCGATATCTGATGGCAATAAGGGAATTAATTGGCTAACCATATCCTCTTGCGAAATTTTAGCTTTTTCCGCCTGTTTTTCAAAGATCATAAAGAAAAGAGTGATGTCAATTAATTTAGAATCAAAACGTGGAACTAATTCTTTCAAATTAATTTTTGAATTCCTATGCGAACCTACATTCATATCACTAGACGAAAGACTAACAGTTTCCGAAAAATTTTGAATTCATAATTTTTCTAATTCAAATTGTCTTGTTTTTTCATGCTGTTCGTCTTCCCGTTCCAAAAGTAATTTTTCTTTACGTTCTGCATCCTCTTTAAGAATACATTACAAATTCGATTTAGCAAAACTCTCATTATAATCCGATGCTGCTAAAATAGCCTGAATTATAGATTTTTTCTTATCAGTTGCCGACACGTTAGTCTCAAATTCCTCTGCCAGCAAAAGTAAGATATTCTTAGTATATTTCCCTAGAAATTCTTCCATGATTTTCCCCCAAAATATACTAATCACAAAAATACACAAATATATACAATTTGTAAAACACCAAAAACACACAAAAAAAACACAATAAGGAATAGGATTTTATCCTTTAGATATATTTCAATGCATAAAACACTAATACAATTTTCCTACCGAAAATTTTCATGCACTTGTTATATCCTTTAAAACTGAGTAAATCCTCAAAATTATTTTCATACTCACAGTACTATATAAATACAATTTATATATAAACAATTAATCCCGCTTTTTCCTACAGCATACCCATAAAATTTCAAATAACTTTATTGCTGTAATAAACAAAAGCTGTATATGCCCCAACTTTATAACTAAAAGTTACATCCACAACTATGATTAAATTTAATGATTAATATTCTTTTATTAATCAACCATAATTTACTATCCCCAAGTAAATTATGAAATACATAAATATTAAATTTTCAAAACCAAATGAATTACCGTACAGACCTTAAGAAACCCGTTTAATATAAAAATTCTAACTAAAAATTTCTATCCCAAATTAATAGCTACCCTAGACTTTTTATCTATTAAACATATACAAATTACCAAGAACAGACATATACAATATTAAATCCTAACAGACCTCTCTAGAAAATTTCATAAAAGGGCTTGCCTTCAAATGTAGACATTTCTCTACACTGCTCCAAGGCTTTCCTGCACCTTTTTTTTTCAGGTACTGTCGTATCTCCGGATCTAACTTGATTTCCACCGGGAAATTTACACACAAGCTGTCTTCATGGATTCCTAAAGGCGATCGATGAATAGTCTTCTATCCACTGCACTGGACGTTTACTGAAGAAATTTTCTATATCGTCGGATCCTTAGTCCTTGTTACATATCAGCTAACATATTCGACACTCCAGATTTCACAGTTCCTCACCGAATACACTTGAAAATCTTTCTCGTCAAGCACAAGATTTCATCACCGACTGTCCTTGTTTCTAACACAGTTTCCTTCTGTACATCAAGTTCACGTGGGTCCAGTCTAATTTATGCTAAACCTAATTAATCCGTAAGCTGCCACCATTTATAATACTATAGCTGTGATGTAGTGGCCCAGAAGCTTTTTGGTTCACTAAGCTCTTGTGAGATGATATTTGAAAAATAATACATATTTCTTACCAAAGTCCTTTATTAGAACAACTAAAATAGATTTGAAAAATGTATTAACATACTTTACCATTCATAGGTAGACACTCTCACTTTTTATTAACAGTCCTATACTTCTCATAGCCAACCTGAGTAAACGATTTTTACTCGCATCTCTTCCGTTGGTAAAAACCACCTGACTTGATCAGTGTCCCCAGTCTACTTTTCAGCCTGCTCACCAGCTCCTGCCTGAGCCTTTTCTTTCTTTCACTTTGGGGACGAGTTGCCACGCATTCTCCAGTCCGCCCTATTTCTTGGAAAAGTGGAAATACTCTGTTGAGCAGATCTCAAGGGCAGAGGTATGCCTGCTATTTCCCCATCATGCCTTTACACAAAACACTATTGTCCTCCACGGAAATGCCTGTTGCTTCCCGCGTCGAAAATTTGTGGAGAATGTACGATATCACAATACCAATCATAGTGATACTCCTTGAAATTTCAAATAGTGTCCGAACATTGGCATAACAGTTCATAAAATAGAAAAATATTCTAATCGAGGAAAAACTTCCGACAAAACGATTATGAAAAAGAACTAAAAAAGTTACAAACTGACTGTCGACAATTAAAATTTAAAATCTGCCTCATTTATAGATTATATTGAGACAATAAAATTTATTTTGTTCTTTAAAAATTCCAAGTTTTAACAACAATATTTAGTATAAGGTCAGAGCGCCTAAATGTGATGACACCTAAATGCGATACTGTTCGTTTCCTTGTAATCTTAATGCAAGAATATGCTGTATAATGAGGCTTCCGATCTTAATGAACAAAACCCGAAACATTTATCTACATTTAAAACGTTTTATATTAAACAAATTCCTATTCCAATGGACATCGCTCTTTTTATAGCGCCCCAGTGTTTCCTAAATGCGATAAAAAATCCCGAAATTGGTTCAAGTTTTTTTTTTCTGTTAACTTTGACGACCAAATAAAATTACGGACGTCAATGGCTACCATGTGTGTTTCATTTAGAAGCAAAGTTAGCTCGAGAAAACGCGAAAGGTTTTCAGATTTGAGTTCTAAAGTTTTCGACGCATTTAAGCAACTTGTTTTCTTCATTTGCCTATAAGCGACAAAGAAAATGTCTTAAATGCGTCATAGCTGCCAACTTTTCTGCACCACAAAAAATTTATAGTAAATTATATGTTTTGAAATCGCTGTAATTTACCGATTAAGTAAGGCAAAATTTACTATTAAATTTTTGAGGTACGAAAAAGCGGAAGAGTTTCAGCTTTGAATGCGGAGAGACTTTTAGAATATAAACTAAGGTATATTTATATGGTATTTTCATAACATGCATTAAAAATATGTTTAAAGTAGAAATTGTGTTTAAATAAGCTGTGTTGAGTCAATAAATTAAGAATTTCAAGATGTTCCTCCAATATTGTTTTCTTTTAAAGCGCAGTGTATTTGAAATGAGCAAAATAGAAAAATACTCATCTTTAAAATTTTTATTTAAAAAATGCCATTTTCAAATTCAATCAGTGCACCGTAAAAAAATGGTACCTTTCCGCGTTTGTTCCGGGATCGTTTTCCATTTTCATAAGTTTTTTATAACAGGAATTTTTAATTTTCTTTCTGAAATAGTCCTACTACTCGTATGTACGGGTAACAATTAACTCGCTAGCACGTGCATTCGCCATCAATGTATCTATTCATTTCACAGGAAGTTTACTGATTTTTTAGTAGAACGTACCAGAAATATTTAGAAAAGTTTAGCTTAAAATATTTCTAGCGATTTCCAAACAAAGACATACAGCGAAACGCAAGTGCAACCCCGGTAAACACAATTCGCATTTCAAAATGAAGTATCACGGATTACGGGCGTGTCTCTTTCACCCGGTACCAGCATAAGTTCAAGGACACAGAGAGAACAAAGTATCTGAACAATGCTTTTAATGCAAACTGGTGGAAATATAAATTTTTATTTGTTAGTCAAATCCGGGAAAAATTATTATATCGTAAACAATTTCGAAAATTGTTAAACATTTTAAATTTCATAAAGCAAATCTGTATTTTGTAAAGCAGGGGTGGCAAACCCGTTGCCAGTGGACAAACTGTCATCACTTTTTCTGAAGAGCAATTTATTTAATGACAGAAAGTATGGAACTAATATTTTATAAAGAAAAAAAAGAATTTTTCAGAAATTCTTCAATTCTTATAAAAATGTTTCAAAAGAACAAAAGTGTTTGGAATATACGTGGAACTTTATCATTTGTTTTCAAGTCTAAAGGTTAAAATCAGTGGAGTAGCCAGGGTGGGGGTCCAGATGCTCTGTGTACCAATAGTTTTGTAAAGTTTTCTTCACCTTATTCGATCTGAGAATTTTCTGCTATTCGTTAATACAAAGCAAACTTTTGAATATTAGTGGTACCCAGATCATTTGGACACCCACCCTGGCTACGCCACAGGTTAAAATGTTCATCTGCTTTCAAATATGCTTACAATGTGAAGTTTTTAATCTGATTATGCAAATCATCATTGCCACCAGTTTCCACTAAAAGCAAGATTGAAATATAAATTTAGTTAATATGTTTGGGCTCACGTTTGCCAGATTCTGGTGTGTACCTTGAGCGTAGACGGTACCATCCCATGCAGTGGTTTGAAATAGAACCATGGGACATTCCTGTATTTTCGTACTTCGCGGGAACTAATCCATCCTCTGCTTTTGAAAGTCGTTTGATGAAAACAGTCACGCAGGCAATTCAAAATCCTACCAAAAAGCGAAAATGCGTACGGTCAAACTTTGCTACATGTTTAAAAACTGTAGCATAATATGAAAAGGGAGAATGATTAAAACATATAAAATAAAAAACAGCATTTTAAAAACAAAAGTGTTAAAATCCTGAAGTCAGTCACTAAAACAACCTGAAAGTGAAGCTCAACAACTTAAACCTTAATCGTATATAGAACCATACCATTCAGATATCGAAATGAAAAATTAAGGCCTACACGGAAGGTGAAAATCAAAAATGCGTTAAAAGTAAACTTAAAATATTTGGTACAACTTGTTGTATCAGTCATTCAGTAATTACTTCTTGTTTTATCGATGGTCAAATTTAAAAGTCTGTTAAATATGGATTCTGGAGTATACATTATTTAAGTAAAATGTATTCAAGATTATGTACCGTTATGATTTTTTATATGAATTATTAGTTTATTCAATTGTTCAATAACAAGCTATTTAACATTCAATTTTAGGCATTTCAACCCTTTAGTAAGTAATTAAAATATGTATAGCAATTAAATGAATATTTTAAAATGAAATGACATGTGTAAAACGCATTGCCACATTTAGGACAATGAATGTCTTATTTAGGATTTAACTGCCGTAAATGCGACAAAAATTACCTAAATACGACAATGGTATATTGTTGGTTTATAGTAAAAATAACGATTCAATTTTTATGAAACAAGTTAGTTTTGAATAAAAGGCACAGTATTCAACAATTTTCTACTTATTAAAATATATATTTATTAACAAAATCCCAAATATTCCCTAAATGCGACAAAACTATGGGGAATCGCGTCGCATTTAGGCACAATGACCTTACAGTGGTTCAGGAAGTATACGAGAATATAACGAGACTGATCTCAGTGATATTACCAAATGAGTTATTTATATAAAATAAATTATTTTGCCTTTTTTTTTTTTTTTACTGATTGCAAAATACTGTTCCAGTTCATATTAGAAAAATTATTTATACCTCTATTAAATGTCTTTACGAAATGTCTTTACGAAATGTTCATAGCATGCTGAGATTTTTTTTATTTAAAATAACGCTACTTTATAACGCAAGTTACATTAAAATCCCCAGCCCTCACCAAAATATCGCAAATCACCTAATACAGTCAACGCTCGTTATAACGACATCTCGCGTTCGAAAGATGAGGGTTGTTATAATGGAAGGTCGCTATAACGAATATGAACGAAAATAAACTGTAAAAAAACTCTAATCATGTGCATGAAAATTAAGATTTCAAAAGAAATTTTATAATACAACATTATTACAGTTATTACTAAATTCTGTTTACTTTCGTATCAAATTAACATTGACAATGAATAATTATAAAAATCAATTTAAGAGAATGATTACGTATGTCTAAAATAAAATTTAAAGTAAATGATAAATCACACACACACACACACACAAAGTTATTTATGTATTACCATTTAGTTTTTACAAAAATAATTCGAAATAGTTCCTTATTTTTTCTGCATTTGATATTTTCTTTAAACAAAATTTTCCACCTCAGTTAGAGATAAGCAATTTCATGTGCTTTCTTGTCTTTAAAAATGTTTTAAAGTGTCATTTTAAGACATTTTACAATAGGCATTTACCGCGCTGTGAGCAATGACTTCTTGGGAAAAGAAAAGGGTAACCTTTTTTGGGAAAAATATCTGGAGGAAAGGTCAGTTCAAGAAAAATAAGCTTCTGGCTGGACGTTATGTTGGATGCAAAATAATATATCATAAAGGGGATATATTTCGAGATATTTTGCATCTGTCCCCAGCAAACACATACCTTTCGCACACAATCGGGCCGCAGTCGGCAGTGTCGGTTAAGTGTCGGCATGGGCAGAGTGGTTTCGGTGAAGTGTCGGCAGCATGTAGGCAACTGAAACTTAAGAATCTGCGTTTTCGACTGCCGGTTACTGTAATCGGTCCTCTTATGTTTATATATCGGCAAGCGATTTACACCGGCAAGTGACGCCGGTCCGATATGTGATTTCTGATAGTCGCCCCATTAGATTTGCCAACATCGGTCCGAATTCGGAATGTTACTTTTCTTAATTTTGTTTGAGTTTTGATAAGATATGTATATTCATGTATTTCATATGAAATTCTAACAGTGATTAAAAAAAAAATCAAAAATAGTCTATATTTATTTATTTAAAAAAAAGTTGTTATTGAATTCATTTTAAAAAGGACCTACAATTATTTGAATCAGCAAAAGAGTTTTTTAAATCGCTCTTTAAAATTATTATTCATTACAAACTTCATCGTAGAAAAAAAACTTCATAAATTAATTATTTTCAAACTATATATACATTTTAAAAGCAATAGATATGTTTCATATTTTATTTAAAAATCAAATTATTAAAAAAGTGTTTAAATTTTTTTTTACAATCTATAAAAATATTTTAAAAAACTACCCAACTTTTTAGCATTAAAATTTAAAAGAAAGATTCAGAAATCTCCCGCTTCTAAAAAATTATAAAAAAAAAGATAAATTAATGTTTCTATTTTATTTAATGAAAAAGTTGATAAGTAAAAGACTCATTACTGCTGCATAATCACTAAAAATATATTCTACATTAAATCTTCAAATGACAAAAAATGAATTCTTATTCTAATTAAAAGTGATTAATTACCAACTTATTTTTTTCATTAAAATTAGTTTTTCTATGTTACAAATATATATTTCTTGAATTACATTATAATTCCTAAAGGGAAACTTGTATTAAGAGAAAAACCTCTAAAAGTCACTTATTTTATTTAATAAGCATTCTTAAATTTATAAAAAAGATTCACAAATATGCCCCATTTAAAAATTATCTTCTAAAAGAAACAAAAAATATGTAAATGAATATATATATTCTTTAAATTAAAAATATTGATAACAAATTAATATTGCAACATATTCATTAAATATATGTTCTACTTTAAATCATTAAAACGACATAAAATGAATTCTTATTATAATTAAATGTTATTAATTACCAACTTTTTATTTATTAAAATAAATTTTTCCATGTTAAAAATATATATTTTATAAATTAAAGCAACGCATGAAAATACATTATAATTCCTAATAAGAAAATTTGATTAACTGAAAAAAACCTCTAAAAATATTTTTTCTAATACTTAATTATTCTTAAATTTATATCTATTCTTAATTATATCTATATCTTAATTATTCTTAAATTAGTTTGTTTTAACGAATTCGCTAAGATATTTATTTAATTCATTTAAATATTAAATTAACTTTTAAATACACGCGCGTAAGACAGTTACAAATAAATAAATAAATAATAAAATAAAAACACTTCAAAATTCTAATTTCCCCATCTACCATTTACCTTCAACGACAAACCATTACGTATCGATAAAGTCTTCCACTTATTACCTCATAAAATCATCCTCTGATCAAGTCTGGGTGACCAAGTCGTTAAGGCGTCTGCTTCCTGTCCTTGGTGTTCGTCGGATCAAACACAACCTCTTCTAGCGCTGAAACATGTTCCTTTCAAATATGCATTCCACGGTGGCTCATAGATGGCGCCAACAAAACAGATTTTTTTTTTCATTTGATGCTGGTGTCGGGCTGCGGCCGGCATTCGTATGGATAGCTATCGGCATAGTTTTTTGCCGATACCGGACCGGCTGCTGCCTCATGAATCGGGTCACATTCGCGCGGCGTATCAAAAAGATACGGAACCGGTATCGGCAACCGCTATCGTGCCAATACCACCGGTAGTGGCAAGCGGCTGCCGGCCGATTATTTACCGATAGCTCTGTGTTTGTTGGGAGTTATAAATGAACGGCCGCTATAATGGGCGGTCGCTATAACGAGCGTCGACTGTACTAATATGCAATAAAAAAATGTTAAATTTTTATTTTCAATTTCCTTTTTCTTAAAAAAAGACACACCAGAATAAATTATTCACAATTTCTGTACGTAAAAATAGCAAACGTTTAAGCAGTACCATGCTTAGAGCCATGCTCGAAGACAGTTCAAGTAGAAAGGCTGTTCTGCCTCCCAAGGACAGCCTTTGTAATTTAAAGCGACGCGGTTCTGCTGCTAACAAATTCGGATCGTTGGTGACAGCCTGTGATTCAACAATCGGGAACAATCTCCGTCGTTTAGATATTAGTTCACCTCATTCTTTCTTCACTTAAATTTTTTATCGTAGATTGCGAGACATTGACGGAATTTTGCCCCTCATGTTTCGTTTTATCCGCACTCTTACCTTCATTCCTTTAGGTGTTTCTTAAAATTAAGACTCATGGTCTGTAACCCTATCTTTCATATATTTTTGGTGCCGTTCGGATACATATTATACAATTTATTGGTTGGTGGTATCGCTCATGAAAGGCGTTTTGTTTCACCTAGATATGCTTTTTCGCAAATATCTCGGCTGCTATTCACCCTACCCTTTAGCTTATTTCTCCATTGAATTGTTCTTTTTTCCCTCTTTTACCCTTCTTACTTTACCTCTTCCCACGCTAAAATGTGGTCTTTTCCCTAAGGTTTTTTTTTTTTTTTCTTGCTCTTTTCCGTCTTTTTTTTTGGTACTGCACAACATGCTATGAATTATTTCGTTGTAGTGTATCGCTTATATGGCTTCCAGGGTCATTGGTGCTTTTGACACATGACATCATGACATATACGGTGTTTAAGATGGATTTTTAGTTAATTAAAGGTGGTGTTTTTTTTGCTAATTACACTTTTTAAAGTATTGCAGAGAAACCAGTGTCTCATTGCACGTATTGTGAATGTTGTGTGTCTTGGTCTCATTCGATTAAACACGAGGATTTTTTCTTTTTATTTTCATTCTTGCAGCATTATTCAAGCCCATCCTTTGTCTCTGTGTGTCTCTTTTTCATTCATTTCAGGGTTTCATCAGAAAAATTCTTAATTTTTAATTAGTTGCTTTTAAATTATCAATTGAATGACGAATTACGTGACGAAATTCTACATTGCATAAGTGATTCCTATTTCTTTAAGGGTGTATTCCAATCCAAACTGCTTATTTTATGATTCCTTTTTAAATTCATTTTTGCTCTCAAACGCATCAAACTGGGGAATTCTCTTATTTTGAACCTATATAGTATGCCGTGCCTCTCGATTTTTTCATAAATGCAGAAAATATTGTAAAAATTTTTGTCAAAGTGGGAGTTTTGAACCGAATTTTCCTAAGCGGGAGATCTGGGAATAAAAAAAAAATGGTCCAATTGAGAAAATAATTGTTCAAAACTCAAATTCTAATGAATTGAGCGAAAAATGAAATCACATGACCTCTTATACATCTCTTCAAAAATCACCTCAGCAAGTTTCATGTTTTTTCTGAAGTTTCATGTTTTCTGAAAATGCCTCAGAAATTTTCGAGCTGTTGAGGGTGAAAAAATATTTTTTCGAATACACCCTTAAGGCAGATTGTGCTGTCAGTCTAACCTATTCAATGAAGTGACAGAATTTTAAGTTTATAATTTACAACCAATTATGCTTGTTTTTTATCAGAAATTTACCTATCAGATCCGAGACATTATTTAATACTTCAATTTAATATATTAAAACTATATATAAAAATCGCTTGAAAACATCAAACTAATTTAATATTTGCTTAAAGTGATAAATATACATTTAACACTTTCAGGGGCGGTGGTACGTTTATGTTGTTTATATTACTTAATTTTAATTACCAAATGCCAAAATGGCACCAGATTATTAAAAAAAACGGTTTATTATGTATCTGAAATAGAGCTTTTTCTTATTTGAAAATAAATTCGTTTTTAAATACCGGTGCCAGTCGTTCATTTCAACATTTCAGGAATGGGAGTATTTTGCCCCTGAAAATGTTTAAAGGGCAAAAAATAGCTTTATTTATTCATATTCGACGTGTTTCATTGCTCTGACGGCAACATTCTCAAGAACTTAATATACAAATATTTTCTCAAAAACTTATATAATAAAATAAGTTACTATATTAAATTAGTTTAATATACAGGGTGTTCCGTTAAAGGGGTCCAATATTAATAGGGGTAATAGAGGAGATCACACGGAGCATAAATCAGTATATAATGCCTGGCCGGATCTCAATAATTTTCAAGTTACAGCAAATAGAATGAAAAATCGGAAATTTGTAAAAAAACCCTCATTGCTAAAGTATCGATAATGCTACATAAAAACAAAGCACATATTTAGAAAGAGCAGAAAAAATCCTACGAAATGACATAAGTTGTTTTAGAATATTGAGAATTAATGGCGAGTTACAAGCTCTGAAACAGTGAAAAAATACAAAATCAAATATTTAGCAAAATAGTTAATCGTTAATTCCAAAAATGCAACTCTACCTACATCAAGGAAAATGTTATAAAATTTGGTCCATTCCGAAAGCTTTCGAAGAAGCTGACAATAAACCATATCAGTTTAATTGTATGGGAGAAATCAAGCAGTTCCCTAGTTACAACTCTGTACTGTTGCACGCTCAGAAAGGGCGAAACTCCGCCCATGACGATTGTAAACACCCCGTTTTAATATCTTTCAATTATACATTTCTGATCAACCTCTATGAATACCCTTTCATTATTCAGTCTGGTCAAGTGAATGACATATTGTGCAGCTCTCGCCTTGTCTTAAAGCAAACTCCGTGACTGCTGCGTTTCCTCCATGAACTTTCAGGATGATGAAGAAGAAGTACTTTTTATGCAAATTTTCTATGTGTATAGGAATAAAAGTGTAATAAAACAGCAGTCATCAGTGGGCGTTATGTTAAAGGGAGGCTCTTGTAAGTGGGATTGTAGTAAGTTGATGTATAATAATTATGCCGGAATACTCTAACGAAGAATATGCGGACATGCATCTGATGTACGGGCAAGCTCATGGAAATGCATGTCTAGCACAGCGCATGTACCGTGAGCAATTTCCAAGGAGACGTTGCCCAAGTTCGAAACTCTTCATAAAAATCGATAGACGATTACGGGGGACTGGATCGTTTAATACAGCAAGCATTGATGCAGGGAAACCTCGACATGTACGAACACCTGCAATGGAAGAAGATGTACTGAATATTTTTAAAGATCACCCCTCCACGAGTACACGAGCTGCTGCGTCTGAAGTCGGTGTTTCTCACCAAAGTGTGTGGCGTGTTCTGCATGCAGAAAACATGCACCCCTTTCATGTGCAGCGGGTACAACTGTTATCAGTAACAGATTGTGCTCAGCGGACAGATTTCGTACGCTGGTTGCTTAATGTAACAGAAAATAATCCACAATTTCTGGAAAATATTTTATTTACTGATGAAGCAACATTTACGAGAGAGGGCGTGGTAAACACGCACAATATGCACACATGGTCATATACAAATCCGCACACTGTTTTCCCGTCGAACGCACAACAAAAGTTCAGTGTGAACATATGGGCAGGTGTCCTCGGCGATTATCTCATAGGACCATATTTACTCCCAGATGTACTCAATGGCAGTACGTACTTGGTTTTCCTACGGGATATCTTACCGCAGTTACTGCAAAATGTGCCAGCAACATTGCGCCACAATATGTGGTTTATGCACGATGGCGCACCGGCACATTTTTTCATAGGTGTTCGCAATCACCTCAATTCAACATATCCTGGGAAATGGATTGGACGCAGTGGACCTGTTGCTTGGCCTGCACGCTCTCCAGACCTCAATCCGTTAGACTTTTTTGTTTGGGGACACCTTAAATCGCTGGTGTATGAAACGCCTGTGGATACACCGGAGGATTTACTAGCGCGAATCGTTGTCGCTGCAGGAGACATTCCCAACTCCGTCGGAGTTTTTCGGCGTGTTCGCCAATCTTTACGACGTCGCTGTCGGCTGTGCGATTCTGTTAATGGGCGCAACTTCGAACACCTATTATAATAATGTCCGTTCGTCTGCCTTCCGACATTGAACTGTGCAGCGCAGGCCAGAAGACTATGCTTCACATATGTCATAAAGTACGTGGAATGTAATTCTTTATTTGTCATTTTTCTTTTATTTTCAACACTTTTGGCACAGTATTTTGAAAGACACAGACTGTGGTGTACTCAAATTGTAAATTACAAAGTTTGTATGAATTAATTTAAAATTTAGTATCTTTTTTAAATTTATAATTAATAAAATTATTATGCTATTTGTTATTATTATTTCCTATCATAAATTATGATGCACATATATAGTCCAGGCATTTTGTGATTGAACATGGGCAAAATTGCAATAGAAGCTTTTTACAGAATTTTTTAATCAGGAACTACTGCTTAATAGCATACTAAAAATCAGACAAAATCTGAGCACGGGAACACCCCTATATACGGATTTCAAAATGGCGGAGGGGATTTTCTGGAACTAAGGCAGAGAATATATCGCTTACGGAAATATATCGCTTTATTTTCACAATTTAACTTTGAAGTATAGTCAAAAACGATAAACAGTACACAAAAGTCTACTATTTCTGACAAATTATTGCTTAAGTTCATTTTTACAGAAATGTTCCAGTGAAGAAAAAAACGTATCAATAGTTTTCATCATATTTATAGTTAGAAGTTAGGTAGTTCTTGTTACATACATTGACTTGGCACACCCTAGAAGCTGTAGAACAAGGCAATCAATTAAGCTTGCATCAGCATCGTAAAGTAGCACAGTTTGTCTTTCAAGAACATGGAATCATATTAAGTAAATAATCTGTAGCTGGTAGTCACTCGCAGAGTATTGGGTAGCACGAGTGTTTTTTTACATACCAGCCCCATTCTGCTGGCTTGGTTCTTTCTTCCGATATTTATTTGTAAGTAAGTTTGATAGCTATGATATTTTGTAGAAGAATCGGCCGGAGGCAAACGTTCAGGTGTAATAAATGATTTTACTGCAGTTACTTTCCTTACCAACATTTGGTGACGTAGTTTATCTATAGAATCCAGTGCCTTGCAGTCATAAAACAGAAGCATTGCTTTTCTTCCAGCCTCAGCCATATCTGAATGTAGGCTTGAATTTGAACAAAATATTTTTGTAATAGAACGGAGCTCTGTCTTGTTCATCTGTTTGAGAAATGATGAGGATTTCCCAATCGAAAAAATTCTGGATGTTGTATCGCAGCCCGTGAAAGCATGCAGAAACAGAAGGAACTTGCTATTTTCACGACCTAACAGAGATTGCATGTTGAGGATATGATAAACTGGTTTGGAACATGATCCTCGTCTTATGTCACTGCGATAGTATAGCTTGAAGCCATTATCCTTTGCCTGTTAAAGAAGGAGAATCAGCAAGTCGGTATTTTTACCTATTACAGTGGTATGTGCATGTGCATGTTCTGAAGATGAGACTGGAGCACGAACAATGTCTATATTGGCATCCCCATCTGTGTTGGGAACAGTACAGCCTTGTTTCTTAACCATCCGTCTACCAGACGGGTCCATTGGACCCGACAGGTACATACAAAATATTCATTCAAACCAGAAATTTCTTTAAAATAAACTAAGTATATAAACCAGACAAAAATAAGGTAAATAAATAAGTTAAATAGTTTTAAATAAAAATTCTGGTGTAGAACGTTTTATTAAAACTTGAATAAAATTCCCGGTAGATCTAGGGTTAAGCAATTCGCCTATGAGGGAAGTCATTGCTTGCTTGTTTTTTCATTGTCCAGAAACTCTTCCTTTATCCAATAAATTTCACGTATGGGCTGAAATTAATATCTCTACTGTTTTTTTGTAGCGTCATCTGTGAGCCACATCATTGATTGTTGGATACCCAATGTAATTATCAAAAACCATGATAGGTTTTCCATATTGTTTAACAATACAATCAGCGTAAGACATAGCAATGTTTTCATATGTATCATTTTTTACACCAGGAAAAGCGACGCAAGAAAGATCCTCCATCCAGTATGTACCTTTCTGTACATTCCACGTTGTCATATTTTACATTGTGTAAATTTTTAATGTGTTTGACTAGTGCTTGAGCTAACTGAGATTTGTCTGAATTCCTCATCATACTTGGTGATTCAAATAATGCTGCAGGGTACGCACACGTTTCATAACGCATGACATCTCCGAGATTCATTTCACCACAAGTGCCAGTAATCATCATTCTTTGGAAGAGGAGCGCTGGGTCTATTTGTATATCTAAGTCATCTTTATAACTACGAATGGCGGCAGCAGATCCTAGAGTTTTCACTTTCTTTGACCTTATAGCCGAATACCTAAATATATCCTTCCCTATCATTTTGGAGATGATGATCATAGCAAATAAGTGCAACTCATCAACATTAACTTCTTTTTTAGTTGTTACGCCTGTAACAATTTTGCGTAGAGTAGAATCAGAATGAAATGGCGATATGTGTTCCAGTACATCGGCCACTTTTTAAATGTCATTGCTGCTCCTCTTCTGTCTCCTGTCCCTTATAGGTATTTTTGATAATTTTATAAAAGTTACACACTCCCAATGTTATTCCTATGGGAGTTTGAAGCTAAAAGTTAGAATATAACACAATTTTTAACTATTTTCAAAACATCATTTAGTACACCTAAAATTGATATTTGGAATTGAAACTGGCAACAGAGCAAAGTATATACACTTACGTTAATAAAAAGCACAGTATGGAGCTGTTTATAGCATTTATTATGTATGTTAGAGGTTAGAGATTAATTAAAAAAGGTTAACATTACAATAATTTCCACAGAGATGCATTATTAAATGGCCGCCAATGGTAAAGCATGTACTTTTCAGAGGCTCATTAAAATACTAAAATTTATAAAAAGAATCTAAAACTCACTCACTAGTGTTGTATAAGCTTCAAATTACACAAATAATGTAGTAATCCGCGGTTAAATAATCATTTAACACCATAAATATAATCTTGAAAAACACTGGCATGACAATCTACTCTGGTCAGATCACAATCACAGCACAGCATGTATAAAAAATATCGATATCTTTGCTTAAAGTCTCCTTAACAAAGTAAATTGGTGATGAAATGTCCATAAATGCAGGGGTCGTGCGTGTCCTGAAATTTTATAACCAGGAAATGTTTCGGTACCAGTATTTTCTTATAGAAAATTAATTCTTAAATAAGACGAAATTTCGCGCGTTTAAGCTAGATTTATTCTTCTATTAAAAAATACTGATATTTGCCCTGAAAAATTCCCTAAAGCATATTATTAAAAATGTTCCGATGCCTGGGAAAATTATGCACAACTAGCATTTATAAGCACTGGAATCGGTTCGGAGCCAGTTGCAATTGCGGATACATGAGATAGAGGAACGGGATTAGCAGAAAGTAGAAGAAATTTAAAAGAACTATATCTCGCGAACCACTGAACCGATTTTGATGCGGTAGGACTTAAAATGTTCAGGAAGACTTAATATGTAGAAAGAAAATATAGTATAGGGCTTGCATGAGGCCGGAGATATATCTCCCCATCGCCGGAGCTTGAAAAACTCACCGCATACCGGATGACTGTTAGGAGATCGGTCTAGTAGTAATACAGTTTAGAATGAGTTATAGATACTTTACTTTATCTTGTTCCAAAAGCATTATTGGATGTCAAATTGGTTGTTCGATAAAAAATGAATATTTGCAGTCCAAATTGTTTAGTGCTGCCCTCTGTCGTCTTCCGTCTCAACTAAAAGCTATACAACAGCACAACAACGCAAAACGGCATATGATTCAGTCCGTTTTGAAATCCGTTTTTAAGGGTGTTCCCGTGATCGTATTTTGTCTGATTTTGGTTATATTTCTCAGTAATGGTTACGGATTAAAAATCAGTTAACAGAGCTTCTATTGCAATTTTGCCCGGGTTGAAGGTGTATTTACTTTAATTTGCCTGGACTAATACATACAATAATTGTCCATGTAAAACATGTACTGAAACTTCTTGCATAGTTACAAATCGCAATATTTTTAATTATTTCCGAATTTTCACCACCAGTTTAATTTTAAAGAATTTAACTTAAGCTTAAAAGACATAAGTTATAAGCATAAAAGACCACTTTAAAATGTAGACAATTATTGTAAAGTTATTTTGGTTCATTCAACTCTTGAATAATTAAAAATGTTGCATCACAGAAGAAGCATGATCGAAAATGTATAGTTGAGAGTAATTAAAAAGGCGGTGTTTCCAATCGTGATGGGCGGAGTTTAACCTTTGCTAGTGTCAAAGAAAGCGGAGTTGTAACTAAGAAACTGATTAATTTCTCTCACACAATTAAACCGATATGGTTCATTGTAAGCTTTTTCGAAAGTTTTCGGAATGGACCAAATTTTACTACATTTTCCTTGTTGTAGCTAGAGTTGTCTTTTTGGAATTAACGATTAACTATTTTGATGTATATTGGATTTCGTACTTTTTTCACTGTTTCAGGGCTTGTTACTCGTCAATAAATATTGCTATTTTAATACAATTGATGTCATTTTGTAGGTTTTTTTCTGCTCTTTCTAAATATGTGCTTCGTTTTTATGTAGCATTATCGATAGTTTAGCAATGAGGGTTCTTTTACAATTTTCCGAATTTTCATTCTATTTGCTGTAACTTGAAAACTATTGAGATCCGACCAGGCTTTATATACTGATTTATGCTCCATGTGATCTCCTCTATTACCCCTATTAATATTGGACCCCTTTAACGGAACACCCTGTATTAACTTAATATTTACTGCTATTTTATATTTAATAACTTAAATGATATAATTAAATTTAATATTTGAAAATTATGTGCCGATACGTTTTCTGAGACACTTTATTAACGCATGTTAACATAATAGACATATGTTGTGAAAACAAAATAATCAGTAGAATTTGCAGCAATAATCTTTCACTTTAATTTTATCGAAGTTTAATTTTGTTTAAAATTATGTTCTTCCACGAATCTTGTCAATTGTTTCTCTATTTTTGTCTATACATAGAACCGAAAGCTCTACAAAGAATAAACAATTTAATTTAATAATGAGATGGTATTTGCTATAGTTATATAAAAACCAAAATTAACATAAAACGTCGGCATTCAGCAAATCAATATTAAAAAGTCTGTCCAAAATCAATCTGCGAAATTCACGACAAATTCACAAATAAGTTCATTCTCCTAAATTAAAAGTAAGTTAATGAGTGCATATTTTAAAATATTTTTACTAAATGTTTTAATAACTTCGAAAAGTGTCACGTCATTAAAACATCGTTGCAATATATTTCCGTTAATCTCAAGAAGCAAATCTTAAGCACATTAGAAACTTATTAAATCGGTTTTTGATGCATGATCTAGGTTTTGGAAAGCTATCAATTATTTCCATTAATACATATTTATAAATATTTATACATTTTTAAATAATAGAAGAATGACATAAAATATTAATTAACAAAATTACGTACATTTTGCAATTAAATTACATTTCCGAGTTTAAGAATAAGTTGCATTTTCGAGTTAATGAATAAGTTACATTTGAGAGTTAAAGAATAAGCTAACAGAGCTGCCAAGTCTCCGGCTTTTTGGATACCAGTATTTTAATACAGAAAATTTTCTTTTATGGGATTGGAACATTTGGGCGATTTAAAAGAACAGCATTTTCTCTAAGATAATAGTGGTGTGCAAAAAGCCGGAGACTTGGTAACTCTGGCTATATTTACAAGATGCAGTTGTGAATACGCCCAAGGTACCACTGATGGATATTTCTTTTAATTACTTTTCCTACCACTATCTTTGATGAATAATAATGTTGCTCGAAAAATTAGTAAAACTCTATCACGAAAATTATTTTTTTAAATAATACTGCACAAAATAATAAAAATATAGTCATTGGTGGCAGCCTTGCATATTTATTATTGTACATAACATAGAGAAATTAAAATTTGATAGCAAATTATGCGTAATTAAGGTGTGTTGAGGTAACTGGAACCGCGAAGTAACTGGGCTATAGGCTATTTTATAAAAAACCGTTGATGTCTTTTAAGTTTTAGTCTCTACTCCTAATCTCTGCTTCCTAAAACAACGTCTGTCAACTCAATCATTACTCGCTCTTTGCTGTGATAGGTTGTCAAAAATTTATATTTCTTTTTTTAGAAAGAACGTTCATTTGGTTGAACTTCCTCGGCTTTTTATTAAAATACTGTAAGCATTTTTATTAAACAATCCTTTTTTTAAAGGTTAGACATATAACTACATTAATATTATTAGGTATCTATGCATATTTACATCATGTATCAAATGCAAGCCCGGTTTCCCAGTTACCCCTTGAATTTTTCAAGAATGGGAAAACTGGGACATGTATGAGGGGTTACTGGACCATGTTGGATCCAGTTACCCCAATAGTTATAAATATTTTTTTTTAGTTTCTTTTACTACGATAAATAAATTTCTCCATTTTTTTTTTTTTGTTGTTGTTGTTCAAAATAAAGAACATTATAGAATACCTTATTAAAATTACGTAATAAAATTTTAAAAAGCATATTGGGGGCTATCAAACCAAATCTTTTAACCCCTTGAAGTGCGGTGATGCCGTTATGGCATCACCGCACTTCAAGAGGTTAAGAAATTTGGCATTGAAATTTTATAATGAAGCACATTGGCACCGGAATTTTATAATGAAGATTTCACCTTTATTAAGTACGCGAAAATTTACTTTTGCTTGTTTACAAATATATTATCTTGTAAAAACTGGTTTCATTCAATTATTTCAATATTTTACGAATACAAGTACCTTGTCCCTGAAAGTAAGATAGTCAAATCTTGAAATTTTACGATACAGAAGAAACACTTATGTACTTACGTAGCCGTTTGTTCATAGATTCACCTTGTTATTTTTTCTTTAATATACCCATGTAACTTTTATACTTATTACCTATGCTAAAGTACATAAGTACTTACTTAATTTTTATGTTTTTGGTATAAATAGATCTAATATTTTCACTTTTAGTGCTTTTTTTAGACACATTGACAGCAAATGTTACCTTTACAACGCTCTTTAGTTGACATAAAATTTACATGATCTGCCTGGTATAATTTTTTTTAAGTTGTTTACACTTTTTAAAACAGGACCTGAGATCCCGTATGGAACAAAATAGACGCGTGTGGAACAAGGGCCTCCAGCTCCACTTGCCCCATTTTTATGGGGCGACTCGATCCATGAGGAAAGAAAGATGAAATATATATATTTATTTATTTATTTTTAGATATTGAAACGTAATTTTGACCATTTCTGTCTCTGAGAGTGAACCTAACTGAACACATTTACAAAAGATCAAACTTTAATTTAAATGAATGTTAGTTTTTTGAGACTAATTGCCAGAATCTCCAGAGTCATATTGTAACATCATGACCCAGTTGTCCCACGAAACCTTACCAATATTTCCAATTTTTGTGTACCACTTTTCCTGAATCAAAATATTTGCTTTACGAAATTGAAAAATTTAATAATTTATTAAAGTTGAAAACTTTGGAACTCAAAATCAGAAATCTTGACAGCTACGAATTTGTAAAATGTTATGATGTCCAAATGCAATTCTTTTAAAAATTGAATGTAAGTAAAAAGCTCTATCAAATTATTATTTTGCTACACTATATCTATTTGTTAACTACAACAAGTAATTTATTCGCGATCAGCTTGTTTAAAGGAATTAAAATGAAACCAATGCAATGTAAATTATTAATTTATGCGCATTGTAAACCTTGCATATTTTTAACTGTTTTGTTTTAAATAAACCGCAAAATAAGTTTTGTGCTTTAAAGTTAACTTGTACCGTAAAATCTAGATTGTAATCCCCCCCCTCCCTTTTAGGTGCGTTCGTAATTATGCAAATACGTAGAACCTATAGTCGTCCACCGGTCCGTCCGTCTACCTGTCGGTCTGTCCGCATACAACAGCGTAGAAACTACCCAACCGTATGATTTGAAATGTAATATATATATAATCGTTGCAGAATTTTGTCGAGTCCTTTCAAGTTTTATGAAAATTACAATCGAAATCGTACAGATTATTGATTAAAGTTTTCTTCATTCTATTAAATCCTATCATAAGTAATTAATTCATTATCCTATAATAGATAATGATTCTAGTTTGTCATTACGATTACGTCACATTTACATGGATACATATTATATCCATATTACTGAATTTAATATATATATATAATCATAATAAATTTTGTATTCATGCAGAGTGAAATAGCTATTGCACCAAGTTCTAAATATTTATGAAACAAGTTATAGTACGAACGCATCTGATTTGCCCCGCTTGACTTACAATTTCCGACTTGTTTCCAAAAGCAAAGACAGTTGAATTCGGAAATGGGCTTGTAATCGAAATTTTCTAAAACAATTTATCAAAAATTCTTTTTTATCACTAATTTTGAAATAAAAGTGGTAAATATAGGGGTATGAATCTTGCTTGTTACGGCAGATTTCCTCTTAAAAACGTATTTCATCTAAATCTCGCTTATAACGAGCCTCGCTGCACACAAAATTTAAAATATATAAAAATCTTATTTTCTTTATTCATGTTTTTTTATTTTTACTTTGTTATTTTATTGTAAAAAAATGATAATGAATCATCAAAATCCCCTTCTTAAAATTTCACGCTTACCGCTTTGCCTTCCTCTGTTACCAAACAAGCATTCCGTATACACTCGCGTATATGCAGTCATCAAATTCGAAAGGAATAACAGACGCATGCCAGGCTTCAAAAAATGTTATCTTCGTCTTATCTAAATGCATAATTTGCAGATATTAAATAAAGCGAAGATAGGATACAGGAAAATACTGGTATGCAACATATCATTTTCTCGAATGTAGTGATCGGCGTATACGCGAGTATATACGGTAGTCTAACTTTTATAACTCTTTAATTTTAAATGTGTTTACTGAACTATTTAATACTCTACAGTAACAATAAATAAATTATATATCGACCAAATTATCCCCTCCTACCAATACCTCTGCTTCTCTCCCCCTGCCCTTCCCCCACCCCTGTGGCGTGGCCAACAAGACTGCAACTTTGAAATGCAGACATTACCTAATTTTTAGCTTTTAAAAACAATGTTTATTTAAATCTACTAAATCCTCCCCATATTCCCCTGCCTTCTTTGTTGCAAGTGCAGTTGTTTGCTGAACTCTTATCTTTTGGTTCAGGAATTCAATACACCTGTTCAGGATTTAAGTCACATGTGAAAAAAAATGGTCTTTATGAGGGGGATGCGGCCCCTAATAGGAGTAAATGTAACATTATGTCTATGGGAAAATTTTTCATTCTTAAAAATATCGGTCCTTAATAGAGGTGACCCTTGAATAGGGGTGACCTTTAAAAGAAGTTTCACTGTAGTTATTTTTATATGCGGACACGTTCACTTTTGGAACCGGTTGGAATCGGTTCTGAAAGGAAACTAACTCATTAAATAAAATCTGTAACCAAAATCAAAAGAGTAAAAACTCATATCGTTAGATATTGTACATTTGTAATTACGTATCCAGCGTTTAGCGGAAATTCCATTACCTGCGATTTATTCTGTTGAGCTGAATAATATATCAGACCAGGTGCTATGACCAATAAAGTTAGCTGGGTCACTTATGTCCTCCATATTCATCGGTGAGGGGGGGGGGGGTGATTTTTGACGGCCAATTATCTACACGAGGGATATAGGCCCGGGGGGAGTGCCCTCCGTGGGGGTCTTTCTAAGGGAACCTAATCCGTATTAACGCATGGAAGATCCACGGCTCGAAGAAAACCACGAAAACTCCGAACGATTAGGCCGACGGGCGCGATTGGGATCGAACCCAGCACCTCCCGTCTACCAGCTTCGAGAGCAGAACCTCTCGGCCACTGGTGGGGCCCATATTCATCGGGGAAAGCTTAGTTGACACAGCATTTGCATCTTCAACAGAGGGGGATTGCAAAGATGCAAAGTTAGCAGCCAAGGGATCCATTGATCGAATCCTGGCCCAATCATTTTTCGCCCAGTCAGAAATTTAGAACTCATATTGCGCTATTAGGTAATTTATGCAAATTATTAAAAATTAACTGTAAAATTAGCATTTCTAATTTCAGAACTTACATTCTACGTGAGCGGAGCAGCAGGCAAAAGCTAGCAACGTATTTAATAACTTACGAATAATTACCAAAAACAAGCAAATAAGTCAAGTGATACCCTATTTCGTAAACACACTTTATACCATGAAAATCTGTAAAGGTAAGTAAGAAACACTTTCCGAACCAAGGTAAGCCGCCTTCGTTGAAAAAGAACTGTATTCCTTAAGAATAGAATTTAGCATCTATTAAATTTCATGAGGATAATACTCCGAAATGAAGAGGACATTTCTTGCATCTTATTAGGTGGACCGGAAAATTTTGTCGTTCAATTGTCTTTCGCGCCTACTTTTTTAAAATTCAGGTTTCTTCATTAGCACCATCTTTTTGAAATGGTAAAATTCCCGCAGTTTTCACATTAAGATGAAAACAATGGGAAATTTACCATTTTAAAAAAGGGATGCCAATGAAGAAATATGAATTTTAAAAGAGTAGGCGTGAAAGAAAATTAAACGACATAATTTTTCGGTCCACCTAATATATTATTTTGGTACTTTTCGGTTAGCCGGGCGCCAGTGTTGTGTATGCATGTATATGTATATATACAATATATGTATATGTACATATGTATACATATACATATATGTGGATATATATGTAGATATGTGTATATATACAATATATGTATATAAACATACATATGTATGTTTATATAACAGTGGCGCCCGTCTAACCGAAATTATTTATATAACCATTATTTTATATGACATTTAATTTACACAAAAGAATATTTAAATATATATACATAATTAGTAGAATAGTATCAAATGCGATATTTATTTCTGATGGTGAAAAAAACCCGCATCTCAACCAAAAACATTCTTCGTTCAAAAAACAACAGAACTACTGTTGCCAAAAGGCAAAACTGAAAGCCCGTATTCCCAATGAAAATATCCATGGAGATCGGTGATTTCTGACACACTGATACTAAATAATTGTCAAAATTGCCTTTTATAAGCTGTACCTTCATCACACAAAATTAGTTATCTTGCATTACTGTTAAACCATTTTAAAAAGAAATTAGAATATAATAAATATTTTTTTACAATTATTTGAAAAAAAAAAAAAACGGGACTTTAAGATTAAAATAAGTTAAAGGGAATTTCAAGTTTTTTAAAAATATAAAATTGTATACTTACATATTTTAATATTTTAAGCCCAAAATAAATTTCACTCTTGCCATTTTTATTCAAGATTAAGTATTCTCGCGAGAATTAAAATATCTTATACAATTTTTAAATAGAAATTATTGTACGAAATTTTATTCGCGTTTAATTTCAATTGCTCTAAACCTTTAAAAATTACATCTACCAGAAATAATTTTCATAGAAACGGATTCTTTCACAAGTAGTCAGATTTAATAATGCAATATTTACTTTATACGTCTCTTCGGTAGAAATCAGATACTTCAGAAAATATATTTTCAGAGCTAAATTCCATTATCGCCGACACTTGAGAATTTACTCAGGGATTAAAATGTTCTGTAGAAGCTCATAGTCATGTTTAATGAACAAAATTTAATATTATTTCCATTTCACAAGTTTTTGTAATATAAAAACGTATTTTTAAAATGCATATTGCGTTCTTTATTTCTTCCTATTTTATTTTATACATTTTACTGTATGACATATTTTATTGTTGCAGTTTCATAGCGAGTTGGCATATTTTACTGAGCTACCAGAAAAAACACTTTGCAAGTATTATATTAATTTATAATTAAAATTTAAAAAATATTAGTATGTGGTATTGTCATCGGAATCATTCTTCTTTACATAATTTTTATAATACTGGCATGTCAGTTTACAAAATTCTGACAAAAAAATTAAAATTTTATAATACTGGCAAACAGATTAAAAAATTCCATCTTACAGGAACCAAATTACGTTAAATAAAATAAATAGATTATCTAATCTAGCATCCCTGAGTTTAAGCTTATTTACAGAACGTTAGCACTAATTTGTAAAGTAATGGCGAAATTTGTTTTTTTTATTTTAAACTTGCTTTACGACAAATTATTGTTTTTTTACTAAATCGGCCAAAATTAAATAATTTTTTATTTAATACAACCTAAGTGCGGACAGCGGCTGCGTAAACATTCATCTCACGAAGTTCACAGCTGAAATTCCAGGTTTAGATAGAACTCGATAAGCACATAAAAATGGAAACACATGTAGAGCCAGTTTTAGTGGATGATCGGTAGGTCGCCATTGAGTTTTCTAATGAAATTCACCAAAGTTAAATAATTTTTTGGAGAACCTAAGTGCGGGAAGAGGCTGTACAAACATTCAACTCATCAAGATCACAGCTGAAATTCCATGATTAGATAGAACTCGATTAGTACGTTAAAATAGATTAGGTCTTTCATATATTGCCATATCTTGGTGGAAACCACCCCCAGACCCAATTTTAAAGGATAATTGATAGGTCTCCATTGAGTTTTCTAATGAAATTCCGGCATCAGTTAGTATATTACAATGGGAACTGCTCCTGTCAGTGCTGTGGAATTTTATTTTGATAACAGAATAGGAGTCTGCCAATCAGCTAATAAAATTGGTTCTACATGTGGTTTCCTCGATGATTTGACTTGACAGAGAAGTTCCATTTTAATATGCTAATCGAGTTCAGTCGAATTCTTGAATTTCAGTTGTGTCCTCGGTGAGATGAAGGCCATGGAACTATAAATAAAGAGGAACTGACATACCTACAAAATGGAGAAGCTTCAACTGTAACCGGTTCTTCAGGTTCTGAATTCCGCAAAAGCAAAATTCCACCAGTAAATATGAATAGAAATTTCTTCCTTCTCAATTCATGTAATATTTCTGTCATAATTAAGTCAGGAGAATCAATTTCTTTTTTCTGGTGGATGTTTGCTTTTGCAGTACTTAGACCTTGCGATTCCGCCATATTGTGACAACCTAAAACCTCCTCCTGTCATTGACAGTGAATTATATTTCTGCCGGTGTATACCTCCACCACTAAATTTGTATAGCTGTTTTCACACCTAGTTAAACGCCTTATTGGAGCAGAATTTCTATTCGATTTTACTGGCGGCGTTGCCAGTTTTGTATCTACTTTAAATTTAAAAACTTCGAATTTCACATTAGAAATTCTAAAAGACGAAATTTCACTTTAGGTACTTACTTAAAGTGAAATTTCGTTAGCGTCTAACGAAAAACTAAGTATCCGTAATATATAAATAATAACTAAGTATCCGTATATAACGGTTAGTGCCAAAGCGTTATAAGTAAGCGAACAAACTTAATGCTGGAATCAGGCGTAAATTAACACAGTTGCGCCAACTTGTGGACGGAGTGATAATTCACATACGCGGGCTTTTAGTGTGGCGCGTATTTTCTAAATCTTCAGTCACTCATGGAAATGGCGTTTGTTTGCCACATTTCTGCAAAATAATGGCGTAGCGAGAGGGGTATCCAGACGCACTTGACGCCACGAAGTTTTCTTCGCCTTATCAGAAGCACTTCAGTTATAAATCAAGGTGAAAAAAAACTTTACAATTTTAGTGGTGTCAGTAAGAAAACAGTTAGGTGTAACCTGTAAACCTGTAGTTCACACTTCATCCGCTACGTGGCGCATGGCCTTGATTGATGTGACCTCTCTTTTAATCTTGCGGTTACTTCTCCCATTTAAGATAGGACGCTTACTTATATCGCTTTGGTTAGTGCGTTAAAGCGTCTGTCGTTAAATGAAGAAAACAATACTATACATAATTTCTGGTGTGAATGTAAAATGTCAGATTTTTTTTTTTAAGGTGAAATCTGGCAACAATGTTTACTGGTAGGAGTTTTTCCCGGCATTGATAAAAAACGATGCAGGTGAAAGAAGTTACAGTTATCATCTTCTGACAAACTCCTCCCCCACTTCGCTCGCAAGCTATAAATACTACACTGTGTGTCTCCTCTTTATTCATACCTCCATCGTGAAGGTTTCTGCGACCGCCACCCAATTTATTATTTTACAAACATCTTCTTGTACAAGTTGAAAAAATCCCTGCCGGCTCGGGCCTACAGGCGGAGGTAGATTTCGATGTTAAGTACTAAATTCTCCAACAAAACTTAAATCAAGATTAGAGATAAAACCCAGTTTCTTCACAAAGAGCGAGCTGTAGGGAGCTAAACTTTTTGTGAAAATTGTAATATACACGAATACACACACACACACATATATATGGAATAGGTTTAAAAAATGGCTACAAAAAATTCAGAGAACCTTAAAGTGTTAAAATATGTTAATATTTCCATAGTCGGGTTTTTATCATGTTTTAATACGTTTCTTCAAACTCACATGGCGTTACATATTCACCTGCTGAGGTCCATTATATTTTCCAATATGACGCAATATACATATTTTTTTAATTCGTCAAACTATTTATTTTGAGTTTTCATGCTGAAATCTTGCTCTAGGAAACTTATGACGTAATATTCAATTTGTTTTCAATTTGTCAAACTATTTAATTTTACACGTGAAAATTTTGCAAAAGAAAAGTAATTGTTGTGGTGAAAATTTTATTATTTGTTATTTTTTTAATTGTTGGCAACTGCTATAACGAAAAACTTTTATTTTTTTCCTGCCATTGTTGTGTAAGAGCTGGTTTTATCAGAATCATGTTAAGACAGTATTCAAAATTTTGAACCCTCCCCATGTCCACCCTCTTGGGCCGATTTCGCCCATTTTCAATCCCCGCCGAGATATTAGCCATCTCAAAGTTGTTGGCGAGTTTGAAGATGATTCGTGCATAATTGCGACTTTTATCGTGAGGACAAAATTTAGTACATACATACATACATATATATATATAAACTTTTTAGGTGGGGGTGGTTTTGGGTTCCTGGGGTCCTATAATGAAAAGTTATGAAGGAATTTTTCAAAAGTCGCACCATGGTAACGACTGCAATAGGTAGTATTTCTTACGAAATCTACCTAAAAAGGTTACAAGCCAATTTCCAACAATAATTGTTTTTTTTTCTAATTGTTGCCTGAAAGCAACAGTACGACAACTAGTAGTATTGTAAAATGAGATGTCTGACTTACTGCTATGAATAACTCTATTTGCATTTAGTGGGACAACTTCTGAAACACAAAGTTACGTTTAATACTATATCTCAGGTGTGTTTTATAAAAATTCCCTACTGTTCCACTAAATGCAAACACAGTTTTTCATAGCAGTAAGTCTGACATCTCATTTTACAATATTACTAGTTGCCCTACTGTTGTTCTGAGGCGGAGATATGATGTTTAGAAATTTTCTAATCGATATTTACTTTTTGTATGTTCCATCTTCGTAAAAGATTAAGAGTCAAGGCGAGGATATTAAATGGCTTACGAAATTTCTGTTGCTTTTGATAGATCTAATTTTAATCGCATTACAGTTAATAAATTGCTTTAAATCAGTGATTCATTAACCCTACCCTCTCGCTGTGCAACCCGAGATTTCCTCGGGCAACGTAAAAGTAGCAAAATTTGCGCAACCCGAGTTTTCCTCGGGAATGCAGTTTTACCGACTAAATAAACTCTCATTGATTATTCCCAAAAGTTATTTTTTATTCTAAATTTTGCCTTATTTAATCGGAGAATTTTCCCCCATTAAATTAGACTAAAAATTTTCTTTTGAAAAACCGGTGACAAAAGAATACAAATTCTTAAAAGACGATCATCGCGAAGGAAATAATACGCAAATTTTGAAGCTATTTTTATAAAAAAAAATAATAATAATACGCAGCGAAAGAGTTAAAACTAAGTGAAAAGACTGTAGTAGTAGAAAGCATTTCTTTCCCAGTTATTCAAACTTAACACTAGAAAGACCGAGAATTTTACTCAAACTTTAGAAAAATATTTCACACCAGAATTTTTATTTTAAATTATTAACTTATCTATTTAACTAGTTATTTCCCCCCCCCCGCTTTGTATCTTTTAAACTAGTTTTATAAAAACATTTCTGGTTTGAACCGAGATATATTCATTTGGTAGCAGTCAAAATGACTGTTCGTGGGCTTTCTAGTGTTAATAATGTAATTTTTTATATGTCCTTTCATAGACATATAACATTTCTGAAAATATTATTTTCTATCAAGATTTCAAAATTATATTTTTCAAATATATTTATATTTGCAAAAGCAATACTGAAATTTCCAAGAATATTTAAAAGGCCACTCGAGTAACGCGAAGAAACGAGAACGCTAATGTTAATATAATGGGGGCGTTTATTTTTTTCAAATTTATCGTTTTGATTTTAATATTTTTTTTAATGATTTTTTTGCATAGGATAGCTGAGTACGATGTACAACCGGGCTAGAGTTTTACTTTTTCGAGTTTGGTTTCAGATTTTTTAAAATTACTTTTAACTTTCGGAACCGGTTGAATCGGTTCTGAAATATAAACTATCATAATAAATAATAAAAAAAAACTATAACCAAAATCTAAAAAGTAAAAACTAGCCAGGTTGTAGATCGTCCATAGCTATCCTATGAAAAAAAAAAATCAAAGCGAGAAATTTGAAAATACTCCTCCATAGACTTAAAATTAGCGTTTTCCCTTCTTCACGTGATTGAATTAGCCTCTTAATCACTTAATTCTCATGCCCTTGACTTTCACGGACAGTGTTGCCTACATTTTGTTTATTCAGAGTGTTTGATTCTCACGAGTTTTTTAAAATAGTGTAATTTACTTTATTCTCACATAATTTTATGTGTCATTAAATAAAGGTGAATATTTCTACTTTAACAATGTGATGATAATCAAACAATCTGAAAAAAAAAAAATAGACTACACTTATCGGGTGCGACACTTATGGATTAATAGATGACATTATTTATAATGTTCTTTTCAATTGCTTTTTTCATATAACATTTTAATTAGCTAAAACGATTCACATAGTAACTATTTCTCTGATTTAAAAATGAACTATTTATTGATATTAATATTATAAAGAATTAACCCTCTCGCTGCGTAATTGTTTTATCAAAATGGGTTAAACCATTGCGCAATTTTTTTATAACATATTACAAATCTACATATATTTTATAGTTAAAATACGTGAAAAATTTTTGATTTTTTTTTTCTTTTTTTTTCAATATAGAATTAGATCATACAAAAAAGTTTGTTAGAAAGAGAGCGTCTTTTACAGAATTTTTAATCATTTATCACCGGTTTTTCAAAACAGAAATTTTGAATAATTTAATCGGGAAAATGCCAGGCAAAATTTAGAATAAAAAATAACAGGTGGGGGGAGGTAATTAAGAAGAACTAATTAAACGGAAAAAATGCATCACCGAATAAATATCGGGTTTCGCAGCGAGAGGGTTAACGTTTGTTTGTTTGAACGGTGTAACCTCTGAACTACCGAACCGATTTCATATATAATAGGAGCAAAATGGTGATGACTATCGCTGCTCAAATACAGGCTGTATTTTATGTATATACAACAACTCTGAATGGGATGAAGAAGCAAAAAAAAAACGTTTTAAAATTTGCGATTTCTGTGATATTATTGGAAATAGAAATTTGGTGTGGTGATTACTTTTACGATGTAAATATTTGTTATGAACATTTTCTAAAACGCTCAAAATTTAAAAGGGTGAAATGACCTGAAAACTTTCCAAAAAACATTCTAAATTACGATTTATTTCGAACTGTTAAAGCAAGAAACTTGTAGTTAGGCATGGATTTTACTTTAGAGATGTAAATACTCTCTAAGAACAGTTTTTTACACATTCGAAATTTAATAGGTTCAGGATCAAAAAATGCTCTAAAATTGCAATTTATGTGATGCAGTTTGTATAGAAGTCTGGAATTTGGCATGGTGATTACTAAATGCTCAGTAAGAAAGTTTTCTAAATATTTCGAAATTTAAAAACATGAAATGAGCGGAGAACATTCTGAAAACGTTCTAAATTACGATTTTTTGAAACTGTTAGGGGTAGAAACGTAAATGCTACCCCAGAACAGTTTATTAAAAATTCGAAATTTATGAGGGCACCAGGACAAACAAAGCTCTAAAATCGCAATTTATATAATAGGGTTTGTATATAAGTTTGTAATTTCGTTTGTAATATACTTTTAAGATGTAAATGCTGACTAGGAACGGTTTCTAAACTACCGGAATTTAAAAGATTGAAATGAGCGGAAAACTCTCTAAAAGCATTCTAAATTACGATTTAGTTCGAATTGTTAGAGTTAGAAATTGTATATTTAGTACACTGGTTACTTTTAAGATACAGATGCTCGGTATAAACAGTCGGCCGTAACTGAAATTTATATTTAGAAAACATATTTTTAAATTTAAATATAGGTAAAAAAGGGGGCGAAGCCCTTATGGATAAATTCGTAACTGATATCAATGAACTTTTGCCAATCTTCGATTGAGTTGGTAAAATCATTTTAAATTATGTTTTAAGCATTTGGCAACGTTTAATAATTAATTTTCTTTCATATCCCAAACTAGATGTGGGGTAATCTTATCTGCTGAAATAGATGTCTCTTTATTACAGTTTTTAAATAACGCTTGTCCCTGTCTTGTTCTTTCTCCGAATTTTTATACTGTCGCCAACAGTTTTTTGAAGAAAAAAAAAAGAAAAATAATAGACCCGAAAATAATGGACCAATTCGGATGTAAAAAAATAAAACTCTACGTTTGCTCTGAAATTTCGAAACAGTTCTTAAACAATTCTTTCGAAACAATTCTTAAACAGTTTTTTTTAACTTATTAATTTTCTTATTTATTAGCCGAATATTGAAAGTTGTCATTATCTTCCATTTCCTCTTGGAAATCAAGTCCAGCAGGCGTGTGATATTTTTTTCTTTTCAGCGAAAAAATGCTTTTTTGATAAGTCTCTTAATGAGTTTTTGTGTAATATTTCGATTACAGGCTGATTTTTACGAAATAAATATTCTTTTTAAGAGAGCAAAATTTACTATATTTGACTGAAGCATTGAAACCGGATTATCTTTATAAATGTAGAAAAATCGCCTCGAAAAGTATAAAAAGCCGCATACAAAATTAAATAAAATAAATATATGCATAAAATTCAAAATCGGGCTTTCAGGTGCAAAACTACATACATAGAGTTACCTTACTATTGTTGCCAGGTATCCCGCGTAAAAATGGGCTCCAAATGCTTTGGACACCACTAATTTCTTACAGATTATTTCGCCATATTTAATCGCAGATAATTCTGCCATTAGATAAGGCGAAGAAAATAATTTAATATACTGCTGGTGTCCAGAGCATTTGAACCAACCTGGCAACACTATTTCCTACCCAACTTTGTAGCTCAATGTGCAGCGGTACCTTCAGAACACCGTCGACACACTCACACACAATTTTTTTCTTTTTATTATAAACCGCATTCGAAATTAAAAAGACAATTTTGGATTTGTAGAACTCGTAGTAGACACTATACGGCTCGCTAATCAGTACTGAAAACTTCTTCAATAGATATATAATTATTTAAAAAAAATCCCCGGAAATACTGGCGTATTCTGAACTTAATTCTTATGGTGACTCAAATGTAGTTTTCTTTTAAAATCTGCAGCGAAACATAAATTTTAAATTAAACAAAAACATAAAAGACCAAATATTAATATGGTTCATGGCTAACTGAATCATAGCTGACAACTTTTACGTTTTTTTTTTTTTTTTTTTTTTTTTTTTTTGTTACCACTAAAATTTAACAGAAAATGTTTCCTACTTTAATCGGTATTTTTGTCGATCAAATAAGACAACATTTTGTATTTTAGCTTTACTTTCTGTTATATGTCAGAATTATCAGCATTATTAACATAACACGATCTGTTTAACCCTTTCCGGCACAGAAGTATTCAGTTTGTAAAACGATGAAATGATTGCCTGACACCACAATTTACAAACGAATTTCTTAGAAAGAAATATTTGTACTTCTAAACTTTCATCGTAAAATCAAAATTTTATTAAAATATTCCTGGTGCCGTTTGCAAGTTTGGAATTAAATTTACGTGGCCCTGCCACGGGGTCACTGCATTTGAAAGAGTTACTTTTCGCAGAAAAGTATTCTCTAAATTGGCAGATGCTTTAACTTCACCTATTTTCAATTAGTCTACTCGGATTGTTTTTGAAAATGGATTCTGTGATTACGGATCAGGACTGGCGAATATTTTTATATCCGATCATACAACAATTTTGAAAAATGTTTCGTTCCGTTAGATTTTTCTTGCGAATACCTTAGTAAAAGTATTCGACAGGAAATACATTTCAATAACTGTTGCGAATAAAAGGAAAACTAGCCGACTTGGATGTATATGTGCCAAGCAGTACTCAAATGGTTAACCCCTTCAAGGGCGGTGGTTCATTTTTGGACCACTTAATTTTAATTCCTAAGCGCCCTATTGACAACAGATTTATGGTATCAAAATTTACCTTTTACACGAAGAAAAGCTTTTACATATTTTCAAATAAATTTGGTTGTAAATTCTGGTGTCAATCA
Organism: Maratus speciosus; assembly: GCA_963932465.1. Classification (NCBI taxonomy): domain Eukaryota; kingdom Metazoa; phylum Arthropoda; class Arachnida; order Araneae; family Salticidae; genus Maratus; species Maratus speciosus. The sequence continues at coordinate 283,569,936 of OZ010789.1, read as the reverse complement.
ATCAGTTCAGAATTTTGCTAGTAGAATTACTTTGCCTCTGAAAGGGTTAATCCTTTAGTGCGCAGCTTTGCATATATGCAAACAACAGTGTTTTGAATTTAATAGATTTTTTTATTCGTATATACCTAATTCACACCAGAAAATTAAAGTAGCAATATTTGTATTAATAAATAACAGACATTGCGTATTTAAATAAAGCGAAATTATCCAATAAACCTTTCTGGTGTAAGTCATATTCATTGAACTACGTAATTTCTAGAACGTATTCTATCATGGGAATTAAAGAGTTAAAGTTTAAGTCTTATAAAATAAATAATTATATGAAATAAGGTATTTGGGGAAATACTTATTAAAATATGTTCTAATTTGCAACATTTTAGCGTAAAACAGTCACACGACATTAGTTTTTACTTGTATTGCAGATGTGCAACAAAAGAAAAGATTGACATATTATATGAAAAATGTATCTCTGATTATTTTCATTAGTTTTCCTGTAACCTTTCACAGAATCACGTATACTTTTTTCGAAACAAAATAAAAAAACGAGCATTAAAGGGCTAAGGAGACAGTGGGCATTAAAATCCAAATCCCTGTATTTTTAACGGGTTCACGTGAAAATCGGCAGATTTGTTAATGGCAAGCTCAAAGAGTTATATAGAAAATTTGGTGATAAAATAATAAAAAGTTTTTAAATTTTCAACTAACGAATAATTGTCATATTTTAAAATGTCCCATGCGCATTTCTTTAGCATAAAATACGACAATATTTACTCATGAGTTACTTTTTATATATTACAGTGGAAGTTAGCATGAATTGTAAAAAGTCGCGGAATATAGGTAGAAAAAAATATTTTGGTAATTATGCTTCGTTTTTCCAAAACATTAGCTATATATTTTCATATTCACATAAATTTCAACATTAAAATGTTCCTGAAATGCAACTTTTTAAGCTAACATTTATCTATTATTGTACAGAGGACGCAAAGTATGAATTTAAAAAGAATCTGATAATTGGAAATGCGCATGGGACGTTTCAAAGGTTAGAAATGTGCGAAATTTTCAATGTTGGGAACACAGCATTGTATGTAAAACAATTTGCATAAATATATATAGTTTCTACAAATATAAAAGCTTATACATCAACGAAGAAGCATCAAAACTAAAAAAATAATTTTGCATCAGATAAATTTGGGCATCCAATTTCATAATTCTCGAAAAGAAAAAAAAATACTTTGTCAAATTTCGTGATTTTGAATGTCATTTGTCGCCTTAATTGTAACATATTTTTTAGTAAATACGTAATTTTTTTCATATTTATAAGTTTTCATTAGAACTTTAAGTAAAAAAAAAAATTCGTAAAAAAAAAAGAAAAAAAATATTTTTTCGGTAAAGATAATTCGAAGTAAAATTGCATTTAACTCTCAGAAGACGCCATTTAAATAAAAATCCATATTTTAAAAAGTTGTTATTATGTGTTTTCTGATTTTCGTGTTTTATTATACTAAGTTATGTTTACGATGAGTTATACTTACCACAGATTGATCGTCTTTCTTTTCAAACGTTCCAGCCTTTATCTGTCAAATTGCCATTTTTCAATATATCAAATAAAAGATAGCCTTGTTATACTTCAATATATATATAATAAGTTATTGTAATTGAATTTTTATAAACTCGCCTCATTTCTAAAAACAGAAATCGTAAGAAACTTTAAGTTGTAGAGGTTAAAGTGCGTTAGCTGTTATTATATTTGTATCACAGCGTTGCATATCTGCAATATAACCTAAAATCAATATTACTTATACAATAAACAATATTACTATACAGCGGTCTTTAACCCATTGAGGGGCGCTGGTATTTTCATGAAACCTCTTAATTTTAATTCCCAGATGGCACATTGGCACCAGAATTTTAATAAAAAAATTTTCGGTTTGTCCTATATGTGAAACATAGCCTTTTCATATTTAGAAATAAATTTGTTTTCAAATTCCGGTGTCATTCATTAATTTCAACGCTTTTGCAATGAAATTGCTTGGCCCATGAAAGGGTTAAAAGATCATTTTAGTTATTGCTTTATGGCTGCTAGCTCCCAACACAGCAGTTAATATGAATTGTTCATTGAATTCTCGACAGACGGCGATACTGAGGTAATTTTTGAGGCCAACATTTTATTTATCATTCGAGGGGTTTTACATTGTTATTGTTAAAATCGTGAATTTTGCCAATATTTAGCTAGCTGGATGTGCCAATCCCAAAACTTTCTTCTCAATTAATCGGAGTAAAAGCGAGTTAATCTCGATCGTGATATTAATTAAAATCAATAGTTTTCCGTTATTCTGATTCATATCAGCTGTTCTCGAATAGTCGACTTATCATGATGAGAAGTTCCCGTCGCTTCATCAGCCGCAGGTGTACAATAGAACTACGAAAAAACAAGAAAATTACACAAAAATCACTATTATAGTTCCGCCTTTCCGCGTAATATTTCCAAATTCACGGAGGATCTGCTTGCTGTGGCTAAAAATATACACAAAAAATTTGGTTCAATTCTATGCATAACTTTATACACTTTTCGATGGTGTACAATATTGAAAATTGCACAAAAATCGCTAATACAGCGCCCCCTTCCGGCAGAATTTTTTCAAATTCAGTGAGGACTTTCATGACATGGCCAAAAACATACACGAAAAATTTGGTTCCATTCTATGCATAACTTCATACACTTTTCGTTGGTACAATATTCAAAATGGCACAAAAATCGCTAATACAGCGCCCTCTTTTGGCGGATTTTTTCCAAATTAAGGGAGGACCTGCTTGCCATAGCCAAACAATTTTTTGAGTTCAATTCTATACTTAATTCTATACTTCATACACTTCTTTATGGCGACGGACAGGCGGACATACTGACACACGTAAAGACAGACATTTTCTATAAATATGTTTTCCGGGACCTCTGATCCCTAAAACAAGTAAATCCGTCAAAAACCGGAAGTCGAAAAAAATTTCGATTACAATACTTTCTTCTATTGAAGATAGAAGGAAGTAAAAATAGATTTTTTACAAAGATAATTACATATACTGTGCGATTTTTTATTTGAAATTTGTCAATATATATGAGAAGTATGTAATTTTCTGTTTATTGCAGCTTTTAAAAATGTACTTTTTAGTCAATATATTTTTAACGGGCTTTGAACAATCTTTTAGTTTAGTAAATTTGAGTGCGCACATAGTAAATTATTGTTAAAATGAACATCGTGAATGTTGTAAAATTTTAAAGACTAGAGATGTACAAAATTAAGTTTTTTACAAAGTCAATTACGTATACTTTGCAATTCTGTATTAGGAAATTGTCAATACTAAGGAAATGTGTGTAATTTTCTGTGTATTGCAGTTGTGAAAACAATACATTTCAGTCAATATTTTTCTTATTTTTATGGGTTTTTACTTTCTATTTATTGCATTCTTAAAATGATGTATTTTAACATCTCAGTAAATATTTTTAAAATCGGAGTTGTTACTTACAAAGGATTAAACATGTACAATTTTACAACAATTGCTACCTTTTCATTGACTATATCAAATGCATTAATTATACTTTCATAAAATCTTTCGTTTCATGTTTGCGAGTCTTCAACTAAGTTCTTCAACTGGAAAATGTTTCCTAAATACCATTTTGCAGTAAACTCTACATTTCCAAAGAGTTTAATTTTCTACGGAAACGCTCTATGACGTTTAATGAAAGGAGGTTTGTTCCGTTTCAGTTATTTTTATCATTAACAAAACGATTAACTGATATAATCCCGGAAGAAGCAATTTATTCAACAAATTCTCGGATTTAATTAGATAATATTTAAATCTATAAAAGTCTATGTCTGACATGTATGTCTATAATCCCATGATTATCTCCTGTCGGGGTAATTTATGTATAGTAGGGTAGTTTGAGCACAAATTTCATTTTTTTTAAACTAACATTATTTTATAAAAATTTATATTATACATTTATACCATGTTTCGTGTTCTTCCAACGTAAAAAGGTTTCATTTACCAAGCTTACTTTGTGTTAAAAAAAAAAAAAAAAACTAATGTTCATTTTATAGCTATATATGTGGTGACAGAATTTGAACTCTGCACTGCAAAGCCTAGCACATTCTTAGATGAGGCTCTGGACGATCCACCCCAACCTCTGAGTCTACGAAAAACTGCTGAACCTACAAAAACTATTGTGAGAAAGATAGATGACTGTTGATTGCTCTCGTGAACGGACGTGTGAAACGTCACTGTTCGACCGAATACCGGGTCAGCGGACCTCTGTTTTAAAGCAGAATGTTGCCGGCCAGTTATAATTATCATGTTTAATCTAAATGTAAATACCCCATCTGTAAATATTTCATCCACATAATCAAGAATATTAAAGTTTAAGATTTAGTTAAAAATCTGCCTGGACTAATTCCTTCTAGACACCGACCAGTAGAAGTACATTTATTCGACAAAGTGAATGTGCATTAAATTTCTACATATATATATGCGTAAGTTCACTAATTATCATTAAGATATATGTTAAAAGTAAATACAATAATTATAAGAGAGAATAGAAATATGTATAGCAAATATAAGAATCAACAACAAAACTACAGCTCTAGCCAGACTACATAAGATAGGAAATTTAAAAATTATTTTTTAAAATATTAAATCATTTATCCATAAAATTTTATTTACCATCTATTACCCGTAATTAAATAAAAATTTCTATGCGTAGCGAGAGCATATGCAATGAGTCAACCTTCTTTGAGCTACCGTATATACTCGCGTATAAGTCAACCCCTAAATTCGTGAAAAAAAGATATGTTGCATACCAGTATTTTCTTGTAGCCATGTTCAGCTTATTTAATATCAGCAAATTTTGCATTTAGATAAGATGAAGATAATTTTTTCAAAATACTGGTATTCAGTCTGTTATTCCTCTCGAATTTGGGGTCGACTTATACACGAGTATATACGGTACTTAAAATTTGGCGCGAAATGTTTTATATTTAAAAATAAAATAAAATTAATCACGTTTGCAGATATTCATTTTTTTTTTAAAGTACCTATTTCATAACGACTGATATCTCGTGATGCTTTTGTATATCAAGTTTATCTTTGAAATCTTTTTGTGAAAATAGCTTACTTATTATCATTTAATAATAATGAAACTATGGAACCACACTGGTTTCCAAAAATTAAGGAAAAACAACAAAAGTAGGGATTACTCAAAATGTTACAAGCAGATTTTAATAAAAACTGATACACAATTTACAACACATAGTAAGGTATAAAATAACAGTAAAAGAAATTATCAGACAATTCTGGTGTTTCAGAAATTAATAAAATTATAAAATAAACAAAATAAATGTCTCAGTTTGGTATAGGAAAAGTATCTTTAATATGGAGTATGATCACACCTAGCGGCAATACAGCACACACAGAGAAGTGTGATGCTGTCAATTATGCGATCGATAAGTTTGCTGGAAAGTGCGAGCCATTTCTCTTGTAAAGCAGTTTTAAGCGTCGAAAGGGTCTGAGGAGGGGAATTGAGAGCAGAGACATATCTTCCTAAAGCATCCCAAAGATGCTCAATAGGATTCAAGTTCAGTGATCGTGCTGACCATTTCATGCGCTGAATTGTTTGGTGCTGAAGATAATCTTCTACGATGTGAACCCTGTGCGGTCAAGCGTTATCGTCCTGTAACAGGGAATCTTTACCTATTGCACCGGCATAAGAGTGCAAATAAGCATCACGAATGTCATCTCTATAGACCTGAGCATTCACAGCTCCACGTGGAAAAACATGGGGGTCTGTACGTTCGCCCAAAGAGATATCATCCCAAACACAGACACTGCCTCCTCCATTGGAATCTCTTTACGAATATTTGATGGATGATAGCATGTTCCCTGTTCTATCCAAATCAAATAACGCCTACTATCGCTTTGGAGGCTAAACTGGAACTCATTTGTGACGAGAACACGCCTCCATTGATCAGCCGTTCAGTGGAAATGTTGGCGTGCTCACTTTAAACGGTCCCTCCGGAGACATGAGGTGAGCGGCACACAAATATCTGGTCGCATCGCATAAAGACCACCTTCATGATGCTTTCTACGCACAGTAGACGTTGATACCAACTTTCCATTGACTGCAGCAAGGACGGTTTTAAGATGAGAGGGGGTTTTTGTTCTATTCCTTCGTACAGATAACCACAAATATCGGTCATCGGTGCTTGTCGTAGCTCTTGATCCTCCTTCGCTGAACCTTCTGGAGGCCGAACCAGTTGTTTGAAAGTCTTGCCAAAGCCTACGAGCAACAAAAGGACTCACATTTAGCCATCTGGCCACCCCAGTCTGACTTTGGCCTACATACAATCTTCCAATAGCTCTATATCGCAGTTATGCGGACAAATGATACCTCAAGGTCATACTAATGAATTGGCTATCTCAGTTTTCTTATCTCATAATCACAGCGACACCAGCAGCCGTACTCTCTAGCTTGCATTTTAATGCTCCGCACAGATGACGCAATCCGATTTCAGCGCCACTAATTTGCATTTGTAATTTTAATCAGCATCTTTTAGTTAACAAAATATCCAAATTTCATACGGATAAGTTAATTTTTGAACGAGTTATCGCTCTTTTTGTGAATTTTCCTTAATTTTTGGAAACCAGTGTATTAATAAAGAGGAACTGACATATCCTTAAAATAGTGAAACTTCAACTGTAAACGCTTTCTCAAGCTCTCATTACCTCCGGTGGAAACTTCCACCAGTAAATCTATATAGAAATTTCCCCCCTATTTAAAAAACCGTATTATTACAAAATTTCAGCCATAAATAATGGCAGAAATAGATTTTTCATTTTCACTGGTGGGAGATACTTTTGCGGTAGTCAGGCTCTGCATTTCCGCCATATTGTGACAACCGGTTAAACAAACTGACTGTTTTAGCAGGCAAACTAACACCAACAAAAAGAAATGGATGTTTTTATCACATTTATGAGAAAGTATTTCCAGTTGAACAGTTTGTATTCTTTTTGAATAAGGCGCTTAAATAAGAGAAAATTTTCTATTCAATTTTACTGGTGGGAAGTTTGCTCGGTCGGTATTCAGAAACTGTAGATCCAGTTTAAAAAAAGCAACCACCATCTTGTGACAACCTCCTCATTTACTTCACTCGCAACTCTATAGATAGTACACTTTAAGTCTCCTCATCTTTATTTATAACTCCATTACTTAAACTGCCACTGACTGTGTATAGAAAGCTAGTACATCTGTTTATTAAAAGGTTTAGAGCCTTTATGTTTATTGTAATGTTCACTTTAAGAATATGTATTTTTTATTTTAATTCTACTTCATTATAAATCACTTAGCAAATTTATTAACTTTTAAAACACATTATTACAAAACCATGTGATCTACAGCTCAGAGTTGCCAGTTCACCGATTTCATAATATGTACAGAAATTTTGATTTCATACCAAAAATACCTAAAGAGAGAATTCCTACTTAAGGCAATCACGAAATGTTTGTCATTAAATAAAGAAAAGAATATTATAAAAAGATTCTGGTGTAATTGAGAAATTTCGAAGTAAAAAAACATCAAACTGGCAATCCAGTACAGATCTGTTATCCGGTATACTTCCATCATATTTGTTTACAATGTTTTGTTTTAAAAGTTTAATATTAAATGGCAGTGCTTAATATATAATAATAATGGTGTATTGCTAAATGGGGCGGATGAATTGAGAAGTGCAGTCTAATTCTAGAATCAAACAAATCTAGTTCTTATTTTCTGTATATGCCTAGAGCATGTGTATTGTTACATTACACAGCACATGTTATAATGAGAATTATCTCCATACAGCTGTATAAGATGTCAAGACGGCTTTATGAATGTATGCTCAGAGTTCATACTCTTTGTTTTGTTTTTTTAATTTTTTTCAAGAAAAAGTAAGAATTAAAACAATGTTTAATTTTTAAAATTCATATTAAAAACCTGTCTTAAATACACAATGAATAGAAACAACGCAATTAAATGAAGAAAACAGTGTGATAATTAATATAATAAAAACCAAATAATGAGATCACAATAACATGCTTAAAAGAACAGAGACAATTTTTACATATAAAATCCGTACAATCTATAAAGTAATGATTGATCAATAAAGCAATGTATAAAAAATCCAAATGCAACATAAAATGAGGTATTTTTAAACCGCAGATTGTTAAAAACGTAAAATCAATTATGCTCACTTATTAAAACACAGTGCTTTCTTCATCGGCATCCGAGTCATTAATATTGGATTCCATAGACTCTTCCACATAGCGCTATTTGTGATCCATCATATTAGTGAGCGATTGTCTAAGACATGATTTCTTGTTTTTTCTCTTCACAGTTTTCCGCTGTGAACAAGCTTGGGTTAAGGAATTATTTCTCTCTTTCTGCGCACACGATTTTTGGCTTACTTTATGAGTGCAAAAATATCAGCTTTCTACATATTGCATGCAGATGAAACGGAGGTTTTCTGAGTTTCATCTTCGATTGAAAAGGTTTGGAGGTTATTGTTAAGTTACGGAATAGGTGGTAAATTCGGATGATTGAACGCTATATTAAATGCGTTGCTATATTATTGAAACACAGTGCTTTCTACATCGGCATCCGAGTCATTACTATCGGAATCTTCTACATAGCGCATGGAGCTATTTGTAAAGCTTCATATTAGTGAACGATGGGCTAAGACATGATTTCTTATTTTTTCTCTTCACAGTTTTCTGCTGTGAACAGGTTTGAGTTGAAAGATTCTTTCTCTCCTTCTGTGCACATGATTTTTGGCTTACTTTATGAGAGCAAAAACATTAAGTTTCTACATAATTGTATGCAGATGAAACGGAGGTTTGCCGAGTTTCATCTTCGACTGAAAAGTTATGGAGGTTACGGTTAAGTTATGGAAGAGGCGATAAATTCAGATGATTGAACGCTATATTATATGCATCAGTATTTGGTGACTGTCGAAGTCTTTTTGTTCTATTGACTAGGCCAGTTCTATTGTTTGTAGCTGCTTCAGCAATGCTTTCAAACATTGAAGTCTTAGTGATTTATTTCCTGTTATTACCTGAAATCAAGAGTTGTATTAAATCGTTATAGGCTAGCTGATTTTTGAAGTGTCTGTGATACTTAACGTGAGCATTTGAAAGACTTCTACTGTTGTTTTCGGCTTTTTCTAAAATGTTCGTAAAAATTAAAAAATTATATGTCCAAAGCCAGCTAAAATGACCATGAACAAAATTTATTCAACAAATTCTCATTTTTAATAATGAAGAATTAATTCTATTCAGGTAATCCGAGGAATCAAAAATTATAATTTATTTTTCCATTTTAATGTTCAGATATAATTCAAAAATTTTAGGAACATAAATGAATAAATATCGCTTCTTGAAAAAAAGTAATTAATAAATATGGCAGTGTTTTATTTTACCTAACTTTTTCGATCTGAATAGCTACTATTAACCCTTTGCACACCCTTGTCGCCGCAGCGGCGACATTGTAAGTTAAGTGAAAAATTCCGTTCTCGCCGCTGCGGCGACATCATCTTTCCTTGCAAAATTTATTTTCGGCACCAGTAACAAAGGAAAATAAAATTTGCCTTATTTAATCAGAGCATTTTTAAAATTTTGTACTTGAAGGAAACTTCTTTTTAAAAATTGGTGCCACCGAATTAAATTTTCGAGTAACGACGCGGAGTTGCTGGTAGCTCACAATCAAAATGATGCAGAGTTGCTGGTAGCCTATACTCAAAATAACGCGGAGTGCAAAGGCTTAATATTACACATATTCCTTGCTAATTTTGCGTTTGATACATTTAAGAATAAAATATATTTCAGCTTAAATTTCAGAAATAATAATTTTATAGCGTCGCGGACGATAAATGTAGTCTCCTTTTTAAAAATTCAAATTGTTTGATTGCCACCAATTTTTTGAAGCAGAAATATTCACCTTATTTAATGGCAGATGAAATCATGCGACTATAAAGCCAATTACACTATTTTTTAAAAAAATGGTGGAAATCAAACAATCTGAATTTTTAAAAATGTAGCCTACACTGCCAGTGAAAGTCATGGGAGGAGAATTAGTCGGTTTTGTATATATAAGAGAATTGCTCTTTTGTTTCAAGAGCATTCCACTAGATGGCAACATCACACAGTCCTCTTTGTTGTTTTTACTGGCACAGAGACTCAGAACAGTTAGTGTTCCTTCAAGTCTCATAGAAGTGAGCAGCAAAATGCTGCTGGATTAAAAATCCACTAATATGCCACTAATTCCGCTTTCTAACGGATGACGGAAGAAACATTGCGTGCGCATGTTTATGCACAGGTACCAATAAACTGTTTGAGTTGCTCTTTCATTTTAAGTATTACGTATAATTTTAAGTTTTATGTAATAAATACTACAAAGCGTTAAATCCCCGACATTCATTTAGAAACACCCTGTAGATTTGTAATACCACAGAAACAACACTTAATTTTATTTTCACATAGCATTTGAAATGGAAAATCGCATCACCTGATAAAACTCGATGTTTCAAGAGTGCAATTACTACAACAATATTATTATTTTTCGTACATATCCTTTGAGTTTTAGTTAGTTTCCAATTAGAATAGCTCAAGCTGTCTGAGTGTAAGAATTAAAATTGCTTCACCTGAAACTAAACCCCAATTCTACACCTACACAGAAAGTTCGTAATTTGGGCCGCTTACAAGGCCTTTAACGATTTCAAAATTATGTTCATCGAGCAAAACGTTCGCATTCACTCCAGTTTATTTTCTCATTAAGCATTGAGATGCCGAAATAATCCCTATAGAAATAGTTTATTTCCTAAATATTGTGAATTAATTACTTTTACCTTATTATTTTTTTTCGCACATATCCTTTAACCCTTTATCTACCGGGAATTTTATTCAAGTTTTAATAAAACGTTCTACACCAGAATTTTTATTTAAAACTATTTAACTTATTTATTTACCTTATTTTTGTCTGGTTTATATACTTAGTTTATTTTAAAGAAATTTCTGGTTTGAATGAATATTTTGTATGTACCTGTCGGGTCCAATGGACCCGTCTGGTAGACGGAGGGTTAAGTTGTAGTTAGTTCCAAAATAGAATACCTCAAGCTGTCTGAGTGTCAGAACTAAAATTGCTTCACCTTAAACCAGGGTTCGAACGCTTCAGGGAATTTTTCAGGAAAAATATCAATATTTTTTATAGAGAAATAAATCTAGGTTAAACGCGCGAAATTTCACATTATTTAAGAACAGATTTTCTTTAAGAAAATACTGGTACGGAAAAATTTGCTTGTCGTGAAATTTCAAGACGTGTACGACCCCTGCCTTAAACTAAACCTCAACTTTACACCTACACAGAAAGCTAGGAATTTCGGTCGCTTTTACAATGCCTTTAACGATTTCAAAATCATGTTCATCGAGCAAAATGTTTGCATTCACTCCAGTTTATTTTCTCCTTAAGCATTGAGATGACGAAATAATCCTTATAGAAACAGTTTATTTCCTAAACTCTATGAATTAATTATTTTACCATACTATTATTTTTTGTACATATCCTTTGAGTTGCAGTTAGTTTCAAATTAGAATACATCGAGCTGTCTGGGTGTCAGAACTGCAATTGCTTCACCTTAAACTAAACATCACCTACACGGAAAGTTAGGAATTTTGGTCGCTTACAATGACTTTAACGATTTCAAAATCATGTTCATTGAGCAAAACGTTTGCATTCACTCCAGTTTATTTTCTCATTAAGCATTGAGATGCCGAAATAATCCCTAAAACAGGTTATTTCCTAAACTCTAAGAATTAATTATTTTAGCATATTATTTTCCGTATATATCCTTTGAGTTGTACTTAGTTTCAAATTTGAATACCTCAAGCTGTCTGAGTGTCAGAACTAAAATTGCTTCACCTTAAACTAAACCTCAATTTTACACCTACACAGAAAGTTCGGAATTTGGGCCGCTTACAATGCCTTTAACGATTTCAAAACTATGTTCATCGAGCAAAACGTTTGCATTCATTCCAATTTATTTTCTTATTAAGCATTGAGATGACGAAATAATCCCTATAGAAACAGTTTATTTCCTAAATTCTATGAATTAATAACTTTTATATGCTAGCATAACAGAAATATAACACAACGGAAACAAATTTAATGCTTTGGAATTTATTTCCAAATAACATTTGAAATATTATCCCTCTTCACTGAATTAATATCAACGTTTGGAAAAGTAATCGGAGCAACGTTTTATTATTCGACATTGCATTGCCTTAAAACTGTTCCTATTATTACTTTTAATTGGAAACTAAATAAGGAAATAAAATTAATTCCGATTTCATAATAATATTAAATTTCAAACAATAAAGTAATAAAATATGCTTACAGAATGTGTCTTTTAACAATTTTTGATTTCACTTTGCGCATTTTGGAAATTATATAATTTATTTAATCTTATGGGTTACACATCAAACTCATAAATTCAGTTTATTTTAACCCTTTTCGGCACGGACAATTTTCATTGTAAAGTAATGAAATGAGTGACTGACACCGGAATTTAGAAACGACTTTTTTAGCTATTAAAAACATGTTACTTTGCATGTTTATTGTAAAACAAAATTTTACTAAAATATTCTTGGTGCCGTTCGTAAGTCTGGAATTAAAATTAGGTATCCCGAACTGGGCACACTCTGCCGGAAAGGGTTAACCCAAAGCGATATAAGTAAGCGTCCTATCTTAAATGGGAGAAGTAACCGCAAGATTAAAAGCGATGTCACATCAATCAAGATCATGCGCCACGTAGCGGATGGAGTGTGAACTACGGGTAGATACTTAACTGTTTTCTTACTCACACCACTAAAATTGTAAAGTTTTTTTCACCTTGATTAATAACTGAAGCGTTATGATAAAGCGAAGAAAACTTCGGGGTGTCAAGTGCCTCTGGATGCCCGTCTCGCTGCGCCCTATTTTAAAATAAATATGGCAAGCAAAATTCATTTCCATGAGTGACTAAAGATTTAGAAATTACGCGTCGCGTATGTGAATTATCACTCCGTCCACAAGATGGCGTAACTGTATTAATTTACGCCCGATTCCAGCATTAAGTTTGCACGCTTACTTATATCACTTTGAGGTTAACCCCTTAATTCTCGCTTCCGTGATATTCACCGGCTGTGTCTTTTATTCAGATTGTTTGATTCCCACCAGTTTTATAAAATAAAGTAATTGGCTTTATTATGGTATCATTTTAACTGTTATTAAATAAGGTGAATATTTCTTTTTCAAAAAAGTGGTGCCAATGAGCAATTTGAATTTTTAAATTGTAATTTAATGTGACCGTTAAGGAATTAATGATCAGCTCTTTACTTTGCTATAAATGTCAAACAATTTAACCCCATGGGGATCTTTAATCAATACTTCCACCAGAAACTTTTAATCAAATTTTACTTTTAGAGCTTTGGTGGAAAAATTTATTTTTCTTATTTTAAATGAAAATTTTACGAAAATTCCGGTGTGGATCCAACATTACAGAAACACAATTGCTTGCCCCTTAAAGGGTTAACTACCTTAGATTTATATTTTTTTGTTAACATTAAATAGTTCATATTGTTGAATGTCGTATTATAATAAAAATATGAATTACATTTTTCTTTAAGAAGGGAATGAGAAATCGGTTAGTACTGTGTTAATGATATTGATTTATTTGCCTAACTTTTAAGATTTTGTACTTTAAAACCCCGTAACTTCTCTGAAGGTATGTGGGTTATAACTTGATACAGTATCTATTATTTCAAATACAATTATACTTGTATAAAGGTTTCTTTTTTTAAGACTGCAATACAAAGGAGAATAGGCATTCTTGTCTACCTGTACATTAAATTCATTATTATTGCCTAAATTAATAGAAGAATATCTTTCTTCTTTACTGAAAATATTGTGCTGCATACTAATGGCATTAAAAAAAGAGAAAGAAAGATATCTTTTAATTTTTAACCCTTTATTTCAAATGTAATCCAAGATTTTTAACAGATGAAATTACAGTCAATCAGGGTAACTTTGAACCACGGGGTGTAACTTTGCACCACCTCCTATTTTTCAATATTTTTGACTCTAAAAGACTAAAACTCCAGAACTGTGCTCTGTTGGCAAGGTTCTAAACTGGGATTTCTACTCTTTATTTTAGAAAATGCAACATTATACGCAATTAATTGCATCATCTAACTATTTTTGTGAAGTACTGTTTTTAAGTTAATTTTGAATGCTGTTTTGAAGTTGTTGTAATCCAATTAAATTTTCATAGTAAGTAACAATATACTCATTTATCAGACATGTTATTATCTAAATGTTGTAAATGTGTTAATATTTTGTGATTATTTATTTATTAATAGATAATAAAATACAAAATAAGAAAGCACTAGCATTTTACCGCATTTTCAGGGTAACTTTGAGCCGTCTCAAAGCTACACTGATGCTTATAATTTACTGATTATAGGTGCTACTGTCGAAAATTTCAAATATTTGCACGTACATTTTATATAAATGCCGAAAGTGTGCATTAGATATGACATGTAAATATTTTTACAAATATGTGTAAAATATATAAAATTCATTTAGCGGCGTGATTAGGGGCGGAGCTACTCAAATTTGACATTTCACAAGTTCGACGTTTTTTTATTCTTTTTTGAATAATACTAGTACTTGTATGTATTACTGTTGGATATATTATAGAGTTAAAACCTTGAAAATTGTTTTTCACTGCATTTTTATGTTTTATATGGACAATAAGAAGGGTTTTTTTTTTCTAAATGTTCATGGTTCTCTTCTTCCACTTTTCTTATGCCTGATATTTGTTCTAATATCATAAATTATACAAATCTTGTGATGTTGGGAAATGTAAATTCGCAGTCTTTACATATCTGAAATCATTTATTGGTGTTTAAAGTTGTCCTGACTACAATACTTTTTTATAATTAATTATTTTATATAAAAAATTATCATATGGTGCAAAGTTACCCTAAATCGCTGGGTAACTTTGAACTAGGCTAAAAATCCATTTTTTATTGCTTTTATCCTTATTATTCCTTAATTTTTTTTATAGTCAAACAATAATTTAGGATCATTTCTTCTCTTTTATGCCCCTAGTTGCGACAATATTCTTCAAATAAGAGTGTGGCATATGAAAATAGAGAAAATGCGGATCAAAGTTACCCTAATTGACTGTAGTTATAATATGCAGTTTGAATATTTATAAAGGAAGGATTTTTATCCACTCCATAAATTCCTTGGATATGTGAGACAATAATACATATTAATGAAATAAGATCCTTGTTGGCAAGGGCCATGTGTTTTTAAATCTCACATGTAACGAAAGTAATTTTTTCCTCCTGCCCGTTATTTTGCTAACAAGAACATTTTTTCTCTTCGCGCGCTTTTAGGGTTAATGTAATAATATGACGTAAGAGGGTAGAGGTATTTTATTATTCGGACAGACATGCAGTTTCTGAGCTAGTGAAGAGTGATACTAGGTTTTTGCTGCGAAAATGCGGAGTTTTAAGAAAGAAAAAAGGGTTCGGTTCGGATATTAACGGTTTTTGACCGATAACACTTAAAATTGTTTGTTGCGTTAATCACCCTTGAAATATTTGCTGCGAATAAGAGTATAAAAAGGCACGTAGGGCATAAGTTATATTGTATGCGTGTGTGCAATGTTTATGTTCTAAAAGTTTTACAGATGAGATCCTCTGCCCACAGGATAAATAGTAATTAAAATTAAGGGAAGCAATTATAGCTGCGTCACATTTGTAGAAAGTGAGTATTTTTTGAGTTTATCGTAAAATGAGTTATTTGCGATTTATAGTATGATTATTTCTGAAAATGTTATTTCTATGTATATAGTGTATGATAATTATGTGTTTGTTCTAAATTTAATTGTGTAAATATTCTATATTCTAAATTTTAGCATATTGTGCATAGTCAAAATTTAAGCAGTGTGTTATGTTTTTATGTTTAAGAATTGTATATACAAATGTTTCATTAAAGTTCAGATTTATTAATTTGTTTTGGTTTAAATTTGAAGTTTAGTGTGTATTTTTTTTAAGAGTAAGTATAGTCGCCCTGCGGGCGTGTCATAGCAGTTTAGCGGCACATCTCTATGTCATTGTTTTACGTTGTTATTTTGAGTTTCTGACAATCCTATTTTAAAGTTTCTGAAAAAACTTTAAGAATTTGAAGTAAGTTATTATAAATGAAATTTCATACTTTGAAAAAAAATATTACCCATAAAAATTAACTTGCTTGTTAACACTAGAATGTCCGGAAGGAGTCGATTCGGCTCCAACCATATGATTAAATGTCAACTGGACTGGAGTCAGAAAATTTTTCATAAAATAATCTAAATTTAAACAACGCAGAATTACATTAAATAAATCAGTTAAATAATTTTAAATAGAAATTGTGGTGTGAAATATTTTTATAAAACTAGAGTAAAATTTCCGCACGTTCTATTGTTAAATAGCCTTAGTAGTGAACATGCGTGTTATCAGTATGAACTGAGAAATAAAACCACGCTAATATACGATCCGTTTATTTAAATATCATTTTAACAATGCCTAACCTGACATATGCATTGTTTAATTTCTTTTTTACAATTATTTTCCTCCGTGAGTTAATTCAATGCCCTAAAATTAGATCTCTGTCGGAAAATCGATATTTATTCACAAGTCGGGTAGTATAGCTGGATAAGTGTAGTTGGGGCAACTGGGCCTTGATTTTAAAATGTGACTCTGGGGCTTCTGACAATCCATCTTCAAAAAACTAATGTTCATTTAAATTAAAATCTGAACTTAAATAAATGTGTTCAGGAAGGTTCCCTCTATCATACAGAAATGCTCAAAATTACATTTTAATATTTAAAATTATAAAAATATGCATATTTCAATTTCTTTCCTCATGGGTCCAGTTGCCCATAAAAATGGGCTAAGTGGACAAGATGAGTCTATGTTCCACACGCGTTTATTTTTTTCATATGGGATATCAGGTGCTGTTTGAAAAAGTATAAACAACTTAAAAAATTTAAACCAGGCACATCATGTAAATTATATATCAACTAAAGAGCGTTGTAAGGGAAACCTTCGCTGTCAATGTATCTAAAAAAAGCACTAAAAGTGAAAATATTAGATTTAATTAAACCAAAAACATAAAAATTAAGTAAGTACTTATGTACTAGTATGTATAGGTAATAAGTATTAAAATCACATGGGTATTTTAATCTATAGACATGGGTATCTATGAACAAACGGCTACGTAAGTACTTAAGTACACTATCTGTACCCAGGGGTCGCATTATATAGGGAAAATTTTATTGTTCCTACGAGAATCCTTAATGAGTTACTTTCATGATTATTTTATTTAACACTTAAACGCCCCGAAACAAAGCTTGCCCCGAAAGAATCGATTCGACTCCAACCATATGTTTAAATGCAAAGCATTAAAAGTAAGCGAACAAACTTAATGCTGGAATCAGGCGTAAATTAACATAGTTGCGCCACCTTATGTACGGAGGGACAGTTAACATACGCGGGCTTTTAGCATGGCGCGTATTTTCTAAATCTTTAGTCACTCATGGAATCGATATTTGTTTGCCAGATTTATTGCAAAAAAATGGCGTAGCGAGAGGGGATCCAGATGCCCCCAACGCCACGAAATTTTCTTCACCTTGTCAGAAGCACTTCAGTTATTAACCAAGGTGAAAAAAACTTTACAATTTTAGTGGTGTGAGTAAGAAAACAGTTAGATATCTACCTTTAGTTCATACTCCATCCGCTACGTGGAGCATGACATTGATTGATGTGACCTCGCTTTTAATCTTGCGGTTACTTCTCCCATTTAAGATAGGACGCTTACTTATATCGCTTTGTTTAAATGTCAATTGGAGCCAGACTTTTTTTCAAAAATAAGTTTAATTTCAATTACATATTATTACGCTAAATAAATCAGTTAAATAATCTTAAATAAAAAATGTGGTGTGAACTATTTTAATGAAACTTGAATAAAATTTCCGGGTGCTGCAGTGTTAACATATTCGAAAGAATGGTGCGATGAAGATATTATTTTCAAAATAGTGGTAGAAAGAATAAAAAGTTTCCATATATTAATGCGACCCCTGTGTATCATACAATTTCAAGATTTGGCTATCTCGCTTTCAGGGGCAAGGTACTTGCATTCGTAAAATGTTCAAACAATTTAATGACACCAATACTTACAAAAGAATCTATTTGTAAATAAGTAAATGCATATTTTCGCGTAGTCAATATAGGTGAAAATTTCATTATAAAGTTTCGGTGCCAATGTGGCAATTAGGGTTTAAAATTATGTGATGCCATAACGGCATCACCGCCTCTCAAGGGGTCAAGCAATTTGATTTGATATCACCCAATATGCCTTTTTAAATTTTATTACGTAATTTTAATAAGGTATTCTATAATTTTCTTTATTGTGAGCAAAAAACAATGGAGAAATTTATTTCTTGTAGTAAGAGAAACTCAAAAAACTAATTTTTAACTATCGGGGTAACTGGATCCAGCATGGTCCAGTTACCCCCGGATACATGTCCCAGTTACCCCATTCTTGAAAAATTTCTGGGGTAACTGGGATACCGGGCTTACATTTGAAACATGAAGTAAATATGTATATATACCTAATAATAATAATGTAGTTATATGCCTAATCTTTAAAAAAAAAAAGATTGTTCAATAAAAGTAGTAACAGTATTTTAATAAAAAGCCGAGGAAGTTCAACCATATTGACGATGTTTGAAAAAAAAAAAAAAAATTAAATTTTTGACAACCTATGACAGCAAAGTGAGAGTTATGATTTAGTTGACACACGTTGTTTTAGGAAGTACAGATTAAGGTGCATTGTTCCAAAAGCTAAAACTTAAAAAACATCAACAGTTTTTTATAAAATAGCCTATGGCCCGGTTACATCGTGGGTACAGTTACCCCAACTAATCTTACATTTCTTTTTTCTTAAAGTCAAATAATCGTAACAGAAATTTTATTTAATAAACAAAGTCAAATTGAAATAAAGTGACTAATTAAGCGCTGAAATAAGATGGAATTAGTGAAATAAACTTTCTGGTTCAAATATGTTTGTTTGATTTTTTTAAAATCTAAACAGGGGCGCCATTTCAGAACTTTCTTGGGGGGGGAGGGGGCAAAGACTTTTTGAGGAAAGTTATATAGCTAAGGGCAGGATCCAAGCTTCTATCATCCCCCCCCCCCACACACACACACCCCGAACGAGAAACGTAAACTGAATCATGCTTACAAAAACATTAAAAACTTTGAATACGGAAACTCTAGAATCAATGAAATATTTCCTTTTAAACAGTTTTCCGTCTTATCAGGTAAAATTTTAATATATTGAATATGAAAAATTTTCTTTTTAGACAGGATTCTATTATAGGTTCCATTTTTACAGGTATGTTCAAAGGCTGTTAAACCATCCACTCTATAGTATAGGTCTTAAAGGGGGGGGGGGGGGTATTGCAGTGAAACTTGTGAAAACGAAGCCTGTCTATAACAGAATTCTTTCTCAAAGGGGAAAAATCAAATTTCGATGAAAACACGTCATACAATTATACTTGCTGAGACCTGTCTAAAATGGAACTTTTTTCTAGTCCCTTTCGACTTCTTTCTTTCATGTTTTACTACAGGGGCGCCATTTCAAGAGTTTCCTGGCGAAGGACAAGGAAACATTTTCTTTGAGAAACAGGAAACGTACAGAATTGCACAACAGGCAAAACTGCACAAATCTAACAGAAAATGGGAAAATCCCGCACAATAAAAAAAAGCTCTGCGTGATTTTGTCTCCTTAAATTCTTTCATGGACCTGTGATTATTCTGCGAATTTTTTGTTTAATTTTCGTGGAAGTTCATGATATTTTTTTCTTTCGAATCCCTCAAAATCAATTCGTCAATGGGTCACAGAAAAAAATCGCAAATTTTGCAAATTAAAAAAAAAAAAATCGTCGCGGAAAAAATTGCTAATTTCTAAAAACGACCGTGAAAAATATTACTACTTTCATCAGAGATCGGGAAAAGGAATGCAGATTTCGTGAAATGGTTGTACAAACTAACAATCTCGAATTTTGTAAACGGATTGCGAAAAAAAATCGCGAATTTCGTCAAAAGACTGCACAAAATTTAGTCAAACAATCGAGGGGAATTTCGTCAAACAATCGTGAAATAAGATACGAAATTTCGTGTAGCTATCGCGCAAAAAATTACAAATGTTATTAGTTGGTGGTAGAAAAAAAGAATCACGAATTTCAACGAATGATCGTGAAAAAGATTCGCGAATTTTGACAAAAGATTGCAGAAGTAAATATTGAATTTCGTCAGTTAGTCGCGGAAAAATATTGTGAATTTCGAGAAATGGTCGCGAGAAAAAAAATCGAATTTCGATAACGGTTGCAGAAAAAAAAATCGTGAATTCCGTGAAACGGTCGCGGAAAAAATCGCAAATTTCGTCAAGATGATCGCGAAAAAAGAATCGTCAAATTTGATCAGTCAGGAGATAATCAGCCCTCGAATGTTATGAATAGGTCACGAAATTTGCAACTTTTGTGATCTATAGCAATAAGAAAATTTTCATTAGTGATTTTCTGCAAGTAAAGGTAAGGTAAAGCGTTAATTGTTTCGGATTGCGTTTTCACTATTATGAGGGGGGTTCGTGTTGATACTATTTTTCAAAAAAATCCTGAATATTTTTTAGATGGAAAAGCTACATATTTGAACGTTAATCAGGGTTCGTACGGGTGCTTGAATTTCATGACTAAGAAATTCTTCAGTAACCAGTATTTCCTTATGGAAAATCTGTCCTGAAATAAGACGAAATTTCATCCGTTTAAAGTAGATTTATTATTCTATAAAAACATTCTGATATTGGTCCTTGAAAATAACGGTTCCCGTACGAACCCTGTTAATGGATACTATATATATACAGGGTGTTCCGTTAAAGGGGTCCAATATTAATAGGGGTAATAGAGGAGATCACATGGAGCATAAATCAGTATATAATGCCTGGTCGGATCTCAATAGTTTTCAAGTTACAGCAAATAGAATGTAAATTCGGAAAATTGTAAAAGAACCCTCATTGCTAAACTATCGATAATGCTACATAAAAACGAAGCACATATTTAGAAAGAGCAGAAAAAATCCTACGAAATGACATAAGTTGTTTTAGAATATTGAGAATTAATGGCGAGTTACAAGCTCTGAAACAGTGAAAAAATACAAAATCAAATATTTAACAAAATAGTTAATCGTTAATTCCAAAAATGCAACTCTACCTACATCAAGGAAAATGTTATAAAATTTGGTCCATTCCGAAAACTTTCGAAAAAGCTTACAATGAACCATATCGGTTTAATTGTGTGAGAGAAATTAATCAGTTTCTTAGTTACAACTCCGCTTTCTTTGACACTAGCAAAGGTTAAACTCCGCCCATCACGATTGGAAACACCGCCTTTTTAATTACTCTCAACTATACATTTTCGATCATGCTTCTTCTGAGATGCAACATTTTTAATTATTCAAGAGTTGAATGAACCAAAATAACTTTACAATAATAGTCTACATTTTAAAGTGCTCTTTTATTGATATAAAGCTTAAGTTAAATTCTTTAAAATTAAACTGGTGATGAAAATTCGGAAATAATTAAAAATATTGCGATTTGTAACTATGCAAGAAGTTTCAGTACATGTTTTACATGGACAATTATTGTATGTATATGTGCATCATAATTTATGATAGGAAATAATAATAACAAATAGCATAATAATTTTATTAATTATAAATTTAAAAAAGACACTAAATTTTAAATTAATTAATACAAACTTTGTAATTTACAATTTGAGTACACCACAGTCTGTGACTTACAAAATACTGTGCCAAAAAGTGTTGAAAATAAAAGAAAAATGACAAATAAAGAATTACATTCCACGTACTTTATGACATATGTGAAGCATAGTCTTCTGGCCTGCGCTGCACAGTTCAATGTCGGAAGGCAGACGAACGGACATTATTATAATAGGTGTTCGGGGTTGCGCCCATTAACAGAATCGCACAGCCGACAGCGACGTCGTAAAGATTGGCGAACACGCCGAAAAACTCCGACGGAGTTGGGAATGTCTCCTGCAGCGACAACGATTCGCGCTAGTAAATCCTCCGGTGTATCCACAGGCGTTTCATACACCAGCGATTTAAGGTGTCCCCAAACAAAAAAGTCTAACGGATTGAGGTCTGGAGAGCGTGCAGGCCAAGCAACAGGTCCACTGCGTCCAATCCATCTCCCAGGATATGTTGAATTGAGGTGATTGCGAACACCTATGAAAAAATATGCCGGTGCGCCATCGTGCATAAACCACATATTGTGGCGCAATGTTGCTGGCACATTTTGCAGTAACTGCGGTAAGATATCCCGTAGGAAAACCAAGTACGTACTGCCATTGAGTACATCTGGGAGTAAATATGGTCCTATGAGATAATCGCCGAGGACACCTGCCCATATGTTCACACTGAACTTTTGTTGTGCGTTCGACGGGAAAACAGTGTGCGGATTTGTATATGACCATGTGTGCATATTGTGCGTGTTTACCACGCCCTCTCTCGTAAATGTTGCTTCATCAGTAAATAAAATATTTTCCAGAAATTGTGGATTATTTTCTGTTACATTAAGCAACCAGCGTACGAATTCTGTCCGCTGAGCACAATCTGTTACTGATAACAGTTGTACCCGCTGCACATGAAAGGGGTGCATGTTTTCTGCACGCAGAACACGCCACACACTTTGGTGAGAAACACCGACTTCAGACGCAGCAGCTCGTGTACTCGTGGAGGGGTTATCTTTAAAAATATTCAGTACATCTTCTTCCATTGCAGGTGTTCGTACATGTCGAGGTTTCCCTGCATCAATGCTTGCTGTATTAAACGATCCAGTCTCCCGTAATCGTCTATCGATTTTTATGAAGAGTTTCGAACTTGGGCAATGTCTCCTTGGAAATTGCTCACGGTACATGCGCTGTGCTAGACATGCATTTCCATGAGCTTGCCCGTACATCAGATGCATGTCCGCATATTCTTCGTTAGAGTATTCCGGCATAATTATTATACATCAACTTACTACAATCCCACTTACAACAGCCTCCCTTTAACATAACGCCCACTGATGACTGCTGTTTTATTACACTTTTCTTCCTATACACATAGAAAATTTGCATAAAAAGTACTTGTTCTTCATCATCCTGAAAGTTCATGGAGGAAACGCAGCAGTCACGGAGTTTGCTTTAAGACAAGGCGAGAGCTGCACAATATGTCATTCACTTGACCAGACTGAATAATGAAAGGGTATTGATAGAGGTTGATCAGAAATGTATAATTGAAAGATATTAAAACGGGGTGTTTACAATCGTCATGGGCGGAGTTTCGCCCTTTCCGAGCGTGCAACAGTACAGAGTTGTAACTAGGGAACTGCTTGATTTCTCCCATACAATTAAACTGATATGGTTTATTGTCAGCTTCTTCGAAAACTTTCGGAATGGACCAAATTTTATAACATTTTCCTTGATGTAGGTAGAGTTGCATTTTTGGAATTAACGATTAACTATTTTGCTAAATATTTGATTTTGTATTTTTTCACTGTTTCAGAGCTTGTAACTCGCCATTAATTCTCAATATTCTAAAACAACTTATGTCATTTCGTAGGATTTTTTCTGTTCTTTCTAAATATGTGCTTCGTTTTTATGTAGCATTATCGATAGTTTAGCAATGAGGGTTTTTTTACAAATTTCCGATTTTTCATTCTATTTGCTGTAACTTGAAAATTATTGAGATCCGGCCAGGCATTATATACTGATTTATGCTCCGTGTGATCTCCTCTATTACCCCTATTAATATTGGACCCCTTTAACGGAACACCCTGTATATCTTCATTTTTCTACATAAAGGCTAAAGTTTATATTAAATATATAATTTTAGACTTCTTTTACAATAATTGTTTTAAAATAAGAATTCATTTTCTTTCATTTCGGGTCTGGTTGCCTTTCAATATATAAATCTTTTTAGCGGATTGCGTATTTACTTGAAATTACAGTCCTGCGGCAGGATAGGTTGACGTATTATCTTCGTTGCGAGTGAGGTACATTTTAAGTTTCTCGGATTATGCTTTATCTCTTTCAGTCGGAGTCGGGATGACCTGGGTTTTCACATGGAAGCCCTGAATATTTTTCAAATGAAAAACTATAGGTTGACTATTAATGGTGGGCCATAGTAATAACCCATGTGTTCATTTCTGTACATAAGGGATAAAATCATAGGCTACTTTATTATAAACGTATTAAAATATGGAACAATTTTCTTTTACTGTGGGATTTGGTGGAAGTCTCTCGGTTTTTAGTTTGAAGAAATTGTTTTGTCGGGTGCTCGCAGACTTCATTCCTAGGCGTTGAAGAATTTTGAGAATATACCATATATAATATGATTTAATAAAGCAGATAATTAAATAATTTGACAACGTTGCAATGATTGCAGTAAATATAACGGAACACTAATAATCCAAAAAAGTAAAAAAGTAATATAAATAAGAACTTGAATTATACTCGGCCCTTCACCCCCCCCCCCCCCTCCAAAAAACTATCTGAATTAACTATACCCCTGAATTTCTACCCATGAGGGTACTAGATTTCCTAGGATCCAGTTGCACATAGCTGAGAAGCAATTGATAAAAGGAAATGTGTCTCATGTATTCTTAAAATTTGCAAAAGTACGATATATGTCTCACCTTAAAAAAGTTCGAATAGGAAATTTCTTTAATAATTATTAATTTCTATGCATAAAGCATTTATTTAATGCATATGTTTTTATTACAATCAAATCTGGTAAATTATTTGAGCAATTTTTTTTTTAGTCTGACAATTGATGGTTGATAAATTTTCTGGAAAATCAAATTCCTTGGGGGGGGGCTATTGCCCCCCCCCAGACCCCTCAAATGGCGCCCCTGAATCTAAAGTTGGCAGGTACATGATTAGATAAGAATAATCTTCATTTATTTATGCTTGATAATATACGACCACCGCCTCATGAATGCTAGGTCTGAGCACTGACACAAAGATGGCGGCTGTTGTAGGTGGAATTTTTTAATCGTTTATATGGTCCACTGAATTTAGACTCCAATATTTTACAAAAGCTGTTAATGACTTATTTTATCTCAGAAAAATAAAGCTGTAAAAACTTTCAAATATTATTGTTATTCAAATTCAAGAGACATCATCAAATTTTAAGATTTACACGCCGATAAAATACTGCTATGACAGACGCCATTTTTGTGTCAGCGCTACGGCCTAGTATTCAGAGGGCGATGATACGGCGAACCCGCGTGCCATAAGGCTAAATGCCAACACTTTTCCTTATTAGTTTTCTTCGCCGCTTTTAATTTCGCAATTTCTTCCATTAAATTGGTCCACGAATATTTTTCTGAAAAAGTGGTGACAATTGGCCTTCTAGTACACATATTTATTTGTTGCAAGTTTCATATTTTATATTTTTAACTATACGTGTCCACGTTTTATCTTTTTTTTCTTTTTAGCCTCCGGCATGGTATGCTATTTCTTTCTCCCAGCTTATTTTTTGTCCAAAAAATAACGTTACTTTACAAAAGCTAACCGTAAAACAAAGCATTACGATTAAATACGCTTTAGCAATTTTTTAAATTTCTAAGCATCGCACATTTTTAATTTTTATACCGTCGTATTGGAAAAAAAAAAGTTCTTTTAAATGCATTTTGTTTGAAAACTGTATCTCCATTTATTTTTGAAATATTAATTTTTTTGTAGTTTTTAGCACCGTTTGTTTAATATTGGCAACGGAAGGACTTAATTTCTGTAGAAAGTAAAGGAAAAAATGATTTTAAAATAGTAATTATATATTTTGTTGCCATTTTCTCGTAACAACCGAAAGAAAATGTAATTAAAATACGTGCTATTTTGAAAAAAATATAAACGAATGATTTCTGTTAAAACAATGGAACTATTATATACTATATTTAATTGTAAGTATCTATGAATCATTAGATAGCCGTTTTTTTTTTTTTTTTTTTTTTTTTTGGTAGATTTTCTTGAATGACGGAATCTCTTTGCTGCATTTGTGCATTATTTCGCGATAGTGATGTGCTTTGCATGCTTTACTGTAGATGTTTAAGAGTAGATCGTAAATGTGGAATTCTTAAGCGGAAGCGAATGTTGTCATTTTAAAAATAAAACGTGTGCTTTAAGTCTTAAAATTGAAATATGGTTTGTACTACAGTAGAGTCCCGCTTAACCAAATTATTTTCTTCTGATGGACTGGTGGCTTCTATTATTATGAAACAACCATTATAAATGAAGAGTTAGGTGAATATGAAAGAGCAGCCGTAAAAAAAAAAAAAAAAAAAAAAAAAAATGGCCATTTTTCCCCCATTCTGACCAGAAAATCAGAGTTCTAACTTTTTACGACTGCTCTTCCATCTTCACCTAACACTTCATTTATAATGGCTATTTGATAATAATAGAAACCACCAGTCCATCAGAAGAAAATGAAGCAATGGAAATGCCAGAGGCGACACTAAAATCTGAAAAAGCAGAATTCCTGTTCTCTAGTTTTTTTTTTTTTTTTTTAAGTTAAATTTGTATAAAAGTTTTCACTTTAAAACAATAGTAATTTACAAATTTAAAAAAAATGGTTTTCTTTTATTTATAATAATACAAAAGCATACCGTAATAATTAGAACAAGTTGTATTTATACTACACTCATAAATATCGATATCATACAAATACGATACGATACATATAATTTATACAATTTCAGAGCGTTAAAAATATATTTCCCATGAGATTGTAAAACGTTGTTTCTGAAAGTTTTTTTTCCCTTGTATATCTTCTGCTATGAAAATAAGAAACAAATAGTATATTTTGAATTAAGAACAATAATTTTTTAATTGTTCAGAATATCTTGCTATGAAAATGACTAATGACTATAATGAAATTCTTTATATGTTATTGCATGTAAAACTTGATACATCCCTAATCTTAATTACAGATTTCAGTTTTATACGAGTCGTGCATTTTGAAAATTACCAGTCACAGTTCATGAAATCCGCATCTTAAAGTGAATCTCTCTTATATGATCAAGTTCTCGTTCTTTGATTTAAGCCGATGTTCATTGGCTTAGAAAATTGAAGACTTTCTTCGAACTGAAAAATAAATTTGTCAATTTCCAATACTTTATTGCATAAGATAAAATGATTTTGATTAAAGATTTATATATTGATAAGACTTAATTATAACGTTTGAATGAATGTTAAAAGTGTGAAAATGGTTTGAGTTAGAAAAAAAGTATATCATATATATTATGATTGTAATAACTTTTGGTTTAGGCAGTAAATGCCTTCCTCCATTGCTAAAAATTTTAATCCAAATTTAATCATCTTAGATTTAAAAAATGTTTTATTTAATACAGTTTGTATTGTATTTTAATTACTTATGTTATTAAATTCTAGTTGAAGGGCAACTCGAAGAATGGCATTTGTAATTCACAAGAATTTTCATTTAAGAGAAATAAAGAAAACATACAATTTTACTCTACATTTAAAAAGTTTTACACTAAATATTCAACCAAAAATGTTAATGACTTACAAAGTAAAATGATAACACTAAACGCACAAACAAAAGTTAAAATGAGTTAGTTTGTCGTGGTTTACGATTTCAGGAGCATGAACGTACAGAATACCCGCAAAATAATATGAGGTGGTCTAAGCCCTCTAGCGTAAAACCTATTGAGAGAGAAATTCTGAAGTTTGTTCTCAAATCTAGCAGGCATACCTGGGGGCTGTACATATATAACGTTATCAAAAATTCGCTAATTTTAAACCCCCTCCTTCCCTTACGATACCACACGTTATCATTCGTCGACCCCTCCCGATGATATCGTTATCAATGTCTAAATATTCTTTTTATTTTTACATTCTTTTTCTTCTTTTTTATACGTTTGCAATGAAGCACACATATGGTTATACATTTGTTATTGTCATACTTTACGAATTTAAGAAGTCAAAAAAATATAAATACATGAAACAAATTTAAATCAAATAACATCTAAAGAGTTATTTACTATTTAAAAGAATTCAACAATACCTTATTGTTATACAATGCATTCAAAAGTAATATTTTTTTCTTGAACTTGCCCCCTACCCTGGGAGGGTAAAAGCAGAACTTATCAACAAAACAAGGGATAACATCATTTCTCTTTCTTTACTGGTAAAAGCAAATATCATTTCTAACAACTTATGTTCCTGGTTTCTCTAATAGCGAATTATATGCTCATATGGCAGAAAAAGAGGAATGCCAAACGTTGAGGTATTCCAAATTTCGGAAGGAAATAATTTTATAAACATTTAATGGCTTTGATAATAGCTTTGTATTTTCATATAAAAATATTAATAAATAAAAGTTAACAGACTATTGACATGTCAAGTTACACAAAAAATAAAATTTTCGTTAAAAAATGATAACGATATCAAAAAGCGAACGCCCTCCCCCTAGAGATATCTTACGATATCAAGTGTCAGACGCCCCCCCCTACCCCTAAAGTGATAACGTTATATATGCACAGTCCCTTGCCAACTTTTAATTTAACTTTAGTAAAATGTGAGTTAATTTAAACCAGGTTAAACAGGTTATAACCGGAAAATATTATAAACGTTTTTGATGAGGTATTATTAAATCGTGAGACGAACCAGGAAATACTATGTAAATGCGCATTTTTTAAATTGCGCTGACGCTGAAAACGAAATTATGCATTTTTAGTGGAGTTTGCGGAAAACGCTATGAATTCATAAAGTTTAACGGATTAACGACGAGCCTCCTTTACACTTCTTTCAATTACACGACACCAGTTTCTACGACTTTGTAATTTTCAATTATTTAATTGCTCAAAATCTGAGATTAGATAATGTAAAATTTTCCAAACTAAAATGCTGGTATTGAAACATAAAATTTTTATTCCCCTGAAATGGCAAGTTTTCTTATCAAAAGGCTTTAATGAGTTAAAGAATCATAACTTGGTACGTTTTCTCGTCGTATGTAAAGATAAGAATTGAGAAGTAAATAAAAAAGGTAAATAATAAGATTTTGATTATTTCACACGTCAACGCATAGAAAAAGTATTTCTAAAAATCGTTAAAAATAACAAGACTATGTAAAATTTAAATGCAAAAACTTTTACAAAAATAATGTTTTTGAAGTAAAGAGCTTCTAAGGTCCCAAAGAATAAGAACTGAGACATTTTTGTAATTCAAAGTTCATCTCTAAAACTCACGGTTTAGGAATTAGCTATTGGTAAACTATAAGAAGGGACATTCTGTAGGGAAGACTAGGGAAAATTGACCCACTTTTTACAAAATGATTTTTTATTTTTTAAATATTGAACTTAGAATAAAGTTTTATATATCATTTTATTCGTTATACAATCAGTTATCAAAATAAAATTGCTACTGACGTGTAATATATAAGAAATTTGAAAAATGATTGATTTTAATGATGAGAAAATAATGTGTCAAGGCTCCCCACATATGGGAGAGTTGACCCACTATATGGGAGGTTTGACCCACTTTGTTCTATATTGAAATATTTGTGAGGAAAAATAAAATCAGTTTTAAAAAAGCAAAATAACTTTATGCTACATGCTTTAATTATTATAGGAAAATATTTTTTGAAAATATGATGCTTAAATAAACCTGTTTACGCGCAATCGCAAGTAAGAAGTGAAAATTTTTGTTTTAAACAGGATTTTGTCTGTACAGTTATAATTGCACAGCAATGAAAATGAAATTTTAACATTTATTACAGTATTCCGTTAGAGACAGGTTCCGTTTTCTTAGAGTTTCATGTATTATTACATCCGGATTGAGGAGCCTCTGTCCTGTTTTTTCTTTATCCCTGTCCTACTTTTTGTGACACTCGACCTGACATCCCCAGTTGTCACATAGTTTGGCTTCATCTCACTGCATTCATCCTTGTGAAATTTGTTTACTTACATTCCTGAAGTTTTTCGATCAATGCTATGTTCTTTTTCAGCCGCATGAGCACGTAACTTATGATTAACATCTTTTAATTCTTTCAGGGGCAAAGTACTTTCAGTACTAAAATGCTGCAATAAATGACAGCCACCGAGATTTGCGAACAAATTTATTTAGAAATAAAAAAGGCTATATTTCACATACATATTAAAAGGAAAAGCTTAAAAAAAATCTGGTGCCATTGTACCGCTTGGGAATTAAAATTAAGTGGTTTCATAAACATACCACTGCCTCTGAAAGGGTTAAGACTGCTGCTTTCGTACTTTCTAGTCCTTTCTTTTTCACTGTTTCTATTTACCTATTGTAAGTAATATTTAAACAGAAAAAGTTCCTATCAACTTTCCCATTTATATTTCATTAATTTGTTTCTTGCAGCGGATAGTATAGCAATTTTTCACATCTTTCATTAGTCAGTTTTAAACATTTTGTTTTCATCACTCCATTTTACTCTAGCTTTACAGAATAAATTTACATTCTTTTTCACGTATGACCATTAAGCTTTCATTATGCACAGTGTATAATAAAAGGATTTCCAAAATCACTTAATTAAGGGAGCCATGAGCATCTGGTCAACCGTCCTTCACATTGACTGGGTCAAGCCTCCCCACATAGCCCTTTTTTAGAGAATAGCACATTGTTATGTTAAGCCTAACTCACTGTGCAGTCTTTATGCCTAGTATGAAAGCTCTATATTTCTGCATTACTTAAAAGCTACTTGCTTAAATTTCTATGATAGATTTTATCTGTAAAAAGCTTAAGAAATATTTCTAAAAAACATAATTTTTAGGTTGAAAACACCTCAGAATTGATTTTTTCCACACCTATTTCTATTATCTGTATGAAACAAGGACTGTTGTTTGAGCATTCCAGTAGCTGTGGTTCAAACCTATTGATAAAATTCTGAAATTCTATTAAATAGGAAAACTGATGGGTGGGTCAAGGCTCCCGTATGATCAACCCTCCCTTGTGTCCCCTATATATACATATATAACAGAAATAGTAGCCGTGCTTACTTTTCAATACCAGTATTTTTTTTAAACAAGTCGGAAATTGTACGTCAAACGTGGCAAATGAGTGCGTTCGTAATCTAACTAGTTTTATAAGTATTCAAATCTTGGTGCAATAGCTGTTGCACTCTTATGCGAAAATGCATGAATACATAATTTATTGCGATTGTATATATTAAATTCAATAATATGGAAATAATATGACTCCCTGTTAAATAGGACGCAATCACCATGGCAAACTACAATCATTACCATGATGAGCTTTCATTGAATTAAATAGGGATGTGATAGGATTTAACCCCTTCACGGTCGCTTAATATTTGGAAAAACCACCAAAAAAGTACCTATTGATTTTATTACAGAAATTGAATAATTATAAGGTTTCTAAATAAAATATGCAATTAGTTTTTTTTTAAGGCGAAAAAAAAAGATGTTATAGAACAAATTCATATTTGTAGAAAAGCAATCATGCGAGAATTCTGTCTCTTAATGTTTATTTTACACCGTACAAATTAATGCGAATAAAACCTTTATTTTTCACATCTTAGATCTTTATTTATCATCACACACATTTTTACAAATAATATTTGAAATAATATATATACATTAAATTCTGATTATTAATAATTTTTTGAGTGTTACATATTTCGAAACATGCAATACAAAGCCCAACATTACAGTCAGAGCAAAATTCAAATTCAAACGGCAATAGTCAGACTTCACACCGAAATATGCCAGTTAAAATTTTCTGGTTTAAGAAATTTTTTCCAGCAATAAATCTCTAGCCCGGAAATATGACGGGAGCGAGAATTAAGGGGTTAATAGAAGGGAAAAAAAAACTTTTATTAATATCATTTTAAGTTCTGATTCGGTTTTCATAAAATTATAAATGTCTCGACAAAATTATAAAACGTTTATACAGAGTGGTGGTGGTTCAAAAGATCATGTCCAAATGGCACGTGTGGGCATGTCAGGTCATGAGGAGCAAGAATTACAAAGGAACTAGGGTTTGGAAACGTGATCGTGAGGGCGCAATTGCATCGCGACCGTGACGAAAAGTAAAGATAACAAGCGCTGTAAAAAGACTTTTGTTTTACAAAAAACGTAATCGAAGTACAAAATGCATGTGAAAAATGATACAACTCATAACAACTGCACAAAATGTGCCCCATTAGCCATGATGCATGCTTCACATCGGCGCCGCATGGAATCGCGAACACTTTATCTTGTACAAGGGTCTCTCGGACACGTGTCGCCGCTTCAGCGATGCGTGCCATTGTGTCCATGGTCAATGAAACGGGTGTATCGTACACCAGAGACTTAAAATATACCCAGAGTTAGAAATCCAGGGTGTTTTGGTAAGGAATCGTGGTGATCACAGTACAGAGCCGATTGGAACTGTGTTCGCACTTCCAAGCAGCGCCGATTTGAAGCATGCATACGGCTAATGGGGCACATTTTGAGCACTTGTTATGAGTCGTAATATTTTTCATTTGTATTTAACACTTTGATTAAGTTTTTTTTTTAAAAAAAAAAGGTCTTTTTACATCGTTTGTTATGTTTTCTTTGCGTCAAGGTTACGATACAATTACACCGTCACGATTGCGTTTCCGACCGCAGTTCCTATGTAATTCTTATTCCTCATGACTTGATGCACCCACATGTGCCATTTAGACATGGCCTTTTGAACCACCCTGTATATTTTAAAATTTAAGCTATTCAGTTGGGTAGTTTTTGCGCTTTTATATACGGACAGACAGACGGACGGACCAGACGACGACTGTAGGTGCTAAATATTTATATAATTAAGTTTCGCGTTATTGCTTTGGAAGATTCTGCGATTACATCATGCGAAGTTTTCTTTAATGAAATAGTGCAGGGATGCTAAAGGCGACTATTTTTTAATACTATTTCGTGCCACTTTTTCAAAACAAAATTCTTTTACATATGATTTGACAATATTTGCAAGAGAAGTATACTATGAAATGTGTTTTTAAAAAAAAGTGGTGCAAACGGAATTTACAAATTGTCGCCTACGACAGCCCTGTAGTGGTATCCAAAAATAAGCACCCTTACGAACCCTGCATATTATAATAAAATTAATTGTTTCCTCTATGTAGATTATTAATTAATTTTATTTATTACGTTCTAAAGGCAAAAATGTTTTAAAAGTTACCCCATGCTTCAAACAAATTTTCTGTAACTCTATAAAGAATGGACGAGCACAATAATCGATGCAGAAAAGAAGTTTCTGTCAGGAAATTGCATTTCCTAATAATTTCTCTCAAACGACAATAAGTTTGTTAGCACACTAGCATAGAGCAGGCATTATTACATCTTTAAGTAGTTTCGTTTTAGAAAAGACGGAGCTTTCTATTGCATAATTCATTTTACCGTAAGTAAAACAGCTATAGAATTTTCAGCGTCTATAAATTAAATTGTCAGTCAAGTATAATCTGTGGCTTAATTCTTAATATCTTCATTTTATATTTAAAACAAACTTTTGTTTTAAAAGCAGATTAAAATATTGCAGATTTATTAAAATTCACAGTTGTATTGGGGGCGTATTGAGTGCATTGAGCTTCATAGGCGAGACAGGTCGAAGGTACATAAAAAAATGGATGTTATAGAAATATGGAATCTTCGGCAACTTGCTGAAAGAGGAGAGTAAACGAGATATATCGTCCATGGATTTAAAAGTTTTGAAATTATTTAAAACTATGCTTATCACTATTTTTACCGGTCTCAAATAAAACTTAAAGTTTTGATTTATGTTTATTTTACCATTAATTTTTAAAAGTGATAAGTATAAAATAAGTTTTCAATGTATTAAAGGGATTTGTATTTATTTTAATCTAAAAATCAAAATTAAATAAACCATAAAAACTTTTAACCCTTTGCGTTCGAGTTTCGGCAAATAGCCGCCCTAGTTTTATACGCAGGGTGGTTATAATTAAAGTTACCCTGATTGAATCTACGTAAAATTCATTCTGGTAGGCAGATATCAATGAAACTTGAAAAATACGCTATATGGACCATGAAGAAAAGAAATCTGCAATAACAAATAGTAGTTCAAATTTCGACCACGAGGTGAGAATTGGCCGCATGAAGACCAAAAAACTCCTGGAAACAGATAACTTTTCTTATTCACAGCATATGTTCAGTGCGCATTCTATTTGTGTCAAGCACAGTTTCAAAACGTGTTACAGCCTGCTCAACAGTAGCACGAAGGGTTCCTCGATCAATTGCAGCAACATGACGAGTTATGCTTGCTTTCAAATCAGGCAGAGTCCGTATGCTTCCTCCATAGACACGATTTTTCAGGAATCCCTAGAACCACAAGTCACAGGGATTGAAGTCCGGTTTACCCTATAATCACCAAAATGGGCTTGAAGCAGTGCCGTCACTGCTCTGGCTATGTGTGTGGTGCACCATCTTGCATGACAATTTACAGCCTTTCTGTTAAAACAACTTCAAGAGTAAACCTCGTTCTTTCTTCTCTAACGGCATGGTGCAGAATGAAATTACGTTAGCGACTATTGCTTTTAAAACCGCTTCAAATGTGCATAACGTCCTTTCTCGTAGATGAAAACCGCCATCTATCGGTCGAAATTTGAACTACTATTTATTATTGGAGATTTCTTTTCCCCATGGTCCATATAACATATTTTCCAAGTTCATCGATATCTGTCTACCAGAACGGATTCTACGTAGGTCTAAATAGGGCAACTTTAATTATAATCAGGTGGTTCCTTTTGGTCCACCGTGGGATAGCCAGTAATATCCAAGAACACGTATCCAATAGTTTTTCTTTATTTATAACACCCTACACATGATTCATGGTTCGTACGGATACCGTTATTTTTCCAGGAAGGCTACCGGTATCTTTTTATAGAAAAAGAAATCTAGGTTAAACACCCAAAATTTCGTCTTCTTTTAAGAAGAAATTTTCTATAAGATAACACTGGTGCCGAAAAATTTGCTGGTCTGCAAAATTCAAGGAGGCGTACGAACCATGGGATTCCAGTTTTATATGCTATTTGCATCACTATATTTTAAAAGTATCTTTTTTTTGTAAATATCTCTTGCATTAAGCGTCAAAGTGCAACTACTCCGTGGTATCACTGAAATACTTTGATCCATAATGATCTTCTATTCGCTCTGTTATTAAAAAAATGCAATAAATTTTTTCGAAACTATTCCAACTATCACAAATCCCACTCTCCAAAATCTCTCTATTTATGATGATATCATTTATGAAGAAGACCACGGACCACTCTTCATCTGCCTGTAAACACTGACCCGGGTTAATTCTCCCTAACCTTTATTTTCATTGATAGGGCTTATCCTTCCTGGATGTTCAATTTCCTCTCTTGCTAATATGTATATATTCCCTTTTTTTTCATCATTATATCTATTTAACCTTTTTGCTTACTGTATTTCTATATATCCTTATTAATATATGGCACCTTTAAATAGCCTTTTTTTATAATTGGGGTTCCAATTTCCGCAGTTCTAACTACAGCTACGACATGAATTGCTCTACGATCATTTCTCTACTAGAGGTGAGGAGTAACTCTCCAGTTACTCTGAATAAAACTTATTCCAAGTTCAAAGTTCAAGTAAAAATGTTTCTTATAAAAAAATGGTGCAAACCGAATAAATTCGTGCAAGAGATGTTTGTGTCTTGGAGGAATACTTCGATCGCAAAGAGTTCAAAGACACTATCAAAAGATGTCTACTCGAAATTTGAATCTTCGCAGCACTTTGTGAACATAGAGTGTAATATATTTGTCTCCAATTGTTACCAGTCCTTAATATCCGTCTACTTCTGGATGCTGCATAAGGAGCAGCCTCAAAGAGCAATGCTACGGAAACAATTTTTATTTCCGATCTCCAAATTTGTTTAAAATTTTGTCGCGACCTCTGAATCGATATTTTTTAATCGTCAACGTAGTTATACTGAAATTCTTTTAGTGATTCGCGCTTATGTTTCTGGCAGGGTTTCCAGTTTGTCCTCCAATTTTAATTCAAAATTTCGAATGCATACCGTAAATTTCGATAGAAGAATTTTACTTTTTCTGATCGCTAAATGGCTCTTATTAAATAAAGCAAAAAATACTATTTTTTATTTCTGCTATGAAAACTAAATTTCTGAATAAAATTCGAGGCGAAACTGGCAACCTTGGTTTCTACATTAGTCGAAGGTCTAATAATCTGCTCTGCCTGATATCAGAATAAAACATATTATTTTGAATCAATGGCTTTATTTATGCATACGGGCATGAATATTTGTTTTATGAAAAATACTTGCATCATAAGAATTCAGCAAGTTGCATGCGCTTGCAAAGAGCTCATCAAGCTCAGCAAGCAGTAAATTATCCTCTGGATCCAATCGAGATCGATAATTTGTTTTAATGGTAACTAATTTTGAAAAACAATGCCTGCCGGCTCGGCCTACAGGCAGAGGTAGATCTCGAAGTTAAGTACTAATTTCACCAACAAAAACTGAAGCAAGATTAGAGATAACACAGTTTAACACTTTTATCTGGCCGTTTTTGAAGAGTTTTTAATGTTAAGGCGGTATTCAAAATTAGAACCTCAAAATGGTAAAATATGCCAATATTCAGGGGTCGTACTTGTCCTAAAATTTCACGACCTGAAAATTCTTCGGTACCAGTATTTTCTTATGGAAAAATCTCTTCTTAAATAAGGCGAAATTTCGCGCGTTTAACCTAGATTTATTTTTCTATAAACAAATAGTAATATTTGCCCTGAAAAATCCCTTAAGCGTACGACCCCTGCGACATTTCTATATTCGGGTTTTATCATGTTTTAATACGTTTTTCCAAACTAACATGACATTACATATTACCCTGCTGCATCCATTATATTTCCAATATGACGTAATATTAACTTTCTTTGAATTCTCCAAATTATTTATTTCATTTTCGTTTTTCACGTAGAAATCTTGCTATAGAAAAGTTACGGCGTAATATTAACTTTTTTTTAATTCGTTAAACTATTTATTTCATGTTCATTTTTTATGTGGAAATCTTGCAATAGAAAAGCAATTGTTGCGGTAAGAATTTTATTGTGTTTTTTAATTGCTGCAACTGTTATAACGAAAAATGTTTAAATTTTTCTGTCATTTTTCTGTAAGAGCTGGTTTTACCAGGATCATGTTAAGGCGGTATTTAAAATTTTTAACTCTCCCTAATTTCTACTCCCTTGGGATGATTTTGCTCATGGAATCCCCGCCGAGATATTAGCCATCTCAAAGTGTTTGGCGAGTTTGAAAACGATTCATGCATAATTGCGACTTTTATCGGGCCGACAAAATTTAATACATACATACACGTACACACACACATATATATATATATATGAAATTTTTAGATGTGGTTGGTATTGGGTTCCTGGGGTCATATAATGAAACGTTATGAAGGAATTTTTCAAAAGTCGCACCATGGTAACAACTGCAATAGGTAGTATTTCTTATGAAATCTACTTAAAACTGTTTGCCATAAGTAGTTCTCGATGCAAACTAAATCCAAATATTAATTGCTTTTTTCTTGAAATTGGAATATTAGTTTCCAATCGATAATTATAATTCTTAGCATGTCAGAGACATAAATAGAATGCGCACTGTTTCAGCGCTTGACACGTCAATTAACTGTTCTTTTTCATTTAAAATGATATTAGATAAAGGCTTTTCTATAGACGTACTCCTACCAGACATCTCTTACACGAACTCGGTTGACTTCACTTTTTTATGAAAAAATTTTCATGCACTTTAACAATGGAACAATGTTAACAGCTGTATGGATTACCTAGTTGCGTTGCAAGTTTACATCCAGTGGGAAGGTAATTGTGTTGCAAGGGCATTAGGGAGCCTTAAAAAAATAATGTTTAGACGCGGCTGTAGCCACAAAATTAAAATTACATTTAAGAATAAGAAAAGATAAACAAAAAAAATAAAAAAAAGTACCTAAGTACTACTATAACATGATTTAAAAAAAGAAAAATTTTAAATAATAATGAAAAAATTCCATTAGTTCCAAAAAAAGAAGGAAAAGGCGAAAAAGCTACCGGGGGGGGGGGGGTGCCCATATAAAAAAAAGACTCTTTCCAGAGACCATACATTAGCATAATTAATAAAATGCTAAAAAAAAGCAGAAAAACAATTTTTTTTAATACTATACTATAAACAGGACAGAACAAACAGAAAGGCACTTTAACAACCTGTGTAAGAGACATTTAATAAAAATGTACTTTTAAAATATAGTGGCGCGTATAGAATATAAAATAGGATCATGTATATAAAGCTTCGGCGGATATTTGACGGCATTCGACTGCAAAGGGTTAAGAATATCAAACAAAAATGAATTAAGTATTCTAACCTAATTCATTATCCGAAACTTTTTCGAACCCTTCCGAAAAGTTTTCTTCCAATTTTGTCATATGAGAGGGAAGGATGTTTTTAAATGACAAGAAATCTATATTATTTTCTTTAGTAAAGGGCATAGCCGGATAAGCTTTGGAAACATGCCTTTTAATCAAATTTCCTGATTTTTTTCCCAAACGTAGCTTCTTATCTGACAATATATTTCCCCTATTATCACCATATAAATATTGATATTTAACCCTCTGTCTACCAGAAGGGTCCAATGGACCCGACATGTACATTCAAAATATTTATTCAAACCAGAAATTTCTTCAAACAAACTAAATTTATAAATCAGACAATAATAAGTTAAAGAAACAAATTAAATAGTTTTAAGTAAAAATTCCGGTGTAGAATGTTTTTATAAAACTTGAGTAAAATTTTCGGTAGTTCTAGGGTTAATGACATAAAAATGTTTTTTCGATTTTAAAAAAAACGGATTTTCTCAAAAACTTCTGAATGGAATTTCATGCCATTAATTGAGGATATATAGATACCAAAGATGCATAACTGGTAATTTTTGTATAATTTTCTGTTTACAAATACTGTGTGAAATAGCGAAATAAAAATTTAAAAGAATAAAAATCATATCTTATGGTTATCCGAAAATTACCATTTTCTTGTAAAAAATTCTCCATATGTGCCCGTATATTCTATATAAATGCCGAAAGTTTGCGTTAGGTACTACATATAAATATTTACAAAAATGTATATTAAAATTATGGAAATTCATTTTAAGGCGTTATTTTGGGCGGAGCTACTAAATTTCCACACCCGAAGAATTTTTCGAATAAACATCTACAGAATTGCTGTATTTTAAATTTTAATAAACACATTAGTAACATTCTCAACACTGTCGATTTCAAAATGAACATGATGTTGAAAAACATAGCTTATATGCTAAATGAAATCTAAAATACATCCATTGACATATTGTCTGCTGACTTTGTTCCAAAAATTCTTCGGATGGTGAAGTTATGTAGCTCCGCCCCAAATAACGCCTTAAAATGAATTTTAATAATTTTAATATACATTTTTGTAAATATTTATATGTAGTACCCAACGCAAACTTTCAGCATTTATATAAAATATACGGGCACATATGGAGAATTTTTTACAAGAAAATGGTAATTTTCGGATAACCATAAGATATGATTTTTATTCTTTTAAATTTTTATTTCGCTATTTCACACAGGTACTTTTTTAAAGCGAAAAGAAAGTTATTTTAAATAAGACATTTTAAATTAATCGTTTATAATCTGACGTAATTTTGACCAAACTATTCTTTCTCTTTTAATATTCACGTGAAGATATTTTTGTTAGCAATGAAATATTATTTGCGCTGTCCTAACAAAAATAGTTGAAAAGATCCTCTCAAAATATCAAATAAATGTCTAGCGCAATTTCTAAATTTAAACTGTTTTGCAATATTATTTTGTGTTCATTTTATGTAATAACTGTAATGTGACGTAAATATGACGTAATTTCTCCTACTTAAGACTTCTAACGCATGTTAATGAATTTATTATTTTACAATATCCATTCTCTTTTAAAATTCACGTGTAAATATAGTTTTTATGACGTAATTTTTAATAAGTTCCTGCTTTTTATACATAATTATTTAATTATAATTCCAAATGTTTTTTTTTTTTTTCTGTTTTGATCTGAAGCAAACATTATTGTTTTCGCTGTTTATACAGTTGACAACAGTTTAAATTAATACCATTTTCTAAAATATGTAAAAAATATCTCTCGAAATGCTGAAAATTTGAATTTAAAATAGAAATAAAGCCTCAAAAAATGAGTCAAATTAAAAAAAGAAATACAATCTGCACACTGGGAACTTCAAACGTATAAAATGATCTAAAAATGATTAAATTCCCATGTATAGTTTTGCTCCTATAAAACTTTTTTAGTGGAACGATTTTGTCCAACTTTAGCTTTAAATATCTCTTAAAATAATACTTCGATTTGAAAACTGTCTGCAGCAGCGTGTTTGTCAAACATTTCTGTATAATACCACCGATTTTCATATTTTTGTATGCAATATTTTTCTTAATATTAGCGAAGAAAGACCTCTGGCCTCAAAAAATTCAAAACCGTCGACGGCGGCGGTGACAGCAGTAGTTACTTTTCTTTAGAATAGAGAGAAACAATGTAAACTTCATTTCTCAAATCGAAAATACGTTGCAGTGTTTCGCCAATTGGAAACCATCTGATTTCGGTACGTAGTAATAATGTCTCACAAAACGGAACCCATTTCCTTGCAGAACATTGAAACAAACCCGACTAATAAGGCTACTCTTAATGTAATTAACTATAATAATAACATTCTGCAATATATTCTGGAATTCTAAATCAATGTGTTTTTCAACAAGAGCTTGTCTATATATCATGAAATGGTTAAATTCAATATGGGAGAAAATGTTTTATTAACCCTCTTAGTCCTTTATTACTGAAATTGTTAATGTTCCAGCACCACCATTGCAAACCGCGACACTGTGTTTTTCAGCTAAAGTCATTTGTTTAGAAAAGCGAATAATAATTTTAAATATTTTCCTCTCCATATGTTTTTCTTTCCAATTTTTTATAACAGAAAATATCTTCTGATATGTCTTCTTTGTAAACGTATCTCACATAAACAATTAATTGAGACAGACAGTTTCGCAATGTCAGTAGTTTGTAGTTTCTTCAAAATGTCAATCAAATACAGGAGAGTTTTGTAATCGATATAACAGAACTGATTCTCTGTTACGTGATATGTCGAAAAATTGGCTTGAAACTGTATCTCTTGATAATGGCATCATTTTTAAATCGTTACCAAACTTTTTTCGTGCATAATTGATGTCATTTTAATTGCAGAAGGAAGAATGAGTTATTCTCCAATTGTATGTTTCAAAATTGCTCCCATTAAATATGAAACTTTTAAGGATGCCTTTCAAGCCTCCCCGGGAATTGTGTATTTGCTTAAACTTTAATTTTGATTTTTCATACTTTCATCTACTTTTTTTTTATGTTTCAGATTTATTTGCTGATTCTTTATGTTTGGTTTCCAAATATCTTTTATATTTAAGAGGTTTTATACTTTCATTTGCTATTTTATCTCTGCAATTATCAAACAACAGATGTTTATTCCATTAAGAATGCAACGTGTAAATCCATATTTAATGAACTCTTCTTGATATTTTCCCATTTCTAGGGTTCCTTATATAAAAAGTAAAAACGGAACCATTATTAAATAACTCGTGTGGCTGTCTGTCAGTCAGTCACAGTCGTTTTTCTCCTAAAATATGGAATGTGAAAAGTTAAATTATGGAAGAAGTAATAAATGCTATTGACCCACATTTTCATATATTATTAACCATTCACAAATATATTTAGAAAAATGTAGACGGTCTAATTAAGTTGCTTATAAATAAAACTCTTTATATATATATGGGTCAATGTCTGAAAACTGGATAATTTCACTCCAGAATTTTTACTTTTTTTTTAAATTAAAGTACCAACTTCCAAATACAATTATATACTATGATACATATTTTGTCATTTAAATGCTGTAGTCTTTTGAGGTCGCGGATGTATATTTTATGCGTAGGATAAGCTTTTATGGAAGAAAGTCCCTGTTAACGCCATAATCATTGTCTAATAATTGGGAATGAAATGATGGGGACTGAGATGATGTTTTTGTCTTAAAAGCTGCACAGCCATTTAGTTGAATCATTTTGCCCACATGTAAATTATTAAATATGCCATGTGATATTAGTATGTTACGTAAATAAAGTTGAAATAAACATTTTGTTTATTAATAAAAAGTTAAACAGGAGGACATGAATGATGATATAGAAAAATACTCATCCCTATTCAGAACAAAAACTAAATATTTCTAAATATGAGACAAAGAGAAGAACAACTTACCTTCATCCACGGTGGCTAGTTGAACTTTAGTTGCTGTTGCAATAGAAATGATTCTGCCAGCGCCACCTAGTATCTGTTAACCTAAATGTGTGTCTAGAGGGACTGAGGTGATGGTAACCTCAGGGTCAAATATATTTACTACAATATTTTACTATACAATCTATACTAAGAAAGGATAATTATATTTTCCCATACTTTACATATATAGGTCTAAATATATAATAGCAAAGTTAATAATATATATAGAAATGTTTACAGCATACATTCAAAATTGGATATTTGTACCAGGGGACAGGGACTGAAATGATGATTTCGCTTGTTTAAAGCTTAAAACTAATTATTTATGCATTATTATGTGCCGATTTATCATTGGTAATTGATATAACAAATGTTACAATATATTAAGTTTTTCAGTTTTTGTTTTTAGTATAATTAATGAAATATTATTGGCAGGGTACGAAAATTGTCCAATTTTCAGATATTGATCCATACATATATATATATATGTATGTATGTATGTATGCATATCGTGTGGGGTATCGTGTGAAAGCTCTCGTAACGCAGATCTCAAAAATACATATATTTTTAGAGGTATCGTTGAAAATGTAATGCATTAATATGTATCCCCTCTATTTCCGAATCTACTGAAACTAAAATTATGAAAAAGCTATGGATAGTAGAAGTTTGTTTAGACCTTGCTGAAAAGCTATATAAATCATGTTTATTTGTGGCTTGCTCAAACGAGAATGATAAAAAAAAATACATTACAGAAATACATTTCATTATATCAATTACCCGTGCTCATTACTTAATATATAAAATACAACCCACAAGTAAAAGTTTACACATAGTAATCCAGGCAAGTAAATATTGCAATTGATGTTGCCAATTGCGCACACATCTATATTGTCCCAAAGATTACAGTGAATCATAACATACAAATATTGCAGCTTATTTTAAACAAATACAAAATTAATTATAGTGACTTAATATAACTGGATTTAAAACCACATAATCGAAAGGTGGGACAAAATATATTTAAAACTCACGGTTAAGAGTTTATTTTTCAAATTTTTTTCTACTATAGTCTTAAAATTATACGTGCACTTAAACTGCAAAAGCAGGCTTAGTTTGGTGCCACCATCTGCAATCCAAAAACCGAACTAACTGTTCCATTACACGGTTTAATCATTTTAGGGACAAAGAATTTTCAGTGCTTATGTGTTGAAATAAAGGGTTGGCACCGGAATTTGCCAAAAAATTTAGTTGTAAATACGAAAAAAGGCTATATTTATGGACAGTTATGGTGCCAATGTGGAGTTTGGGAATTAAAATTAAGCGGTTTCATAAACATACCACTGCCCCTGAAAAGGTTAAAATAGCAACTACTCTGGTAATGTTTCCTGCGAAATATCACAGTAATGCAAAATACATGCCCCTCAAGGGGTTACCCCTTGAGGGGCAAGCAATTACATTTGTGAAATGCTGACCGGAATCTTTGAAAAATTCTATTTCAAAATAAGTAAAAGCAATTTTACGGCTTTTTTCCACCAAAGTTAGAAAAGTAAAATTTAATAAAATTTTTCTGGTGTAAAATTTCATTAATCGTAGGTGGTATATAATATATACCGGTGCCCCTCAAGGGGTTAAAAGCTTTATAAACATTTTAAATTCTATATTGATTGTTTGCCGTCCGATCATGCTACTGAATTAAGAATATCTTGCGTAATAACGGGTTACAAATTTTACTTAAAGTTAACAAAAGCTGCATGCAAACAAAATTACATAATGCATTTCAATGAACGCTAGAAGCAGCAAAAACTAACTATATACGGAAAGAACTATACGGTGCTCGCTGTGACCATGATATAATAACTAAATAGCAGGAGGGGAGGAACCTATATTGAAAAAGCTGCACTTACCCTTTCGCAGGCGTTGTCCTTAAGAGAGGACACCTAATTTTTATTCTACGGGCACCCAGAATATTTATTTAAAATTTTCCTTTTATAACGCACTTGAAAATAAGCAAGTTCGTACTTTTTAATAAATTCGTTCATAAATTCTGGTGTCAGTCCATCAATTTTTCATTTTATAAACTGAA
Organism: Maratus speciosus; assembly: GCA_963932465.1. Lineage (NCBI taxonomy): Eukaryota > Metazoa > Arthropoda > Arachnida > Araneae > Salticidae > Maratus > Maratus speciosus. The sequence continues at coordinate 283,525,215 of OZ010789.1, read as the reverse complement.
TTACTCCTCGCCGGAAAGGGTTAACCCCTTAATTCTCGCTCCCGTCATATTCACGGCTGTGTCTTTTACTCAGATTGTTTGATTCCCACCAGTTTTATAAAATAGTGAAATTGGCTATATTTTAGGATCGTTTTTCCTGTCATTAAATAAGGTGAATATTTCTTTTTCATAAAAGTGGTGCCAATAAGCAATTTGAATTTTTCAACCGTAATTTAATTCGAGCGTTAAGGGGTTAAAGACAGACACTTCTACAGGTCAGACCAACCCAAGTTGCATATGAATCCCACTAGAGAGCAGGTAGAGGGCATCTCAAATGGACAATTATATTTCATCCCTATGTCTGTTTGCTTGCTGGTTGCCGAAGTATAGGTAAGGCAATTATTTTTACAAAAAAATACAGTTCTACATTGCCAACTTATGACTTAACGTTCATAAAATGTGAGTTAATTTAGACCAGGTTAAACAGGTTTCTAACCAGAAAATATTTTAGATGTGTCATTAGCTATTTAATTTCCAGTTTTCACAAAGAACTTGTTTTATAAAATTTCTATAAAAAAAAATTATGGTTCGAAACATGTTTAACCTCGTTTAAATTAACTGCATTGTACGGAAGTTGGCAAATATAGTTCTATTTTTAGAAATAATATTATTTACTTTCACTGTTTTGTTGGTATCTGATATTTGTTGAAGGAAAGCCTATTATTTTTTATTGTGAGACAATTTTTTTTAATTTGGTCGCTACCTCATGAGGAGTTTCGACCTACAGATATTGAGCACCGCCGTTGAATATTAGGCCTGAACGCTGACTCAAAAACGGCGGCAGCCAAAGGCGGAATTTGTTTAACGTAGGTACGGTCCCTTAAATGTAGACACCAGTATTTTATAAAAGATTTCTCTGACTTGTTTAATCTTAGAAAAATAAAGCGAAGAAAACTTGAAAAAATATTGGTACGAATATTTAAGGGACCATACATACGCTGAAAAAAATCCGCCTTCGGTAGCCGCCGTTTTTGTGTCAGCGCTCAGGCCTAGCATTATCCCCTTCACGCTCGAATTAAATTGCGGTTAAAAAATTCAAATTGCTTATTGGCACCACTTTTATGAAAAAGAAATATTCACCTTATTTAAAGACAGGTAAATCCATACTAAAATGGAGCCAATTTCACTATTTTATAAAACTGGTGGGAGTCAAACAAGCTGAGTAAAAGACGCAGCCCGAGAATATGACGGGAGCGAGAATTAAGGGGTTAAGGGTGTGATGGATTGCGCGCAACTGATCAAGAAAAAAGCGTTTCCAACAAGCTTCGGAAGGGAAAAAATAGACGTAATACAAAATTCATTCTAGGTCTAAATTCGGGCACAAAAATGGCAGCCGTACTAGGCAGTTGTCAGCGTTTGTACGGTCCCTTGAATTTGAATAGTAATAATTAACAAAAATCCCCGTTTTACTTTTATCAGAGAGAATAAGTCATAGAAAAGTTTATAAAATACTAGTGTGTAAATTCAAAAGTAAATTCTAAGGTTAAATAAGTCACATACTCAGGGCTGCCTATTCTGTCCGCACCAGTTTCTTCTAATATAAATGTTGAAGTATATTTCTCTTGCAAATGTTGTCAAAGGGTGTGTTAATGATTTTAGTTTGAAGAAAGTGGTACCAGTCAGAATAAAAAAAAAATGTCTCCTGTGGCTGACCTGCATACTTTTTTTGAAAGAGACTCGTGTCTAAATTCAGGGAACCGTAAAAACGCCACCACCAGTGGCCGAGAGGTTCTGCTCTCGAAGCTGGTAGACGGAAGGTACTGGGTTCGAACCCAAGAACCGGAGATTTCGTGGTTTTCTTCGAACCTTTGATTTCCGGGCTTCAATACGGGTTAGGTTCCGTTAGAAAGACCCCCACGAAAGGCATTCTCCCCCCTTAGGGCCTATATCCTTCGTGTTGATAACTGGCCTTCAGAAACACAAACCAAACCCTAAAAACGCATAAAAAATTCAACCTACGACAGCGGCATTTTTTTCTATCAGTTCAAGGGATGGTGATTTATATCAGTGGAAGCTATGTGAATATAAAATGAAAAATAGTACTTATATTTATGCAGTAAATATGTTTTTTTACATTCGTAGACATAATGTGCACTTTTAACCACTTACCAGGTTTGCCCGCACACAGTACGTGCAAGAAGAGTTTGATTGTTTCGTTACTATAAGCTTTTCGACACCACTAATTTTAAACTGGAATATTCACTTTATTTAATGGCAGACTGGAAGAATAATTTAGTACCATAAAAGTGTTGTACAGTCCCTATTTTTAGTTTAATGTGTCAAAACAAATTAACCTCTTAACACCTTAGGAACCGGCGTCTTTTCAGAAATTGTATTCGGATTTTCACTTTTTGAAAAGAAGTTCCCTTTAATAACATAATTTTAAGAAAAAAATACAGCAGAGCAGTTGAAGGGGATACCCAGTAGCAGTGCTACTCCACTCCCTGTATATGAGTATGTGTATAGCATATCCTAGAGGAGCCATGAAAATAAAGTCTAATCGTAGCACATTAGTACTACTATATAAAAAAGACAATTTTTAAAAAATGTAAAAATGGAGAGGCTGAAAATTTATGAAAAGGTAATCCAAGGATTACAGTATAAAAACATAATTTCAAAAATGCCAAAATTAAATAAGACAAATATTACATTTCTTTATTACTGGTGCCAAAAACAAATTTTGTATGCACATATTAACCCTTACCGGCGGGGAGTAATTCTGTATATAAACTGATGAAATAATGGACTGACACCGGAATTTATAAACGAATTTATTAGGAAATACGTACTTGCTTATTTTCACGTATATTATAATAGGAAAATTTTAATTAAATATTTTTGGTGCCGTTTGTCAGTTTTGGAATTGAAATTAGGTGTCCTTAACCCCTTCACGGTAGCTTAATATTTGAAAACCCATCAAAAGTGTACCTATTTTTTTTATTACAGAAATTGAATAATTATAAGGTTTCTAAATAAAATATGCAATTAGTTTATTTTTAAGCCGAAAAAACAATATTTTATAGCCATATTCATATCTGTATAAAAGCCATCATGCGAGAATTATGTGTCTTAACCTCTTAAGCTCCGCCTCCGATAAAAGTATGTTACTTTTTTTTATTATTCAGATTGTTTGATTCCCACCACCGTAGTTTACGGCAGATAAAATGATACGAAAATAAAGCCATTTACACTATTTAAAAAAAACTGGTGGGAGTCAAACAATCTGAATTAAAAGATAGTATCCTACATTTATCGGGGGCGGAGCTTAAGAGGTTAATACACATAATCCTCGCATGATGGCTTTTATACAAATATGAATATGGCTATAAAATATTGTTTTTTCGCCTTAAAAATAAACTAATTGCATATTTTATTTAGAAACCTTATAATTATTCAATTTCTGTAATAAAAAAAATAGGTACACTTTTGATGGTTTTTTCAAATATCAAGCGACCGTGAAGGGGCTAATATTCCAGTTATCATCAGAAAGGCTTGATTCATCACGAATCCATATCAAAGTGACAAAAATATTACAAATCTATGACAAATCTATGACAAATCTATGGCAAATTATAGATCGTGCAAATCAAGCCAGAGTGCTAATATTCAAAGACTTCAAATGGAAATTCCAGTTCATTTTTTCTGGTTTCAGAAGTTTTCTCCAGCATTTAAATCTCCAGCCCGAGAATATGACGGGCACGAGAAATAACGAACGACACCTCAGCCCGAGATATTGACGGGAGCGAGAATTAAGGGGTTAAAAGACACCGTCCTCGAAAGGGTTAAGGGTGCATATGTGCGCCCATGGTGTCGAATGGGCTAAGGGATTAATCCCTTGAGGGGCGGTGGGATATCACCTAATTTAAATAAGTTTCGCACCAGAAACTTTTAACTAAATTTTATATTTTTATCTTTGGGGGTTGAAATGTTTAATCCCGTCGGGACGGGAGGCTGTTACAGAATGCTTAATCTTATATAACCGCTTTTTAAAAACAGACATTTTTGCCTAATTGAATCGGGAAAATGCTCGGATTAAAAAAGGCATAATTTACAATAAATATATACTGGTGAGAACAATCACTAATTCTGAGCACCTTAAGCGGCACGTATACGGGTCGCTCGCAAAGCGAAATAAGTAAGCGTCCTATCTTAAATGGGAGAAGCAACGGCAAAAGCGAGGTGTCATCAATCAAGGTCATGCGCTACTTAGCGAATGGAGTGTGAGGTACAGGTAGATACCTAACTATTTTCATACTCACACCACTAAAATTGTAAAGTTTTTTTCACCTTGATTAATAACTGAAGTGCTTTAATAAGGCGAAGCAAGGTTCTTCTACATAAGGTTGTTCCATTTGAAGGATAGCCAACCAGAGTGGAGCAGGACCGAAACGTCACGTGGCGGACAAGGTAAATAGATGAGTAAAAGAACGGAATATGATGTAAATAATTTTTTAAAAAACAGATCCTCGAAAGTAAATTGAACAAAATCACTTTCCTTAAAATAATTTGTTCAAACACTGATTGGAGTTAGTTAAATATAAAACACATAAATAATACATGGTTAAATAATATCGCGATACATTTGTTTCATTCAAATACTTCAGTAAATTCGCGAAAAAAAAAAATTTAATTTGTAAAAGTACAAATGAAATCTTTTAAACTATTGCAAAATAAAATGAATGGACGAATTATATGAATATGATGACACAGCGGTAATAATAAAAAGACTAGAATTATCAAACAGAATAAATTAAACATAACTCACATCAAAACTTTTAACAATAATCCATTGTCCGATTACTAGATATAAGTTTTCAAAAAATTACGAATATCACTATGCTTATTCAGGATCAAAATCAATATGATTCAAATATCTGTAACAATATATATACACAGGCCTTAGTTTCTAGCAAAAAAAAAGTACCGGAGCTCTAATATTCTGCAGTAATAACAACAACGTTTATAACCCCCGCACATACGCATATTTATATTTCATATACTATTTCAAAATTTAAAGCAATTTCGTCTTCCTCAAAAAGAAATTTATATTTTTGACATATCTTTAGGCATTAATATCTAATAAATTCTAATAAATGAACAGAGCAAAAACATTAAATTCTGGAGTGGGAAATTTTCAGAAAATCCTACTCGTCACGGACTTCTTTGTATTGATGCGCAGTATTTATAAACTCTGGTCTGTTCTGACTAATATTTAAATATTCACTAAAAATTAAGAAGTACTGGCTACTGACTGTACTGTGGTTGACTGTGGAGCTGCGCTCCTGTGATATTCGGAGCAAATTAAGCACCGCGCAGAGCTAAAAGTTAATCAGAGAGAATATTTTAAAAACACGAACAAAAAGCAGCTAGTAAAAACGGCAGAAACAGTTACGACTAATTCTGACATTCCTCATCGCCATTCTGAAACCATTGAAAAAAAAACCCCTACACTATGTCACATATGTAAGCGCTTTGGTAGGAAAGAATTCAAAAGATTTGAGATCAGAGGGAAAGAAATAAAAATTTAGGCTTTGATCCTTTAGAAACTATTTCCGCTAAATTCCGGAGCACCGGTGAATTCAGACCAATATTTAAATTTCCACTAAAAAGAAAGAAGTAGCGGAGCTGAGAATCAAGCAGAATATATATTAACGATAATATCCAACGCAAATTAAGCACTGCTTATAGGCTAATACTTCAACCCTACATTAATTTTCATCTTAAATTTCTGCTTCGTTTTATATTCAGAGTAACACGAATATAATATTTAATAAAATAAATATCATCGTTATTCCGATTGCAAAATCGCCGGTTTAGCTAGATACGAAGTGCATGTCGCTGAATCAGCAGCCGATGTACAACAAAACTACGAAAAATCGAGAAAATCGCACAAAAATTGTTATCACAGCGCCCCCTTCCAGGGTTACATATCCATTTTCTACTGGGATCTGGCGTCACTAGTCAAAAATATACGTATGAAGATGGTTCAAATATATGCCTAACTTTCTATGCTTTCCGGAGAATCAATAATGAAAATGGAACAAAAATCGCTATTACAGGACCCCCTCCCGGCGGAATATCCCCAAATTTAACCTTGACATGCTGGCCATAGTCAAAAATACATAACTTCGTATACTTTCCGATGATATAATGAGACATACATATATACGGATAGACAGATATTTTGTAAAAACATGTTTTTCGGGATCTCTGACATTTAAAACGTGTAAATCCGTCGAAAACTGGAAGTTGAACAAAAATTCGACTACAATATGTTCTTCTGTTATAGATAAAAGAAAGTAAAAAAAGATAGTGCTAAAGTAAATAATTTAATACAAGAATTTTTTTTAAGGTAAAAAAATTCCCTATAACAAAAGAAAATTTTTAAATTTTTTATGTAATTTTTGACGCTTTCTTTTTTCAAATTTTTGCTGCGATTTTTCCATATGAGTAAAAGGAATCCGGCTTTATTTTTTTAGCCCACTATTGTATTAAATCTTGTCATTTTTTTCAATAAAGTTTATTCGGAGTTCGTACAGAGATTTTCGCATTTTTCTCGAATTTTTTATGCGATTTTTAGAGTTTTGAGCTTTGTGAAAGGAACTCGCTTACCAACTTTTAGCGAAATATAATAAATTTTCTCCTCTGCGAGTTTCGAACTCCCCCCACCCACCCCTATTTCATGGCGATTTGTTTGCATTTGTGAAAGAAATCTGGTTTTAATCTTTTATTCTATTATAGTAAATGCTGTCCTATTTTTTTTTTCTTTCATTAAAGTTTATTCTGAATTTCTCGCGATTCTTTTATGCAGTTCTTAGAGATTTTCGCGTTCTGCAGGAATTTTTTGACGCTCGTAAAAGGAATTCGGTTTTGAAATTGTAGCTTAGAGTAAATTTTGTCCTTTGCGATTTTAGTGTTTTTCTTTGCGATTTTCCAGAATAATAATCACCAGTTAACAAAATGCCCGGATTTTGAAGAATTCGGAATTTCGACTTCCGGATTTGAGACTCTGTACTGTATTGTTAAATATGTATACGTGTTCTCCGAGAGTTCTTAGAACACGTTGATAGGTTCATTGATAGGCATTCACTAGTTTTTTTTTTTTTTTTTTTTTTTTTTTTTTTAAGGCTGTTAAAATAATATAAAAATTAAAATCATTCACAGAAAAAAAAAATCCAACGCAGAACAGCATACATACAGAGCCGGATCTGTCCGCCACGTGACGTAATGCGCGAGCAGTTAAAGAATCTTTACAGTTGGCGCATCGCAGGAATGGTACCCCCCTGAGGCGAAGAAAACTCCGTGGTACCAAGAGCATCTGGATGCCCCTCTCGCTACGCCATTATATTGCAATAAATGTGGCAAACGAAATTCATTTCTATGAGTGATTAAAGATTTAGAAAATACGCGCCACACCAAAAGCCTGCGTATGTGAATTATCACTCCGTCCACAAGGAGGCGCAACTATGTTAATTTACGCCTGATTCCAGCATTAAGTTTGTTCGCTTACTTATAACGCTTTAGATCGCTCGTCCCCAAGGGGTTAAAAATTGCTTTTCCTTATTTTAAAATAAATTTTTTCGATTATTCCGGTGAGAATTTAGTATTACAGAGACATTATTGCTTGCTCCTCAAAGGGTTAAAGGGTATTCAGTCCGACTTTGTGGAAAAAAAGCTAATCCCTTTTTAAGTCACCATGCCACATAACCTAAACACTTTAAACGGGTCTCGGAAAAAAACTAATATATATATATATACATATATATATATATATATATATATATATATATATATAATATAAGAATTTCTGTGAGTTTCTGAGTTTCTGAAACTAAGCGATTACAAATTCTAGAACTTAAATAATAAATAGAATGTTCCTTATCTTGAATTCTGCAGGACACCTCGGCAACCGCAACGAGTGTACGCCATGGAACTATGAATAAAGAAGGACTGACATATCCTTAAAACATTGAAGCTTCATCTGTATCCGCTTTAGCAGCATTTGAGTACCGAAGGGGAAACTTCCACCAGGAAATATTAATAGAACTTTTCTCATTACTCAAACGCCTGATTCTAGCAGAATTTGAATACTAAATTATGGTAAAAACACACATTTATTTTTACTGGTGGAAGTTTATTTCTGCGGTAGTCAGGGCCTGCGTTACCGTCATATTTTGACAACCTAAAGTACGTCCTGTTAGTGTCAGTGAAAACGTTTATAATGCTGCTTAAAAATAAAGATTACAAATTGCCACCTGTGAATTTTACCTCTGCCAGTGTAAACATCCACCAGTGAACCAGCCACAAATAGAATTTTTTATCATATTTATGAGAGAAAGGGCATAGCCGGATAAGCATTGGGAACATGCCTTTTAATCAAGTTTCCTGATTTTTTTTTCCCAGACGTAGCTACATATCTGACAATATATTTCCCCTATTATCATCCTATAAATGTTGATATTTTATGAGAAAAAAATGCTTTTTCGATTTTTTAAAAAACGGATTTTCTCTAAAACTGTTGCACGGAATTTCATGCCATTAATTGAGGATATATAGATATCAAAGATGCATAACTGGTAATTTTTGTATAATTTTCTGTTTATAAAAACTGTGTGAAATAGCGAAATAAAGAATTAAAAAAGTAAAAATCATATCTTACGGTTATCCGAAAATTACCATTTTCTTGTAAAAAATTCACCATATGTGCCCGTATATTCTATGTAAATTCCGAAATTTTGCGTTGGGTACTACATATAAATATTTGCAAAAATGTATATTAAAATTATTGAAATTCATTTCAAGGCGTTATTTTGGGCGGAGCTACTCAACTACCACAACCGAAGAATTTTTCGAATAAACAAATACAGAATTGCTGTATTTTAAATTTTAATGAACACATGAGCAACATTCTCAACACTGTCGATATCAAAATGAACATGATGTTGAAAAACATGGCTTATATGCTTAATGGAATCTAAAACACATCAGTTGACATATTGTCTGCTGACTTTGTTCCAAAAATTCTTCGGACGTTGAAGTTAAGTAGCTCCGCCCCAAATAACGCCTTAAAATGAATTTCAATAATTTTAATATACATTTTTGTAAATATCTATATGTAGTACCCAACGCAAACTTTCGGCATTTATATAGAATATACGGGCACATATGGAGAATATTTTACAAGAAAATGGTAATTTTCGGATAACCATAAGATATGATTTTTATTTTTTTTTAATTTTTATTTCGCTATTTCACACAGTTTTTACGAACAGAAAATTATACAAAAATTACCAGTTATGCGTCGTTGTAATCTATATATCCTCAGTTAATGGCATGAAATTCCGCGCAGCAGTTTTTGAAAAAATCCGTTTTTAAAAAAATCGAAAAAACATTTTTATTTCATTAAATATCAATATTTATAGGGTGCTAATCGGGGAACTATACTGTCAGATATGTAGCCACATCTGGGAAAAAAATCCGGAAATTTGATTGAAAGGCATGTTTCCAATGCTTATCCGGCTATGCCCTTTTGCATGGAAAAAGCTCTTAGATAAGACGAAATTTTCTATTGAAATTTACGGGTGGAAGTTTGCCCCGGCTGTAACCAGAAACCATTGATACAATTAAAGAAACAGCTGGAATCTTGTGACAACCTCCTCAGTTACTTCACAAGCAACTGGTAGACAGTTCACTATACAGTACAGCCCCGATTATCCGCGGGATTGGGTGGCAAGGGCACCGCGGATAACCCGAAAAAGACTGAAAATTGATGGTGCAAACACGAGAAAAAAGAAAATTCAACGTAAAAACTATGTTTTAGTGTACAAAAAATATAATAAAACGTTTAAAATACATACATATGCACAGTACATCAGAAACAATTGCTTTATGTCTAAATCACTAAAATAAAGAACAGTGAACAAGATACAATGCCATACATACTGTACAAAAAGAGCTGAGTTACGTCTTAAAAAAAAAAAAAAAAAAAAAAAAAAAAAAATCAGTCACTTGTTTTTGCTTCTTGCTTTGGAAACACATTTTCTTTATTCTAAATTGTAAACTATTATTTTTCTTTTAGTATGCAATAATTTTTATCTCAAAAATGAAGTTATTCTTGATATGCTGTCCTGGAATTTATCATAATAGTGTTATTTAATTGTAAAATATTATAATTACTGTGCTTACGTTTGGTTAATAAAATCAAGAAAGGACATCAAGACTTTATATCTGATATTTCAAACATGGCAACGGAATCTAGAAATATTCTTCTATGACTTTCGAATACATTGATTTTTCTGTTTATATTTAATAGTAGGGCTTACAGCATTTTCCTTGCTGTTGACTTGAATGAAAAAAAAAAAAAAAAAAAAAAAAAATTGCTTCGCGGATAAACCGCACCGCGGATAGTCCGCTCGCGGATAATCGGGTCTTTACTGTATTTCTCCTCCTCTTTATTTATAACTCCAGCGTGTACGCAGTCCCCGCCTCCATCTACCCATCTTCGTAATTCTTGTCCATAGATTTTCCTTTTTACTCTTAGATCACGAATTCACGAATACTCACATATTAATAATCCAGTTGTAATTTTTTATCTATTGTAGTGATTTTTTATCATATTAATATTTTACAAGAAAAATAAATGTGATAAAATTTTAATATAGTTTTTCAGCGATCAATGTGAAATATATTATTTTTTCGTTGAGTGACAGATTTTAATATAAGGTATTGTTCCATGTAGGAGAAATCATTATATTCGTATATTTAATTTTTCTACTTCATATCGTAAATTTAATGAAAATTTTGACACACTCTAAGGAAAAAATAAAATAGCTAAAAAGTTTAATCTCAGACTGTTTATTTTACTAACAAACATCAAAACTATTTATATTAATATATATATATATATATATATATATAAAGTTGTATTTTCGTTAGAATTTGTTGAAGATGATACTGTTTTTTTTTTTAAAGATATATCATGTACATATGTTTTAAATTTAAGGTGAAAAAAAAATATTCAGTCTACGTCAATATTAAAAGTGGAAAAAAATAATTTTTAATATGTCACTGTTCTTTTTCAATTCAGTATACAGTAAACTCCCGACTACCCGGCCTAATGTGGCGGAAAGATAGGCCGGATAATAAAAAAACCGGATAAGCCGGGGTTCTACAAATATTTATTAACTTCATGCCCTCCTCTCGTCATGATATTAAAAACACATATTACACATATTAAGATAAATTGTATACAGTTTCATATAGTTTGAAAATAAGCAAAACACATGAAACGTAATCCTAATTTGTAAAAAAATGAGTAAATCTTATATTACTGTTTATTAATAAATGATTTCACAAATATGAAAAATTACGCATAAGATAAAAGTCAGCTACAGTTTTTAGTTTTTGAAAAAGTCTTTAATAGAGGATGCCATCTTGCTGTTGCCCCTCTTTCGCGATGCAATGTCCCTCCATCTACACAAGTAAATGATATCAGGTGGCATCAATTCTTGCTGAGTAATGCACTGCAATGTTGCTTCAATCGTCTTGAATTCTTGATAATATGGGATGAGATTTTTCCTGCAATCCTTTTAATCTTTTTCTTCTAATATTTCTCTCTCTGTCAACACTTCTACAACATCGTTTTCAAATAATTTATTAACTTCTTCGTTTGCCAGCCATTCTGTAATGTCTCCATTATTGACAACGTCAGAGCCCGGTATATTTTTCAGCAACGAAAGAAGCTTATCGTTATCATCTCCCATTTCATTCTCCCACACTGGTTTATGTCTGCCTTTTTGGTCCAAAAGAATGCTCCAAGACCTTGTAGTTACCATGTTTGATATTTCTTCCCATGCTTTTGGCACCCTCCTGGACGGGAACCTGCCTGCCTTGGCCGCTTGCAACATTCCTCATTTTTTAAATAGGCCGGATAGTAGCGAGTCGGATACTCGAGAGTTTTCTGTAATAATGTTTTTTTTTTTTTTTTTTTTTTTTTTTACTGGAACGATTAATATTTTCCTAAAAATAAAAATATCCATATATTTGACATTTCTTTGCGGCCTATAGCAACTATGACTTTTGCCTTGAATGATCCGTATTAATCCCTTGGGGACGAGCGACACGTATACGTGCCGCATGAAGCGCTCAGAATCCTTGTTTTTCCTCACCAGTAAAATTTTACTGTAAAATTTGCCTTATTAATTCAGCGCATTTTTTGGATTCAAGAAGACACAAATTTCTGTTTTTAAAAAGCGGTGACAAAAGATTAAAAACTTCGTAAAAGGCTCCCGTCCCGAAGGGGTTATACTCAAGAACAACAACAAGCCGCAACAATTTTTATTTCTTTTTCCATTACATATTTATATAACTACAAATGGATACTCACAATTACATCAGGGTTTGTACGCTAAGCGATGCCTCATTTTGTAGGGACTCTACCACCAGTATTATTATAAAGATCATTTTCTTCACGATTCCTTAGCTAGAAGGTAGATTTACGCGGTTACTGGTGGTAGAGTCCTTATAAAATCGGGCATAGCTTAATAGCGTGCGAACCATGCACATCCATGACTTACCCGGGGAATCGAACCCAGGCTCCGCCGTGGCAGCAGCTATCGCTACTGATCACGGCACTGGTGACAATGTATATATTAAAAATAAAAACACACAGTTATATAATAATATATCTTATATCATAATTGAAAATTGTATCATAAAACATAGTTCGTACGGATACCGTTATTTCTCCAGGAGAACTACCAGTATATTTTTATAGAAAAAAAGAATATAGATTTTACGTGCAAAATTCAGCAAAATTCAAGGAGGCGTACGAACCATGTAAAAGTATGTTTCGCCCAAATGCATAAACAAATTGTGTTATGTTAGTACCGTAATTTCGGGTGTATAGCCCGCAGATCAAACAATTCAGTTTGGATCCAGAAATTTTATTCAGTATTTAAAGACTAATATTTACCGTGATCTAAAATGTTACATTTTATTTCAAAACATTTCTGTGTCGAAACACGATTGTTTGATCCGCGGGCTATACACCGGAAATTACGGTAATTTCATAAAAAGGCTGTTAAGTCTGATATAAAGCAGTTAGTAAAACTAAAATATAATAGAAAAAGTTGTCTTATTTGATCGACAAAAAATGCCCATTAAAATAAGGGACATTTTCTGTTAAATTTTAATGGTAAAAACAAAAAAAAAAGCGTAAAAGTTGGTAGCTATGGATCAGTTAGCCATGAGAAATGTTACTATTTGTTTTTTATGTTTTCATTTAATTCAAAATTTATGTTTCGTTCCAGATTTAAAAGAAAATAACATTTGAGTCTCCATAAGGATTATGTTCAGAATGCGCCAGTCCTTCCGGGAATTTTTTAAAAATAATTATACATGTATTGAAGAAAGAATATAAACAGTGGGATAAAAAATGTCTGCATGTTTTAAATGTGCATATTAAAAAAAAAAAAACAACAACAACAAAAAAAAAAAACAGATGAGATTCATCTCTGAAAAGCTTTAGATACTTATGTACTTTCTTTTTTACGTACGATAATATAAAAAAAGTGCAGTGTGTCTTTCATAAGCGACGTAAACAATACCAAGGTAGTGAAACTCATTCAAAAATTGAAAAAATATGTCATCGTCGCTGAGACTACAAGAGTAGTGAAATCATACTTCAGACCTTTAAAGGGACCGAGTACGCTCTACCTCGGCCATGTTAAAATACACCAACTTTAAGTACCTTTTTCTCAGAAATAATGAAAGATAGAGATCTAGATTTCTTAGAGTAGTTTGAATAACATGCTTTACGTATTTTAATAGACCATTTTCTTTCTAAGTTAAACTAAAATTTAATTATTAATTATTTATTAAAAGACATTTTAAAATTAGCATTTTTGGTAAGATTTCACTGCCTAAAATAAATATTTCTCAAAAAACCATTAAATCCCTGTGTTAAAGTATGCACTATAACATAAGTATTTAGAAAAATCTGAGTTCTGAAGTTTAATGGATATTGAAAAAAAGGAACACAAACCTGAAAAATAGAAGTTCTGAGAAAAAGTCAATTAAAACTATGAATCAGTGTTGCCAGAGGACAACTTTTTAAAAATTCTGATTTCTTGATTACCACTTTTTTAAAAATAGTAAAATTCGCCTTATTTAATAACATATTAATTCAGGCGAAAAAATTGGGAATTTTACCTCTTCAGAAAAGTGGTGTCAATCAAGAAATCTGAATTTAAAATAAATAGACCATTGCTGTGAAGTGTTCTTAGAAAGAATGAAAAAATCCAATACTTTTTTTATGTATAAACATGTGTAATACATCGTTGAAAAGATAAAATTTTAAACTTTTTAATGATATAAAAAAGTAAAAATCGATTTTTTGGTTGAATTTCGCTAACCCGGTCCCCTTAACCCGGTTTCCTCAAAACAGGACACCCAATTTTAATGCCAAAACTGACAAACGCCACCAAGAATATTTAATTAAAATTTTCGTTTTAGAAAGTACGGGAAAATAAGCAAGTTTTTATTTTCTAATAGATTTATTTGTAAATTCTGGTGTCAGTCCATAATTTCATCATTATACATACAGACTTACTCCGCGCCGGAAAGAGTTAAGATAGTGTGGTAGTGGTGGTACTTGAATGACTTCTTTAATGTTCTCCTACAACAAAATATCACAGGAAGTTGTCTGAGTCTCGGACGGATTTGAATACCGCTGTGATATTGTTTTTGCCGTTGGTCGTGGTTATACTGCGCATTTTTGAAAAATTATAGAAAACTGAAGAAGTCTTTGTAAAAATGTGTAAAAAATTTGTCAGTTGTACTATTTCTATTTTCTTTATTAAAACTACCTGCATGTAATATGTATATTCTTTCTTAACAATGCTGCATAAATTATTTCTACAATATTATTATAAGTAATATATATAAATAAATTTATGAATTAGAATTTGAAGGATTTTATTTATTTATTTATTTATTTATTTTTTTGTAGGATTAGCTAGTGGAAGATATTTCAAAGTTTTCAGCGATAATCGTAAGTGAGGTTTTCTGGGACAGATTTAAGTCTAGCTGATTGATATTTGTACATTTCTTTTCAATCAGGCTGTACTTTAGACCTTGATGTATCAAATATATTATTTTTAAAAAGCAAATGTATTTTTTTCATCTTTTCATAGTTCGTTACAGTTTAAGGGGGCCCGGGTCTAAATATTCTCAAAAAAATGCATTTTTTTTAAAATTATTATTGGCTTAAACAAAATACTGAGTTTTTATCGTTAAATACCGCAAACCGTATGCTTTTATCTTCATTACATCCAAAGATACAAAACCTTTAGCCTTGAGAAGCGATGCATCAGCTAACCTCTGAGGAGAACTTGAACTTCATTTATCTAAAAATGAATTTTTTCACGATTTGTCAACTTTAAAAGAATATATCTAAAGTTCCTTGCAAGATATATGTATGAAACTTTCAACAGATTTTGTGCAATATTTCCAACAAATTGTCTTCACAATTTTTAATTTTGAGTGATAATTATGAAAATATGCTAATTAATGTAAAACTCACTCATAAAAAAACTTCATTTTTTCACTTAAATTTTTTTCATAAAATTCCTAATCAATATTTTAAGAAATCCTGAAGACAAATTAAAATGACAAATTTTCTGTACACAAAAGTGTAAAAATTTGTAAATCGAGTAAGTACTTCCAGAGTTATATCAGAAATTAAATATGTTTAAAATTTTAAAATTTTTTTAAATATTTAAAATTTTTCAGATTTTTTACATGCAATATTCTTATTATATTGAAATATATTAAAAAAAATTCATAATAAAATCTCTATAAATAAAAGAATTAGAATTTTGAGCCACGAACCCCCATAAATAAACATGCAAAATCTCTTATTAATGAATATAAAAAACTTATACACTTTTGTTATGCTTATTTAATAATTTGAAATATGGTTGAAAAATTGAAAACTCTCATTTTATGAACCGGATCAACACTTTTCCGACCTTTTCAAAATAATATTCAAAGTTAATTCTCCTCTTCAAAGTTGATTGAATAAATTTTTTTATTGAAATTTGCAAATTTTTTAAGATACAATTCTTTACTAAATTACTAAAATTGGAAATTAGAAAATTTAAATTTAAAAATAAAACTTTACCTATACCGCATGAAATTAAATTACTTTAAATAAAATAAAATGAAACTCAAAGCCGTATTCATAAATACATAACAATGTCTAAAAGATTTGATTACAACCAAAGTATATTTTCACAATTATTTTAAGAAGTATTGGGTCGTTCGGAAAGTCATGTCCGTTTGGGAAAATCAATTCGTACCGAAAAATTCTATCATTTAATTATTAGACATCGATTCCGATAGCTAATGTCTAATAATTAACGGGCTGAATTTTCCGGTACGAATTGATTTTCGCAAACGGACACGACCAAAGCGATATAAGTAAGCGTACAAACTTAATACTGGAATCGGGCGTAAATTAACACAGTTGCGCACGGGGTGATAATCCACATACGCGGGCTTTTAGTGCGACATCATATATGACAGGATATATATCATCGGCGTATAGTTTCTACATCTTTCGTCGCCCATGGATTTGAATTTTGTTTACCACATTTATTGCAAAATAATGGCGTAGCGAGAGGGTCGTCCAGATGCATTTGACACCACGAAGTCTTCTTTGTCGTGTCGCAGAAATTTCAGCTATTAATGAAGGTGAATAAAGCTTTACAATTTTAGTGGTGTGAAGTAAGAAAACAGTTGGACATCTTCCTGTAGTTTAACCCCGTCCGCTACGTGGCGTGCGACCTTGATTGATGTGACCTCTCCTATTTAAGATGGGACGCTTACTTACATCGCTTTGGGACGCGACTTTCCGAACGATCCAACACTTAAATGTTTATATTTATTTTCCCGGACGAATCGATTTTTCCAAACGGACACTAATTTCCGAATGACCCAATAATTATCGACTAATTGATTCACAAAATCTTGTGATTAACCCCTTAACCCCTTCGGGACGGGAGCCTTTTACGAAATTTTTAATCTTTTGTCACCGTTTTTTAAAAACAGAAATTTGGGCCTTGTTGAATGGAGAAAATGAGCTGATTAAATAAGGCAAATTTTACAGTAAAATTTTACTGGTGAGAAAAGACAAGGATTCTGAGCGCTTCATGCGGCACGAATACGTGCCGCTCGTCCCCAAGGGGTTAATTCTCGCTCCCGTCATATTCACGGGCTGTGTCTTTTATACAGATTATTCAGATTTGTTTGATTCGCACCAGTTGTATAGAATCGTGTAATTGGCTTTATTATGGTATCCTTTTACCTGACATTAAACAAGGTGAGCATTTCTTTTTCAAAAAAAGTGGTGCCAGTAAGCAATTTGAATTTTTTAACCGCAATTTAATGCGACCGTTAAGGGGTTAAACAGGATGAATATTACTTTTTCGAAAAAATTAGTGGAAGTTTGCTCAGTTGGTAATCAGGCTCTGAATGTCAAACGTATGTTTACTTGATACTTTTAATATGTTGACAGGTTCTCTTCATTAGCATTTTGGTATATTTCTTTTCATTTCATGTAATTTATAAATGGTACTTTGTTAACCCATTCAAGGGTGGTGGTACGTTTATGAAACAATTTAATTTTAAGTGCCAAATGCCATAATGGCATCAGATTTTGAGGAATAAAATTTTCCGTTTATCGTACATGCAAAATATTGATTTTTCTTATTTCGAAATAAATTTCTTCGTAAATTCCTGTATCACACCTTCATTTTAACATTTAATAATGGAAGTACTGTCGTGAAGGAAAGAAAACACCCCCTGCTAACTGCTCAATAAATTATCGTAGAAGAAAGCTACTGGTACCGAACGACTGGGAATAAAGACTACTTTTAAATGATGTATATAAAATTTGCTTAAGGGACCATGAACATATTAAAACAAACCTAAATTTCATTTGTTTCAATAGCAATACACAATTTTACCAAGATATTTCAAACTATGCCTGGACACCAAATTTCAAGTCATTTGAATGATAAGTTTTGAAGTATAAACATTCAAAATTTAGTGCTTTTAATGTTAAATTACATTTTCATATTTTTATTAATATCCCCTGAAATTATACTCCCAATGTGCTAATTTTTTGTGTGGCAATAATACTAAAGTACCCAAACCTAAATACGTTAAATTTGCAATTTTTATAATTTTATGATATGAATTACAAATTATGAAATTAATATTCGAAAAAATTATGAATTGCAACTTACAATTTTTTAATGGATTAAGATTCATTAAGTTCTGCTTTATGAAAATCCAAAATTTCTCATTTTTCTTCCAAGTAGTTTCAAATTATGCTTTAAAAACGACAAAATGATGGTTTAAGGCCGTCTGTGATAAAAGTGACTAGCTATTTTGAAATTTCTTACGCTAAGCTGTAATCTAGCAGTTTTCAATGACTGCTTGAGAGGCGCTTAAGATGTCTTGATCAATAAGGGAGCTCTTTAGGTCAACAATCGAGAGCCGAACTTCAATTTGGATACAGCCCCTAGAACACACTCGTTTTAAAATAACTAATTTCTCGAAAACTTATCGTACGAATTGCATAAAAAAATTGCTTTTAGTCTAATTGAAGGGTTTAGCGTTCGTTTATGCTGTCAGAATTTTGTACTACTATTGAAAAAAAGCAAAGTTGTGGTTCGTTTTAATATGTATATGCCTCCCTAAGCCAATTATGTACACATCATTTAAAAGTAGACTTTATTACCAATCGTGTGATACCGGTAACTTTGTTCTACGATAATTTTTTGCAGAGTTAGTAAGGGGCATTTACTTTTTTTTTCCACGACTGTACCTTGCCGCTGAAAGGGTAAACCCCTTCATACTTTGCGATTCAAGCGCAAGTCCGACTTGGAATCATTTTTCCTTTCAAAATGTGCTTTTGGCATCAGCAATGAAGGAAAATAAAATTCGCCTTATTTAATTAGAGCCTTTTCGAAATTGTGTAATTAAAGGTAACTTCTTTTTAAAAAGTTGTGCCAATCGAATAAATTTGTGTAAGAGTTACCTGACCGCAAATGATTAATAGTTTTTGAAGAGCACCGCTCTCGAAAAAAGAATTTGCTTACGTCGTAACTAAAAGCTTTTGAACACCACTAATTTTTAACTATAATTTTGCTTTATTAATTGGCATATATTTTTTGATTACACAAGGCAGATATTTTATTATGGAAAAAAGTGTTCAAACATCCCTTTTTTAATTTATTGTGACAAAAAAGTGAAACTGTTAAGTGGTTAATCAGTAATTTAATAATTAATCTGCATGTTTAAACGACTATAAGTCTAAAGTTCTTAATTTTGTTTTAAGTTTAATTTTCTTCACTTCGAAACTCCTATTTTCTTTCCTGTATCTGCATGAAAACAATTTATTTTGTTTTCCGAAGCGAAAAAAGTTATAAATTACTTTTTGCTGCCAACATACTTCGGTAACTGTAAAAAGAAGTACTGAGCAGAATAATCAATGCAGATGAGAAGATGTAACGGAAAATTTCCCTTTCTAATAACTTTCTAGGTCCGAAAAAAAATACAAATAAATTTATTAACTACTGGATAGAAAGCAGGCAGACTTTATTAGGCACCTTAAGTGAATTCGTTTTTAAAAACGGCGAAGTTTCCTGTTACACTGTATGGCCAAAGGTGAACGATCACTTGCGATTTTAGACGTTTTGTTAAGTATCTAGAAAAATACATGAGGAATTAACCTGAAACTACAGATGTGTAAATAGTATAGTATAGGTCATATATTTCCAGAAGATTTTTTTTCCTGAAACCCCATAGAGGACCGTCAACAAATTGAAAAAGAACGAATATCTTTTGGATAACCCTGTAAAAACTAATGTAGCAAAAGCGTTCAAACACGATATTATTAATAAGTGGCTTATTTTAATAAATTGTGTTCATTTTTATGAGGATAGCCTGTATACTCAAAGAGAAGTTAAGGTTTTTATAAAAACAGCCCCGAATTTCGCCAAGTTTTTTGCTTATAATTTGCAGAGTTCTTATTATAAAAAAAGTTCTTTTTCAGAAAATATGACAAATAAAATTGTACACAATACTTTGCAATCAAAATTAAAAAATAATAAAAATTGAAAAATGAACAGGTTTACTAAAAAATGTTTCACTGCGCATGTGCGAATGCAATCAAAATACAATGTGCATAATTGTGCATAATATATTAGCTAAGTATATAGTGCAACTTTCGTGAATGTCTCAGAATCATAGCTTGAAAATTCTTAAAATTATCGTCGATAGAATAAGCTCGAAATCCGTTGTTCCCCAAAGCAAGCAAAAATATGAGAGGTTCTATCCAAATATAGTAGTACGTGCAATATTGTGTACGCTATCTTGGCAGTAATCAACAGATATTTGATACAACCCCTGATATTTTTGCTTGTTGACTGATTGGTCACCTTTGCCCATATAGTGTATTTAATTCATATTGTCGAAACTTAAATAGCAATAAAAGTCTTCGCATCAATAAATTAACTTATTATGCAAGGAAGAAGAGTACAGCTTAAAATTTTTAGGTGCTTTGGTAATTGTATAAATACGTACTACCTATAGTCGTCGCCTGGTTCGTCCGTCTGTCTGTCCGCCTGTCCGCATATAACAGCATAAAATTTATCTAACCGAATGGATTGAAAATTAATACATATAACCGTTGTAGAATTTTGTTGAGTCATCTTAAATTTTATGAAAATCGAATCAAAACTGAATATGATATTAATAAAAGTTTTCTTCATTATATTAAATCCTATCACACGTAATTATTTCAATGATATCCCATGATAGGTAAGGATTCTAGATTGCTATGGTGATTACATCATACTTAAGATGGAGTCATATTATTTTCATTTGACTGAATTTAATATATATAATCGTAAAAAATTCTAGATTCATGCATTTTTGTATAAGAGTGCAACAGCTTTGCACCAAGATATGAATATTTATAAAACTAGCTATAGTATGAACGCACCTCATTTGCCACGTCTGACGTACAATTTTTGAGTTGTTTATTACGTTGTCCAATTATAAAAGTTGTTGTAGCTAGGAGTAATGATTAATTGTTATACATTAAACTGAAACGTACAAAATAATAATTGCGATAATAAAAGTAATAAATACATTTTAACATCAATTTCAGATTTTGTTTAAAACATTGTAGAACGTTGTAAAGCGTGCGGTAAAAGAGAACCCTCACTGTTGACTGCAGAGTACCGTAATTTCGGGTGTATAGCCCGCAGACCAAACAATTCAGTTTGGACCCTGAAATTTTATTCAGTATTTGAAAACCAATATTTACCGTGATCTAAAAAGTTACATTTTATTTTAAAACATTTCTGGGTCGAAACACGATTGTTTGATCCGCGGGCTATACGCCGGAGATTACGGTAAGTTCGGTTGGAAAAGTTTTGACTTTAAAGAACTTTAATGCTTTTAAAAATATTTTTACAGTGTGTTGTACGCACATTTAAGTAATGATGATACATTTATTTATATTTTACCATAAATATTAGCTATCATAATGTTCTCTGAGTGAATTGTCCCTACCAGAATATTCCAGAAAATCTCAGTTGGTAGAGCGTTGATAGCTTAATTCAAAGACCTCTGGTTCAAATCCCGGATCCTTCACTTTTTCAACGTGGTGAAAAAGTACAACTCGTATAGAAGTATAAAGTCTCTAATTTTGTTTGAGCGCTACACGGCAAAGCCCATTATATCGTATAACATATACAGTAAAACCTCTAAATAACGGACATCTCGGGAGCGCGGAAACTGTCCGCTATTCGGAGGTGTCCGGTACTGGGAAAACCTCAATGATTCAAAACCTGCTAAGATGTGCTTAATGTTTCATTAATTGATTTACATGTCCTAAAACCTCCATTATTTATTTGATTACTGAAAAATTAAAATTATTTTTTTAAGCAATAAATCTCATATAAAATTTTGCATAACTTGCACATTGTGCATAATTGTGCGTTTTTTTTTCTCGGACGCGTAGTGTTACATTCAAACATTTTTCTCCGAGAGGGATTTTTGTGGCTCCGGGCGGGGGTGGAGGGGAGCGCGGACATTATAGAGTTCGAGGGGGGAGTGGAAATTGGACTCTTTGACCATTAAAACATAAAATCTCAAACCATCCGTGAGGGGGCATGTCAATGCTCCGGGGGAAATGTCCCTCCTGGGTCACCCCCTGAATTCAACACTGGATGTGGAAAGGGGAATTATCCCCAGCCCACCCCTGCATTTATCTGCGATCTCGAAATTTGCGACACATTGCCCTGAAAAATTTAGAGGTTTTTTACTTTTTTCCATTTTTTCTCGTTAAAAAATAATTTTTCATCATTTATCGCCAAAATTACTGTCCGCTATTCAGAGGTTACTCATACAAAAATTTAGGTTTTGGGAGTGGGGATTGGAAAACCGTCCGTTAAATAGAGGTGTCCGCTATTCGGGAATGTCCCTTATGGAGGTTTTACTGTAGAAAGTGCCCATATTACATAGCTGACAATTTATACGGTTTTCTATTACCACTAAAATTGTACAGAAATATTTGTCTTATTGAATTGTTAATAATTGTTAAACTTTGGCAATTCAATTAGGCCAAATTTGCTTTTAAATTTTTTTTTGGTAAGAAAAAGCCTTACAAGTTGGCAGCTATGATATTATGTTGTAATTTTACCTGAAACAACTAAACATAAATGTTCGTAAAATTTCTTATCTATCCAACTAATTTACTACACATTTTTTACATTTCTGTAAATTGCTATAATAACATTCGGTAAAAATTTTGAATCCTTTTTCTTAACATATTTTAATCGTGTTCTGTGATTGAAACACATATCATTGAAACATAAGATGAATTTTACAAGACTTTCGCTGATTAGTTCAGAGTTTTCTAGAAAAAGTTTCGGAAAAGTCATCAGTCTTTTAGATTAAAATCTTACTTGTAGAAGTAATAATTTAACTTATACTATATTGTCGGCTAAAGCGGGTAGTAACTGTTTTACACCGAAAAGTTTTCATTTGCCTTCCCTATAATTTAAATACGTAAGTAAAATTTAATAATTTTTAGTTTTTAGTAGTTTGTAAAGTGTCACGGTTTGCACGCCTCAGACGAAGTTACATGAAATTTCTTAAAATAATATTTGTTTTACAAATGTAAATAAGTGCGATAAGTAAGTTTAATTAATAATAAGTAATTAATAATAAGTAAGTAATATTTGTTTTAGTAAAATCGTTTTTTGTATTTAGATATGGCGACCATTATTTGTAGGATAATTGTGGTATTCAAACTTATTCAATCCTCGTAATCTCCTAAGACGTACAAATCCTAAGTTAGTAACTAACCGACTAGTAGTATGGAAAAATAGAATCTACTTTACAAAACCACTGAATCTACAAGTAAATTTTAATCAATCAGTACTAAAATTTTAATAAAACTAGTTTTATTCAAAACTCTTCAATTTTAATATTAGAATCGCGTAGTAGTCATTTTCAGCCATACCAAATGACTAAAGGTCCATTCGAACCAGAATTTAATTTATTAACCCTCCAGACGCGGGAAACGCTATTTTCGCGTTCCAGTCAGCTACATTTTAAAACTTCAGATTGCTTGATTCCCACCACTTTTTTAAAAGAGTATAACTTGACTTATTATCGCATTTACAATGTTGCCTGATCGGGGACTTTTTTGTCCCCAGATTGTTGATTGTTACCGCTTTTTTTAAATAGAAATATTCGGCCTATTTAAAAACAGATAAAAAAATTCTGAAAAATAAGCGGATTATACTATTTTAGAAAAGTGGTGACAGTCAAATAATCTGAATTAAAAAAGTCCTTAATCTGCAACATCTGTCGAATTATTTAATCTCTAATTAAATTAAGTGACTATTTCTGCTTAAAAAAAAAAAAAAAAAAAATCATCAAACAAACTTAATTTTTAAAAAGTAAGCCTCTGAAATAGTCGCCCGAGACTGGAGGGCTCAAATTGAATTATTTTCTAGAAAGAAATAAGAAATATTAATGAATAATTTTAAATAAAAATTCTTGTGTGAAATCTCAGTGTAAAACTTGATTAAAATTTCGTTAATCATTGATTGTCTGAGCTAAGGGAAGGCAGAGCAATGTTACTTTTCGGGCATATGATGATTATACATATATTATACATATATTATATACACATATTATATACATATATTATAGCTACGATGGTTATTAAAACCTTTCTTCAAGCGTAACTCAAAAAATATTGGACGGATTTCGTTTTAATCGGCACGGAAGGTACCTATGAAGTCATCAAAGTTAATTCGCCTACTATGAAGAATAAGTTTCAAACCGTTTGGTAAATATACTAAGTAATACATAGAAAAAGCAAAATTAAAGTACATACGTTACAAAGTTTGTCTTTAGAAAAAGCACAATTAAAGTACATACGTTACAAAGTTTGTCGCGGTCGTCATTTTCACGACGGGAGACTTTCGTAGACATGCAAATTAGAGCACATGGAGCAAAACAATTATGCACATATTTTTAAAGTACAATGAAACATGTGTCAATTTCATCTAAAGGGGAAAAAAATCTGATTTTTTTTTTCCTGTAGAGATTTTCTGTAAGTATTACAGAAATATTTTTATGTTTTTTTTTTATGTAGCTATTTTCCTGTAGAGATTTGCTGTAAATGACGCAAATTGCATTTTTAAAATCGCAATAGGATCTTTATATTCCACGAATGTAAATTATAAACTTTTTTAACATAAAATGTTTAGAAATGTTTAAAAAATACGTTTAGTACAAATGTCGCACACGCACCGGAGTGCCTTTTTAAAGTCATCATGGCGATTTTTTGTCAGGCCCGTAGCTAGACAATGCCTCCAGGTCGGGCAAATGTTTTTCCAAGAGGGGCAAAATTTTTTTAGTCTTTTACGATCTTTTAAAAAAATATATTACGTATTCAGAATAAGTTTTAAAGCTCTTCCGAATGCAGTTGAAAAGTTATATTCTTTCATCTCACCGTCTATCCACAAACTAATTTTTGTAAATATGGATTTCCCCAAAAATGTGAGATGTTGTTGAGGATTGCTACAAACAGCGCCACTAACCCCCCCCCCCCCCCCCACACACACACACATACACACATCTCCGCAGAAAAATAGAGACTTGCATTTTTATGTTTTATTAATAATAAACTAATAATACAGCATTCCAAGAAATTCAATTACAGCAAAACCTTTAAAAATGGAATAGCAAGGGATAAAAAAAAAACAAAAACGACAAGTTTCCATCTTAGGAAGCATAACTGCAGTGTTGTATTTAGGCACTTGTTTCCGGGAGGGTTTACCGATGCTCCCGGTGGGGTATGACAGTGTGGAGCGGGTGAGAATTGCACTTCTACAACTTTAATAAGCACAAAATTACAAAGCTTCCGGGAGTGACATTTCGATGCTCAGAGAAGAACCCTCCTCCCGGATTACCCCCTAAATTCATCAATTATTGTATGATATTCCTTTCAGCGGGACCATGAAATGCTCTCATGTAAGACAGGATTTTGTTATGGACAGGTTCCATTTACGCAGGTTTTACAGAATTTCTGGAATTTTAGATGATTTAAAATTTAATATAAAGAAGGCCCTGGAAATTACGCTAATAATGTTATTTATTTACGAATCAGGTAACTCTCTCACAACTAAATATCAATATATTTTCACGAATTTCTTACGCATGCTTCAAAACCATAATATGTGTTTATAACTAATAACAATTTCAAACAGTTTGGACAAAAAAAAAAAAAAAAAAAAAAAAAAAAAGTTTTCTTACCAGCGTTTTACTAGTAAATATCAATAGTTTTCCACGAATCTTGTATACAGGATTTGAAATCATTATATTTATGACTCATAAAAATTTTAAAGAGTTTTGACAGTAAGAACTATTTTTTTTTTTTTAATATTAAATGTCTGTTGAGTTAAAGAAAAAATCCGCGCCCTTTAAAATTCTAAATCCGCTATTTTTTGTTGAAATACGGAAAAATATGCAACATCCTTTAACGAGCGCACATTTTAATTTTACTTTAAAATGTCCTATTCGGTATAAATATTGCGGGGCCTCCCATTCGAGGTTCGTTTGGAAATATTTTTGTTTAAAAGTATAATTTTTTTTTAAAAATCGGATTAAAGATATAAACTAAAACAAATTTAAGGTTAATATCATCAGATCACGGGCGACGCCGGGCTGGTAAGCAAGTATCACACAAATAAAAACCATCATGAAAATATATGTCAACATAATTCACTATTATGGCCTCCATTCGAACTCTCTATTCTCTAACACAATCACAAAGTCATTTTTATGCTTAAATGCAAAATGCAAAGTTGCAATTATTTTTATTCTGACCCCACGATAGCAAGTAGTGTTTTCTGTTTTCTATAAAGACAAAGGATATTTCAGAAAAAAGTGCAAAATATGTGTTAAAAGTCAATATTTGAGGCTAGGAAAGATCATCTGAGATAGAGGTCTGCACGGGGCCGGGCTTTGCCCCGGGGCCCGTACCCCGCCCAGCAAAATGAAGGTGAAATTTCAAAAAGGCCGGGCCGGCAGAATCGTGATAATTTTTTCAACGGGCCGGGCCAATAAAAAAAATTAAGCGGGCCTACCGGCTCAATATAAAAAGATAGACGAAGCCTATGAACCATTTTCAATGAATATGACTTTCCCGAGAATAAGTATAAATGTGCGTCACGAGTCGATGCTAGTTTTGCAACATCAATACAGAAATGTAACATGTCCAGCATAGATATCGGCAGTGGATAGTTCCATTGTGTCTGAACCCGGGCTTAATTTTTTCAGAAGACTCGTGCCGGGCCGAGAACAGGCTTGCATTTTTTTTCTCTACATAGTCGAGCCGGGCCGGAACTGCACTTAATTGTTCTCAGGATGTGTAGAGCAGGCAATATGTTTTGTAAAAATATTAATAGCGATAATGAACTTCTGTAACGGAATCTTTGGAAATATACCTTAAGGTCGTTCTCAAATTCTCTACTCCACAATGCGAAAGTTTCTGACACATTTTCAAACTAATTTTTAACTGCAAAGGCATAAAATTAACAGGCCTGCTTATTGAAGGGATTTGGAATCGAATAGCGTTTTTCATTTTTGATAAAGAAATTACTTTCGAGATACAAGATATTCTTGTCACGTGATTGCAGGTTTTTCTCCTTTCCCGAGCTGTCGCTTCCGGAAATTCGATCCAAAACGCTAACTTTGACAATATTTTCTCACTTTACATATTGCCTTTATCAAAAAATGTATAATGTCATTCAATTACATAGTTTCTGAGTAAGAATACCTGCTAGTCTTATGCGTTTCCGAATAGAAATGAACTCAGAAATGTGTCAGATATTAGCTCCTTTGGATTTGAGAAAACCCTTAATAAAGGACAGAGAAATATTTTCACAAATCTACTTTTCATTATACAGCTTCAAAAGTTATCAGGATTTTAACCCTCCTTTTTTCTTTTATTCTAAACTACATTATTTTTTTAATGCATCCTTATTTGAATGTTGAAACGTCTAAGACTCTGAGTAATCGTTAATGTTGCTATTGTGTATTTTCTGCCTTGCGAACACATCGTAATTTAAAAATGCTCTTGCAGTATTCTTTAAAAGAATCCCAATTGTATGTTATGAAAAAACTGATTTTTTGTAGAAGTTGAGTCAGGCCGGATTGGGAATGATTTAATTGATATTTCTATGGGCCGGGCCTAGAAATTGCACCCCGTGCAGACTTATAATCTGAGACACAATCGTTTGAAGCTCAAGATTCCAAACATTTGTCAAAAAATGAGAAATGCTATTTGATTCTAAATTACTTCAATAATTTTGCCTGCGAATGTCATGCTTTTACATTTAAAAATATGTCCGCGAACACATTATAAAGTTTTGCATAGCCGAGCAAACAAAAATATTTTCTACAAAAAGGCTTTAAATAAAAATGAGTATTTCATAGTTTAAAAATATTAATGTTCGTTTAGTATTTTAGTTAATTTTTATATTTATATTTCCGTTTCACAATCCTACATTTATTTCCCCTTTTCCATACAGAAACTATGTGACTGATTTAGATATTTATAGGAAGAAAGGAATAAAACAACTAAAAATAGAATAAATAACATAGGGGCGGGAAAGCACCAGAAGAAACAAACACTTTTTGTACTTATAAAAAGGATAAAATTAATTTCTGTAATATTCTCGTTTCTAAATTACATTTATATCATTTAATTAACATAAAATATTAAATGCAAACAGTCATAGATGCCATTTATAATGTAATTATAAAACCCCTTTGCTCTGAAAAACACATTCTAGATATTGCGATTCTGTGTGACACTGTGACACTGATTTTACAAACTTTTATAATTTACAACAGTGTCAAGAAAGCTCTCAAAAAACAATTTCCACTTTTGTTGAAAAGCCCAAAAGCAACATAGTGAAGTTAACAATAACAAAATCACATGATTGTAACACATGATAGTTGCATATTTTGTGTAACCTGTCCTGTCAAGCCATAAATAGGTAGCCAACTGCAACCTGAAATCCATGCCTTTGGTTTCCCGTACCCGATTACAATAAATTTCATGTACGACAGTTGTACAAAGAAAACGATTTTCGCGGACATCAGTTAATCAATTTGAGGAAAGGACAAGGAGTTAAGAGGATAATCTCTAAACCCTATTATTCTCTAAAGACTGCAGTTTGACACATTGGGGAGGCAGTAAGTTAAATTTCTACAACGCAACAAAGCGAAAAATGTCTTTCAGCTCTTGGAATGAAAGAAAAAGAAAACTCTTCACAAATGAATTTTTTGTTAAAATTGTTTTGTTTGAATTGAGAAGTTTTAGGAATGGGTGTCTGTTAGTTAAGTTAAGGTCTATTCAAAAAAAAAAAATTTAATGAGGGAGAGAAAAGTTCGGAAATTTAATGTGTCGATCAGGTTGTCTAGTCAATTCTGCTAGGACGGGCAAATATTTTTCCAGGTCGGGCACTGCCCGACCTGGCCCCCTCCTAGCTACGTCCCTGTGACGTGGTAAGAGGGAAATTTTTATTTCGTATGGCAACTTGCTGTATTATAATAAAATAAGTGCGTTTTATAATAAAGCTTTTGTGTGTAAATAAATAAGATTAAATTGGTATGTTAAATAAAATTAAATGTGTATTAAATAAAAATAATCTGTGAAAATAAAAATAAAGTGCTTAGTAAATAAAATTAAATATGTGTATGAATTTATAATATAATTTCATAACAAAATAAAATTACCATGCTATTTGCGCACGCTAGGCCAGGATTCGTACGCTTCAAGACCTCTTACCATAATTGTCGTAAAATAATATTTGCCTTATTTAATGAAAAAAAAAAAATCTAGATTCAGATATAGCAGCCCGCACTCTAAAAAAATTTCTGGTACTAAAACACTTAAAATCCCCTGAAACCCCTGATTCATATCAAAGGCCTAACAATTATTTTCAATCTGGGTTTTCTCTCCAAATTAGAGCAAAGAAAATAAAGACGCCAACTCCGATACGTTTGTGACATCTGCTCCAAAAGTTTCAATAAAATATTTTAAATTATGGTGGTATTCCTTCTTATTTTTTCCTTTATAGTATTTTAAATGAAATAAGTGAAAGGCGTGTCTTCTAAAAGTATGTATGCATTTTAAGTGAAATGAGTGAAAGGCTTATATTTTAAATAAAAATGAATATGCCCTATAAATGCTGTATGAGAATAACGTTTGGCAATTTATCAGCTGCGACCGGATAATATAACAAGTAAGAAAAATCATGCTTTAAGCATATATTATGAAACACTTTCCAACACTTCCTGAATGCTTTAACAAAACTTCGTTATTTAGGGAAATAAAGTATATAAGAGAACTAACTAACATTTTAGAAAACGCATAAAACATTTGAAAAACTGATTTCAGCAGTTACCTTCCGTAGCAAATATGTATTCCAATTCTTTTAAACAGCCCTGTATTTGATCTGTATGTTGATATAGATACTATATAATGGAGAAATTTAGTTTAGCAAGAAAACATATAATAGCTTGAAATTTCTCTTTCAGCAATTTATACTAATAGATGGAAACATACTTGTATACTTTTGTACAACCCTGCAGTTAACCTAGTACCTTTATTACACGCCACTATTTATCTAAAGTTTAATTCAAAGTAAAACACTCTTAACCCTAGAACTACCGGAAATTTTACTCAAGTTTTATAAAAACATTCTACACTAGAATTTTTACTTAAAACTATTTAATTTGTTTATTTAACTTATTATTGTCTGATTTATACATTTAGTTTGTTTTGAAGAAATTTCTGGTTTGAATAAATATTTTGAATGTACATGTCGGGTCCATTGGACCCTTCTGGTAGACAGAGGGTTAAAACTACTGGAACCACATTTCCAGAAATTACCATTTATAGACGGCCATGTATCCAATTCTTTGCGTGACCATGTATATCATTTTATGCATTTTCTACAAACATTTCTTAGTAAACTAAATTAAGTTCAGCGTAAAAATGCATAAGTCATTTAAAAACCACCTTTAAGCAATTTGCAATCATACCCAGTAACCATTACGAATTCTTTTGTGTAGCCCTGCATATCAATTAGAGCATTTATACACACCATATACAGTGCATACATATAGTGAAACATAAAAGCACATACCATAATTAAAATGCATTTCCAGCAATCATTGCTAATGTACAGTACTTCGGATACAATATAGTATCTGAAACCTTTTGTGTGTCCCTGTAAATAATGCTATGAACTTCGTATTATAAATGAAATAACTTATAGCAAACCTCAGTGACGTATATCAATTTCATTATACATGAAATAATTTAACATAATTGAAATACGCCGAAAATAATTCCCTCCACCTCTATATTATTATGTAACGGAATTCTTTTGTGTGGCCCTGTAAATGAATAATAACTATTCCTTGCGCCGCATTTTATACAGAATGCATATTTTAGTGCATTTGATAAATGTATATCAATTTTATTATGTTTGAAAGCATGTAACATCATTAAAAATCATTTTAAATGATTTTTTCCCCTAGGCCGTAATGTAACGGAAAACTTTTGACTGTCCCTGTAAATGAACTAAACATGCTACAGATTTCATTTGAAGTAGAGTTCGTGCTATGGTAGAGGTTACTAACATCCAAAAAATTCAGAACGGTCCGAGTATATTTACGGGAGTTAGAGCGCGGACAGACGGACAGGCAAACCGAAGTCATAAACACTTTTCAACATTGTTGGAAAGTGTTAAAAATACCAAATTGCACTTGCAAATGGTACATGATGTGCAAAATGAAAACAATTGGTCTCAGACGAACGGCGTTGTCGCGATTTATTTTTATTTTATTTTATTTATTCATTTATTTATTTAGAGTCGTTTTGGGGATAAAATAAAGATAATTAATGCTCCAATTGGCTTTTGTACCGATTATAGAAAGTTCTCCTAGAAAATAACATCAGAAGGAGATTTTTACATTTGTTTCGAGTGAAGATCTGTCGATAAAGCTCTCATTAATTTCATAAAACAACAGTCAAGACAAAGATGGAGGCAAAAGATTAAATTCAAACGAAAATACACGCACGCCCTTCCCCACCGCACAAAAACTACATCAATGAAATTAAATTTGCATTAAGCCACGCTTGTAAAATATGCAGTTGTCTGCAAACCCGATTACCCTATACAATTTAAATGATTAATATACAGGGTGTTTCGTTAAAGGGGTCCAATATTAATAGGGGTAATAGAGGAGATCACATGGAGCATAAATCAGTATATAAATCCTGGTCGGATCTCAATAGTTTTCAAGTTACAGCAAATAGAATGAAAATTCGGAAAATTGTAAAAGAACCCTCATTGCTAAACTATCGATAATGCTACATAAAAACGAAGCACATATTTAGAAAGAGCAGAAAAAAACCTACAAAATGACATCAATTGTATTAAAATAGCAATATTTATTGACGAGTTACAAGCCCTGAAACAGTGAAAAAAGTACGAAATCCAATATACATCAAAATAGTTAATCTTTAATTCCAAAAAGACAACTCTAGCTACAACAAGGAAAATGTAGTAAAATTTGGTCCATTCCGAAAACTTTCGAAAAAGCTTACAATGAACCATATCGGTTTAATTGTGTGAGAGAAATTAATCAGTTTCTTAGTTACAACTCCGCTTTTTTGACACTAGCAAAGGTTAAACTCCGCCCATCACGATTGGAAACACCGCCTTTTTAACCCTAGAACTACCGGAAATTTTACTCAAGTTTTATAAAAACATTCTACACCAGAATTTTTACTTAAAACTATTTAATTTGTTTATTTAACTTATTATTGTCTGATTTATACATTTAGTTTGTTTTGAAGAAATTTCTGGTTTGAATAAATATTTTGAATGTACATGTCGGGTCCATTGGACCCTTCTGGTAGACAGAGGGTTAATTACTCTCAACTATACATTTTCGATCATGCTTCTTCTGAGATGCAACATTTTTAATTATTCAAGAGTTGAATGAACCAAAATAACTTTACAATAATAGTCTACATTTTAAAGTGGTCTTTTATTGATATAAAGCTTAAGTTAAATTCTTTAAAATTAAACTGGTGGTGAAAATTCCGAAATAATTAAAAATATTGCGATTTGTAACTATGCAAGAAGTTTCAGTACATGTTTTACATGGACAATTATTGTATGTATATGTGCATCATAATTTATGATAGGAAATAATAATAACAAATACCATAATAATTTTATTAATTATAAATTTAAAAAAGACACTAAATTTTAAATTAATTCATACAAACTTTGTAATTTACAATTTGAGTACACCACAGTCTGTGACTTACAAAATACTGTGCCAAAATGTGTTGAAAATAAAAGAAAAATGACAAATAAAGAATTACATTCCACGTACTTTATGACATATGTGAAGCATAGTCTTCTGGCCTGCGCTGCACAGTTCAATGTCGGAAGGCAGACGAACGGACATTATTATAATAGGTGTTCGAAGTTGCGCCCATTAACAGAATCGCACAGCCGACAGCGACGTCGTAAAGATTGGCGAACACGCCGAAAAACTCCGACGGAGTTGGGAATGTCTCCTGCAGCGACAACGATTCGCGCTAGTAAATCCTCCGGTGTATCCACAGGCGTTTCATACACCAGCGATTTAAGGAGTCCCCAAACAAAAAAGTCTAACGGATTGAGGTCTGGAGAGCGTGCAGGCCAAGCAACAGGTCCACTGCGTCCAATCCATTTCCCAGGATATGTTGAATTGAGGTGATTGCGAACACCTATGAAAAAATCTGCCGGTGCGCCATCGTGCATAAACCACATATTGTGGCGCAATGTTGCTGGCACATTTTGCAGTAACTGCGGTAAGATATCCCGTAGGAAAACCAAGTACGTACTGCCATTGAGTACATCTGGGAGTAAATATGGTCCTATGAGATAATTGCAAAGGACACCTGCCCATATGTTCACACTGAACTTTTGTTGTGCGTTCGACGGGAAAACAGTGTGCGGATTTGTATATGACCATGTGTGCATATTGTGCGTGTTTACCACGCCCTCTCTCGTAAATGTTGCTTCATCAGTAAATAAAATATTTTCCAGAAATTGTGGATTATTTTCTGTTACATTAAGCAACCAGCGTACGAATTCTGTCCGCTGAGCACAATCTGTTACTGATAACAGTTGTACCCGCTGCACATGAAAGGGGTGCATGTTTTCTGCACGCAGAACACGCCACACACTTTGGTGAGAAACACCGACTTCAGACGCAGCAGCTCGTGTACTCGTGGAGGGGTTATCTTTAAAAATATTCAGTACATCTTCTTCCATTGCAGGTGTTCGTACATGTCGAGGTTTCCCTGCATCAATGCTTGCTGTATTAAACGATCCAGTCTCCCGTAATCGTCTATCGATTTTTATGAAGAGTTTCGAACTTGGGCAACGTCTCCTTGAAATTGCTCACGGTACATGCGCTGTGCTAGACATGCATTTCCATGAGCTTGCCCGTACATCAGATGCATGTCCGCATATTCTTCGTTAGAGTATTCCGGCATAATTATTATACATCAACTTACTACAATCCCACTTACAACAGCCTCCCTTTAACATAACGCCCACTGATGACTGCTGTTTTATTACACTTTTCTTCCTATACACATAGAAAATTTGCATAAAAAGTACTTCTTCTTCATCATCCTGAAAGTTCATGGAGGAAACGCAGCATTCACGGAGTTTGCTTTAAGACAAGGCGAGAGCTGCACAATATGTCATTCACTTGACCAGACTGAATAATGAAAGGGTATTGATAGAGGTTGATCAGAAATGTATAATTGAAAGATATTAAAACGGGGTGTTTACAATCGTCATGGGCGGAGTTTCGCCCTTTCCGAGCGTGCAACAGTACAGCGTTGTAACTAGGGAACTGCTAGATTTCTCCCATACAATTAAACTGATATGGTTTATTGTCAGCTTCTTCGAAAGCTTTCGGAATGGACCAAATTTTATAACATTTTCCTTGATGTAGGTAGAGTTGCATTTTTGGAATTAACGATTAACTATTTTGCTAAATATTTGATTTTGTATTTTTTCACTGTTTCAGAGCTTGTAACTCGCCATTAATTCTCAATATTCTAAAACAACTTATGTCATTTCGTAGGATTTTTTCTGCTCTTTCTAAATATGTGCTTCGTTTTTATGTAGCATTATCGATAGTTTAGCAATGAGGGTTTTTTTAAAATTTTCCGATTTTTCATTCTATTTGCTGTAACTTGAAAATTATTGAGATCCGGCCAGGCATTATATACTGATTTATGCTCCGTGTGATCTCCTCTATTACCCCTATTAATATTGGACCCCTTTAACGGAACACCCTGTATATGAGGCATACTCACATAATTTTGACTTTTTAAGTCCTTCAGTAATAATTTTTATTTTAGTACATATTTTCTTTTTTTTTAATTTCTTATATTAGAAAATCTGCAATTACACGATTATATAACAATATTAACGAGATAAATAAGTTTTGGGCGATGTGCTGGTAAAAATGTACCATGGAATTCTTTACCGCCCGTTTCCCTGATGTTGATTTTTTAAGTTTGGAGCTGTCCCTGTAATCAAATTAAAAAGAAAATATAAATGCAGTCTGCACACTGGAAACTTCTAATGTATAAAATAATGTAAAAATCAATCCTCTGTATAATTTTTGCTCCTATAAACTTCTTTAATAGAACGATTTTGACCAACTTTAACATTAAATATCTCTTTAAATAATTCTTCTCTTTGAAAACGGTCTGCATCAGCGTGTTTATCAAACATTTCTCTGTAATACCGCCGATTTTCGTATTTTTCTGTGCAGTAGTTTCCTTAATATTAACGAAGAAAGACCCCAGGTCACAAAAAGTTCAAAACCGGCGGCGGCGGCGGCGGTGACAGTGTTAGTTACTTTTTTTTCAGAATAGAGAGATATATCGGTCTAATAATGGAAAAAATAGTAAAAAAAAATTAAATTTCAAAATTGCAGGTAAAATTTGATATTTTATGGTGAGCGCCATATGTACACATTTTCTGTTTTAAAATATTGTATTGCTATATTTTGCAAGTAAATGAGCTTAAATTATTTAATTTTATTTGCTTAACACTTTGCAACTTTTATTATATTAATATTTTTAAGTATTCATTAAAAGTAATGAAAGTAAATTTTATCGTAACCTCTTCGTTCCCAAAGCTAAAACAATACAGTAAACTCTCGATTATCCGCGGAATTGGGTGGCGCGACTATCCCGGATAATTGATTTCGCGGATAATCCACAAAATTTTGAAAAAAGGGAACAAATCAACACATATATGCACTTGGACAATTTATACACATAGTAGGTATCATAAACGTACTTTTGAACAATTTATACGCACAATGGATAACACAAACATATTTATTACTTGAACAATTTATACACATAATAAGTAACACAAGCATACATTTTACAGTTTCTACGCACAATGGGTAGCATAAAGATACTTATTCCTTCAGGAATAATAAAATTATTCATTACTTACAAACTTGTAGGTTTATTTCTTTAGAAAATCCGTCAAAATTGTCTGTTTTTTTGTACTGAAACACTTCTTCCCTAACTGTGCATTCACACACTCACTAACTGTGCATTCTCCAATTCCATATTGCAAGCTTATTTGTTTTCTTGTAGCACCATTTTCAATTTTTTTAATCAGTTCTAATTTATCTTGTATCGTTAACAGAACTCTTTTTCTTTTTTGTGACATTTTTCAAATACGTATTGAAAATGCAAAACTATAAAATTTAAATACAAATTCTGTAAGACACGTGTTCACAGCTCGGCTAAAACAAGCAAACTGGTGTGCTTTATGAAAAACGGGAGAAACAAAATCATAACAGGGGGGCGGGGGTGACTTTCAGTACCCGTACATTGTTTATCAACAGGTGTGTGGCCTTGCGACACCCTCAAGATTACCTGCACCTTCTTTGTACACGTGATTGTTCCACGTTTTCAAATGGAAATCATATTTAGTAAAAAGGATCGAAAACTCATCCTACATCGCAGAAATAAGTTTCTTCTCAAAGATAAAAAAAGAAAAAAAAAGAAATTTAGACTCGCGGATAATCCGCTCGCGGATAATCGGGAGTTTACTGTACTACAAATACTCTTTCATTGGTATTAAACAAACAAAATGACATCATAGACGACAGAAAAAAGAACTTTTCGGAAATTGATACTTTAGGAGACTGTAATTTAGGTTTACAAATAGGGATGTAAAATTACAAATTCCGTTAAAATATCAATTTAATTATCACTAACCCAAATTCACTGAATCACAAATTTAAGGCCCTTAATCAAGTGAATGATATACAAATCCTCAAAACATTTTATTGTAAAGGATTTAAGTTAAATAAGTATGAAAATTTCTCAATTTCTTGGCCACACCCTCTTGAAGGCGTTTTGCAAACTCAGATGAAAATAACATCTATTTTACGCGGAAATCAGCATAGATTTTGCCATTTATTGGTTTGCTTTTAAAGCAAAAAAAAAAAAAAAAAAAAAAAAAAAAAACAGCTATTAAGAAATGAATTCAAAATGTAAAAAAGTTAGTTTAGTTTGTATGGGGAAAAGAATAAAGGTCCACATATGTGGACCCAGGTAGCGGAGAGGTTATTAGCTTGATCGAATTTTTTGGGGTTTTTTTTCGAAGAACAAATTCTAATTTTTTGTATAATGCAGCCACCTGACATGGATAAAATAAGTGTTACCCCATTCTTTGGATTGTTTTTGATCAGTTACAGTGATCATATTAGCCAATAGTGGAGCCAAATTATATGGGCCCGTAGGGAACGAGCCCACCCAATAATTTGATATTTCCGCTCACCCAATTTTCCTTCATTTACAGTAGAACCTCTTTTATTAGAAACTCTTTTAACCGAAACTCTCGATTAACCGTAATCCATTTTTGAAACTTTTTTTTTTTATTACTATCACATTCCTTGTGTGCAAAATCCATTTTGAAAACATTTTCTTTTTTTAAATACCATATTCCTTGTGTGCAAACGGTCCTTTCCGAACTACGAGTACATATATATATTTTCAATCCTCTTTCTTAGAGTTCCTTTGAATTTAACCTGAGCTCCCGTAAGCTGCGGAGTGAAACGAAGAAAACGCACAAATTAGCAATTCTGAAGCTTTTGAATATTTTGCAAAATGTTTGACATGGCTGGAGCAGAAGAAAGACTGTGATATTGGTGAACTAATAATATTAAAAAACTTCGTGATTGAGCTTCAAAGCAAAGACAAGCGAAACTGCAATAAACAAAACATTTTTCAAACCTTTGTAAAAGGTACCTATGTAAAAGGTACTTAATTTCAAAATTAAAATCCAGGTAATTTATTCTTGTTTCTATTTTGCTATTGCTCCATTTATATTAAGCCTATGTTACCGTAACACGAAATATTGCATATATTTCTCCTTAATCTTAAAATTGAAGCATTCTCGATTATCCGAAAATTTCGATTTTCCGAAAGTTGGTCGATCCCGATTACTTCGGATAATCGAGGTTCTACTGTATTTCGCTATTTATTTATTTATTTAATCGCAGTGATGGAACAGTGTAGCACCAGATAATCAGTTGACACCACAAAATTTTATTGCTATTCTTCGTCTAATTTCAGGGCAGATTTTCTGAGGATTTTCGAGGCGAAGAATACTAATAAAATTTAGTTGTGACAATCGCCCAACTGCTGCGCCACTGTTCCATCACTGTAATCGCTGAAATAAAATTTGATTTTACTGACGTTCTCAAAAAATTTTGTTTGGAAAATAGTAAGGGCAACAATTTGACTTACAGGAGATCTGAAAGCGTCTTCTTCGGATGTATAATTAAATTTCTCTTGAAAACAAATTTCCTGCATATTTTGCGATCTGTTGTAATGTCTTGAATCGATAAAGAACTCAATTTACTAAAATGTGTGTTTCTCTCGACAAATAATTTTTTGCACTTTCGATTTTTATAATATTTATAATAGATGTTAATGCATTTATAAGAAATATATTAAGAATATAATTTAATGCAATTATTTTTTAAGTTACAGCAATTTTATATTTCACTTAGACAAACGATAATTTGCCTTCGAATTATCACCTTTCGTCATTTGCTCCTCCCCTGCCCTTCTCGCCACTCACAAACACTAAGGGGGGGGGGGTTGTGTTATTTTACTCAAAAGGTTTTGAGCCCACTCAATATTTAAAAAAAATTGGCACTCCTGCTAGCCAAATTCATGGCATATAATGAATATTATAATGTTTTTAGGTATGTGCCAGATATAGCACGTGGTGCAGTGAAGGGTTAAAAAATGTGCAAAACTGTACGAGTACAATTTTGTTACGTACATTTTTTTAACTGTACGCAGACTGTAATACTCTATCGTAAATTCCTTGAATAATCCTCTCAAGAGCACTTAAGAATGCATCTTATTTCCTTATTGTCTGATTACATAAATGTAATGAGGAAAAATAAATTAAAAGAGCATATTAAGAAAAGCTGGTTTCGAACGTAATCAGTCAGCTTAGCATATTACTTTCTAAGAAAAAAGGAATAAGTTTTAATATTGCAGAATCAAATAATATGCGTTAATATCTTTTAAATTCAGTTCATAACTTTTTTAATATCATGGAATACTATGAGAAACAGAAATTTAATTTCGATATTTAATATTCCGTCTTCGCATATTTAATTAAATGAAACTTCTGACACTCTCCAAACATAAAATGAAATATTTCAATTTGAAGATAAAATCTATTTTTTCTTCAGTAAAGTATATTTTATTTTCATGAATTAAATTTCATTTTTCGTGACAAGTTCAAATATATGACAGTATTTTTTTTTTCTATAAAAAAATTAGTATGCTTTTATAAGACTTCTGAATCAAGAAATTTTTTAATCTTAAGTAATATTTCAAAAATAGATTAAAAATCATATTAACTATTTTTCTTCCTTATTATGATCTATCTAAACAAGAAATTTAGACACTTTCTGGTTAAAAAAAAAAAAAAAAAAAAAAAAAAAAAAAAACGAAATTAATGTTTTGAACTAGACGATAAAATTGCTTTTCATTTGTGCCTATTTTTTTATTAATTTTTTGAGAAAAAGTTTTATTTTTTATACATTTGAAAGTAGAATATTTCTTTATTTCCGTATCATTAACTAAGGTTATACAATTCTCCGTATTTTTAAAATTGCCTTTTTACCTTGAAATTAATGAAAGTCTGTGATAGTTTTACTTTAGAATATAAGATAAGAAATTGTTTGCATTTATGGTCAATTAGTTTTTTAATTTTGTACTAACACGTATTCTTGGATGTTCTACAATTAATAACAGGGCTATTTATTTAAAAAATAAAACAGTTTGCTTAGGTGAAAGTTTCATCAGGCACTGTTTAAATTGCAGAATTTCTAAATAAAAGTAATATTAGTGTGTTTAATCCTTTATCGAGCAAGTGAATTCTGAAACTGAAATGTTGAAAAGATTCACTGCCACCAGAATCTGGTAACTTTATTTGAAAATAGGAAGCTCAAGATTCGTAATTAGCATTATAATAACAAAATATTTTAACAAAAGTTCCGGTGCAAATTAATCAATTTTTAATAAAAATTAAATGGTAAATATATTACCATTGCCCAATAAAGGGTTAAAATGCGTTTAACTTTTCAAAATGCTATAAAAATTTATTATAAAACGAATTAAAATGTTCACATCTTTTTTTTAGTAGATTAAATTATTATTTAGAATTTATTTAATATTTAATAACTCGGCAGAAACCGGTTGAGAATTACGAATTAATGATAATTTAATTTAGACTTTT
Source organism: Maratus speciosus (assembly GCA_963932465.1). Lineage (NCBI taxonomy): Eukaryota > Metazoa > Arthropoda > Arachnida > Araneae > Salticidae > Maratus > Maratus speciosus. The sequence continues at coordinate 283,484,602 of OZ010789.1, read as the reverse complement.
TGGGAAATTATAATTACTGAAGTATGCATTACATATTGTGAATATATTATAATTTTTTTTTTTAATTTTGTACTGACACATATTGTTATATATTCTGCAATTAAAAACAAAACTGTATGCATTTTAAGAAAAGGCAGTTTGTTTAAGCGGAAATTTTATTACATACTGTTTGGATTACAGAAGTTCTAAATAAAAGTCATCTTAGTCTGATGCATTTAATATGTCAAAATGTTACTAAAAATGTATTATAAAAGGGATTAAAATATTCATATTTGCTTTATGAATGTAGATTAACTTATTAATTAAATAAGAACTCCGAACTCTATGACGGAAACATCCTTCTAGTATTTAACCCCTTCACGATCGCTTAATATTTGAAAAAACCATCAAAAGTGTACCTATTTTTCTTTATTACAGAAATTGAATAATTATAAGGTTCCTAAATAAAATATGCAATTAGTTTATTTTTAAGCCGAAAAAACAATATTTTATAGCCATATTCATATATGTATAAAAGCCATCATGCGGGAATTATGTGTCTTAACCTTTTAAGCACCGCCTCCGATAAACAGAGCTGCCAAGTCTCCGGCTTTTTGGATACCGCTATTTTAATACAGAAAATTTTCTTTTATTTAATTCGGACACTTCGACGATTTAACAGAACTAGATTTTCTCTAAAATAATAGTGGTGTTCAAAAAGCCGGAGACTTGGCAACTCTGGATAAATGTAGGTTACTTTTTTATTATTATTCAGATTGTTTGATTCCCACCACCGTAGTTTACGGCAGATAAAATGATGCGAAAATAAAGCCATTAACACTATTAAAAAAAACTGGTGGGAGTCAAACAATCTGAATTAAAAGATAGTAGCCTACATTTATCGGGGGCGGAGCTTAAGAGGTTAAGACACATAATTATCGCATGATGGCTTTTATACAAATATGAATATGGCTATAAAATATTGTTTTTTCGCCTTAAAAATAAACTAATTGCATATTTTATTTAGAAACCTTATAATTATTCAATTTCTGTAAAAAAAAAAAAAAAAAAAAAAAAAAAGGTACACTTTTGATGGTTTTTTCAAATATTAAGCGACCGTGAAGGGGCTAATATTCCAGTTATCATCAGAAAGGCTTGATTCATCAGAATCCATATCAAAATGACAAAAATATTACAAATCTATGACAAATCTATGGCAAATTATAGATCGTACAAATCAAACCAGAGTGCTGATATTCAAAGACTTCAAATGGAAATTCCAGTTCAATTTTTCTGGTTTCAGAAGTTTTTCCAGCAATTAAATCTCCAGCCCGAGATATTGACGGGAGCGAGAATTAAGGGGTTAAAGTGAAAAAAGACATTATGTCTGTTCATAATTATGAACATATATAAAAATGCACACAATTTAATTAAACGGTTTAAAAGCACATAAAAATCTTTAAAATATAACATTAAACGTTTCGAACTTCTTTAAAGTTCTTCATCAGTAATGTAGAAAATAAACGGGAATTAAGTAGAGGTGACAAAAATTCATCTTGTAGTTGAGAGCATTTATCAAAGCAATTAACCCTAGAACTACCGGAAATTTTACTCAAGTTTTATAAAAACATTCTACACCAGAATTTTTACTTAAAACTATTTAATTTGTTTATTTAACTTATTATTGTCTGATTTATACATTTAGTTTGTTTTGAAGAAATTTCTGGTTTGAATAAATATTTTGAATGTACATGTCGGGTCCAATGGACCCGTCTGGTAGACGGAAGGTTAAACACTAAGGTGGGTATTTGAGTAGGATTAAAATGGCACATTCAGGTGGAACTGAACTAGCCTCATTCAGTGGAAATTAGCTACTTGTATTTCAGCCGATTTTTAACATTTACAGGAGCGTTTTCATTTCGCGTTTCTCGCTTTTAAAGGTTTCTTATTATTTACGTCTTATGTATTAAAACAGTGATTTTAATTGGTTAACCCATTACCCACTGGTGTTGCGTTCATGCAACGGTCAAAATATGCACATATTTAAGTTATTTACATTCTTACCACCATTTTTGAATTAACAAAATTGCCTTACCTAAAGAGATAAAATTTTAAGATCATAAATAAAAAATTAACTTTCAGAGTTTGTGGTGGCAAACAATGTTCAGCTAAAAAGCTGAAAATTTCAACCTTATAGTTTTGACGGTTAATGGATTAAGAAATCATACGAGCTGTAAATTTTCTAATGGAGTTGAAGAGTATCCTTGCCTGGATTCAGACCCAGGTCCTTGGATTAAAAATAATTAAGTGTAATTCTGCATTCTACGTTTATTGGCGTTTTCTTATCTGCGGTTTATTACTGAACTGTTTCAGCTAACAGACAGTTATCGTTGCCAAAAGCTCACCTGAGAGAAATAAGTCCGCTTTCTCCAGGATAGATTTGTTGGAAACGCCTCTGCATCTTAAGCTAAGATCCCGGAGTCCAGTACCGGGCTGGACAATTTTCCCTCAATTTTAAAAGTTTTAACGATTTAAATCTTTTGCCCGAAGTGAGCTCGGGCAAGAAAAGTCTTCTTGCTTCGTTACTAAAAGCTTTTGGATACCACTAACTTTTAAATATAATCTTAGCTATATTAATTGGCAATCATTTTACGATGTACAAATCCCCCCATCAGACTCACAGCAATCATCAGTTAGATTCGTGACGTTCATCTTTGCGGTGCAAAGGGCCGCGCGCTCACGCCTTTTTAAACTGAGTTTATTCCTTTTTCTACTATGTGTATTGCTGACAGCGGATTCATGATGTAGTTCCGGTTCGTAGCAAAATAGGACTTTATTGTGGACTGTTGTTAAATCCTAGTAGTGCCTTTTTGAGAGTTCTACGTCGAATCTACCATGGATAATACGGATCCATTTGACTTTAATGCGAATGCCTTGCGCATAATTAACGGTGAAGAACCATCTGACCTCGCTGCTGCATGGAACGAATATCCATCAGTTTCGGATGAGAAACAAAGCGAAATCGTCAAGCATTTCCTAGTAGAATGTGACACCCACATCAAAGGATTGGTGAATGAGACAGGCTACTCCAGCCGCGAAGACCTACGAAATAATGTGAGTAACACTTTATCTTCTGTGATGTTTTTATTTACAGAGCCATTTAACCCCCAAAGACTTTGTAACTTATCAGAATTTAAAGCTTTTATCTTTAAATATAACTTAGACCTAATTGAAACATTAACTAACTTAAAGGCAATAGCGGTGAACCCTAATGAGGGCTTCCTCCCTGCCAAAAATACTACCCGGAAAAGAACCCGTGAAGAACCCAGTAGCGTACCCTTAGCTAATAAATATGCCATGTTAGCAGATAAAACTAAAGAAAATAATGAAAATACCGATATGGAAATCCCAAATTCATCTGAAGGCGGCGCAGTCGGTGGCTCTGCTTCACCCACCACCCCTAAAACAAAAATCCACCCATTTTACATAGAAATAAAGGGTAAATGGCACGAACTTGCTGCCAAAATAAAAGAGCAAAATGAGACCAACCCACTTATCAAAATGGACGGTGAACTATTAAAAGTCCACTGCAAAAATGACCCAGACTTCCGCAAAACCCAAGCATACCTAGATACTATTGCAATAGCTTGCACCACCCTGAGCCGTGCGGAACAGCGCCCTTGGAAAGTGGCAATACGCGGAATCCCATGCTATACGGATCCGCAAATCATCATAGATGAACTTAAACAACACAACTTTATAGCTAGTAGAGCTTCTATGATGAAGAGCAGGAAAACTGGCAAGCCAACGCCCCTGTATGTAGTAAACATCTTGCCAAGAGCAAAATTTGAAGAAATCTATCAAATAACCAAAATTTGTTATATAAAAGTTACTATTGAACGATTTAAAGGCACGGGCATTGTAAAACAATGTTACCGTTGCCAAAAGTTTGGCCACTCCTCAGAAATTTGCAACCTCCCTGCAAGCTGTGCCAAATGCTCAGGAGGGCACCTAACCCCGGATTGTGACAAGATCGGTAAGATAACTCCCAAATGTAGCAATTGTTCTGGCCCCCACCCGGCTACTTATCGTGGTTGTCCAAACCCCCCCCAATTTCACAAAAATATCCAAAATTCAAAATCTTCCCCAAAAGATAAACTAGCCCAATCTTTCCCAGACATGCTGGCCCAAACAATGGATAGCTACAATTATGTTAAACCAGCCTCAGCCCCACAAGTTACAAAGAAAGCCCCATATACGGTTGCAACTCCAGAACCCAAACCTGAAACTACTAAATCAAACGAAAAAGAGTCAAAAGACCCTGAAACTGCAGCACCTGAACCTTCTAACAGCTCTAATTATATAACTGATCTAAAAGATATCCTTAAAACTTTTCAGGAGATGAAAGAAATCTTTAAATTTAATAAATTCATTCAATGTTTTCAAAACATAGCTAGACTTTCAAAAAATTGCAACGATCCAATGCAAAGAATATTTATAATTATCAACGCTTTTGACAGCTTGGCCACGGAATTTAACTCACCCAATAATGAGTAATTCCTCCCCTTCCTTCTCCTCCTTAATCTTCCTCTCTTGGAATTGTAACTCTTTACATCACAAATTAAATGAACTTAAACTTTTCATTTCTGATCACCCTCAAATTGATGTCATTTTCTTACAGGAAACTTTCAGCCCTACCTTTAATATTAACATTCCTGGGTATAGGCTATTTCACACACCCCGCTCAGACGGCACCCCGAGAGGCGGCACTGCAATTTACATTAAGCACCATATCCCCCACTATCTTTATAGCAGTCCTACTTTTACTGACATTGAATACACTAGTATAGTCATTCAGCTTCCCCACATTAATGTTCACTTAGCTTCAATTTACGCACCACCTACTGGTAACTTTCCTGTTAATAGTTTAACTCAACTCTTTTCCCATCATCAACACTGCTTCTTTGTTGGCGACTATAATGCCAAGAGTAGGCGTTGGAACTGTCACGGCAATTCTCCTCGGGGTACCTCTCTTCATAATCTTGTTCAACACCTTAAATTAAGCTTACACGCAATTAATACTCCTACACACATAAGCACGGCGCCTAATACCCATGATTCCATAATTGATCTTGCTATCTCTAAAAATCTTCCCTATCCTATCACCTCTACTGTCATTAAAGCTCTTTCCTCTGACCATTACCCTGTCTGTTTCAAAATTGATATAATAAACCCTATTTCTCCGCCTCCTTCCGTGGCCATTGACTGGAAAAAATTTACCAACCATCTTGATAATCAAGTCATTACTTTTCCCGCAATTAACTCCATAACTGATATTGATGATGCTGTGGATTTTCTAAATTCTAAAATTATTGAAGCCCAAAACCATGCTACCTTCAATACCTTCAAAAATAACAACTCATTCATTCCTCCCCGTTATATTTATAACCTGATTAAACACCGTAACCAACTCCGGCGTCAATTTCAAAATTCTAGAGACCCCTCCCTTAAACCCCTTATCAATAGAGCTAACAATAGAATCAAAAATTGCCTTTTTAAAGAAAAGCAAAAAAGTTGGAATAATTTCCTCAAAAATCTTGCTAGCGAGGATAATTCTCTTTGGCTAATCAAACGTAAACTCAATAAAAAATATTCTCCCATTCCACCTCTTTCGGACAATAATATTAACTATGCATATACTGACCAGGATAAAGCAAACCTACTTGCCAACTCCCACGCTTTACAATTCTCTCCGAACCCAAACCTCGCTAGCCAGGAGCATCTTTATGAGGTTAGTGAAACTGTTCGTAATTTCCTAGCCGTCCCCCCTGATGACCCTCCATACTATTCAGCCTATTGTAATACATAATATTATTAAAAAACTGAAAAAACGCAAGACCCCAGGTTACGACAAAATTTCTAACACTGCTCTTAAAAACCTTCCACCTAACTGTATTATCTATATCACCTACCTTACTAATGCTATCTTTAAATTTAACTACTTCCCGAATCCTTGGAAACTCTCTATCATATCACCCATACCCAAACCTGGAACTGATCTCTCTAATCCTACTAACTACAGACCTATTTCTCTGCTTCCTTCTCTCAGTAAAGTCATTGAACGTGTCATTAGGACCCAGTTGCAGGACTTTATTCAGCAAAACAACATCCTTATGCCTGAACAATTTGGCTTTCGCCCAAAACATTCAACCCAACACCAGCTCCTTCGCGTTGTTGAGTTTCTCAACGAAAAGCTCAACGCGAAGATCCCTGCTGCTGCCATTTTCCTTGATATCGCAAAGGCTTTTGACAAAGTCTGGCACGAAGGCCTTATATACAAATTAATTAAGCTAAAATTCCGTGCTAGACTCATACATTTAATATACTCACACCTTTGCGGTCAAACTTTCAGAGTCCGCATCAATAACATATTATCCATAATTCTCTCTATCCTAGCGGGCATCCTTCAAGGGAGCTTGTTGGGCCCAATGTTATTTAACATATTTTTCAATGACATCCCACGCTCATTACTTACTTATTTAGCTCTGTATGCGGACGATACATGTATCTACGCTTCTGCACACCACCCAGATAGTCTATACAGGTACCTGCAGACTCATCTTGAAGACTTCCTTGACTGGTGTGACCTATGGCGCGTTCTAATCAACGAAAATAAAACTAAAGCTGTGTATTTCTCCCGTAAATTTATCTATCCTCCTAGACTAACAATAAATAACACTACAATTCCATGGTCCGATGAGGCCAAATACCTGGGTGTCATCCTTGATCGTAGGCTCACTTGGAGCAAACATATTCTCTCCGTCAGGGGGAAAGTCGCCGGAGCTTCTCTTGCCCTTAAACCACTTCTCAATAGTAAAACTCTTTCTGTCCACAACAAGCTCATCCTCTACAATTCCTGTATCCTCCCCATCATTACTTATGCAAACTCTATCTGGGGCTTTACCTGCAAATCCTCTATGGACAACCTAAGCAAACTCCATAATAAAAACCTTCGCACCGTCCGAGGCGCCTCCAGATACTTACGTAATACCACTGTCCGTAGGGACCTGAACACCATCACCCTTAGGAAAAGAATTAAAGACCTTGCAAATACTTTCTATTCTACCTTATATGACCTTCCAAATGATATTGTGGCAGGGCTCCCTGACTAGGACGCCTTCGAGCCCCATCATCGCAAACGCCCGAAATATTCCACAATAATGGAATCCCCGCGAGCTTTTTGTTCACCGCATTAGATTGCTTAGCAAAATTTTTCTCCTTTTTTATTTCTTATATCCCCCCCCCCCCAAAAAAAACCTCTATATATACTTTATTATATAGAAAAAAAATGATATATTGCCCTGATTAGTGTCTTTTTGTTTTTGTAGGCAGCCTTGCTGCCTTCCTTAACCGCCGACCCTGCCCTTGCTTGGTGTGAGTAATTTTCTGAACTAGTGCTAACTTCTATTCTAACTTATTTTTCTCTTCATTACAGCAATTTGTACTGCAGCTAAACCTATATCTTAATATAATTTCACTATGTAAATCCAAGTTCTTAATCTTTTTTCTCTTAACTTTTAAAGCATCTATGCTAGTTATATCTTAAGTTTATTCCTTCTATAAGTAGTTGCAAACAACTACACATTTCTTACTTTCCCAATGGCTCTACATTATGTAAGACATCACATTTAATCAGACTGTGTGTAAAGTTGACTTCAACTAGGCAACCCCTTAACCGCTGCTTCACTGTTCAGCACTGTTTTACGATGTACACGACATTAAAACAACAGACTGGGTGTTAAGCTGATCGCTGTTAGATAACCTCTCAATGCTGCCCAACTGTTCAGCACTATGATTACATAAAAAAATATTTTAGTACGGGAATAATGGTGTTTGTCCCTATTTTTAGTTCATGGTGTTAAAAAAATGAAACAATTAAGGGTTTAACCCAAAGCGATATAAGTAAGCGTACAAACTTAATACTGGAATCGTGCGTAAATTAACACAGTTGCGCCATCTTGTGACGGGGTGATAATCCACATACGCGGGCTTTTAGTTACCTAGAGACATAAAATTTTAAGATCCTATAAAGCAAAAAATTATCTTTCAGAGTTTGTGGTGGCAAACAATGTTCAGCTAAAAAGATGAAAATTTCAACCTTATAGTTTTGACGGTTAATGGGTTAAGAAATCATACGAGTTGTAATTTCTCTAACGGAGTTAAAAAGTATCCATGCTTGGATTCAGACTCAGGTCCTTGGATTAAAAATAATTAAGTGTAATTCTGCATCCTACGTTTATTGGCGTTTTCTTATCTGCGGTTTATTACTTAACTGTTTCAGCTAACAGACAGTTGCCATTGCCAAAAGCTCACCTGAGAGAAATATGTCCGCTTTCTCCAGGATAGGTTAGTTGGCAACGCCTCTGCATCTTAAGCTAAGATCCCGGAGTCCAATACCGAGCTGGACAATTTTCCCTCAATTTTAAAAGTTTTAACCTTTCAAATCTTTTGCCCGAAGTGAGTTCGGGCAAGAAAAGTCTCCTTGCTTCGTTACTAAAAGCTTTTGGATACAACTAATTTTTAAATTTAATCTTAGCTATATTAATTGGCAGTCATTTTACGATGTACAAGACATTAAAACAATAGACTGGGTGTTAAGCTGATCGCTGTTAGATAACCTCTCAATGCTGCCCAACTGTTCAGCACTACAATTACATAAAAATTATTTTAGTACGGGAATATTGGTGTTTGTCCCTATTTTTAGTTCATGGTCTTAAAAAAATGAAACAATTAAGGGTTTAACCCAAAGCGATATAAGTAAGCGTACAAACTTAATACTGGAATCGGGCATGAATTAACACAGTTGCGCCATCTTGTGACGGGGTGATAATCCACATACGCGGGCTTTTAGTGTGACGTCATATATGACAGGATATCTACCATCTGCGCATATTTCCTAAATCTTTAGTCACTCAGGGAACTGAATTCTGTTTACCACATTTTTTGAAAAATAACGGCGTAGCGACAGCGGCGTCTAGATGCACTTGACACCACAAAGTTTTCTTCGCCTTGTCAGAAGCATTTCAGCTATTAATTAAGGTGAAAAAAAAAACTTTACAATTTCAGTGGTGTGAAGTAAGAAAACAGTTAGGCATCTTCCTGTAGTTTAACCCCGTCCGCTACGTGGCGTGCGACCTTGGTTAATGTGACCTCGCCTTTAATCTTGCGGTTATCTCTCCCATTTAAGATAGGACGGTTACTTATATCGCTTTCTTTTAACCAGCTCTACATTTTTTCATGGAATGTTTCGTATCATATATATATATATATATATATATATATAAATATATGTATATATATACATTACATTGTAAAATTTTAACATTTTGCATGGGTTACAAGTTGCACGATACATTTCTCTGTCCAGTTGTTTAAAAGTAATCAGTATTGGTAAGAATTATAACATTCATTTCTCCTATAGATAGCTCCCAAAGTAAAAATTCTAACTTTAAAAAAAAAAAAAAGGCAGATTTGCGAACGGCAATTTGCCATAAATGAATAATTTTGAAATCAATTATTTTGTAATATTGAACATGATAATTGTCTGAGAGTTGAAAGTATAATAGAAACTCGGTTATCCGAAGTAATTGGGACCGACCATCTTTCGGAAAATCGAATTTTTCGGATAATTGAGAGAACTTCAATTTTAAGATAAAGGAGAAATATATGCAATATTTATTATTATGGTAACAAGTACGTAATAAAAATAAAGCAAAAGCAAAATAAAAAAAAAGACTAAATTACCTGAATTTTAATTTTGAAATTACGTACCTTTTACATATAGCACAATGGTTTTAAAAAAATGTTTTGTTTGTCGCAGTTTCGATTGTCTTTGTTTTGAACCTCTACCACGAAGCTTTTAAGTAATATTAGTTCACCAGCATCAGTCTTTCTGCTGCACCAGCCATGCTAAACCTTTTGAAAAATATTCAAAAGCTTCAGAATTGCTAATTTGTTCGTTTTTTTCGTTCCACTCCGCAGCTAACGGGAGTTCACGTTAAATTCAAAGGAACTCTAAGAAAAGGGATCGAAAACATTTATATGTACTTGTAGTTCGGAAAAGACCGCTTGCACAAAAGGAATATGATTGTTAATAAAACCTTTCAAATGGGTTTTGCAAGTAATGGGAATACTTGGGACACAAGGAACGTGATCGTAAAAGAAAAAATATCTTCAAAATAGATTTTGGTTAAAGGAGAGATTCGGTTAAAAGAGTTTCGGATAAGCGATCCTACTGTATTTATAATTAAAAAATAAATAAATACAAGCGTTTTAAAACACTTTTGATTAGTAAAACTTGTATCTAAAAATCATGTGTATTTATATTTTTTAATGGTATCTCTATTGATAATGCATTTGCTAGCGCATGAAAAGACTGTTAGTAAAATAATAATATTTTTCTAAAAAAATATATGTAAAATGTAGACTTAGGAAATATATTTTGTGATTATTACAAATTGTACCGTTATTTAAAATTTCCCTGAAAAACAAGCATATATAAAGTCAAGTTTGAAAAAAAAGAAAAAAAAAAGAAAATATTAACTAAAAAAGCCTAAAAAAAATATAATCTGAAAAGAATTACAAGATAAAACAAATAACTGACATTCTCATGTCAGGTATTAAATGTATTGATTGATTGTTAAAAAGTGAATACGAATAAGTAACAAATTAAAGAATGAAATTTTTTTAACCTTTTGAATGCGGAGGAGCCTCTTGTTATGTGCCATGCAGAAAGCTCGATAGCGCTTCTCTTGTTTCATGCTAAAATTGCGTAGAGGTGAGAGTGCTCTTATTTGTTCTCTCAGTTTGGTGTGCATTTAAGCTCTTTCAACTAGCGAAGCGTACGATTTCTGTGTATATCGTCGGCTTACAAGTATTTTTTTTTTTTATATATATACAGGTTGTCCGGGCTAAAAGTATCCAAAAGTTATGGCTTATTTTTACGGAACTAGCCATTAGAGTTTTAAAAAAATATTTAAAAAAATAGCATCTCACAAAGGTTTAATATCAATATACTTCGATGTATGGGGCATTCTCACCATCATTTGACTTTTGGGGGGAAAATCTGGCAAAATTAAACTTGCTAAAATAATATTTTAGTCTGATAAACGAATGCCTTAATGATTCAAAATAAAGAAAAAATGGACAGCAGCGAAATTTTTTTTTATTTAACTGAGGTTTATGTTAAACTTATGTTATGGAAAATTAAACTATGCGAGTTTAATTTTCCTTACAATTTTACCACTAAAACTTTTTATTTTTTTCGAAATTTTTACTTATAATGAATTTGCATAGTACCCACAGGACATTCAAATAAGACATAATAACAATGTAGCATTTTTAGCACAAAATTTTGGTATAACATTGTCTTAAAGAGGTACTAAAGAAGGGACGGTAAGGTAAAAAAAGGGGACGGTATAGGAAAAAAGGGACGAAATGGGAAAAAAGGGGACGGTAAGGATGGAACTGCAAGGAAAATTACCACCTATTTTAGGCAAATCATGTTAAGACTAAGTGATAGCCACAATGTTCATTGATTTTTAGAAACAGTTGTTAACATTGGATTAAATTAAAAAAAAATTAATTTACCTCGAAAAGTTCAGGAATAAACTTTGGGGACGTTAAGACTACCAATAAAGCCACGATCTTGAAATTGATATTTAAATGCTGATTTGTATTCTGCAGTAAATTTCCTGCCAAGGAATTTTAGACATTCTTTCTCTAGCGTACTTCTGCATGAAAAAAAATCTTGAAAAAAAAATTGTGGCTGCATCTGAAGTGATTTTCTGTATAAGTTTAGGAAGAGGGACGGTAAGGATGAAAAACCCAGGGACAGAGTTCAAAAAATAATATGAACCGTAAAAATGTGTGCAGGTTAATTTTTTGCTACATATTTATATAAAATAATTGTCCCAGTTTCGGAAAAAATTACATCGAATTACTTTTATTGAAACAATTTTATACAGACAGCTCCAAACTTAAAAATCAGCATCAGGGACACGGGACGGTATAGGGATTTTCCTGGTATTTGGACCCCCAACATCGTCCAAAACTTATTTATATCGTTAATATTGTTATGCAATTATGCAATGGGATGTTCCCCAGTATATCAAATTAAAAAAAAAAAAACACAAAAAGTGTATTAAAATAAAAATTATTGTTCAGGGACATGAAAGATTGTGAGAATTCCCCGTATGCACCTTTGGTAGCACGTCAAACGTCTAAACGGCAATTCAGTTCTCCCCAAATGTTTCGTTGCATATCAGGAGTTATTAGAGAAATTGCTTCTAAGATAGGCTTTTTCAACTTAACCACATTTTCAGTTTTTTGTTTTGATCAAGGTTTTAAATCTTGGAGGGGTTTCCAATCCACAGAGGTGAAGTCTATTCTATCCTAAAGGGTAGTTCCGTAATAATAACTTTTTGATACTAATATCCCGGACACCCGTTACATACCAAAACACATTCACATTGTTAGTCCAAGAGCTGTTAAACATTTTTGGGAAGGTATTTGAGGCACCCTGAAAATTTGTGCAACACTTCTTTTGTAATGGCTGAATGCAAAATCGAGTGTCTGGCTGAAGGATCGTGGCCCAAAAGCTGTGCCAGACACGTGTCAAGTGCCATTTTTTGACTACCCCCCCCAAAAAGGTATTTGAGGCACGCTGAGATTGAGACAGAATAATATTTATACTTAGAAAAAAATATTTTGAAAACGACAGACACTTTAGTCGGCCCAAAACTGTGCCAGACACGTGTCAAGTGCCATTTTTTGACTACCCAAAAAAGGTATTTGAGGCACGCTGAGATTGAGGCAGAATAATATTTATGCTTAGAAAAAAATATTTTGAAAATGACAGACACTTTAGTCGGCCCAAAACTGTGCCAGACACGTGTCAAGTGCCAAATGGCACTTGACACGTGTCTGGCACAGTTTTTGGGCCACGATCCTTCAGCCAGACATTCAATTTTGTATTCAGGCATTACAAAAGAAGTGTTGCACAAATTTGCAGGGTGCCTCAAATACCTACTTAAAAATGTTCAACAGCTCTCCTACTATTTTGGCATATTACTACAAGATTTGTTCCGCACTCAAACAGTTAAAGAAATTATCTAGTTTAAAATGGGCTTAATTTATTTAACACGTTGACAGCGAAAGACATAGAAATACGTTTTTGTGGGCTGGAGGAAGAAGTTATTACTGGTACAGGAAATTTTATAAGGAAGAACAAGGAAAATGTAATCTAAGCTTGTTTGCTTTCGCTTGGATTTGAGAAGGTTTTAGTTTATAGTGATATTAGTAAAGGTAAATTTCGTGCTCGTTTTTCAAAAATGGTCCGCGTTGAATGTGCTAAAAATAGTCGAAATGTTGTCAGGTTTGATTATTACACACCATTACGCATATTTTTTACAAAAATGATTATGCACAACAGATTTTTATGTTAAAACATTTACTGATATTTAATTCTATATAAACCAAATTGTTGCCTAGATAGCTCTTATTTGATACGCATATTAGATGAACATATCTATAACTTTTGATGGGCCTCTGTAACAAAACAAAACAAAACAAAAAAAAAACTTACGGAATACGAAAATCTTTCAAGCGTAACGCTGCGTTGTGTTCCGTAGTGAAATATTCGAGTTTTATGGCGTTTGGCCGATTTTCCAAGAAGTTAGAGCGTAGAGATATAAACTATAAATGCAGAAAAACGGAAATTTTTTTGTATCTTGATCAAATTTATTTTGGACCATCCTAAAAAAAATTAATAAATTTGGACCACTCGTTCAAAAGTTGCGTGTGCAGTGTGCCCATGGATAAAAAATGGAAACGAATTGAATAAGCTAGTTTGTTTAAAGTCACTTAATAAACATTCATCTAAAATAAATGATGAAAATTATTATTATTATTTGTTAATCGTTTTGTTACACTATATATTTTTTAAATCTTCAAACATGAATTAATTCATTAAAACAACTAAACATAGGTGAAATTCTACATGATTTATCGGCTCCAATTGTTCCTTTTTTTTTAATACCAGTAATTCCGAAGAATAATTTTCGTGGTACGTTTTTATAACATTTGCAATGTACGAGTCAATAGTATTCGAGATAGGTTTATGCCAAATTTCCAAGATGTGGAAAAAAAATTTTTGTATGAAAAAAATAGTTTACAAAATCTCTAGAATGGGAGCCCTGTAATTTTATATATTTTTAAATAATGCAGGGTATCCAAAAAATAATATACCTGTTATAAATTTTAATACAGTAAACTCTCTGTAATGCGGGCTCTGTGTAAGACGGAAATCTGCCTAACGCGGAAAGATTTTCAAGTCCCTGCGAATCCATAGACATAGAGTAAAAATTGTCTAAGGCGGAATATTGTCTACCACGGAAAATTTTCTCTGTCCCGATCGATTCCTCCTTAGGCAGAGTTTACTGTAGTACCAACTGTAAGCGTTGTAGAGTGTTGGTTCAAGGTCACAAATAAAGAGTAACTCAAGCAATGTTAGATAGCGTATGCGCAAGTACTGCCTTGTTATTTACTCGCTTGCAGTGCCATATATGCAAAATGGCGACTCCTAAGCGTAAAGCGTTATTGCTAAGCTAAAGATTTAAAAGCCATACGATTTTTTGTGTTGGGTCTTTATACGAGATAGTGTCTACTACGTTCCACTGCTATCTAATGATTTTCCAAAGTGGAGACACAGAATTGAAGAGGCTATTATATCCATTACTCCGAACGGGTTAACCGAAGTGTGAGAAGAATTGAATTTTAGGTTGAATGCGTGCCGTATACCTGTAGGGGCACATATTGAACATTTGAAAAAAAAACTAGGTTAGTTTTCCTTCAATTTGGTGTATGATTTGTTGTGAATAGACTAAAATAAACTGTTATAATATACCATTGAAACTGGGACATTATTTTTCGAACGCCCTGTAGTTTGAACACGACGAAATAATTTGCGAAAATTAATCGTATATAACATAGGTAAGTAATTAAATATTCAATTAAACATTCTCTAATCAATCGTTACAACGTAGAAGAACGATTCATCTTGAGTATTGTCTTTTTTAAAACGTTCATGAATATCCATTTTCTTCTTTCTGATAAATAATTCCGCAAATGTTCGCAATCAGCACATACATTCGTAAATCTTTTTTTTTTCTTTTTGACGGATGACAATATTTTCTTCTCTGTTCTTTAATTGAAACAAAGAACGAAGTCGTTGCAGTTTCATTAATTAGAGAGAACACAAAGAAGAACATAGAGCTTGTGTAATGAAATGACATTTCTGTTTAAGTGTTTTATTTAAGTAAGGATAGTTATCGAGAAAAAGTATCAAGTCAAAAAGTTGTGAAACAGAATATTTAAGAAAATAATAAAAAAATATTGCCATAGCTGCTATTTTCTTTATTTTACAATTTTACTTTTATATTCAAAGTACCGGTACCGGGAATCCAAAATAAACGGGAAATTAAATAACTCTAAAAGTTTACACAATAGAACGATGCGAATTTAACATGAATGCGCAAAAAGCAAGCAATTTCTTAGAGATATAGATTTTTGTATAAATAGTCACGTTAGTGATTGATCTCAGTTTTGTAGTCGTAAAAAAAGCCAGGTGCTAACGCTGTAGGAAAAGGGTGTTCCCAGAGAGCATACGCTACAGTTTTATTTAAGAAAGAGGGGATATACGGAATTTCTTCAGAAAATCCAGATGGTTTGCGGCGTTTATCACAGTATACCTCCAATACACTTTTGGACTTTAGGAAGAGACTCCGACCAGAAGCTTCTACTAATCTTTATTTAAACATCTTGGGAAATGAATCTATAACAGTGTATAATATCATGACACGCCTCGCAGCCATTCTCAGACATCCCATTGAACATTTTCGTTACTATTTGCCTTGCAAACTGTACTGCGCCCCTAAAAAACTGTTGACGCAGTTGAAATGCTACATATTGGGGACTAATGTAAGTATCATATCAGAACATTTTTCGTTGTTAAACAAATCCTATACTGTTTTTCTGCATTTTTCTGACAACTGCATCATAAAGATGTCTATAATTTTGGAATGACTGAATTTTTCGTGTTATTGTTAGATCACCTGATTTATGTCCGGAAAAAAGCATGTAAATAGAAAAAAAATTATTTCTTTAACCAGAAACGTATAACAAAGAATGTATTATTACTGCATTATGAAAGAAATAAATAGAAATGGACAATAATAAAAACTAGTCGGATATGGCCATCCCAAAATTTTTGTCTATCTGTTACCTGTCAATACTTCCTGATAAATGCAGCACAGCAACGCCTTCGATTAGGGAATTTACGCGAAAAACTAATCAGCAATAACTTACCTGAACTTCTAATAGATTTGGATACTTGATGAAAATCCTAGCATTAGTTTCTGAGAAGAAGCGGAAATCGTGAAAAGTTTTGCATAGCAGTGGCACATGTTGGGGAATTTGTACCAAAAAACTTATCAGGATAAATTTATATTAGGGACTAACTGAATTTAAAGTTTGATGAAAATTCATGCATTAGTTCTTAAGATACAGCTATTGCGGAAATCGTGAAAAATGTAGCATAGTAGCGCCACCTGTTGGGCGATTTACACCAAAAATTAAACAGCATTATTTTATATCAGGGATTAACTGAATCTGAAGTTTGATGAAAATTCGTGCATTAGTTCCGGAGATAGAGCTATTGCGAAATTCATTAATAATGCAGCATAACAGCACCACCTATTGGGCGATTTACACCAAAAAATTTAGCACAAAATTATTACAAGGACTAACTGCAGCTGAAGTTTTCCGAAAGTCTGTGGTTTAGTTCCTGAGACACAAGTATTGTGGAAATCAGGTATAATGTAGCATAGCAGCGCCACCTGCTGGGATATTTATACCAAAAAGTAATCAGCACCAATTTATATTAGGGACTAACTGAATCTAGTTTTATTAAATTCCGATCATCAGTTCTTGAGATAGAGCGCCCACAATATTTGTGTCACACACAGACAGGCAGAATCACAAATAGACATTTTGTAAGAACATGTTTTAGCGATCTCTGATCCCTAAACGTATAAATCCGTCAAAAAACCGGAATTCGAAAATGTTTACGAATCCAATACTTTCTTCTTGTAACGATAGAAGAAAGAAAATATATCATGTACATAAATGTAAGTGTATGTGATTCAAAATAATTTTAATCAATATTCTACTTATTGAGTCTTGTGGGTAAAAATGAAAATAATTTAAAATGCACCATTATACAAAGGTTATTTTTTTTTTTAACCTCCCATAAGACGTAAAATAAACACGTGTGAAGAACAAAATGGGTTTATTACCAATAGTAAAGTACAATCAAAGCTATATTTTGATATAGTCACCGAGAAGATTGATACATTTGTTATACCGGTGGACGAGTTTTCCTATAACGTCTTCAGAGAAGGTTGCCTCCAGTGTCTTGAGAATAGTATCTTGGAGATTTTTGTTGGAATGGGACTACTGTAGTCCCAACACTTTCACAATTGATGTGTTATATCGATCACTGCCTTACAACCCATATCTTACTCCAAATGACTTTGAACTCCAGAGATAAATCGCCAAATATTGTTCCCATCGCCATTATTCGTATTATATTTATTGTATTTTAATTAGAAATGTTTCTCACATTTAATTTTAAATATATAACTGTCTTTTAACCCTAGAACTACCGGAAATTTTACTCAAGTTTTATAAAAACATTCTACACCAGAATTTTTACTTAAAACTATTTAATTTGTTTATTTAACTTATTATTGTCTGATTTATACATTTAGCTTGTTTTGAAGAAATTTCTGGTTTGAATAAATATTTTGAATGTACATGTCGGGTCCATTGGACCCTTCTGGTAGACAGAGGGTTAAGATAGACATATTACATAATATTTAACCCTTTCGGGGGCAAAGCATTGCTAAAGTGTTGAAATTGATGATTGACACCGGAATTTGTAAATAAATTTATTTATAAAAAAGAAAAAAGATATATTTCACACATATAATAAAACGATTTTTTTTTACTAAAATTCTGGTGCCAATGTGGCATTTGGGAATTAAAATTAAGTGGTTTCATAAACATACCACGCCCCTCAAAGGGTTAAACAGCATAGCCTTCACCCATTTAAAATACAAAGTTAATGAATAAATAAGAATAATACCAGAAACGAAAACATTTTATTTAAACATAAAAGCATTGTTCCTAATTTGTTGTTTCGAAACATAAAAGATGTTATTACCGAAAAATAAATGGTGCTATTGGAGAGATTTGTTCCCGACTAACATAACAGTGCTAAACAGTATTTTTAAATTTGATTGTTTTCGAAATTTGTTTGTATTTTCAACATTTATGTCTGCACTACAGTTACACAGTTGCAAAAGTGTTTTGTTCTTGAATTACAGACATACAATGAAAACAAGAGTATGACTGTACTACCTACGTGAACAACGATATAAAATTGATTCAATAAAATTTTAATTAGCAGTCCAATTATGGAGAAATTAACAATTAAATTCAAACCAATATAAAAAGTAATAAATTAAGCACACAGTTACAAAATATTTTATTCTTAATGTACATAACGTATATAAACAAGGCTAGTTCCATGCGAACTTGTCATGTCTGTCACAGAGCTGAAAATCGGTATGCTTGTTGGCCACCGTTATTTTCGAAAAGTTTGCTTCGCTTTATTCAAATGCTGTGATATCTCCGATAAAATAAGTCACATTTTACCGTTCTAAAATAATGGTAGCCAAAAATCGTAGTATGTGACAGACATGACAAGTTCGCATGGAATTAGCCTATAGTGTTATTTGACTCTAGTATAAGAACACGTATCTGAGCAAGTATATATATTTGTGATTCAACATAATTTTCAGTAATAATCTAATTATAGAGAAATTAGCCACTAAAATGAAATTAGGTGAACATTTAACATGCTGTCATATATCTTCAAGTTAATCATTATGAGTTCTATCACAAAATAATTTTTAGTATTGATTTTTTTTAAACAATTAACAATATTCAATTTTAGATCTCATAACTTGTTTCCATGTATGCAATACAATCCAGCATGCTGCGAAATCTAAGTGTTTAATTCAGAAATCTTACCACAATTTTCAAATAGTAATCTTCGAATTTTTTAATGACTGACTTTCCTTGATTAAATAAAGCAAAGAATACTATTCGAAAACTACAGCAGATATTTTTTTAATAAAAAGAGCGCCAAATTTGACATACTTTGTGCCAATGTTCGTTTTGTTTAATCGTGGAATGGGTATCATTGAATAAAGCGCAGATTGTTTATCTGAAATTATGATAGAAGTTTAGAATAAAAAGGAAACGCTGCCGCAGAATCCTACAAAATGCTGGATTACAAAGCCATGTAAGCGGGATACACATGACATCACATCTTCAACAGAATCTGGTCTCGCTTCATCTGGCGCACATATATAAAATGATTGAGGAAATTTTGGAATTGAAACGGGTTCTTTTACGCTATTTCAGGTTGCACAAATCGAACAGATAGGGTCAAAGAAAAATTAAAGACTAGAAAAGCAGGAATCCTGCTTTTTCAGAATTTAGTGTCGCCCCGATAAAAAAAAAATATATATATATATATATGTATATATAAATAGTACAAAACATATTTATATTTTTAGACTTAAAGCACACGCTTTTATTTTATGTAAAATGACGTCAATCGCATCCGCTGAAGAATTCCACATTTACGATCCACTCTTAAACATCTACAGTAAAGTATGCATAGGACGTCACTATCGCGAAATAATACACAAATGCAGCGAAAAAGATGCCGCCAGTAAAGAAACATGACAAAAATCGGCTATCTAGTAATAATTAATAGGCCTTCATTTATTTGTAACAGTAATATAGATACTTAAAGTTAAATATAGTTTATACTAGCTCCATGTTTAATATGTTCACGCCTGCGCGGTGGGTCACACTCGACCGTCTCAGAGCATCCAAGTCTCCGGCTTTTTGGATACCAGTATTTTAATACAGAAAATGTTGTTTTATCTAATTAGAACAATTGGGCGATTTAAAGGAACAACATTTTCTCTAAAATAACAGTGGTGTGCAAATAGCCGGAGATTTGACAACTCTGAGACAGTCGAGTGTGACCCGCCACCGCGCCGGGGTGAACGTGTTAACAGAAATCATTCGTTTATATTTTTTCAAAATACCACGCATTTTTCTTACATTTTCTTTCAGTTTTTATGAGAAAATGGCAACAAAAATGTATAATTACTATTTTACAGCTATTTTTCCTTTACTTTCTACAGAAGTGGAGTACTTCCGTTGCCAATATTAAGCAAATGAATCTTAAAAACTACAAAAAAATTAATATTTAAAAAATAAATCATGATGCCGTTTTTAAAAAATTGCATTTGAAAGTACTTTTTTTTCCCAATACGACGGTATAAAAATTGAAAATGTGCGGTGCTTAGAAGTTAAAAAAATTAAAGTAGAGTTTTTAACCGTACAATGATACATCTGCTTTCTTTTACAGCTGGTTTATACAGCGGAAAGTTATTTTTTAGAAAAGACACTTTAATAGCTGGGAGAAAGAAATAGTATACCGGGGGCTAATAGATAAAAGAAAAATTAAAGCAACAAATCTTCACAGAACACGCGTACGTATTTGAAAACCCAGAACTGTGTGGACGCCAGATGTAATACTAGATGGCAGTAACTAACATCAGAATGGTTGAAGTCATGGAGGATTACATATCTTAACAGAGTTAACTTCCATTGAATATAATAGCAGTCATTTTAACTTTACAATTTCACATTGCCTTAAGGTCCCAGCATTGTTCTACACTAAAAAGTGTTCAAATGTCAGAATTTACTATATTTAATTCTTTTGGCGTTTTTTACTTCTTTAACACTTTTAAGGCAAAGTTGCTAAAATATTGAAATGATTGAATGACTCCGGTATTTACCAAAAAAGTTATTAGAAAATAGGTAAAAATAATCATGTGCATTATAAATCCAAAATTTAATTCCAAACTTTTATTGTCACTGTGGCATTTTGGGATTACAATTAAGTGTTATACATACTATACTGGCGTCTTTCAAAGGTTTTAACCCTTTCAAAGGCAAGTAATTGTGTTCGTGTAATGTTAAATTCAAACCAGAATTATAAAAAAAATTACTTGAAAAAGAGTAAACGTTTTTTGTCTTTTATCTACCAAATTATAAAAAGTAAAATTTAATTAAAAGTTTCTGGTGCAAATCTGCAGTATAATTAGGTGGGATATAATATATCCCAGGATATATAGTGTATAGGAATAGGTGGGATATAATATATTTAATTATTTATAGAGTTAGAAGGGATTCTTGTCCCGTGATGATAAACATTCCCCTTTCTCGCGTTGCCCTGTCAAGAATTCGGAAACGCAGGAAACGACCACTTTGACACTATTTTCTGAAACATCGTCTGCGTTTATCAAACACCATTCGATAACATAGTTTCTGAATAAGAACACCTGTCAATTTCATGCGTTTACGAACAAAAATGAATTTCGAAATGTGCCAGAAAGTCGCTCCTTTTGGATTTAAGAACAGCATATAAAAAAAATCTGCCAACGCCCGAAGTCAGGGTAAACAAAATAATGTATTTTTCTTCTCATCCTTTCTAAGCTATGATTTATATTTTTATCATTATACCTTACAGACAGTGTTGCCAGATAGTCGAAAGTCAATTCCCCCAAAATTTCTCAAATTTTCCACAAATGAGTGTTTTTTTTTTTTTCAAAAATGTCCCAAACTCAGTTTATACTCAAAAAAGTCAATTTTCAATTTTCAAATTACCATTGTAAAAATGTTTAACTAATTCAAAGTCAAAAATTTCCCTAAAATAAGCCTTAAAAAAAAATCCCCATTTACAAAAAATAAACAGAATTCTACGTCCATATTCGCAGCTAAATGAAGAGAATGAAAGGTATGTTTTACAAAGACAAGCTCTTTTATACTTGTTTTTTAAATTGTTGCGAATATATGATGCTGGCCTATCATTACATTAGCTACAGCTATGTTTATGCCGATAAGTTTTTAAAAGGTTTAGACCATCTCTAATTAGTTAAAACTTGAATGTATCTGTGATGGTTTTGACATCACCTGCTTCTATCTGACTTAACCTATAAAACGTTGTTTTCAATTTTTTGTTATCCCTACTGAAGAACCTTGGAAGTATTTAAGAGCCATTATTTTGAAAATCAGACAAGTGCGATTGTTGTATTTTTTGTTTTGCTTGATTTTTTTTTTTTTTTTATGTTGAAGTAGATTACATTTAATGAATAATGTGCAATTTTGAAGCCCTGAAAAAATTTTCCCTTCCCTGTCGAAAATGTCAAAGTTCAAGGTTGTGACCGTCATTTTTCATGAAAAGTGAAATGCGAGTATGTTTGCAGTGCTAAAGCTTGGGAAAGCAACGACATCCCAAAACTCTTTTGTGATGAAATATTAGAATAACACTACCTGCTTAGTAAACTGTATTCGTTTCCATGGGGCATTGTTATTTTACATTGTTATGTTTCCTCAAAATGCTATGAAAATGACGTTTTTGTCAGTTTTCCGCTCGTATTTTATTATTTAAACGATAGTGCCACAAACTTTTTCTTATAGAATATCGAAGTGTAGTACTAGGACAATCTAAATCATATAATACTTTACCGGGATATTGCTGCTGTTAGCAGAAATAGTATGTTAAATATTCAAAAATTTCAAAATCGGCAACATTTCAATTAGTCTTTACTCAAAACCCGCGTCACGGTTCAATAAAACAAAATATATCACGTGGTAGTTGGAAGTATGTACAAATACATGGAAAAGAAAAAAAAAGTGGGGTCTCGTCATATTTTTAGAAAAAAAATAACAAAATTTACAAAAATTCACAGTCAAAATAAATTTCCCTTTTTTCCATTTAGAACAAGGAAGGGGAAAGAAAAGGGGATATTTCATTTTCTCATAGGGAAAAAACATAGCCAGCAGAAAGAGAAACGGATATTTGTTTTCTGATAGGGAAAAAGTATGATAAATGACAGTCTTTTTTGTGACTTTTGACATTTTTTTTTTCTAAAAGTATGACGAGGCCCCATTTTTTTTTCTTTTCCATGTGTTTGTACATACTTCCATCTACTACGTGATATATTTTGTTTATTGAACCGTGACGTTGTTTTGAGAAAAGACTAATTGAAATGCTGCCTATTTTGAAATTTTTAAATATTTAACAGACTATTCCTGCTAACAGCAGCAATATTCCGGTAAAATTTTATATTATTTAGCTTGTCCTAGTAGTACACTTTGATATTCTATAAGAAAAAGTTTGGGGTACTATTGCTTAAATAAGAAAATACGTGCGGAAAACGGACAAAAACGTCATTTTCATTGCATTTTGAGGCAACATAACAATGTAAAATAACAATGCCCCATGGAAACGAATACAGTTTACTAAGCAGGTAGTGTACATACATATGTGCTAACATATCACCGCAAAAGAATTTTGGGATTTCGTTGCTTTCCCAAGCTTTAGCACTGCAAACATACTCGCATTTCACTTTTCATGAAAAATGGCGGTCACAACCTTGAGCTTTGACATTTTTTACAGTGAAGGGAAAACTTTTTCAGGGCTTCAAAATTGCACATTATTCATTAAATGTGATCTACTTCCAAAAAAAAAAAAAAAAAAATCAAGCAAAACAAAAAAAATACAACTATCGCACTTGTCTGATTTTCAAAATAATGGCTCTTAATCGTAACGCAAAGCACCTTCGTTGTATCAATCACTGTGCTTTCATGAATAATAAAAGAAAAATAGCTGCTTTCCCCATCTTTAATTAAATATTTTAAAAAGTGCGGCAAAAGAAAATTTCGGATATGTCTGCAGATTTAGTAATGTGAAGGTTTATGCCGCTTAAGACAGCAAAGTTCTCATTCAAGTTTCTTATAAGGAGAACTAGGGGGTCTGCCGCATTCATTGAGTAATTTCTGTTATAAGCGAATCAATGTGTTTGTAGTATGCAATTGTATGTCTTACGAAAAGCTCTACTCTCGTTCCTCGAAGCACTAATTAACCTTCTTTAAAAGGAGAACTAGGGGGTCTGCCGCATTCATTGAGTAATTTCTGTTATAAGCGAATCAATGTGTTTGTAGTATTCAATTGTATGTCTTACGAAAGGCTCTACAGTCATTCCTCGAAGCACTAATTAACCTTCCTTAAAAGGAGAACTAGGTAGTCTGCCGCATTCATTGAGCAATTTCTGTTATAAGCGAATCAATGTGTTTGTAGTATGCAATTGTATGTTTTACGAAAGGCTCTACTGTCATTCCTCGAAGCACTAATTAACCTTCCTTAAAAGGAGAACTAGGGAGTCTGCCGCATTCATTGAGCAATTTCTGTTATAAGCGAATCAATGTGTTTGTAGTATGCAATTGTATGTTTTACGAAAGGCTCTACTGTCATTCCTCGAAGCACTAATTAACCTTCCTTAAAAGGAGAACTAGGGGTCTGCCGCATTCATTGAGTAATTTCTGTTATAAGCGAATCAATGTGTTTGTAGTATGCAATTGTATGTCTTACGAAAGGCTCTACTGCCGTTCCTCGAAGTACTAATTAATCTTCCTTAAACAAAAAAAGTTATAAAATTGTTTCTATTTCTGTTGTATAGATCTATACTAATAAATAAATGTGTATATGAGTCTATGTGTCTGTCCACGATAACTACGAAAATATCTGCCACGCATAAATAGGGGTCTTGAAATTCAGGTGAGGATAGTCCAAGACAGATCGTAATGCAACTGTGATACGTGCAAACTGTCATGTTGTAAACGACGAACAGAACCCCGAGACCAATGATTGATTTCTCCAATTATACACTTTATTTTCCATTTTCAAATTAAAATCGAGTTATAACCAAGGTTGTCAGATGACTAAAAGTAAACTTTAAGTGAAATAGTGAAAATAATTCCCCATGTTTTTCCCCAAAAATTCTGATTTTCCCAAAAAATTCCCCATGAACTAAAATTCCCCTGGAGGTTCAAAATTCCACTAAATGAGGACAAAACCCCCAATCTGGCAACACTGCATAAGACTTTCTTTGCAATTTTTTTTAAACATATGTGGTGTAATATTTTTACAGGTTAGATAGGTTAAATATTTCGCATTGAAATTATGAATTAATGCATAATTTGTAAATATTCGTTGCTCTTTTTTTTTCTTTTGCATTGGATAAAACTTGTTACGACTACGCCGTAAACCGTCTATTGCCAGTCCTGCCAAAAAACTCTTCCGTCGAACACATGACGTAGAGGAGGATGAATTGTCTTAAATCCCTATGAGAGAAGTTTTCATTCATTAGAAAGTAACAGGAAGAATAATATGTATCTTGTCTATTTAACAATAGGACGCTCGTTTTTATTCAAATTTCATAAAAATATTTCACACCAGATTTTTTTTATTATTATTATTTAACTGACTTATTAAGCATACATCTGCGTGGCTTAAATTTAACTTATTTTATAAAATTTGTTTTAATTTCAATTTACATTTAATCATGTTGTCGGCTTCAAATTGATTCCTTCCGATCGTTCTAGGGTTAAACCCTCTCCCCTCTTCAAAACAATTATTTGATGAAGAACGGTTGTGGAATTTATAAAATAAGACTGCTATCAACCATGTTAAACAAAATATCAGAATAAAAATCATTAAATTATTTGAATATTTTTTGTCAGATTTTTTTTTTTAAATTTAAAACTAGATTGTTCTGGCACTTGCACCGACCACCAGACCTACAACAGGTGCACGCGTTCCAAATTTGTTCCTAATTAATTCAATGGTGAAAACACACTAAAACAAAATCAACTAAAAAAATAAACCTATGGCTGTATGATCCATGAAGGATCAGGGCCTAAAGTGCCCAAATCTGTTTATCCCTGGTCCCCGAGGTGCTATCAGCATGTGCCCCGGCCACGTGGTCAACCCAACGCACAGTGGAGTATTTGACCCGAAATCCTGGCCAAAAATATTTTTCTATGTAAATATATTAGTCCGATTGCCTTGAAATTGTTAGCTGTTAATGGGTATCACTATGGCATGTTTGGTATTGTAAATAAAGTCTACAGCATTGACGATTCATTTACAGAGACAACCAAAAGACTTCCCTTACATTATGGTCTATTGGAAAAAAATCGTTTGCTCTGTATTTTAATGATATTACACTATTTTAAACGTACTGAAATTTATATACATCACTAAGGTGTACTAAGGCGCTTACTGTAGAATATAGCGTGCATAGAATATATCATTCATTTACAGGGACGCACAAAAGAATTTGGCTGAAGAATAAATTTAACTATTGAAGTCTATGTCCAACAATTGTCCCAAAACCTGGCCAAAATTATTCTTGTCCTCTAACAGCTACTGATCTGCGTTTTTATTTGAATTATGGAGTAAAAATGGTAAAATAAAGTCTTATTTATAAATCAAAACATTTATTCATGAATTTCATCACTATTACTGTCATCAAGAATATTAACATTTGTGATATCACTTCCTAATAACAAATTTAAAACTTCAGAAGATAAAGGCTTTCTTTTCTTGTTTGTGTTGCATCTCATGCCCGTTATTAGGGGGTCAGATGTTAAAAGAAGCATATTCAGGACATCCATATTGCAGGCCACGCGCGAAAACTTTCTTGTGTAGTTTAATCTGTACGACCTAATATGTTTATTGCGAGTTTCTGCAGCCTCTTCACTTAGTTGACCTATTGGCAGACTAGCTTCTTTTATGACATCTGCTCCATGACAAAGTACCTTGTGCATTGTAGGGGACATGGGATAAAAATCATATAGCGTCACATACATTTCAGCAGTTTTTTGGCAATATTTTTCAAATTCATCTGTATTAATTTTATATCCGCAACACAGTATGTATCTAATATCACTTTTAGTCGATATATCAAAATCTTATCGACTCCGGTTATTGCTGCCGATATTTCATATTCTTCAAAAAACCTTCTGTTGGTATTTCCATCGTTCATATTCCCAAAATTTGCTTTGGAAATATCCACTAAGAGCCCGAGTTGTTGTTTGAAATTATCCTGAATTTCTCTTTTTTTATTTTCTACCGCTTGTTTCTCCTCAGAAGAAAGGCGGGCTTTTCCTTTTCTTACAGGCAATCTATATGCTACATGTAATATATCCTCGAAAAATCGTATACGAGCATGTAGCAAGGAAAGCCCGAAACTTAAATTTTCTTTCTTACACTCCCTCTTCTTTGATAAGTCATTAAACTCAGATGAAGTAGCATCGCATATGTAGCACCTCATAGTAGATTTGATGTATATTGCGGCATTGCATACTTTACCATCCACCATGGTGAATAACATTCTATGTCTTATGGACACATCGTCAATTTCTGTGCTGGTAAGTGCTGTGATTTATGATTTGATATATTTTATTTCTTCTTTTGTAACGTCATTTGTCTCCTTGATGAATCGAATTCTTAAAGGTCAACAGTAGCGAGGTGATGATGGTGTTGGGTTTTGCCAGAGAATTTTCTTTTCGGACCCGTAAAGTAACTGAAGAGGAACCACAGAACTTTGAAAAATATTGGAGTCAGAATCGGCTACATTTTCAAACTTAATTTTATATTGCCTCTGCTGTGACTTGTCACAACCCCACTTACTTATTAAAATTAAAGAAAGTTTTTCGTCATCACTCAAATGTTCTACAACTTCTCTTAGATGTAAAATCAGTCGTGTTGCCGTATGATCCATCAACGTTTGCACTTTTACATCGGCACACGTCTCTGTCACCCTGTGAATATCTGGACAGCATTCTTTTTTTACCCTTTGAAGAACAGAATAGAACGGAAAAAAGCTTTTATTCGTTTCTCGTATTTTCTCATATTGGGCTTTAGTAAGTCCTGCTTCTGTATACATGGACAAAGCATGTAAAGGTGATAACTGGCGAGATTGCTCTTGTTCTTCACGACTTTTTTGCATGGCCTTTACATATTTTGTTGGTCTTCAGGGACTTTGTGTAAGATCTTTTACGATATTGGAAGCATCTACTTTGAATGATTCACGCAATTTCATTTGGTTAATATAGGTCAATACTTCCACGTCTTTTGATCGAACGTCTTTGGTTTTGCGGCGTTTGCTTCTTTCACTTTATTTTACAAAAGATTTTTGAGGACGACCGGGATTGACTCCTGCAACAATAACAATTACTTACTAAATATATTTCTAATAATAAAAACAAGTTTCATTTCACTGCACAGAAAACGAAATATAAGCAAAAAACGAAGCACACAATAATAATAAAGTAAAGGGTTCGCATCTGTTGTGTTTCACGTACCCTTAATTGGCAGCAATAGAGTGCCGTTTAACCATTCGACATCGTTTTCTTCTAATCTTGACCTTGTTTTATGAGCAGCTAACCCTTTTTGCTTGAATTGGTTTTTAATAACAGAGATCTTTTGCTTCATCTCAGCTATCCTTGGATCACCTTCAGAATAACCTCTTAACAAATCTTCCTCCATAAATTTAAGCTTTCCATCAAACGTTGACTCATTTGAGTGTTTCATGATGACATACAACTCATTTCGAGTCATAGACCTAAATCCAAAAGGCCCTGTTAACAAAATAAATAAAAAACTAAATAGCAGTAATTTATATCAGAAATTGTAGAACCTAACAAAAAAATTCGTTAAAAATAGGGGGGCGGTTTCGGGCGGCTGATTTTTTTATAACTATCTTGTATACTAGGTACTGCATGTTACACAATAGTTTTCATAGCTTAGATATGTTTAGAAATATAACAAAATCCTTTCTAAATATTACAGATAATTATATTTATGACACTGTTAATTACATCTAAGTTATCGACCATAACGAAAAAAAACAGCTAGATATTTATCACGCAAATATAGTGTTTATAAAGTACATACCTGGTTTAGAATAGTCCATCACAACAATAATTACTAACTTGTTAAGACGCAAAACTACAAGAGATTTCAAAAGACTAAAATCTGAGCGCATCGGAAAATCACACGACCACTGTAGGCGAACGGCAACTTCCGACTGATCACGTGACTCGCTGTGGCGCGCAAGCGCATTGAGCGTTTCAGAATCGGATGCAGAAACTACTTAACATAATGAGGAATAATAAAGCAGGCTAGGAAACCTATTTTTAAAATAATCATTTTTGGCCAGGTTTTTGGGGCTAAATACCACACTGTGCAACGCCAGAACCTCGGTGTTTAGTTCCCAAGCAAGCTTGGTACTCATTTTATCGACATCGAAGGGATGAAAAGTTTAGTGAACCTTGCCCAGCCAAAAACAGAACTCGCGTCCTGTAGCGTGGCAGACAGGCATGCTGACCACTACGCTACTGGGCTTCAATAAACCCAACTAAAAAAGTTAGAATTCGTTGTTTTAAAATATTTTTTATAAATTTATATTTTAAGTGGAGAGATTAATTGCATATTTATTGACATTTGCTGCTTTGTGTAGCAGGTTAGTTATTTTTTAAATATTTCAATGACTTACTGATTTGTAGTGATATTTTCATATTTATGTATTATTTAGGGTATTGTTATATTGGAAACAAATCAAAATTCAAAATAATCATGGCCACTTGACTGTGAAAAAGTATTTGTAGGCTATGCAGCCTTTAGAAAATGGTGGTGAGGGAGCTATGAATTAACCCCTTGAGGGGCACCGGTATATATTATATACCACCTACGATTAATGAAGTTTTACACCAGAAAAATTTTATTAAATTTTACTTTTCTAATTTTGGTGGAAAAAAAACCGTAAAATTGCCTTTACTTATTTTGAAATAGAATTTTTCAAAGATTCCGGTGGGAATTCAGCATTTCACAAACGTAGTTGCTTGCCCCTCAAGGGGTTAAGACAAAATAGTATATATATATTTTTTCTATTATACTTGAAATATTGTCATACACGTTTACCGATCAAAATTTAAAATTTACCCCATCAAAATCTTTTAATAAATTTCTGGCGTGAGTACTAAATTTCTGAATTAAATAGTCCAAACTAACAACTCTTATTTTCGCCCATTTAACACGTTGACTGCCGCAAAAAGTAAGAATTTTCAAATTTCTTCTTAAAAGTCGTTTGCCACCACAAATGGCTTCTGAAAGGTAAATTTCGCTTTACTAATACAGCGAAATTTCTGCCAATAAATAAGGCAATTTTTTAATATTTATAATAATGGTGAGAACGTAATAAATTAAAGCCACGAATATTAAAGCTACGAGTATACTCGTAGCGTGGCAGTCAACGTGTTAAAACATTATCGAGAAGTAGGCGATGCATTTAACGAGGTAACGTAATTTCCGGCATATAATCCGTGGATAAAACAAATCTGTTTGGACACAGAATTTTTATTTAGTTATTGAAGCCAAATTTTTACTGCGATTTAAAAAGTTACATTTTATTTTTAAAATTTTCTGGGTCGAAAAATGATTGTTTGATCCACGGATTATACGCCGGAAATAACAGTACTTTTAACGCCAAATCTGGTAACATTTCATCAAATGTTATCAAATTAGGTCGTCATTTGATGACTTTTAACGTTACTTCACATGCTGCGTCTCGAAAAACAAACAGACATGCAGTTAAATTGAAATTCTTTACATTTTGCACTAAAAGAGCAAAAATTTCCGTGCGTTTTAAAACCCTTCAAACCTCATTCAAAGACACTTCCACAATAATAGATATGAATTAGGAATTTTCGTAGAAATACAAACATTTCAAGAAACGTAAAAATTCAAATTGTTCTTTTGAATATTTTTAAGTTGAATAAAAATAAAATATTTTATTTCATTTACATATTTTAAATAAAAACATTTTTCTATGATTTAAATTTTCACTGTCAAAGTATTTTGCAAAATGTCTCGTTTGAAATTTTTATTAAAGTATTTTTAATTTTAATAAATGCTGTTCTAAATGCCTCCAACTGTTATGTGTCACTTTATACATGACATTGTTTTCCTCTTCCTTATTGAACGAAAAAAAATCGATAAGGATAGGAATTAAAACTGTCATTTATTTTGATAATTATCACCGTGTTAACCTTCGATTATTTTTAAAAGGGAAAAATATTAAATTTTTGACAACTGTTTAAGAGAACCATTACAAATCGTGAATATACGAATTAGTAAAAATAAATCAAACATTGCTTGATGAATATTTTCAAAAAATAAAATCTTTCATTTTGAGTTAAATATTTTGTCTTGTTGATGATTAAAATTTTGACTGTCACGATTATCACCGAACTGGCAGTACTGAAATTTTTACTGAAGTCCACTTTTAATTGTAGTAATAATACGGAATTTTAAATATAGCTTTTCTTCCTCCATTTTGTTTATCAGATGACAAAACAATAGAAATTAAAGCTGTCATTATTTTAACCCTTTATCTACTGACGGTACTTATAAGTACCACTCACTTTAAACTTTCATCTCACGTTGAATATTACTAATATTCTAATGGTACTTTGCAAAAACACTCTTTTAACTCCACTTTATACGCACACATGGCAGTAGTAGTTCTAGGTTTGTTATTTTTGCGAGGAAGGAGGCTATCTTTGAAACAGTCGATTTGTTTTATGCCGACATTTTGTACAGATTGTCACGCGATCTTTTTATTGCTGCAAACGCAGTAACGGATATAAGATAAGTGTTGGATTTTTTTATGTGTTCATTATGATCTTAGAATACAATTTGACTAGTTATTTTAGGTGAACAGTATATGTATTTGATTTAACAGTTGAATTACTCGGTGGTACTTATAAGTACCGTCAGTACACTGGGTGTTGGAGAAAAACTTCTTGTTTGCTTTTCGTCTGTGTAGTTATCCATCGTTTTCACATGTTTTAAAATGTAATTACTAAAATGTAGTGTAGTGATATTTTTCCTAGTATTTATTTTCTGTTTCATTATTATTTTTTATAGGAAATCGAGAGAGTCGTGGCACCCACTCTTTTTTGCTAGGCTAGAAATGGCATATGTAAATTCATATATTGCATATGTGGAGATGCGAGAGAACATGTTATCCCTGGGATACAGACATAGCATAACTAAAGGACTGCTAACAAGATCGAAACCTTAAAAAAAATTGTTTTTGACCCTTTCAGTGGCAAATAATTTTCAATGCTAAAGTTTTGAAATAAATGATTGGACAAGAAATTTATTTGTAAAAAAAAAAAAAAAAAAAAAAAAAAAAAACACCTTGTGGGATTTCTGTTACGATGATATTTTAGTCATAATGTACTGACGGTGCTTTAAAGTACCACTTTAATTAATTACCTCTAAGGAATAAAATTCAGTTTAACTTGGACCTCTATTGTATTAGGCTGTCAGTTGCGCCAGTCTCTGGCGCCGATTTTGCTTTACCAAGCGGGAGGGTATCTGACGTCATTTATCCTTAATAACTCGTCGACGTCCAACGCCATGGCGTCTACTTAATGTTTCAGCGGCATTCATCCAATTTGTATAAGCACTAACAACGATATATCGCGAACAACCCACGGGTCGTGCAGTTTCGGAGATACTCGTTCTGAGCCGACGGACCATTGAATTATGTCCTCTATCAAAGTAGCTTGGATCAACAGCCTTTAACATCACAAGCAGAAGAAAACGCAAAAATGATTCCTCAGAGCCCCCCCCCCCCCCCTAGCAGCAAATAAATACCATTCCCACTTGGTGACTTTATTGCGAAATGTGTGGAAGGTCATAATGTTTTGGCTCTTTGGTGTACATATATATATGTTGTTTATTATCGGGTAACCAAGAAAGTTCGTGCAGTTTTTGAGAGCGGTTTGTTTTTACGCGTAGGTGTGGTCAAACTGATTCTGATGACGTCATATCTGCACATTCCCTTGAAGCCTCATTCAGTCAAAAGTTATTTAGTGAATAGCATGTTTCGCTATCAGCTTTGCAGGAAGTGCAATCTTTGAAATAACATATTGATGACAAAAGAGATTTTGAACCCTTTTTCGCTTTACCAGTTCAAACAGGATAGTTACGAACAGTTAGCAACAGTTCGGGACAGGACAACAGTTAGGAAACAAAGCTTCTGAGGCCGCTAGAAGAATATGCTCCGCGTTTGGAGGGACTTCGGTGAGTGAACGGACCTCTGAAAAGTGGTTCAGCCAATTCTCCCCGGAGACGAGAGCCTCGGAAAAAACCGAAAATAACCCCGGTGTTTGTCATCCATCCCCCTAACCAAAGTCCAGTTGCAGAATAAAATCAAGCAGAATCCTCATTAAACATGCCAGGAGCTTGCCTACAGGACTACGGTATCTAACGATACCATCTGATTTCATGTGCATAACGTTGGGATGACGTGGAAACTGAAGAAGTGGGCTCCTCATGTTCTGTCCGAAGGAAATAAGCACCGACGCACAGAGGAATATTTGACCCAAAATCCTGGTCAAAATTATTATTCAAGTGTTATAAAGTTAAAAGCATTGCTGTTGATTTACTATTAGTAAATACATTTATTTAATTTTATATTCATACTAGGGGGCTCTGCCCCTTGCAAGCTACGCTCTCCAACCCCCGTTCAGACACCACAGAATCTAAAAACACGCCAATCTGATGGGTTTTCAAAATATTAGAGAAGATTGAATTATACAGAAAAAAGCTGTGCAGATCTCCCTGTAAACGGGTTTTCATTCAATTCCCTGTGATTGCAAAAATTTAAGGGCGAATCAGTTGCTGTTAAGACATCCAATGGTTGTTTTCGTTTTTGATTAAAGAGGATCAGTTAAATATTTGAAAAGAAGCTAAAATAAAATGAATTAAGTATACAGAGTCTTTGTCTCCCGTTATTTTAAAACAATCTCTATAACAATAGCCTAAATCATGTGACTGTTATCAACAGTTCCGGGAGGACCACTTCGCTTTTATATTCAAGGTGCCATTTGGTACTTTAATGTTAGCCAGGCACAGTTGATAAGTTGCCAAATATTATTCTATCGCCCTCATTTCATCTATATTATAATAGTTCGTCATCAACTGCCATAAACAAATACGGTCTGATCCCTTCTTTTTTCATATGAAAGTTTGGCGAAGATGTCATATACGGGAGCATCATCATGCATCATAGCATACATGATAGACGCCAATTTGGGGAACGCATCAACAGCATAAACAACAACATCCGGCTTACCATATCCAGCAAAATAACGATACTTTGGCGCAAGTTAAGTACCCGTTGCGTATATGACAGTGGCGTCAGAAAAAAATCGCGCCAATATGGGGCCGTATATGACATCTGTGCCGAAATTTTTCCATTTTTATTAAAAAATCAAAAAATTTTTTTCGATTAAAACTACATAAAAGTTGCCTTGGTCGCAGAGAATTCTTGGTACTGTTACGCTATCCGGGTGCAGATCTCGCCAATAGCTTTCTTTCAACTCGCCAGTTAGCATTTTTTCTCGAGTGGTAAATTAAAATATTGATTTGAAGTTGAAATTAAATGTCATGGTTTTTTGCATTATTTAATATTTGGCCAGATGTTATATACGCACTGCAGGTTTGGCGTGATTTTTTTTTACGAAATTTTGGCGAAAACCTCGTTTTCGAATACCAGTTACAGGGCTCCCAAATGGTCCGCCAACTGAATACCAATAAAACGTAACAGAAAATTGTATGGTAGGTTTGCGCTAGAATTAACTTTTAAAGGTGGTTGTGGGGCGGTTTGTAAGAAAAATCTAAAAAGAAAAATTTTCTAAAATAATATTGGTATTCAGTTGGCGGACCATTTGGAGCCCTGCAGTTACATATGCATTTTTGGTATTACTTAGTTATCCCGTCGTCCAAAAACCTATCGCCTAACTATAAGATTAAATGCCAATAATGGTTGATCGTAAATGTCACATTCACTTGACTTTAAGCAATTTACACGTGTTTACGTCATCAAGTGATTTTTATTTCGACGTTTTATTTGTATATTTATTATCGTTACATTAATTTATTTGTTCTTTCGTTATCTAAAATAAAAATTATGTCAATTTGTGTAGTTTGGCGATTTATATAATTTGGCGAAATTGGTCGACGGAATAACTAAGTTATACCGTATTTTTTAATTATTTTCTATTATTTTCAAAAGGAAATAACAAAAAAAATTAATAACTATAAAACAAAATATAATAAAACACTCATACTACAATTTATATTAAAACACACATACACACATAAATAACGCCTGCATTCAACAGATAAAGGTATATATTAATATTTTACAGACATACATACAATAAATACAATAAACCCATCTGGAGTGAATAATTAGCCAGAGCCAGGAGTCGAACCCGGGACCACAGTATACAAGACTGCTGCTCTAACCACTGAGCTACTCCGGTCTATTCATCGTTGTCCCGTCATCCAAGGCTGTCGTATAGATGGCTGGTGAATTCCCCGACATGGTTTATTAGTGAGAAATTGCAGACTCAGGCATCGGCCGGAGTAGCTTAGTGGTTAGAGCAGCAGTCTTGTATACTGTGGTTCGATTCCTGGCTCTGGCTAATTTTTCACTCTAGTTGGGTTTATTGCATTTATTGTATGTATGTCTGTAAAATATTTATATATACCTTTATAGAACAAAATAATTTATATAATTTCAAAAAAGAAATAAAAGTAAATAAACATTTATTATTAAATAAACAACAATAGCTGGGTTACCATGTTAATCAAAATAATGCCATTTTGTCGCCAATTAGGTACCCCGGTGCGTATATGGCATCTGTGCCTAATATTTTTCTTTTCGTTTTGTTTTGTAAAAAGAAGAAAGAAGTGAAAGCCATCAATTTAAAATGTTTCAGTTTTAAATGTAAGTTTTGTATTTTAAATAAAATGAATGAAAGGATTATATTTTAAATGAAATTAGTGAAATAAAAAAAAAATGCGACGGGACCTGCGTCACCTGCGTCTCGCTAACATAAAAATACCGTCAGAATTGGTTTCTCTATCAGAATCTTTCGATTTGGCGAAAGATTGTTCAAGTAAATTGAATTATGAATAAAAGTAGCATGATACATTTCTTAGCATACATTTAAGGGAAGCCAAACTGGTCGCCAAATTAGTTTAAAATAATAATAACCTTTTCTGAAATATGAAAGAAAATATCTGTTATGATTAAAATTTGAGTTGCCATCATTAGAAAAACGTATTTAAAATTAGAAAAAAAATTAACATTTCGAAAACTAATTCGAATATAAAAATTCTAATACCAGTTTTGATATCTGTGGATCAATACGGCTTTTTGGTGTTCATTTCATCGCAAAGTATTCCATATTTTAGGAGAAATTGCCGTGAAACACAATCAGTTGTTTAATCAATCGTTTCAAAGAATCGTTTCATAAATTCGTTTCATTTCAGCCGTTTCATATATCCGTTTCATAAATTCGTTTTATCAGGATTTTATATATATAGGGTAGATAAATGTATACATTTATTTAAAAAAATAAATGTATTATACAAAGGTTACTTAAGGCTGCTAGTCACTGAGCTATCTTACTACTTTCGCTAATGCTACATCTATGGGTACGAGATGCATTCGTATATTTAAAATATCTTCTCGGTAAACTAATATATTTCACTCATTTTTTTCTTTATATTCTTCTTCAAAGTCTTTTATGTTTTTCATATTTATGAAACTAGTTCTAAAACATATGCTTAATTTAATATTTTATGTCTTAAAAGCAAACAAAGTATACGATTTTAACACTTCACATAAAAATAAGTATACATTTTATAAAGATTTTGACAACTAAGAAAAAAAGTGACATCCTTTAAGAAGAATACAAAGGAAAAAGAAATTAAAAATATTAATTTCCTAAGGAAATATTTTTCAAAATACGAATACATCATATGCCCGTAGGCTTAACATTGGCGAAGAGAATTTGGAAGTTGAGTGATACGCAGCCTGTACTGTTTACCGTTTATAAGAAAAAAAGTAATTATTGATAGAATTGTTTTATTCACTAGTAATGTTTAATTAAATGTATTAACTTTTACTATATATAAAATTTATTATTTATATTTTATAGTACTCATTACATTTAATTTACATTTAATAATACATTTAGTAAAGTGACGTCTCTCTATTATTGATATGCTAGTTTTTGAATGTATTTAATAGACTGCAAGTTTCAATCTATTTCTTCAGAACTCTGTTCTTCATCTTCTTCATCACTCTATTGTTGGCTTTTATCTGAATTACCATCAGAACTAGCTGGAAAAAAAACATTGTAAGTTCTCGTTATTGTATGACTTGCTCGTTTTCCTTAGTCGTTGTCTAGAGCAGCTTATAAAACTGCTTAAAAGAAGCCAATTCAGGACATCTCTGTTGCAAACTTCTCTATTGCACTTTCATAAGTACTTTGTACAGTACCAAACTTCTCCATTGCACTTTATGAGTACTTTGTATCGTACTGTCTAAAGTGTTTGTTTCTGGCCTCGGTAGCTTCTTCTGATAGTTGTACAATGGGTAAGACTGATTTCTTAACAACAGATGCACCTTTAATCAAAACTTTGTGCGTTGTTTGAGTCATGGTGGTGCCAATTGTAAAGGTTCACTTACAGTCTGACTGTTTCATCAGCATATGTCTGGAAATTTTTTCATCAGTAGGGTGACCACTTCTTATGACTTTCAATATTATTTTTTTTACCTTTTAACCCCTTCGGGACGGGAGCCTTTTACGAATTTTTTTAATCTTTTATCATCGTTTCTTAAAAACAGAAATTTGTGTCTTCTTGAATCGAGAAAGTGCGCTGATTAAATAAGGCAAATTTTACAGTTAAATTTTACTGGTGAGGTAAAACAAGGATTCTGAGCTCTTCATGCGGCACGTATACGTGCCGCTCGTCCCCAAGGTGTTAATAAGCTCTGCATCTACAACACACATTTTTAATTCCTTCCTTTCTCCTCTTATGTTTCACCTATGAGCCTCCGAAACTAATTAGGGAAACTTTTTTCAATAAATAAGTACATATAATTTGAAGCCGATCGTACATTTCTATAAAGAGATATCCAGTTGCGTGTGTATGTACAAAGCTACCTACATACACACTTACATACACATAGCATCTTTACGTGCAAAAGCTCTCTTTAATATCCTGTAAGCTAAAACCTGCATAACGATAGTAAAAATATATTAATTTTCATCTCTTAAATTCGGTGACCTCAAAACAGAGAATTTAAGTAGTCCTCCCGAAAACAAATTATATATAAAAATGGCAGCAATATGCGGAACTTTTTTTTCTGAAATTGGCACTCAAAACTATAACGAATACGATTGTAACCCATTAACGGTCGCTTAATATTTGGAAAAACCATCGAAAAAGTACCTACTTTTTTATTACAGAAATTGAATAATGATAAGGTTTCTATATAAAATGTGCAATTAGTTTTTTTAAGGCGAAAAAAAAAAAAGATGTTACAGAATAAACTCACATTTGTGGAAAAACAATCATGCGAGAATTCTGTGTTTTAATGTTTGGTTACTCCATAAAATTTAATGAGAATAAAACTTTTATTTTTCACATCTTAGACCTCTACTTATCATTATCAAACTTTTAGAAATAATATTTTAAATAATACAATTTACATTAAATTTTGATTATTAATAATAATTTTCAATGTGATATATTTTGAAAAATGCAATACAACCCCCAGCATCACAATCAGCGCCAAAACCGAAGCCTATGGCGTATTCAAAGACTTCACACCGAAATGCCAGTTAAATGTTTCTGGTTTCAGAAGTTTTATACAGCAATAAATCTCCAGCCCGGAAATATGACGGTCACGAGAAATAACGAACGACACCTCAGCCCGTGATATTGACGGGAGCAAGAATAAGGGGATAATTCAAAAATGGCGCGACAAAGCCCGACACACCTTTAAAAAGCTTTCGATACGTTTAAATTAGAGCCAAAAACGCTTTAAATATAACTCTTTTACAAATTTAATGTTTTATTATGACATTCAAATTAACTATTTAAATTAACACTAGTTTAACACTAAGCTCTGACCTTTCTTAAACACTTAACTGTTTTGCTCGAAAAGAGTTCGGGCAAGAAAGTTAGCTTGCTACGTTACTAAAAGCTTTTCCACACCTCAAATTTTTACCTGAAATCTTCGGTTCATTAAATGGAAGACTTTTCTCGGTTATTTAAGGCAAACATTTTTGCATTTAAAAAGTGGTGTTGTCTCCCTAATTTTAGTTTATAGTGTCAAGAAAATGTGACAGTTAAGTGGTTAACCCCTTCGGGACGAGCGTCTTTTACAGAATTTTTAATCTTTTATCACCGGTTTATAAAAACAGAATTTTTTGCCTAATTGAATAGGGGAAATACTCGGATTAAATAACACAAAATTTACAATAAAAATTTACTGGTGAGAATAATCACTGATTCTGAGCAATATTCGCTGCACGAATACCGATCTCTCGTCCGCAAGGGGTTAAACACGGAAGCCTCGTTCAACTTCAGCTCAACAATTCATTCAGACACAAAAGAAATTACATTTAAACATAATAAGGATGCCAAAAAGAAATAAAAAACCATGTCTTCTCCCAAAGAAACTTTATTTTTAACTGAGGCCAACAGCCACCGGACATGAATCGGGTTCCTGAAATAAACATAGATCGACGTGCCAATTAGTCAACTATTAAAAAATAGAATTTTTACAATTATTAATGAAATTTTAATTTTTGTATTTTTGGCCAGCTTTTTGGGTCAAATAACCGTGCAACGGTTTAACATGTGCTTGGCATTGCTGTGATGCCACAGCAAAGCCTCGTTCCTGGACCAAATATTGACAGGTGACGAAAAATAGGTCATGTATGATAGCCGGAAGAGAAAATATCACTGATTGATTTCTGGTTCCGTCTGGTTGGCCGCCAAACCGGACCTTCATCAAAAAAGGATGATGCTGTGTGTTTGGTGGACGAGCGCTTGAATGAATTATTTATTATGAATTCTTAGAAAGCCGGTCAACCATCACAGCTGACGTCTACTCGTCATACTTACAAAGGGTGTCAGCTGCTGTGCTCCAAAAGCAGTCAGAGCTGGTCAACAGGAGAGGTGTTCTCCTCCTTCACGATAATGCTAGACATCATACGGCGAACGCGACCAAGCACGGGATCGAAATACTAGACTAGGAAGTTTTGCCACATCCACCTTACTCCCCGGACGTTGCCCCATCAGACTATTATTCGTTTTGGGCCATGGATAACTAACTATCTGCGGGAACAGTAATTCCGAAACCGAGATGATGTCACAAAGGCTATCACACAATTCTTGTATAAAAAGAAAAGTAAGTGCATTTATAAGGTATGTCTTGTTGGAAACATGTAATTAATGCCGATGGTGACTATTTGAATGAATAAAATAAGTGTTTAAGAGTTTTATGAGTCGTTTTTTATATCTGATAAATTACACGAACTTTCTTGGTTACCTGGTAAAAATAAAATCTTTGCTCATATATGAGTTCCTTCTACCCGTATCCATGCCATTTGGCATGTTGTTATCTCATGGCATGAGCTTGAAAATGAGATAAATAAAACAAAGGATTAAGCATAACTGCCAATTCTTCCGCTTTTTCAGACCACAAAAATTTAATAGATATTTTTGCTTTATTTAATCGTCAGATTACGGAGATTTAAAAAGGTAAAATTTACTATAAAATTTTTGTGGTACAAAAAAAGCGTAAGATGTTGGCAGCTATGGATTAAGGCATCAAAATTATGGTTACAGTGACAATTTTCTAAAAATTTTAAATGCAACACCCAATTCTTTTACATCGCAAAATCATCTTCCATATAGAGCGCTAAACAAATAATTTTAGCGGTAGAAATATAGAAAAATAAACAAAGAAAAATAAAAGCAGAGGGAAGGATAAAACTGTCCACATACGGGACAAAAACGAAATAATTCTACTCGTATTACAAAATTTATAAGTTTTATGTACGCAAATGGTGATACGTTACATGCAACAATAAATTACAGAAGGAAGACAATATAGAATATCGTTTTCTGGCGTTCAATATGTCACACTCACTTAGCAGATTTGACATATACTTGTATACCTAGAATTTTTGCACTAAGAGACAAAACCGATTGAGATCCTGTTGACCAGGGAAATACTAAATGGCGGTAGTTGACGATGTCACCAACTTGTTCTTGCAGTCTACGTGGAGCACGAAATAGTCGTCTTAGCTTTTGTTTTATGTCGTCATTTCTACCGATAAAACTAGTTTTTTTCACTCTATTTATGTTTTTAGGATGAAAGAATTGGGTATTACGATTTAAAATTTTCATAATTTT
Organism: Maratus speciosus; assembly: GCA_963932465.1. Lineage (NCBI taxonomy): Eukaryota > Metazoa > Arthropoda > Arachnida > Araneae > Salticidae > Maratus > Maratus speciosus. Next base: position 283,443,132 of record OZ010789.1, on the reverse strand, counting down.
GTCACATTAACCGCAGTAATTGTGAGAATTCGATTGTTGTTCTTTACCTATTTTTCAAGCCATACCATAGTACAACCTCATCCCAAATGAGATCATATATCGACAAAGTTTTTCGTTTTTTTATCACCCTTTATTTACAAACTGGTTACAAATAGACTTTTTCTTTAAAATGAATACCCCTATTATAGGCGTTACTCTTGCACTATGCATTATTTACGAAAAAAAGTTTTGTGTTATCGTGTAAATATTATCGTATAAATGACAGAGCTGCCGCCTGCAGTTTTTAACCCTTTGGGCTCCGAAGTCTTTTACACAAATTTTAATCGGTCGGCACCACTTTTTTAAGGAAGTTTCCTTCAAATACACCATTTCAAAAATACTCTGATTAAATAAGGCACATTTTGTTTACCCTTATTACTGATACCAAATACAAATTTTGCAAAGAAAGATGATGTCGCCGCATCGGCGACAACGGAGTGCAAAGGGTTAATATCTTTTTTCATTATTATAGTTACCTATCGCAGAATTTCTCCATTAAATAAAACTAATATTTCTTTAAAAATATATAATTGTTTTTAAAAAGTCCGGAGACTTAAGGGTCCTGTTCCTGCCGGCGAAGACACTCACGAGCTAATGCTAATCCTATGGGGAGGGATTTTTCTAATATCTCGTTTGCATTTCGACATTTTTAAATAATTTTTTTTGCATTGGTTAGCCGAGGTCCGTCTCTACAGCGCACTTTGGTTACTTTTTCGATTTTGGTTGCAGATATTTTTTAGAATGACACTTTCATTTTCAGAACCGGTTTTGAAAATGAAAGTAACTTTATTAAAAATATCTGCGACCAAAATCGAAAAGTAACCAAGGTGCGCTGTAGAGACGGACCTCGGCTATCCAATGCAAAAAAAAATATTTAAAAATGTCAAAATGCAAACGAGATATTAGAAAAATCCCTCCCCATAGGATTAGCATTAGCTCGTGAGTGTCTTCACCGGCAGGGACAGTACCCTTAATAGATCTGCAACACCGGTACTGATTTCTAATCGAAGTTTTTATATGTATAGTACACTGATTGTATAAAACCAAATATTATGTATAGATTTGAGAAACTTTGTATAGATCTGAGAAATGTGAGAGCACCACACATGCGCGGTGTTACACATACCCAAAAGACGCGAATTCATATTAGTCAAATAAAATTAAAGAAACATCAAAAATATTGTTAAAAATATATATTTATTTCTTAAAAAAACGATTCAAAATGTTATATTTACTTCATTAGTAAATTATATTTCCTTTCAACTCTGAAAGAAGAATCAATACATATTATTATAAAAAAGTATATCAATTACCATAAATCAATAAACTTCACCGATAAAAAATTATTCAATATTATATCCGATGATGCAAGAATTCTCTTACATTTTTTCAATAAATATTTATGATAAATATTAATGATAAATTTGAGAAGCCGAAAAAATGTGCCTTACATCAAATATAGAAAATTCATTTTTGAAAAGAAAATGTAAATAAATTTTACATGCACAAGAAAATTCATTTTGTGTGTAGAAGAAAAAAAAATTACATAAACTTTATAAATAAATTTTCTAAAAGAAAAGTTTGAATGAATGGGAAGACTTTTGCCTCGACCACGTAATTTAAGGGTTAACAAAGAAACACATGAAGCGAAAGTTTCAGAAAGATTTGACAGCGAGATAGAAAACAACAACATTCATGTTAAGCGCTTATTATTTAACATAATATCTGAAGTAGTATTATATACAATTAAAAACATTTTTATCATTTTAAATTTTTTAGATGTTGAAGGTTTGACGTAATCATCAGTGTCAGTTTGTTCATTTTCATTTCCCTCCGAATTTGCATTGGTTCATACTCCTGCAAGTCAACGCCTTTGAAATTACCTTCTCCAGCAAGATATCGATTTCTGCTTTGTCGCTGGCTGAGTTTGAAGTGATTTCATTATCTCCGGGAGAGTTGATATATGGCACTTTTCATTGATAAGAAATTACAGACAAATAGATGCCAGCTTTCCTGCAGCTGCAGGCCTAAGTATACTCATTATACACTAGAATGATATAAAAAGAAGTGATGGAGAAGCCGGTCCCTTGTGGGATATCGTAAATTTTCAATTACAGGGGACTATTTTTATATTCTATTCGCCCCACTATTAAAAAAAATACATTTTTTTAGTATATTTCTGTTGCAAATGTTCTCAAAGTGTATGTAAAAGATTTTTGTTTTAAAAAAGTGGTGCGAGGTAACATTAAAAATTATTCACCTTGAAACTTTACGATACCACCACGTAGATGGTGACTGGGAACAATCCATGTTATTTTAAACCCCAAATCAAAAGGTTTTTGGAAAATCTACTCAAATGTTGAATCTGTAGGTATGCAGAGAGAAGTTGTCCACTTGTAGATGTTGAAGTGACGTCAGAGACGTTGAACTGAAGTTATTTTATATCAGTAGTTTTTGAAAAAGGCGGAATCTCAAACAATATATTGTTTCCTCGCTAACCTTACAAGGCTCTCAAAAATGTGTCTCCAATGTCATCGATGTAAACAGGGAAAACATTTTCATCGCAGAAAATTTTCACAATTTGTTGCAGTACGGTATCGTCTAGAACATTGACAATTTTTTCCTTGATCAAAATGATCGAATATAGTGTTGCAACCACTGAACGCTCAGAGAAACAAAATGTGTGGAACAATGCTCAAAGTTCCTTGACAGCATAAAGCATATTCTGTCTAACCTTTTTCCAAGTTTCAACAAGAAAATGTTTTCGGAAGTACTGAATTCCACCATTATTACCAAGAGGTCGATATCTTCACCAACTAACACGGCACATTGTGATTCGTTTTCAATTTCCAAAGTACATTTAATTAGTAGATAGTCGGCATCTTCATCAGTTTGTTTCTTTTTAAAACTGCACATATAACATACTTATGAGACGTTGCTTCTTCTTATCATTTAAGGGGACCGACTAAGCTCTATCACGGCCATGTTAAAATACACCAACTTTATGTACCTTTTTCTCAGAAATGGTGAAAGATAGAGGCCTAGTTTTTTTAGAGTAGTTTGAATAACATGCTTTACGTATTTTAACAGACCATTTTCTTTCTAAGTGAAACTGAAAATTAATTATCATTTATTTATGGAAAGACATATTTAAATTAGCATTTTTGGTAAGATTTCACTGTCTAAAATAAATAATGCTCAAGAAATCATTAAATCCCTGTGTTAAATTATGCGCTATAACGCAATATAAGCATTTAGAAAAAACTGAGGTCTTAAGTTTAATAGATATTGAAAAAAAGGAATACAAACCTGAAAAGTCGAAGTTTTGAGAAAAAGTCAATTAACCCCTTAACGTTCGAATTAAATTACGGTTGAATAATTCAAATTGCTTACTGGCATCACTTTTATGAAAAAGAAATATTCACCTTATTTAATGACAGTAAAAACGACATTAAAATATAGCCAAATTCACTATTTCATAAAACTGGTGGGAATCAAACAATTTGAGTAAAAGACACAGCCCGTGAATATGACGGGAGCGAGAATTAAGGGGTTAAAGCTGTGAAGCAGTGTTGCAAGTGGGCTACTTTTTTAAAATTCTGATTTCTTGATTGGCACCATGCTTTTGAAATAGTAAAATTCGCCTTATTTAATAATATATTAATTAAGGCGAAAACAATGGGAATTTTACTACTTTAGGAAAGTGGTGCCAATCAAGAAATCTGAATTTTAAAAAAGCAGCCCACTGCTGAGAAGTGCTCTCAGGAAGAATGAAAAATTCCAAAAAAATTTTTTTATGTAAACATGTGTTATACATCGTTGAAAAGATAAAAGTTTAAACTATTTAATGATATAAAAAAGTAAAAATCGATTTTTTGGTTGAATTTCGCTTACCCGATCCCCTTAATAAAAAAATTTCTTGAGACATAGTAGAAGAAATCGACTCATCAAACAGAAAATTATACGTTATGTTTTGTTTTTGTTCGTCTGATACGTTCTTCTTATTTTGTAGCTTTTGCTGCAATAGCTTCAGGGTAAGCATAAAAAATTACTGTGACCCTTCGCATTGAGCTGTCTTTTGTCATAAATAACATATTTTTGCAGAATGGAGGAAAATGAATCATGTGATTGCCATATTATACGATGCAACACTAATATACCCTCAATCACAATGCAACCTGAATTGAAAGGAACATCAGTCGTAGAGGAAAATAGGTGAGGTAATACAGACTTGCGGTCTTGCGCTGTGCTCTTTTATTAAATTAACGCTTTTTAATTGATCATATTTTAAAATAAAATTTATTTATTATATTTAAGAAAAAATATTTTATTTCAGATTTTAAATTTACAGAAGTATATGTTGTTGAATGAGACGTCCAGATTTAAAACTTTCATTAGCGATCAAACTTAATGTCTTAACAATGTTTTTTCTGGGGTTTTTTGTGTGTGATTAATTTATAAATTTATCATTTCTGAAAGAAATGAAAATAAAAAATACAATATTTAAGGTATTTTTAAAGAAAATAGGCTTTTCTTCATTAATTGACGTATGAATTGCATTTTTTATTTCCATTTTTTGCCAAACGACATGTTAAATGTATAGTATAGCTCCTGCCAGAAAGCATTAAAATCGCTTCTGTAGTTATCGAGAAAACCATACATAAATGTCAGCTCTTTTAAATGTCATTTCGAACGGTTTTTTTTTTTTTTTTTTTTTTTTTTTTTTTGTAAAGATTATGAATACTTTTCTTCAATATTCCAAAACAATTAAACTTAAAATACTCGTAGACTATGATAATTTAACAAAATCATTTTTATTAAAAATATCTTTGACCTTTCTGTAAAATACTGAAACCTAGTTGTTGACCGCTACAAACGCAAATTCTGCAGACTCATTTGCCGGGCATCCACCTCCCCCAGGCCTGCTACTTTATGTACAATCTCTTTAATTCCAAGACGTACTTACTTTAATTCACTCTTAATAATAATACTATGCCATATTAAACGCTACTCAATTTTTCAAACACAATATCGGAAATAACAAATAATATTTTCCGTTATTTATGAATCATTTCTTAAATATACTTAAAATAATAAAAAAAAATGTAATTTTTTTCGTTATTAATTTGCTCGTAGAAGCTAAACATCCAAAATAAAGCCCTAAAATAACTACAAAAATATCGCAAAAGAATCAAAAATTAAAAAAAACCTCTTGTTTATAAAAAATCGAGGAAGGGTGCACTGACAACTTGGTCTGTTCTGACTTCAAGGTCTTGATTAGCGATTTAGGCGAAATTTTTAAATAGACGTGCCAGCATAATGTCAAATAAAAGGGTACCTATTTTACTCAGAATTTTAAACTTTAAAACATTTGCATAGACAATGTTTTGATAGAATAGGTTGGTTTGAGATATTGCCGTGGTAATTCAATAAAACGAGGTTTCCGATTATAAATCTATAAATAGCGGCTAAAACTCATCTGGTAGTATTGCAAAAACTTAGTATGTCCATTAAATACCTAAATAAAACGGATTAAAATAATTTCCAACTTTCCCCTAATTAATTCCAAATTGAATCCCTTAACTAGTAATCAGCAGAATGAATTATTTTTACTATTCAGATGGATCAGTCGGGCATGCGCAAAAGTATAGCTGCCAACCTTTGTTCCTAGCTCACAGGCTATCAAAACCTGAGAGTTAATGTGCCCGCCGGTTCTGTATGTATGTATATGCGTATGTACATTCGTGGGGAAAAAAAGTAAACACCCCCTACTAACTCCTCAACAAATTATCGTAGACGAAAGTTACTGGTACCGAACGATTGGAAATAAAAGTCTATTTTTAAATGACGTAAATAAAATTTGCTTAGGGGCCATCTACATATTAAAACGAATCCAAACTTCCTATTTTTCTATGACAATACCCAATTTTAACGAGATATTTCAAATCTATGGTTCAAACTATGCCTACATACCTAATTTCAAGTCATTTGAATGATAAGTTTTTGAATTATAAACATTCAAAATTTAGTGCTTCTAATGTTAAATTACATTTTCATATTTTTATTTTTAACTTCTGAAATTATGATCCTAATGTTCTAATGTTTTGTGTAGCAATAATACTAATATACCCAAACATAAATACGTTGAATTTGCAATTTTTTAAATTTTCTGTTAGGAATTACGAATTATAAAATTAATATAAAAAAGATGAATGGCAACCTACCATTTTTTCGATAGATTCTGATTTATTAAGTCCTGCTTTATGGAAATCCAAAATTTCACATTTTTCTTCCAAGTAGTTTTCAAATTATGCTTAAAAAACGGCAAAATGATGGTTTAAGAGGCCGTCTATGATAGAAGTGACTAAATATTTCGAAATTTCTTATGCCATCCTGTAATCTAGCAGGCTTAATTGACTGCTTAATGTGCCTTGATCAAGAAGGGAGCTCTCTCGGTTAACAACTGAGTACCGAACTTCAATTTGGATACAGCCCTTAAAATACGCTCGCTTTAAAATAATTAATTTCTCGGAAACTTATGGTGGGAATTGCATAAAAATTTGTTTTTAGACTAATTGAAGGGTGTAGAGTTCATTTATGCTGTCACATTTGTGTACTGCTATCGAAAAAAAAATGAAGTTTGGATTAATTTTAATATGTAGATGGCCTCCTAAGCAAATTTTATATACATCAGTTAAAAGTAGACTTTATTTCCAATCGTTCGGTACCAGTAACTTTCTTCTACGATAATTTGTTGAGGAGTTAGTTGGAGGTGTTTACTTTTTTTTTTTTTTTTTTTTTTTTTCCATGACTGTACGTAACGCGATAACTCTTGATAGAAATATCCAATTTCCATTATTTTTTTCTCTAGGTTCATCTGATAAGGCGCATCCCTGATTAGTTTTGAGGGTTTATTGGTTAAGTATAAAAAGGGTAACGGGCTAATTCCCCTTCAATTTAGATAAATGGTTTTTCATGCAGAATTATTCGATTTGCTTCAAATTTTATATACCGGTTTATTCTAATAAGGAGCTTCTCTGGTTAGATTTGGAGGTTCATTGGTTAAGTATAAATGGGAGAAATGGGGCTAGTCCCCACCCCTTTATTTAGATAAATGGTTTTTTCATGAAGAATTATTCGATTTGCTCCAAATTGTGTATACCTGTTTATTATGTTAAAAAACTTCCTTGATTAGATTTGGAAGTTTATTTTTTAAGCATAAAAGGAAGAACGGCGGCTAGTCCCCCTTAATTTAAAATGGGTTTTCATGCAGGAAATATTAGCAGTTATTCGATTTCCTTTGAACTTGATATACCGTTATATTCTGATAAGGCGCTTCCTTGAGTAGAGTTGGAGGTAATTGGTTAAGTATGAAAGTGGGAAAAAGGGGGAAGTCCCCAACCCTTAATTTAGATAAATGGGTTTTCATGCAAAATTATCCAATTTGCTTCAATTTTTTTTCCTATGTTCATTTTGATAAGGAGCTTTCCTGATTAGATTTGGAGGTTCATTGGCTAAGCATAAAGGGGGAAAAACGAGAGCTTTTCCCCCCTTAATTTAGCGAAATGTTTTTTTCATGTAGAATTATCTGATTTGCTTCAAATTTGGTATATAGGTTTATTCTGAAAATACTCGTCCCTGATTAGATTTGGAGGTTCATTGGTTAAGTATAAAGGTGTGAAATGTGCGATAATACCCCTTCACATATTTTTTGAGTGGCGTTATTCTTTGAAATAAGAGTATAATAATGTGAATTCAATGTCATCAGTTTATCTGGGCACTTTCTCTTTTTATTTAAAAATTCAATTACTACCTGAATTTTTGTATCAAAAAGGAAGTTACTTATTTTAATTAGTATCAATTTAAGAACCCCATAAAAATATTAAATAAGTTTTCAAAATTTACGAAGATTCTAAATTTTAGGAGATAATTGATTCAAAAAGGTAGGATGGCTGGGAACTACACATCTGTTTTTTTCTCTTTAGAAAATTTCTGGTGGTAATTGATTAAAATATATACAAAGGTTGGAAACTATGTTTTTGCGTATACCCGAATGATTCATTCGATAGCAAAATCATTAATTCTGCCCATAACTACACTTAACCAATGTGCTATGCTTCCATCATTATTTTTTAAAAGAAATGTTAATGTTATTTAAACACAGAACTTGAAAAAAAATTCTTTCCTAAAATAAAACTGGTGGGACTTTGCTTTATTGTAATCAAGCTCTATAATAACATAAACTCGGGAAAATAAATTATTTTTTTACTCGCTTATAAATTAATCAACATAATGTTTATCGTGTGGAAAATATTCTTATTTAGAAAAAAATCGCTATTATTTCTTCCAAATCTTTTAAACTTTAAAAGTAAATCAAAATCATAAAGCAATTTATGTAGTCACGCCCCATTTCTTAAAAACATTTTTTTTTTTTTAAGAGAAATTATTAAATCAATTTATACAGATAAACACAACATAAAATTAATAAAACAAATTACTTATTCAGTCAATCCCTGATCATTAATTGAAAAATCGCTTGTAATGAACTCGTGAAAAAAATTCCTTATAAACGAAATTAAATTAAAGCTAATGATCTTGTGATAATATTGCTTTATTCTGAAATTGTGTTGTCATATTAATAATAATCAAACGAAAATTAATTTTATCCTATCATTAAATAAAAAATACTTTTCCGCACACAAAATCTTAATTTTATTGGTTAATGATTCGAAATAATAAAGTCATTAAATGATTAGAGCGTAAATTAATTCATAATTCATCGTAACATTATTGTCCCTCGGTAGAATTTTAATAAAGGGTTATTAAAAAGAGTGATATACAACAATTTTTATAACAATGAAATAACAATCTGTAATTACTGCAGTTCTCATTTAGTCCAAAAATGTTTTATATTCACAATTTAACATATTTGTTGAACATTTGAAACAATAACACGAAGGTTTTCTTTGCAGCTTTAACGATGCATACATGCAATAATTCTAAAGATGGAAAAATATTAAATAACTATTAGAAAAGTTTTTAGAGTATTTTTTCCGAGAATTATTTTGTGATAGTACAGTAGAACCTCTTTTATCCGAAACTCTTGTAACCAAAACTCTCGGTTAACCGAAATTAATTTTTTAAGATTTTCTTTTCTTTTTTTTTTTTTTTTTGCTATTATATTCCTTGTGTGCAAGCGGTCCTTTCCGAACTACGAGTACATATAAATATTTTCGAACCACTTTTTTAGAGTACCATTGAATTTAACTTGAACTTCCGTAAGCTGCGGAATGAAACGAAGAAAACGAACAAATTGGCAATTCTGAAGCTTTTGAATGTTTTGCAAAAGGTTTGGCATGGCTGGAGCAGCAGAAAAACTATGATACTGGTGGACTAATAATATTTAAAAACTCCATGATAGAGCTTCAAAACAAAGACAATCAAAACTGCGACAAACTATACATTTTTTTTTTTTTTTTTTTGAAACCCTTGTGATATATGTAAAAGGTACTTAATTTTAAAATTAAAATTCAGGAAATTTATTCTTGTTTCTATTTTTCTATTGCTTTATTTTTATTAAGCAAGTGTCACCATAATAAGAAATATTACATATAATTCTTCTTAATCTTAAAATTGAAACTTTCTCGATTATCCGAAAATTTCGATTTTCGAAAGAGGGCCTGTCCCAATTACTTCGAAAAATCGAGGTTATACTGTATTCGTATATTACACGTACAACTATTTCATGTGTCATTTGCTATTAATGCTCGAGGATATAATGTCATTCATTGTTATGTTATTCTCTGTTATTAAATATTAAATACTAAATATTGTAAAAGCTCTTGTAAAAGTTTTTTAACCCATTTGCCCCGAGAATTATTTTTTGAGATTTTTTTGTTTCACTATACACAGAAATTTTCCCTTGACATATTTTATTAATGCCTGAAGGTATAATTGGCATTTATTTTTGAATTTTTCATTGTTTTTGTCATGACTAAAATTTTGTATTGGGAAAGATCACAGTCAACAGACATCAAAGCTCACGGGACAACGCCAAATCTAATAGTTGAGATTTTTATACATGATTTTGTTTTTATATTCTGTCTCCCCCACTACATCTAAAAATAATTTTTTTGTACATTTTTCATGCACATATTCTCAAAATACAAGTAAAAGTTTTTCTTTAAATATAAAAGTGGTGCAACTGAATAATATTCGAGTAAGAGATGCTTGTCTCAGTGTTACGTGGGAGGTGACATAGGACAGATAAGGATTCAAAATTTGCACTTTCCGAAAAATCCTAACTTGATGGTAAAAATTGAAGGTCATTTTCGTATTCAGCGCTACATAATATATAAGAATCAATTATCAAAAGTTAAAAACACAACCTTCACATATATTTTATAGTAACAGATATAGGTCTTTTTTGACATTTAACTTTGAACTTTGCTATTTTTGAAAAATCCTGACGTGATTGTTAAAAATGAAGATTATTTTCCGATTCAGCGGTAGTAAATACAGACGAATCAATTAACAAAATCTAAAAAACACAACCATCACATCAGCGGTACTATGTCAAACTATGAAACTTGTAAATATGTAAAAATTGTAAAAATGTATGAAACTTGGCTTTTTATCGTATTACTATTTTACAAGAACAATAAATGTGATAAAATTTTAATATATTATTTCACTGATCAATGTGAAATATTTTTTTTTAGTTGAGTGACAGATTTTAATATTAGGTATTGTTCCATATAGGAGAAATCATCGTATTCATATATTCAATTTTCTACTTCATATCTTAAACTTAATGAAAATTTGGTACAGTCTAACGAAAAAATAAAATAACTAAAAAGTTTAATCTCAACTGTATATTTATTTTGCTTTAAGTTTTTTTTTTTTTTGTAAATAGAGTTGTATTTTTGTTAGAATTTGTACAAGTGGGCACCATTTTTTTAAAAATAAATGTGCATATTTTGTAAATTTAGGATGAAAAAAATATTCAGTCTACGTCAATATTAAAAGTTGAAAAAAATAATTTTTACTATGTCGCTGTTGTTTTGCGATGCAATAAAATATTTTTATTTATTTATTTATTTATTTTTTATGGAACTATTATTATTTTCCTAGAAATAAAAATATGTATACAGGGTGTTTCATAAAAGATGGGCAAAACTTTTAGAGATGATAGTATATATATCAAAACAAACAATTTTAATCAAAGAATGTATGGTCGGATTTAAAGTGCAAAGGTTCTAGAGGAAGCCAAAGGAGATATTCGGTGTTGCCAGTGGGCTCCTGTTTTTTAAAATTCAGATTTCTTGATTGTCACCACTTTTCTGAAATGGTAAAATTCCTCCTGATTTCGCCTTAATTAATATTTCATTAAATATGGCGAATTTTACTATTTAAAAAAATGGTGCCTATCAAGAAATGACTGTATTCATATTGGATAGTTTGACATGGTACCGAAGACATCTGTTTTATAGTTTCAGATTCCCGCTTATTTTTGACATTTTAACTTGCGATTTACGAAAAATCAGTACCTGATTGTTAAAAATGAAAGTCATTTTCGTATGATTCAGAGCTACAAAATTCAAAGTAATGAACTATTAAAAGCTAAAAAACATGACACAACCAAAATTTTGCAGGCTAGTTTTAGTATCGAAATTACTAATGTAACATTCCGTTCTCATCCGTTCTGTGTTCAATTCTTGAAATTGGCATGTCTTTATGCGTAAGAATGTCACACCGAACAGATACTTCTTAACACTAGAACCGCCATAACGGTCATTTTGACCGGTAAAAAATGAAAATTTTTCGATTCGAACCAGATATTTTTTGTAAAAGAAGTTAAATACGTACCATGGCGAAATAAGTTAAATAAGTATGTTAAATAGTTTTAAATAAAAATTCCGGTATAAAATATTTTTATAACACTTGAGTAAAATTCCCGGCTGTTCTAGTGTTAATGCACATCACAGAAATTCCAAGGGATGCGTTTAGTTCTCTACATTTTAAAATTTATCATACAACAGTAATAGGATGTATATGAAAGAACCGTGTCATCATTCAATCAGAATTTAATTATTTTTAAATATTATTCCACGCATTGAAGAAGGTCCTCGTATTCACTTTTTAACAGTTTATTAAACACAAACACAGAGTACACTTAAAGAGGACACAAACTTAATTATAACTAATACACGGCTTTTTTGTCGAATCACATAATCAAACAAGAGCACCTCAGCTTTCGCTGGAATCCAACTGCGTTCTAAATGTTTTTCCCTCGGGACGGGACGATGCAGACCGAAATCCTTAATAGGGATTATTCTCTCTTTCCCCAAGTGAGTTGCAACAGTATATATACCAATTTCAAATACTGATACAGTACATATACCTAGTATTTATTATACAGACACGATTTACAGAAAAGTAGTAAAATTTTATGTTTAATACGACTGTTTTCGTATAGAGATATTCACCTTATTTAATTACAGAAATTATGAGTATCACGCAGGCGAATAATTAATTTAAAAAATAGTGGTATACAAAAAAATATATATATTTAGTTTTTGTGGCAGCTCTGTAAACAGGGTATATACAATGCATTTCATATTCAGTAAATATAATGATTACAGATGGGTTTATGCAATATCGTATGTACTGCACTGTATATATGAGGGGGAAAATCTAATTTAAATTTGATAAAAAAATATGCTTCATCTGTTGTTTATTAGAGGTTTGGTACATGTTTTATTTATCAGAATTACGTTACGCACACTGGTCATATTATTGCCAGTGGCTGTACGGTAATTTTACACGGACATTTTTATTTACGTACATTCTTTAAATTAGAAAATTTTTAAATTCTTTAACATTGAAATTTCATATTGATCAAAAATTTCTTAATTTAACCCTTATGTAAATGACCGGGTACCCGGGTACCTTTCTACTCGTTTCATCCTGATTTCAGGGTGTCAATACTAAAAGAAACTAAAATCAATTTAGATCTAATTTCCCCACATCCGCTTCTCTAAAGACGGCTGTTGTATTCTATGACATAGGTTAAATAGACTTTATGGTGCACGTATGTTCAAGTCGCAGCAGGTGCCAGGGTACCCCGGTCATTGGAGAAAAGAGGTAATTTCGGTCATTGACATAAGGGTTAAACATATTTTGTAGGATTTTATTAATTTTAAAATGTGAAATCAATTTAAATTTTCTTGCATATTTCTAAACATATCACAGAAAAGTATCGCTTTACACCTAAAATAAATTATCGAAACACACAAAACAACTCTATTTATCTAATAAAATTAATTTTGCTAAAACGTAATAAGTTCTCTATTTATATTTAGTTTCATAATATTCAGCGTAATAATATTTAATTGGAAGTTGAGAATAAAATTTAATATTCATTAATATTTAGCTTCAAATTTACGTAACCCGCAAGCATTATTGATTACATTCTTCCTAACAAAATGTTTATCATTATGCTTCAGTGAACATTAATATTTATCACGTGTTAGTGTTATTAATTGTGTTACTTATCCCGTGTCTTATTAAATTAAGAAATCAATGCATCAAATATTGAGGCAAGGTTACACCACTTTCGTTATGGTTATTTAATCTTTGACCTTATATTTATAAGCAATTATATTTTTCTGTTGTGATCAAGCGTAGTTTTCTTAAATACATAATCGTTTCAGAATTGTGTTGCGTCATTTCTCATTTTATGAAAATCGAATTAAAACTTAAAGAGATATCAATAAAAGTTTTCTTCATTCTATTAAATCATAACATACTTAAACAATTCAATGATATTTCATGACAAGTAATGATTCTAAGTTGTCATGTTAATTACGTCCTGTTTAAGATGGTGTGATTATTTCCGTATTATTGAATTTAATATATATAACCGTAATAAATTCTGTAGTCATGCAATTTCGCATAAGAGTGCAACAGCTATTGCAATTAGACCTGAATATTTATAAAACTAGTTATAGTACAATTTGCCACCTTTGAAGTACAATTTCCGTCTTCTTTAAGTTTGAAAACAATTGTAAGCAATTAAATGATAAGGTCACCTTAAATCACTTCCTCTCTGTAACGTACACAGTCTACATCATGTTATTTTAGTCATTTCCAAGAATCACGTACGTACGTCATGATGTCTGGCTGATTTTAAAATTAGATTATCCAAATTCTCACCAGAAAGTTTTAACTATTATCTTTTGTTTATAAGAAGATTATTTGGAACAATGGAACAATGTAAGCAGGTTCATGGATTTCCTAGTTGCGGGGCAACTTCACATCCAGTATAGAGGTAATGCGTGTTTCTATGCAATGGGAGCCATGATAAGATGTTTAGACGCCGCTGGTGGCCACAAAAAATAAAAAAAATAGAGTTTAAGAGCAAGAGATCTTACAAATAAAATGTTAGTATAACAATAAGTTAGAAAAAAAAAGTTCCATATGATCCAAAAACTAACAGTCCGTGGACAGGCGAAAAAGCTACCAAAGGGATGCCTCAGCATAAAAAAAAAGAATCTTTACAGAGACCATACATAACATACATAACATAAAACTTAATGCAAAGCATAGTGCGAAACAAGTTTGGAAAATAATTTACATATTTACAAAAAGATTATAAAAATACACAAGTAAGAGTAATAAAAAACGATAATAAAAAACATAACTGAGGAGAGTTCAGACTAACTGAACAGAAAAAGGCATAATATTAAGGGGGACATGGGAAATAGAGGACGGCGCCTGGTACTTAGTCTGGTAATTAGATGAAAATAGATGATAAAATGATACCAAGCTAATAGAACAATAGAATATAAGGTAAGACAATTTAAAAAGCGTAAAAGGCAGTAAAAAAGCAGTGAAAAGGAGGTTTTTTATATATACAAAACAGACAGAACAAGACACGGAAAAAGGCAAAAGTTTAACATAGGAAGAAATTACTCTTCATTTAAGTTAAGAAGGTTAGCAAGTTTATCGAACTCGTTGATAATAACTATTATTTTTTGCATGGGGTTATCATGTTTTTTGGTTTGAGTTGAAATATTTTTGATGCAGCTTAAGAATTTAGTGATTTGAAAGACTTCTTTGAGTTCATTAAAAGTATTAAACATATCTTTGAAGATTATCCTGGAACAATGGAACAATGTGAGCAGCTGAATGGATTACCTAGTTGCGTTGCAACTTTACATCCAATGGATAGGTGATTGTGTTGCAAGGGCTTTAGGGAGCCTTAAAAAAATAATGTTTAGACGTGGCTGGTAGCCACAAAAGTTAAATTTACTTTTAAGAAAAAGAAAAGACTAACAAAAAATAACAAAGTACATAAGTACTAGTATAACATATGTGAAAAAAAAAAGAAAAGAAAAAAAATAATTAAAAAAGAAAGAAAATTCCATCAGTTCCAAAAAAAGAAGGAAAAGACGAAAAAGCTACCGGGGAGTGCCCCATAAAAAAAGACTCTTTTCAGAGACCATACATTAGTTTAAAAATATATAATGCTAAAGAACTAGCAGAAAAACAATTTTTTTTAATACTATAGACAGGACAGAGCAAACAGAAAGGTTAAGTATAGCAGAAGGTGAGGGAAACTCAGTCTTCATCGTTAAGCAAAAGCGAGTATTTAGGGTGTTTTCTGTTAATGGGGTCGGATACCTCGTAGTCGGGTAGTTCCGCTATAATTTGGTTAGGGAGGTTGTATACAGATTTATAAAAATTTTTAGCAAGCTTATTAATGCGCTGTTTTAAGGAAGTGGTTTTCAAATCCCTGCGGATAGTAGTGTTACAAAGAAAATGGTGACCATTACGGATATAGCGTAAGTTTTTGTTATGAGCACCGTAAAGATACTCCATACTGGTTTTGCAAGCGAATCCCCAGATCGGACAAGCATAAGTTAAGATTGATCTAATACATGCATTATACAAGATTAGTTTATTATGAATAGAAAGAGTATTGCTTTTGAGAAGAGGAGAGAGGGCCTGGGAGATACCAGCAACTTTGCCTCGGATATTAATAAAATGCTTTTTCCAGATAAGTCTTCTATCAAGGGTTACCCCCAGATACTTGGAGTCATTAGTCCAAGGAATAGTAGTGTTATTGATAGTAATGCGATTGGGAAATGTTAGTTTTCTAGAGAAATAGACAGCAGCTGTTTTCTGCTCGTTGAGCTTAACACGTCACAGGGTACACCAGTTAAGGAATTTATCTATGTGTTTTTGGAGAATTTTGTATAATGTGAATGGGTGTTGTGCAGATGCGTACATTGCCGTGTCGTCCGCGTACAGGGCAAGATAAGTCCTCAGTGTTCTTGGGATATCGTTGAAAAAAATGTTAAATAATGTAGGGCCGAGGACCGACCCTTGTAAAATACCAGAGAGAATAAGGTATAAATTGGAAAGTATATTGTTAAGGCGGACGCGAAAGGTGCGGTCGCTAAGGTAAGAATGTATGAGAAAGATAAGTCTAGCATTAATTCCAAGCTTAATTAGTTTGTATATAAGGCCAATATGCCAAACCTTATCAAATGCCTTAGCGACATCGAGAAAAACAGCCGCAGCTGGTGTGTTCGTGTTTAGTTTCTCACTCAAGAACTCTACAACACGAAGGAGTTGATGCAATGTGGAATGTTTAGCTCTGAAGCCAAATTGCTCAGGAATGAGTATGTTTTGTGCGTCTAAAATATCATGTAACTGGGACCTGATGACTCGCTCAACAACTTTGCTGATAGAGGGTAACAGAGAGATGGGTCGATAGTTAGTCGGATCTTGAAGATTACACTGAGGTTTAGGAATAGGTGCAATAATAGAAGTCTTCCAAGCTTTAGGGAAGTAGTAGTACTGAAGAATAGCATTAGTAAGTTTAGTTAGATACATAATACAGTTGCAAGGAAGATTTTTAAGAGTATAATTAGTTATGTTATCGTATCCAGGGGCTTTTCTGTTTTTAAGATTTTTGATAATATTAGAAATAACAATTGGTTGAATTTCCGGGAGTGGGTCCGTGGGAGGGGTAGCTAAAAAATTTTGAACAGTTTCATTTACTTCAAAATAATGATTAGGGCTGGCAAGATAAGGGTTAGGGGAAAACTGCTCAGCATAGAACCTGGCGAGGATTTCCGCCTTGTCTTTGTCCGTATATGCCGTGGTATTAAAAGCAGTTAAGGGGGGGATTGTAGAGTAATTATTATTAAGTTTTTTCTTTATTTTCCAAAGAGAGTTATCTTGAGGAGAGAGGGAGTTAAGAAAATTGCTCCAGCTTTTTTGTTTTTCCTTAGAAATAAGGTTTTTAATTTTATTATTAAGCCGATTAATCATGGGCTTTAAAGTAGGATCTCTAGTATTTTGAAACAGCCGTCGGATGTCATTACGTTGCTTACAAACATTATGAATGTAGATAGGCATAGTCAAAGAGTTATTATTTTTAGTATATTGGTAAGTAGCTTGTTTTTGAGCATTAATAATAATATTTTGAAAGTTATCAACAGCCTTGTCAATATCATCAGTGTTAGTAATATTAGGGAAAGTTAGGTCAGAATTGGAAAGAATAGTTTTAAATTTACTCCAGTCCACAGCCACAGAAGGGGGGGAGAGGGGGGATCAACACAGTCAATTTTGAAAACAACAGGAAGATGATCAGAACTTAAGTCATTAATAACTGTAGAACTAATAGGAAAACCCAATTTTTTTGAAATTGCAAAGTCAATAATGGAGGGGTGACCTCTACCAAGCCCATAACGTGTAGGGGTGCTGGGTGCATGTAAACTAAGTCCTACGTCAGTGATTAAGTTGTGTAGTGCACTGCCACGACGGGTGGTTGAATGACAGTTCCCTCGCCGGTTGTGCGCATTATAATCACCTGCGATGAAACAGTGCGTATTTTGTGAGAAAAGCTGTGTTAGATCATTGACTGGGAATAAAGGTGAGTGTCTAGCATATAAAGAAACAAAATTAATATTAACTCGTGGCACTTGTACAACAATTCCCGTGTAGTCAAGACCTGTGTATGTAGATTGTTGGGTAGGATAGTGTGGTATGTGGTGTTTGATGTATATGGCAGTTCCACCCTGAACGGATCCAGGACGGGGGGTATGGTAGAGCTTATAACCAGAAATTTTGATACTTTTATTAGGTTTATGCACTTCTTAAAGAAGAATTATATCAATATTAGGGTGGTTAGAGACAAAAATACGAAGCTCGTCAATTTTGTTATTTAAAGTAGAACAGTTCCAGGATAACACAATAAGAGATTTAAGATGAAGACTAGACATGGTTGGGGGAGGAGAAATCATTAGCTAATTTGTCGAACTCTTGGATAAAAACAATAATTTTTTCCATGGGATTGTTATATTTTTTTGCTTGAGTAGAAATATTTTTTATACATTTAATGAATTTGGATATTTGCAAAATCTCTTTTATGTCTTGGAAAGTACTAAATATTTCCTGTATATCATAACTGTAGCTGGGAGGAATTTTGGTTGCCTGGGATGGAGTATTATTAGTTTTTTCAGAATTAGCAGAGTTAGTATTTTCAGGAGATTGTGAAGAGGAAGCAACCTCAACTGGGGATTCAACATTATTAGAAGCAGAATCATTTGATTCCGAGTTAGTTTTTTCCTGCGATTTAGTTTTAGTATAATTGAAATCTTTGAGGACTTCTGCCAGTTGTTGGGCGCAGGGCCTGATTACCAACGGGGCAGATTCCTACCAGTAAAAAGAAACAGAAAATTTTACCTCATTCATGGGAGAAATTTTACATCAATACGGCGTTTAGATAAGGCGAACATTTCTTTTAAAATTTATTGGTGCAAGTGTGCCCCGTTGGTAATCAGGCCCTGGTTGGTCCTGCTGAGAAACCTTACTACCAGTATATCTAGCTGAGTTGCCTTTATTTTTACTGTTCTGATTGTTATTTTCCCGCCTATAAGGGTTTTTAATACAACCGCGGTACGTGGCTGGATGTGCCAGTCCGCAGTTCGCACACTTAGGCGTAATGCGTCCTTTATGAGTACAGTTAGGGGTAAGATGTTGTTCGCCGCACTTGCAGCATTTCTCAGTAAACCCACAGACCTCACTGGCGTGACCATAGCCCTGGCAGCGGTAACATTGTTTTACCTGATTATGGCTCCTAAAGGCCTCAATAGTAACTGATATATACGAGATTTCCTTAATCTTATAAATTTCCTCAAAGGTTTTAGTTGGGAGTACATTAACCATATATAATGGCATAGGATTGCCCGTTTTTCTGTTCTTGAGCATTGCAGCCCTAGTAACAGTATATCCGTATTCTTTAAGACTATCAACTATAACACTATTTTCAGTATAACATGGTAATCCTCTAATACAATTTTTCTTTGGACGCTGGTCCTTTGGGTGCAGGGTTGTATATTTTTTGGCGTGTTGGTCGAGAAAACTTTGGGTTTTCCGGAAACCACTATCATTCTTACAAAGCACCATCAGGCACTCACCCTTAAGTGCGATGTTAGGTTTTTCCTGATTTATATCAGCTATTTCTTTAGCCAAAATAGTCCAATTACCTTCCAATTCTATATAGAACGGATTTATCCTACTTTTGGAACTTCCCGACCCGTTATCGGCAACGTCAGTGGTCACCGGCTCATTTTCATCCATTTGGGTATCCTTAGCTAGGTTAGAATATTTGTTTCGTAAGGGGAGTTGTGAGTTTCTCTCGTCTAGGGTACGTTTCGTACCTTTTTTTAGGTAGAGTAAAGTCGTTAAGACCAAATCCTGATAAAATTTTATTTGCCGAACATCTATACTTTGAAAAGCAAAAAACACCAGAATAAGTTGAATTAAGTAAGTTATTGTATGCGATAGGCTCCCTAATTAAAGAAAAAGCCTCTTGGCAAACAACACTCACCTCCTGATGATCAGAGGAAGATGTTCCATAATCCATTCTACTCCTGGTTGAGTGGATGTAGTTATCGAAATAGGCGAAGAATTCAAGCATACACTGACTAACTTTTTCTTCATACTGGGAACTGAGATCTTGAAATTCTTTAGCAAAGTTCGGATCAGCAGTATTATCCACTATACTTTGTATAATATCACTTATTGTCTGGGTACTTTCCACAGACGACATTTTAAATCAAAAATCACCACCACACTATTTGTTGAACAACAGCACCACGAAAAAGTCTATTCTAACAAGAACTTTACTCCTCCGCCGCACCGCATCCCGCAAAAAATCGAAATAAAAGAGCGTGAGCAAGAGCGCCCTTGCACCGCATACGAGAGCGAAGAGAGACACGTCTGTTCAACTCAGAAGAACCAATCTCGAGTGTGTGAGCGGGGAGATTATCCTTTCTCAAATAAATAAAATATAAGGAAATCCCCAATTAAATTTTTGTGGTGTAAATTTAGTATATTTATAAAATAAAATCTGCCAGATACGGCAACACAACGACTAGCGACATAAATCCGCTAACAACGCCAGAGAGAAAGATGTTAATTTTTAGAATAATGCATTTCTTCTTAGTTTGAAACAAAGATTTATTTTCTTAGATTTTATAAAAATAATAATAAATATAATTTTCATGTTTGCACTTATATTTTTGATATTTTAGTACCTGAAGAAAAATATTTTTTAGGTTTTAAATAAAATTAGAATTTAATAAACCTTAAAATAAAGTTTTCAAATATTTTATATCGTAAAACATAATGTAAATATTTCTATATAAATATCATTTTAACATCTGAAATGTTTGTGTTTGAATATACTTATGTAGTTAATTATTTGATCCGTTATTTATGTTTATTTTCTGTATTAATATCGTATTTTGTAATTCTCACAAACATATTTTCACATGTGTGAATTCATAATTAATTTATTTGAATTTCTCATTTTTTGTTTGCATAATTGTTTCCATTAAGTTACTAAATATTGTTCAAAAAACACATTTATTTTAAAATGCAAAAATTGTTAATTTTTGCTTTAGCTATAAATTTCTGAAAACTAGTCTTTTTTTTTAGCTTAGTTAAAAATTTAGAATAAACCAAAGCATTTTTCTACGTGATTTAAATCACATCATAAAAATTAAGGTATGATTCAATGTAACGAACTCATGATTGACATGAAAAACAAAATGAGTTAATTTCCTTAATTTAAGCTACTTAATTTCCGAAACAAAATTTCAATAATATAAAATTTAAGAAACTAATTTCAAGTATGTAAAAGAACTTGCCAGCTTTACT
Organism: Maratus speciosus; assembly: GCA_963932465.1. NCBI lineage: Eukaryota > Metazoa > Arthropoda > Arachnida > Araneae > Salticidae > Maratus > Maratus speciosus. The sequence continues at coordinate 283,421,850 of OZ010789.1, read as the reverse complement.
AATACATTTATTTCTGCTTCTGTAAGACCGATAATTATTTGAAAATTCAATTTCCTGCTACATGTTCTCCAAGGAAATTCATTATTTTCTTCGAAAGTTTTCTAAATACTTAGAAAAATCTTTTTACATAAGCGTAATTTTTAAACTTTCATACTTTTTATAAGGAAATAAATTAATTCTCTGGTACCATAAAAGAAGATATAAATTACATTAAAATTAGTTTTTAGAAAAATCTTTCTTACTTGAGAAAAAAGTAATAATTCACTACTGAATAACAACTTTATCAGATATATAAATGGTGAAGAGAAAAAACAGGTAATATACCTTCCCCCAGTAGTATCATAAAAATAAAATGTTTTAATAAGAATCAGAAAATGGTATTTTTTTTTTTAATTGAACATGTAATCGTCAGGTTAAATCATCTCTAAGGTTTAATTCTAGAAAAAAAAAAACTAGAATAAGATGTAAAAATAGCTTTTTAAGATGAACTCGTTTAACTCTGATTTTACACATTTCGATGCCCTGTATGGCATTTGCATATTTAATTTAGAAGAATTCTATGAACCAAAATAACATTATGCATAATTTGATACAATATTGTTTAAATTTTTGAATAATATAAAAACATGTATAATAATCACTTATAATCAGATTAAGTTAAATAATGCTATATAAAGTGATAAAATGTCTTTATTAATACTAACAATCGTTCCGTCGCACAAACGGCGATATTTTCAAAATCATTCACGATAGAAAACATTTTCAATAAACATGGTAAACAATGTCACGAGACAAAATGCATAATGAAAAACATTGCTAACATAAAATTAAATTAGCTATTTGCGAGCGTGAATTAATTACATATAATTTAAAAAACAATAACATGGTAAACAATGTCACGAGACAACATGCATAATGAAAACATTGTAAAACATAAAATAAAAATAAAATTATCTTGTCTATTTGCGAACCTGGATTAATTTTTACTATTGTTGCTAAAATTACATAGCACCACTTTCCAAATTTTAGGTAAATCAAGGGACACTGAATCATTGCAAATATACTTGTTGCGTAAAAATATCTCTATTGATTCTCGGATTATGGATGGTACACAAAACCTTGATGTATAAATTAACTTGCTATTTTTAAAATCGATCCTGTAAAGGTTCTTCGCTGCATAATCTGGCCAAAGCTGTGGTTCTTCTGTTGTATTTGATGTCTGCTATATGTTCTTTGATTCTAGTTTTAAATTTTCTACTTGCCATACCTATATAAAACTGCTTTGTTCCATCTTCTTTGATATCAGGAGTATACAAAATACTTTTCACTAAAGAAGATGGAACAAATCAGTTTTATATAGATATGACAAATATAAAACTTAAAACTAGAATGAAAGAACATATAGCAGACATCAAATACAACAGAAGAACCAGATCTTTGGCCAGATTATGCAGCGAAAAACCTTTACAGATCGATTTTAAAAATAGCAAGTTAATTTATACATCAAAATTTTATTTACCATCCATAATCCGAGAATCAATAGAGATATTTTTACGTAACAGGTATATTTGCAATGATACAGTGTCCTTTGATTTACCTAAAATTTGAAAAGAGATGCTATATAATTTTAGTAACAATAGTAAAAAATAATCCACGCTCGCAAATAGCCAAGATAATTTTATTTTTGTTTTATGTTTTGCAATGTTTTTCATTATGCATGTTGACTCGTGACATTGTTTACCATGTTATTGTTTTTTTAAATTATATGAAATTAATCCACGCTCGCAAATAGCTAATTTAATCTTAATTTTATGTTTGCAATGTTTTTCCTTATGCATCTTGTCTCGTGACATTGTTTCCTATATTTATTGTTTTAAAATTATGTAAAAATAGTTTCTATCGTGAATGATTTTGAAAATGTTGCCGTTTGTACGACGAAACGATCGTCAATCTTAATAAAGATATTTTATCACTTTTTATAGCATTATTTATCTTAATCTTTTGAATAATGCTAAATTTATTTTGATTGATTGAATTCTTCAATGCAAAATAAAACAAAAACTCTCTGAGAGTCCCATTAATTTTCCATTTCTGTTCATATTGCAATGGAACAAACACCTTTTAGTGCAATTGCTTTGAGAACTTTAGCTGCTATGGCTGTTGTCTTGAATGATCCTTTGTTTACATAACCTTGGAACACATACAAGACTCGACACATTTTTTTTTCCTTTTTACATATACCGGGTGCGCGAAAAGCTCGTTAAAACTTTAAAGACTCATAAAAAAGGAAGAAATTGTGATAAAGTAGTGCGGTTTGCAAGAAAGGGCTCACAAGGTAGTTCGATATTTTTAGCAGAAAAAGGGGTTAAAAAATCACATGTGGAGGCCGCTGACGACCCTCAACACAATGAATAGGACAACAATACGCTCCATTCATTTGTTCTTCCAATAACAAATGTTCAACACGACCTCCAGAATTTTCTACGTAGTACCTGTTCATTGAGTTTTCGGTCGTCACCGCCTTCTACATGGGATTTTTTAATTATTATTATTATTATTATTATTATTATTATTATTATTATTATTATTTTGCTGTTAAAAAACATCCGACTGCCTTGTGAAACCTTTCTTGGAAACCGCACTCCTTTATCATAATCTGTTCTTTTTTTATGGGTTTTTAAAGTTTTAACGAACTTTTGGCTCAACAAGAATATTCATATGCATTATCACGTACAAAAGGAGATAGACTTATGACATATGATCCACAGAAAGCCACGAACTAGAAAACAGGAATCCTATATTTTTAGAATTTAGTGTCGCCCTCGATGAAAAAAAAATATGAATATAAATATACACTGCTCAAAAAAATTAGGGCAGCAAGGAAAAAGTGAAAAGAACAGTGCAAGACAACCATGTATGGGCATAAAATGGATAGTACACGTGTATCAATGCGCAATACTGAAAAAAGCAAAAAATTTTAAGAGAACTTTTATTCTTTGAAAAGATCAGGCATGTGATTTCCGCGTTTTTGCACACCAGTATATTCTTAGAGAAAATGTTGTTCTTTTAAATCGCAAAAATGTTTCGATTAAATGAAATATCATTTTCTCTAAGAATATACTGGTGTGGAAATCACATTCCTGGAGATAGAAAGAACATTAAACAATGGTTTAGGACAACAATTTGGTTTCGTGTAAATTATAAAAAAAGTATTGTTTAGAAATGATGCAAGGTTTTTAATATGGCGTGTGGTCTCCTCGAACAGCTAAGACAGCTGCACACATGTTTTCCATGGATGCGATGAGGTTATCGATAAGACATTGGGGAATACTGTTCCTCTGCTCAAGAATTGCAATCTCCAAGTACCGGACAGTAAAAGGAGGCCTTGGTCTAGCAGCGATGCGTCTTCTGATTATGTACCAAACATGCTCGATCGGATTTAGGTCAGGAGAGCATGCCGGTCATTTCATACGCTGTATTGTTTTAGCTTCAAGCATGTTTTCCACAAGACGAACTGTAGGAGGTCTCATCAGGGCCGGACTAACACTCCGTCAGTCCGTGCCCCGGCACGGAGTAAAAAAATCGAGGGGCACAAAATTGCTAAAACAAAAAGATAAAAAAAGCGATCTTCTGAAGACTGCTCTATAGATGCAGTGCCTGATCATGTTGAGTAGCAAGAAGACTAAGAGGATGAAGCAAAAGAGGTAGAAAATGCATTGAACTTGCAGATGGAGACAGAGACAGATGAAGATAGTCCTTCTGGTTTGGTTTTGAGTACTGATCCAGGACTATTGTCTGAATGTATTTCTAATTCAGAGAGAATTTGTCTTTCGAAAGCAGATACAGCATCCCAAATGTACAACTTTGATTCCCCTACTGATACTAGCGGACGTAGGCTCACCTCAAACAACTATGCAAGAGATCTCAGCAACAGGCAGAATATGCACAAGAATTGGTTGGCGTATTCTGTAGTCAAAGACTGAGTTTTCTGCTTCTACTGCAAAATGTTTGCAACGGCGCAACTTCTTTAGAAAAAGATGGCTATACAGGTTGGCGGCGTGTTGAACAAACTTTCGAAAATCACGAAGCTACAAATAAATATTTTGAAGCCCAAAAGTCCTGGTTTAAATTGAGTATTCGTTTAACACTAGAACGTCGGCGAGGGGTCATTTTGACCCTTGCCGAATGAAAACATTTAGATTCGAACCAGAATTTGTTTTATAATATAAGATTAATGTATGCTGCACAAAAATACCTTAAATAAATAAGTTAAATAGTTCTAAATAAAAATTCTGATGTGAAATATTTTTATAACACTTGAGCAAAATTTTCCGCCGTTTTAGTGTTAAAAACTTCGCAAACGATAGATATTTCTCAATGATTTTGGGATGCAGAAGCCCACTATTCGAACGCCATTTTTCAACGGGTAAAATCGTCAAACTTTTAAGAGAACGCTGCTTGCATTTAGATATAACAACGAAAATTTGTATGAACATGATAATGGAATCTTTTAAAGCTACTCCAAATATTAGCTGAATTTGATCCTGTCATGGAAGAGCATTTAAGGAGGATTTTAAACAAACATAAAATAACCACATCGATGAGTAAAAGCATTCAAAATCAAGTCATCTAATTAAACACAATGTCAAAAGGCACATATTAGATGAAGTGAAACTATAAAAATATCTCTCAGTTATATTAGATTCCACACCTGACTTGAGTAAAACAGAACAAATGACCTTCGTTATATAAGGTATGTGTAGATTGAACAAGAATACATTAAAATTCGCACATATGTTTTGGGCTTTCGTCCGGCTAACAGATCACCAAGCCAACAACTTGTAGATGTCTTACTTCGAGAGCTAGAAAACCTGGGATTGTATGGATGATATGGACAAATCATCATTAGAAGGAGCTAATTTCTTTAATATTGTCCAAAAATTGTATTTTCTTCAACGCCTTTCAGATGGGCCATTCTTTTGGAGCACGTTGAAGGATTAACCTATAAACCTTCCAGAGACATGAGGTGGTAAATTCGAATTAATGCTATAAAGCCACTGAGGTATCAAATCGGTCAAATATATGATGCATTGCTTAGAATTTACGAGGCCAGAGATATAGATAGTTCTATAAAAGATGAAGCACATGGGTTACTTATGCAAATAAACCGATTCAAATTTCTTTATTTTGTCGTGATAGGTTATGAGGTTTTAAATCATGTCTATCCCATTAGTAAACTCATGCAGGAGAAACATTACAACAATACACTGGCAATAAAACTTTTGGAAAGATCCAATCGTTTTTTTTTTAAGAATTTGGGATCGGACAATCCCCTTTAATGCCATCTTTGTCGATGCTGACGGCATGGTATCCAAAATAGATGCACATAAAAATTCTGAATCAATACGGAGACAGAGTTCGTCGGTGGAAAAGATGATGGTGATCTATGATTGTGAAAATCAGAATGAACCCATAATCGATGTACAGAAAAACAAAAACAAAATTGAATTATTTTACAACCTTATTGACATTGCAATCAATTCATTTGAATAAAGATTTTCTCGGCTGCGACATCACAACAGTTTCTTCTGTTTTTAATATCATATATATGAACTAAACAGATGTTTCTTCTTCTGACATTTTGGCTAATTGCAAAGATTTGGAAATCCTTTTAACAGATGGTGAATCATCGGATATCCTAAACAGCCTGGAACTTTGTGATGTTCTCTATCTAATAAGTGGTCTGTTCTCTATCGGAGAAAAAGATTTACCACTTATTGAAGTTTTCAAATTGATAACAAAAATGAATTTTGCTTTAAGAATTTTATTAACTTTTCCAATAACTGTTGCATCCGGAGAACGAACTTAGTTTTTCTAAACTAAAAATAATCAAGAGCTATTTGCGAAAAAGATAATCTCAAACAAGATTGTCAGACCTCTCTATTTTAGTAATAGAGTATAAACCCAATAACTATTTAGACGTTTCTGAATTAATTAAAGATTTCTCTGAACTAAAAGTTCGCAAAAAAAATCTGAATTATACTCCTGTTAACTATTTTTTTAAATGAAGTAAAGTATTTTAAGCAAAAGTTATAAGGATTTGCGTCAATTATTGAGTGTGAGTTACTTTTTTTTTTGGACACTTGGTAAAAGTGTAAAAAAGACCATATACCTTTTTTATATTTATTATGTAAAAGACCATATACCTTTTTATACTTATTATGTAAAAGATCATACACCTTTTTATGCTTATTATGAAGGGCGCAATTTTTTACTTTTGAACGGAGTGGTTTAAAGGCTAAATCCGGCCCTGGTCTCATTATCATGCATGGAAAAAAATCACTAATTGCTGCAACATAAATTACGACATGAGGTATCAGTATCTCGTCTGTATAACTTCGGATCGTCAAAGTGCCATTCCGAATGATATTGAGGCCCGTACGTCCACCTATGTCATTGGCACCTAGAGTAGCAAGCCTTCTGTCTGCAAGAGCAAATTCCAGTGACGTTAAGCTTAGTAGGCGAGAAAAAATCTCTTAGCAGGTGGGGAACACTCAGTGACTCTGGGTAACAATGGCTGTGTGAGTTGTTTAAAAGCGCTGTTTTCGACATTTTATACATTTTAAAAAGGATTATTCAACAATTTAAATGAGGTAAGTGTTTTATTTTGATAAATCTTAATTTTGTGTATGCATTTACTTATTTATATTACTTCTAATACTTTTTCCGGCTTCTGATATACAATACTGAACATAAGTTGAAACATAGCACGTGTCTGAAAGCGACAGTGCTGTGTAATATCTGTTTTTAATTATTATATTTTTTAAGAACCTAATTATTGCTATTATAGAATACATTTTAAAAATAAATTTTTAGTTTGATAGATAAATCTAATGTGCATTATATTTTTCTTTTAACAATTAAATTAAATTTTGGTACTATAATAAAGATATATAACTTTACTATTGTAATTTATTTATTTTACTATTATAATTAATTTATTTTACTATATTTTAAATTATACAGTTAAAAGTTTCACAAAATTTTTAAATACAAATAATATCAGTAGTAAAATCGTAAAATATTTAATGTAGTTTAAAGTTTAGTCTGACTATGAAAAGATTTTATTGTACTTTTAACAATGATTTCAAGGTTAGTCAACGACATTACATTTGGCATATTATTTTTAATGTTTAAATTTTAGAATAAATACTAATAATAGTCAGATATGAAATTTAGTGCGTTTTCTTTAAAATAAAATTAAACGTAAATAATGGATATTTTAGTATTACAATTTGTTTATTTTATACTTTTTAATTTTACTAAATGCTTCATTTTTAAATTGCTCGTATTTTAATCTACAAGTTATAGTTTTGGATATATTTTTAAATTTATCGAATGTAAATAAAATTTATTACTTTAGTATGTACATAAAATTTATTTTGAGTTTATTGCCAATTTATATGGATTAAGTTCTACATATTTCAGTTATATAAATTATTGAATAAATACTAATAACAGGTTTTAAGTCAGTCAAATGTATTGTGCATTTTTTTTTTTTTTTTTAATAAAAGTAAACTTTGAATAATGCATAATATTATTCAAATTTTAACTATTTAATTAGTGCCTTATTTAATTTAACATTTTCTTGGTGTATAATACTATTGTTAGAGCTTTTCAAAATTAATCAAAATTTAATATTTTACTTTCCGATTGTAAAAAATGGTCTATAGATTTAATAACAATAACCATAGCACTATTACTATAAGCACTTAAATATTTTAAGACAATTTATGTTCAACGTTATCAAAAGCAAGTAAAAATATTTGAAGAAAGTGATTAGATAAATGTACAAAAAAATTTAAGAATTTATCAAAATACAAGACTAATCTTATAATAATCACTATCCTCATGTCATACTTAATGGGAACAACACTTTGTTAGTTCTATAAATTAATTAAGAAATTAAAACAAGTTAAAAATATGAAATATTTTCATAAAAAAGAAAGAACAAAATTACTCATTCAATAAAATATTTAAATATTACTTTTCAGAAATAAATATTAAAAAAATTGCATTACTTCATAATCAATCTTAAAATATTGAATAAACTGAAATTCTAATAATTTTGTAAGAGAATTTTTTTTTTAATGAAAATAAAAATTATTCTCACAAAATAGGTTATTTTTGAAACAGTTTTTTGTCTTTTGGTATAAAATTATTTTTAATAAATTTACAATTTGTCATAAATATTTAATTAATTAAAGAATAACATTTCTTCGAAGGGTTTGCAGCCTTCTCAACAAAAGAGAACAAAAGAAAGAAAGAAAAGAATCCTATTTTTCCCGAAAAATCGATTTTAAAATGAGCAATCTAGTTCTTTCTTTTCTATTCTTTATTTTTCCTGATGCATTATTTATAATAATTAAAGAATGTTTTACACTATGCAAAATAAAAATAGTTTTTTTGAACAGGTATTATTTATCAAAATTTCAATAAAGCATAGCAAGCATAAAAAATGACAAATTTGTTTCTGTTAAAACTATTCAGCAATGAAGTTGAAGTTATCACCACGATATACATATATATATAGGTACATAATAATAGAAATAGTACACCAAATCAATTTCATATCTTATAATTAGATAATATTTAAACATTTCTTCAAAAATTAAACTGAATCTTCAAGCAAAAAAATCAAGAGGAGGAAAGAAAAAGAAAATCTGCTTTTCAGAATATTGAAAAAATTATTTTAAAATGAAAAAGCTGGTTTTTTTTCCACATACCTTATTTATAATAATTAAAGAATAGCGTTTCTTCAAAGGTTTTTCTGCCTTTTCAACAAAAGAGAAAAAAAAAAAAGAAAGAAAAAAAAAAGAGTCCTATTTTCCCCCGAAAAATCGATTTTAAAATGAACAATCTAGTTCTTTCTTTCTTTTCTTTTATGATGCTTTAGTTATAATAATGAAAAGTTATTGAAACATTTTTTCATAATATTTACACATTTCTTAAAAAAATTTGCTACATTTTCAATCAAAAAAATTAAGAGAGAGAAAGAAAGAAAAGAAAAAATCTTGTTTTTTAGATTACCGAACTTTTGATTCCAAAATGAACAATCTAGTTAAAAATATTTTTATTCAAAAGATATTTCTGAAATTAGTAGTATTTATCACGATATCAAGAAAATTCAGCAAACATAAAAGTGATGATAAATGTGTTTCATGTTAAAATTTTTCAGTTATAAAGTTTAATTTATATGTCAGTAGCAATTTATTGTTGTACAATGAAGCTTACAATTCTATTATTAGGTCATTTTAACGATTAGTTATTTATATAGAAAACCATAGCAATATTAAACTTTATCAATGTGATATACAGATTGTTCGCTTGCGGCTGACGTCACCAGCCAGCCAGAAGGCTTTGTATTCTAGGTTGCAATGCCTATGCTGATTCAAGGGCATAGCATAAACCTTAGGGATTACAATCCCGAGGCTAATTTCCAATCCCGGGATTTCGGGATTGCTTAGATTCAATCTCGGGATCCCGGGATTAGGAAAATTAGAATTTCTGTGATATCATCAATTTTTACTATAGCTAAATATCATAATACTATAGAAAAGACAAAGCAAAATTACAGCCTAATTTCCATATGAAAATATACCAAATTAAAAAAATTAATTTCAATTAATTATCAAAACTTATAGGATAAATTAGAACAATTGAAAATTAAAAGAAATACGCTGTTGATGTTTGAAAAGGCAACAAAAAACATGAAATGTCTATGCTTGATCTTCTAGATAATTTCTTTTATTTCCTGTTAAGCAAGTTTTTGAATAGTTTAATATTTAGAATATTAAAAACTAATTAATATCACGAATTAAATTATGAATTATTCTCATACCCACGTAATTAAAGTTTATAATTCTAGGATATTGCAAATGCAAGGTTTTCCCTAACATGACGATTTTTTTCTTGAAATAAAAGAACTTAGCACACGCACACATAGAATAAAATAATACATAGATGTATAGTCTAAATTTCTAAATAGCAATAGCTGTTAAAATTCGAAAACGTTGCATAATATTAAAAATTATTACGTACCTCGTGAAAACAAAAGATTATTTTGAATAGTTCACTGTTTCCTAACTAATCGGTATTCCTTTGAAAATATGTTCTAAGAAATATGACGGCATCTAAAGTTTCATCTCCAAGTCCCAGTTGTAACATTGTCTGTTTTTAGGGAAATGTCATAATCGTTTAAGCACTCTGTTAGCATTTCAATGCACTTTTTTGCTGTAAAAGATCCATATATGCGCATAAGGCCTAAATTCCTGAATTTGCGCAAATTTAAATTTCTTGAATGGGCATTAATAATCATAAATCGCTTGCTTGCAGTAAATGTACATTCGTCTAAAGTCAAACTAAATTTTTTTCCTGAATTTTTAAAAGTTTGTATTTCACTTGTAATTAACTCTTTTATTATAGTTCACTACGCGGTTTCGAATTGATACTGCAGATTTTGGCAAATCATTATAGCATTTAGCTATCAGTAAGTTTCTTAAATCAGTTGAAGTTAAATGAAAAACAGTCTCATTCGCAATAAAATTAAATCCAGTGATTCCTTATCACTACTAAAATAATCTTCTATTTTCCGCATTTTAGAAAGCAATGCATGTTCTATGCAATTTTGATACGTAAAAGGAAGCGATGATATATTAAATTCTTTCTAAACTTTAGTACCATGTTTCGTCGATAAATGTGCATGCAACCCTTAGTCGATGCACCTAACGTTTTAAGCACTTGGCTACATCTTTTACGTTTTGCGATTTTTTCATCTTTTGACCTTAAATAGCAGTACCATACTGAAGATGTATCATTATCTTTCCTATGAGCTACAAAATCCTTTTCATTAGACATCTTTAAAGCAAAATAAGTATAAACGCCCGAAAAGCAAAGAAGTTAGCACATAATAATGACTATGAAACTCAAATGCGACGCTTATCAGTAAACTCTAATTCGAAATTTTGTGATTCCCAGTTGCTGGAACGACCGGCTTTCTAAACACGGCGAAATCGAAATAAACAAATGATTTCATTGTTCCCGAATAATAGCCAAGCGGGTTACATCTGTTTGCAAGTCAAAAGGTTTTCATGTTAAACGATTTAATCGCTTTGAAATATGTAAAAAATACTTGAAATATGTATATGTTTTCAAGGATATATAAATTTCATAAAAATTAATTATTTTTCTTTCCAAAAGAGAAAGTCTATAAATATATATATTTTTTTTATTTCAGCTTAATATTGTTCCATTTAAAAAAAAGGACAATCACGAAAATCCCGGGATTTGGCAGACAAGATCCCGGGATTTTCGGGATTAAAAATGATGCGGGATCCCGGGATCTCGGTATACGAGATCCCGGGATTGTTATCCCTAATCAACCCTCATCGCCTGTAATAGGATCTTTCACGAACGAATGTGGATTATTTTGAGTGCCTCTTTCTCTCCATGCCAAAACACATCAGATGTCACATACAGACGGAATCGGAACTTGTCTGTAAACAGAATTTGTCTCCAACAACGTTGCCTCCAAATTCGATGTTCAGTTGCCCACCTTCTTTGGGCCGCACAATTGCTTAAGATCAACGGAATACAGACCATTGGCTTAAGTGCATAGATACCACCCTGATGGAGCCTATTTCAGACTGTTTGGCTGGACACCCTTCGTCCTGTGACCAAGAACAACTGTGTTCGCGATAGAGTAGCATTGCCCGTTCCGTCTCGACGAGCTGTTAACACTATATATCGGAAAAATATGCATACTGCGTCACTATCACTGAATAATACACAAATGCAGCAAAAACCGATGTCGTCATACAAGAAACGCGACACGAAAAATCGGCTATCTAATGATTCATATGCCTTCATTTGTTTGTAACATTAATATAGATACTTAAAATTAGATAAGGTTTACAATAGCTCCACGTTTTATTTGAAATCATTCATTTACATTTTTTTTCATACAGCACGTATTTTAATTACATTTTGTTTTCCGTTTTTATGGGAAAATGGCAACAAAAAGATATAATTACTATTTTCCACCTATTTTTCTTTTCCTTTCTACAGAAATGGAGGTTACCAAAATTAAAATAATGGCTCTAAAACTACAGAAAAATTAATATCTCAAAAATAAATTCAGATGCAATTTTCGAAAAAATTGCATTTAAAATTACTTCTTTTCCCCCCTATACGACGATATAAAATTGACAATGTGTAATGCTTAGAAGTTTGAGAAATTGCAATAGAATTAATCAGTATTTAACTGTACAATGATACATCTGCTTTATTTTACAGCTGGCTTCTGTAAAGGAACATCATTTGGAGCTTCACACTATGTGTGTATAATGGAATCCCAAGACGTTAAACCCGACACTGCCATCGTGACAGTTGGGCGACTATACGCTGTCGGTCACGAGTAGCCGGAATACTTTTCTTTATGAAAGTAGTGATATTTACCCTGTAAAATTTGATTGGACAACAAGAAACGTAGAAAATGTGCCATTACTGACAAGCTAATATTTATTTACTGATCTAAAACTCATTCAATCGTATATTATCAAATTGTTTAGTCTGGTTTGTGATAATTTGTAAAAATCTGCAAGCATAACTATGTGGACAGCCGTCGCCATTCCGATAGATAAATGTAGTCTAGCTCTAATTATCCTGCCTGTCCTTCGACCATATTAGGCTCGATAGTTGGGGGACTACTTAATTTTAAAATTTAAATGCATGTCTCTTGGGAAGTAGGAAATAATTTTTAAAGGACACTGCACGAAGTAAGATTGAAATATTTTATTAATAAAGCAAATGCATTGTTATTTTCATGAATGCATTTAGAAAGATGGATCACATGAATACATTGGAAAGAAAACAAAAATACATTTATGCATATGTGAGAAAACAGATAAATAGAAATTACTTTCTAATGCTGTTGAAAAACAGATCGGCGATTCCTATACTGTGATATACGTACCCTTGGGAGGAAAACGGTTGGCCACATGGAATGTGCGAAAATTAAATTTGAAATGGCAGAAAACGCAAAAAATGAAAGTTAAAATGAAAAAAAAAAAACAAAAAAAAACTCTAAACTTTTTGCTTAGAAAGAGATTTGTATAAAAGTAATGATGGGTAGAATGAATGATGTTATTATCCGAATGAATCGTTCGGGAATGCTGTCAACTTATTTCTTTTATTCATGTTCTACCAGAAATTTTGTATTAAAAAAGAAGTTTCCAAAGAGATGTAAGTAAGCGTACAAACTTAATGCCGGAATCGGGCATAAATAAACATAGTTGCGCCATCGTGTGGGCGGGGTGATAATTCACGTACGCGGTATGTTAGTGTTACGTCATATATGAAAGGATATCTACCACCTGCGTATACTTTCTAAATCTTTAGCGGGGCGTCCAAGCGTCCACTTGAAACCACGAAGTGTCTTCGCCTTGTGTGAGACACTTCAGCTATTAATCAAGGTGAAAAAAACTTTACAATTTTAGTGGTGTGATGTAAGAAAACAGTTACACATCTTCCTGTAGTTCACCCCGTCCGCTACGTGGTGTGCGACCTTGATTGATGTGACCTCGCCTTTAATCTTGCGGTTACCTCTCCCATTTAAGATAGGACGCTTACTTATATTGCTTTGGAAGTTTCTTTATTTAATTAGAAGCAATTTAAGAACTCCTTAAAAGTACAAAAGTATATTCATCTTCAAAATTTTTGAAGATAATTAATTAGACGATTTGCTACGGCTGGCATCTATACTTTTCATTCTTTTCTTTTTACAAATTTTCTGGTGGTAATTGATTAAAAATATAAACAGAGACTGGAAACAATGTTTTTGCGCGTGCCCGAATGATTCCTTCGATAGTAAAACCATTCATTCGGCCCATCACTTTATAAAAGTAAAATATGCTATTCGCATAAAATAATAGAAATTTCCTAAACTTAGTAATATTTCGATCATTTCTTGAGATTATCTCCGCTCACTTTTAGTACTATAATAAGATTTCGCATGTGCCCCTCCTTTTCTTTTATTGTTCTTTACATTCTAATTTCTAGAATTAGCATAAACTCATTAACGTGTATTAATGAGAAAAGCGTCTTTTTTTCTTTGTGAGTGCTTAGTGTGAAATCTTTATCTATATTTAGTGCTTTGAGTAATTTTATATACCGTGTTTACTCGCGTAATAGTTGCACTTTTTTGACAATTTTTCATTTTGAAAGCCCGGGTGCGAATATTATGCGGGGAAATCTACTACACAATATTGTACACTCTAATTATAGTCCAGTAGAAATAGCCCAAAAAGGGCCTTGCCTTGCAAAAATTCGGGTAACTCTGATTTTTGGGTATTGTGTATAGGTTGACCCTTTAATTAAAAAACCAAGTTTTCGACCTTCTAGACCTCGTGCGTTTTTTACTATATCGAAAAAAACAAAATTTTTCGGTACTTTTTCTGATATTTCTTGATTAACTCCAGTGCATTTTACAGAAAATATTATAATTACAGTTTTGTAGAGGACAAAATACTCTACAACATGCACTATTCGTGCTTGTAAATTGACCAAATAGGAGGTGAGATATGGATCCGGGAAAATGGGGTACAATTTGCAAAAAGTGAAAAAAAAAAACAAATGACGTTAGTTTTTCCTTAATAACCCATTTTTATTTTTCCATTTTAGGCACAAAACTGTCGTAATAAACTTTGTAAAGTCTGAAATATCCTATAAGTTTAATTCATTAGAGCGTTAATTTTCTCTAACAGAGTCTTATATCAGAACAATACGATATATGGTTAAAACAGGAAAATACCGCCTGGCAAGTCACTAATTTAAAAACGATCTTTAATTTTTTATACTGAATAAACGAAGCAATTAATTCATTGTAGTATGTACGGTAAAAAGTAATTGGAGAATAGTTGGGGGGAGGGGGGGTAATGTCAACCAAAAAACCTAATCGGTAGATATAGGCACCACCCAGAGTTTGGGCTAGGAATCGGAAGTCGAAAGTAAATTTAAGTGCTGGGAATAATATAAAAAATTACTTCAAAGATAAATAAAATATAATTTAGAAATTTTAAAAGGAAAAAGGATTATACAGGGCCGAAACTAGAGGGGGGGAGGGCATATGCTTCATTCGCCAGAATGGAAGGCAAAGAGGGCGCAAAATGAAGATTTTGTTTATCGTATTTGTATTAATTTGTCACACAAATGTTTTTTAGTTAGTCAAAGTTTACATTAATGGTAAATCTATCTCACATTGAGAATATTATTCCCCACATAAAGAGGACCAAACATTATGCTTATGTATACTAAGACGGAAACCTGTATAAAGCAGTTTTTTTATTGAACTTTAAATTTTAAAATAAAGCAATAGATATTATAAACTTATAAAATTCTGTATGTAAACTCACTTTGCGCAGAATGGGGAGAATGTGCGTGAGGGGGAGGGAGGAGGGGGCAAAATCCATGTCTACCCCAGAATTTAAAAAAAAGGTAGTTTCGGCCTGGAACTATACGTTACTAGTATAACTCTATACGTTAAAAGTAATAGCGGAAAAATATTGACAATTAGGCAAGTATATGAATATTATTATATTATGCGGCAACCCTCCTGATGTTATAAAGGACCTTGGGGACTTTGACGACCTAGAATAAACAATCGAGTCAAGTACAAGAGACGGGCTACCAGGTCAAACAGCAGAAAAAGGAAACATATATAAAGTGACTATACTTACTACATATTTGTTGATTAGTATCTTGTACATGATATAATTAATTAATTCGTGTTTTCAATATAAAAAATAAAATCTCTTTTTTGAAATTACTAAATTGCCAGGCAGTATTTTCCTGTTTTTAAACAAAATCTGGTTGCTGTGATTTTCAAAGTCTATTACAAAACATAATTACCTAATAAATGAAACTATGGTCTACTTTATGCTCTAAAAAGTTGATTATGACCGTTTTGATTCTGAAATGCACTAAAAGTGAGCTATAAAGCAAAAAATATCGTCATTTGTGGATTTTTTGTATGTTTTGCAAATTTTACCCTATTTTCCCGGCTCTGTATCTGGCCTCCTATTTGGTCAAATTACAAACATAAATAGTGCATGTTATGGAAAATTTTATCCTCTACAAAAAAGTAAAATATTATTATTAATTAAATGTAGTAATTAGTAAATTAAAAGTAAACTACAAAAATTATTAATTTTCTATAACCATATGACGAAAACAGTGCTTTATTTTTCTTTCCCGACATAATGTCTCTCTTAGAAAAGTGTTTTTTACTGTAATTTCCAGCGTATAAGCCGAGGCTATGTTATGTCTGTTTCAAACCAGAAATTAAAAAAAAAAATGAAGTGAAATAAATGCTAAGCAGAATTGAGTCACAGCATATTAAAAAAAATCCGCTAGAAAACAGAGTAATCTAAGCCGTGGTTTATACAGGGGGAAATTACGGTAACAATATTCATATATCTGATTAATGTCAATCATTCTTCCGCTATTACTTTTAACGTATAGAGTCATGTATTTTAGGCTTTCCGAACTCATTTTTAACAGTTATTCTTATTCGATACTTCTAGGCCGAAACTAGCTTTTTTCTTTCATTGTAGGACAAACATGGATTTTGCCCCGTCCCCTACACACATACTCTTCCCCTCCTACGGAAAGTGAGTTTACATACATAATTTTATAAGTTTATAATATCCATTGCTTTATTTTAAAATTTAAAGTTCAATTAAAAAAAACCCTGAAAACAAATCCGCTTTAAACAGGTTTCCGTCTTAGTATGCATAAGCATAATTGTTGGTCCTCTTTACCTTGGGAATAATATTCTCAATGTGAGACAGATTTACCATTAATGTAAAGTTTGACTAACTAACAAAAATTTGTGCGACAAATTAATATAAATAGGGCAAACCAAATCTTCATTTTGCGCCCTCTTTGCCTTCCATTCTGGCGAATGAAGCATATGTCCTCCCTCCTCTAGTTTCAGCCCTGTATAATCCTTTTACCTTTTTAAAAAATTATGGTTAATTTCACCCCCCCCCCGCAACTATTTTCCAATTACTTTTTATTGTACATACCATAATCAATTAATTGCTTCGTTTATTCAGTATCAAATATTAAAGATCGTTTTTAAATTAGTGACTTGCCAGGCGTATTTTCCTGTTTTAACCATAAATCGTGTTGTTTTGATTTTAGAGTCTGTTAGAGATAATTAATGTTCTCATGAATGAAACTTGTAGGATATTTCATACTTTACAAAGTTTATTACGACACTTTTGTCCCTAAAACGGAAAATAAAAAAATAAAAATGGGTTATTAAGGAAAAACTAACGTCATTTGTTTTCTTTTTCACTTTTTGCAAATTGTACCCCATTCTCCCGGCTCCGTATCTCGCCCCCTGTTGGGTCAATTCACAAACATGCATAGGGCATGTTGTAGAGAATTTTATCCTCTACAAAATTGTAACTATAATTTTTTCTGTAAAATGCACTGGAACCCAGTTAATCAAGAAAAATAAAAAAAAGTGCCGAAAATTTTTGGTTTTTTCGATATAGTGAAAAACGCACAAGGTCTAGAAGGTCGAAAACTTGGTTTTTTCATTAGAGGGTCAACCCATACATAATACCCAAAAATCAGAATTACCCGAATTTTTGTAAGGCAAAATGATATTTCTACTGGACTATTACTGGTATAAAAAAACACTTAATAAAATTAGCAACTTACCAAAGGTTTCCCGATTATGTGCGGTTTATTAAATACTATTTTTCTTTTTATAAATATTTTATAGATAGAAAATTTACAAATAATCTTTGTGAAAATTTTGACAAAAAATTCTCAAAATAAATCAATTTCACTGAAGGGATCCCTATTGTAATATGATTCGGTGTCTCAAGAATCTCCATCATTTCATAAAATGTCATCTTCCCTTCCATTCAAAGCGTTGGCGATATCTGTCTTCATAAATTTTTTTGAAATTATATAGCTTGTTATTAAAGTTCAGTCAGTTGTGTAATAACCAACTACACATTAGTTCCAGGGATGGACGCCTTACTTTTCCATTGGAAGTTTTTCTTTTTACCCATTGACCATTCAATCTCCATATACTCCTCTTATTGTCTTTAAACGGTTTGTTAACCGATGCGCCCAACGGATGCAGAATCGATGCGAGTCTTCCAGAAATTATAACAAGATCTGTTTTGCCTTCTGAAAGTTCCTTCTTCACATCATCAACAAAGCTATCGAGTACCAGCATACCTGGTTTTTTGAGCAATGCTCCAGACCTTTACTTCCAAACTTTGCGAACCTAATCTTTAATCATTTTTTAATCTATCCAATTTATGCAAAGAAAGTATTTTGACAATATTTTTCTGCTTCAAAACGGGGGTGCGACTATTATGCAAAGGCAACTATTACGCGAGTAAACACGGTAATATCATATTGTAGTTCAAAAGAGATAAGAGTCGGTTATAACTTATTAACCCCTTAACGCTCGAATTAAATTACGGTTGAATAATTCAAATTGCTTATTGGCATCACTTTTATGAAAAAGAAATATTCACCTTATTTAATGACAGTAAAAACGATACTAAAGTACAGCCAATTTCACTATTTTATAAAACTGGTGGGAATCAAACAATTTGAGTAAAAGACACAGCCCGAGAATATGACGCGAGCGAGAATTAAGGGGTTAAAGCCGGTTGGCAAGAAAACTTGCCAGGTAAAGCGAACAAAATTTTTAAATTTGAATACCAGTATTTTAGTTTGGATATTTTCATATTATTTAATCTCATATTTTGAGCGATTAAGTAAATCCAAATTACAAAGTGGGGAAAACTGGTGTTGAAAATTAAAAGAGTGTAAAGGAGGCTCGTCGTTAACGGGTTAAACTGGAATTCTAAAGAGAACTGTATCTAACAGTGGTAACTAGCATAAAAGCATTACTAGAAAATCCAATAAGGCATGATGGGGAGAAATGATACATTAGTGCTGGGGAGAAATGATACACTTGTATATTTGAAATTTAATAGTTTTTTAAACTTTTAAATTAATATAGGACTATAATATTCATTATTGTTTTACAGCAAGAGCTACTGAAATTGGTAAGGAAGAACAAAGAGACTATTCATAGACATTATGTAGGTTACATAGAAAAGCAGTGCGATGGTAGATGGTTAGTGCGCTTTGCTCGTCATGTAGAAGGAAAAAAGTTTAAATGGCCTGAAAGGGAAAATGTTTCTATAATTCGTGAAAGGCAAATTGAAAAAACATTAAATCTACCCGATTTTACTTATAAAAATGATAGAGTTATTAGTTTTTCTTTTAACCATTTCAGGGGTGGTGGTATGTTTTTGAAACCACCTAATTTCAATTCCCAAACGCCACATTTGCACCAGCATTTTGGTAAAATATTTTGCATTTACTATGAAAGTGAAATATATCCCTTTTCTTATTTCTAATTAAATTTGTTAGTAAATTCCGGTGCCAATGATTTATTCAACACTTTTTTTCTCTGAAAGGGTTAAAGGAATCTTAAATGTGCTAAATTTATGTTAAATTGTTTGCAAATCAGCAATGTTCACTTCATTTTTCCTTGCAGCTAGATCTGTAGGGATTTTTTTCATTATTTATTTTCTAAAAAGTGTGTTAATAGGATTGTTTAAATAATAGCAATAGTTTAAATATTTTTGTAAAAAACATTTCTGAAACAAAAATATGTCAATGTCATTTCGTTTTAAATTTTACTTAAATATTTCAAGATTTATCATAAAAAATTGTATGACGCATAAATTGAATTGTCTGCATTTTTCCAATTTACATAACAATGTATCAAACCTCCCTTGCTAGTGTATCAATCCTCCCCAGTAATGGGGAGATTTGATACAGTAGTAACCATTCAAAAGTATTGGAATATATTTTTTAAATTCACAATATTTTTAAAAAATGAATAAACGTCACTTTATAAGAAAACACGAAAAATTTGTTTAAAAATAGCTTTCTAAGGTTTGTAAAAAACTAGTAAAAAAAATGTGTATCATACCTCCCCTATTGGTTTATGCCAGAAGACATTCACATAAATGAAAAAGTTTAAGCAATGCGTACGTGAATGAATGAGATTTGGAACCGCTAAATTAGGTGAATGAAACAAACGTGAAATTACTCAAAATTCAGCATTATACAGGGTAGCAAATTATATTCAAAGGGGGGCTTCTGAGAAAAATAAAAATAGAAATCTTTATGCTATTCACAGGGCTCGCAACGTTCCTAAACATTTGCACTTTGCTACCTTTTTTATAAATAAAAATTCTTCGTGGTAGACTCCTTTAACATCTATAATAGAATTATACGATAAAGATTATCGTTTTAAAATAGTAGTAGCAAAGTGCGAAAATTTTAGAAACGCTCGAGCCCTGTATTCGGATAAAATAATGGAAAATCCCTAAACTTAGTCATATTTCGATCATTTGTTGCCATTTTCCCGCTCACTTTTAATAATATAATACGATTTCGCATGCGTCCCTCCTTTTTCATCTATTTTTCTCTAGAATTAGCATAAACGCATTAACGTTTATTAATGAAAGTAGCTTCATTCCTTCTTTGTGAGCGCTGAATGTGAAATCTTTAGCTAATATTGGGTGCATTGAGTGACTTTATGTTAATATCGTGTTGTATTTCAAAAGGGATAAGAGGTTGTAAATTGGAATTCTAGAGATAATCGTATCTAACAAATGTAGCTAGCATAAAAACATTACGCACAAACGAAAACAAAAATATTTGGTACGGGTTCATGCCTGAAGAAGTTCGCATAAATGAAAAGGCAAAGAAAAGGGTACGTGAAAGAATAATGATTGTGAACCGTCGAATTAGACGAATGAATCAAACATGAAATTTCACCAAAATTCATCATTTTCTAAAATTTATACAAATGTAAATGGAAGTATTATACATTGTAGCAAATTATATTCAAAGGTGACTTCTCAAAAAAAAAAAAAAAAAAGAAATCTTTATGCTGTTCGCATGCAATAATGGACAATCCCTAAACTTAGTAATATTTCGATCATTAGTTGCCATTTCCTCCGCACATTTTTAATAATATAATAGAATTTCGCTTGCATCCCCCCCCCCTTTTTCATCTATTGTTCTTTAGAATTAGCATAGACTCATTAACGCTTATTAATGAGAGTAGCTTCATTACTTCATTGAGAGCGCTTAATGTGAAATCTTTAGCTAGCATTTGGTACTTTGAGTGACTTTATGTTAATATCGTGTTGTATTTCAAAAGGGGTAAGAGGTAGTAAACTGGAATTCTAAAGATAATTGTATCTAACAACGGTAACTAGCATAAAAACATTACTAACAAACGAAAACAAAATTTTTGGTACGGGTATATGCTAAGAGAAGTTCGAATAAATGAAAAGACAAAGCAAAGGGTATGAGAAAGAATAAAGTTTGGGGACCACTAAATTAGAGGAATGAAACAAACATGACATTTCCCCAGAATTCAGCATTTTCTCAAATGTATACAAATTTAAATGTATGTATTATACAGTATGACAAATTATATTCAAAGTTATTTGCTCAGAAAAAATAGAAATATTTAATCCTTTCCGACGCAGTGGTCTCGCGTCGAGACCACCTAATTTTAACTCCAAACTTACAAACGGCACCAAGAATATTTTACAAAGTTTTTGCTTTTACAATGAAAGTTTAAAGTAACAGGTTTATTATTTCTAAAAAATTCGTTTATAAATTCCGGTGTCAGTCAATCATTTCATCATTTTACGAACAGAATATTTCTGTACCGGAAAGTGTTAATTATGTAAAGCAAATGCAACCTCTTTTTAATGAATGTCCAATGTAATTTCCTTTTAATTTAAACCTTTCTTATTATTCCTTGCGACATTTTTTTCTTTCTTCGGCGTTCTTCGAAACTAACTATTTATATTCCATTGAAAAGGTAAACAAAATAAAATTGTATTTAATTTCCTGAATATAAATAAATACAAAAAGATAAAAAAGGAAACTAACTATTAGAAATCTTTTAAAAATCTCTTAAATATAGTCAAATTCATTAAACAAATCTAATGAAATCGAAATTTATATTTCGAGCTACTGAAAATAAATTAGATGAATAAAACAAGTAAAAATTTAATTTAAAAAATCAAAAAACCCAACTGCGTAAAAAGCGAACTAATTAATTATTTCTCAACAATGTAAAACTATTTTTATATTACTTACCTATTTTTTTTATTTACTTACATTGATGACTTTTAAGTTGTGTTTAATTATTAGCTTCTACCTATAAACACTGTTTTGATGAGGCCTAAAGATGTCTATGAAGGTTAGAGTTGCAGTAAAGCTAGAGATCCTACCTACACAACTTCCAGGTTGTGTAATATTTAAACGGAGCTTCTGACGGTAAAATAGTCAATGAAACATCGTCTTCATTTTAAAAGAGCTATCCAATGATATGCCACTCAATATGATGCGTAAATTGTTTTTTCGTCTCCACCATTGTTTTTCCATTGTTTTTGAATTCATAAAAACAAAACCTAGCCTAAAACCATCGGACGTTTAAGACGAATCGATAGAGACCTCATTCATTAAAATCCATCTAGCCGTTGGGATGTTTTGAGGGTATAAAGAAATCCACATACCCAGATAGGCGTGAAACACATAACTCTTCTTGGCAGACGGGTAAGAAGCTGGACACTTTACCAAGAAAATCAACGCTTTTTAAAATATAACCCACTTTATCTTTGCGTCTGATAGAGTAAGTCATAAAGGCTAACGAGAACACCGTTCATCTGACTAATGCCAAATTAAAAGTTTTCGACTCAAACTGCAAATTTGTTGATACAATATAAACTGCACAAAAATAAATTAAATAAAACAGTTACATCACTTTCAATAAAAATTCTAGTGAGAAACGTTTTTATAAAATTTTGATTAAATTTTCTGTATGTTTCAATAGCATTGTCCGGCCTAAGTAGGGATGTGCAAGAAGTATTATGCACCGGTTTTGACGACAGTGGTATCGTTGGAAAGATCTCGTCATGTGGAGTAAAAAACTCGGTGGAACAACCCGTCGCAAATCAGCCGTTTCCAAGATATCCGACAATTTAGGTCAAACAATTTGTTTCTTTATTATAAAGCATTTATGCAGTTACTTTTGTCATATCGTTAAATTTGGTTAAATGTCAACATTATCGTTAAATGGCAACAGCGAGAGGAGAGAGAGACGAGGATCTTGAATGGTTGTGTTCAAACTCTCTCTTTTGAAATATGTAATTCGAAGATTATTCTTATGTTATATTATGTGTGCGTGTGTTGTAACTGTGTAGTCTAATGTAAATAGTAAACTTAGTTAATCATATCCCTGCTTAGATCTCTCTGCTTTGATTATATCTTGTGTTCTTTCTTCATCAATATCTTGGAATACCAATCCGGTCATCATAATGGCGCAGCACGACTAGGATGGTGATCCCCAGCTTTTAAAAATTATAAGTAGTGTTACTCCAGCAAGAAAAAATGTCATCGCATGATATTGTGGTGAAAGCAAAGAAAGTTGTGCCTAATCTAAGTGAATAATATTGCGTCGATAGTATTTGATTGACAGCAACGAGAGTTCGATGGCTGGCCTAGCTATCATAAAGGTATTTTTTTTCCTATCGAGAGCATATTTTAAATGTATGTTAGTAAAATATAGTTATTTAAAGTGTATATGTTTTACAGTATGTTTCGAAACAACGGGTTAATATTTATTCAATTAATGGAATAAACATGGTATTTTATTCAGTAATTAAGTTTGAAAAGTATGCTTAAGAATTGTATTGTATAGTATTTAACTTGCGCAGTAATATGAATGCAGAATTATGTATCATGATTGTTAAATTGATCGAATGTTCAGATAGAATTGTGTTTAAAAATAACTATGTTTAGCATGAAAGTTTAAATTCTGTTATTTAAATAAATATTCTCTAGTTATTGTGTTAAAAAAAAAGAAAAGAAAAAAAACATAAAAATGAGTTAAAATTGTCTTTTTAAAAGTTCATAACACGTCTGTCTATGAAGCTATTTATTCTCTAAGAATAAACTTTGCACTAGAATAACTAAAAGTGTTACCTAAGTAAATTATCGTTTGGAAAAAAAAAAGAAACATATTTATTTCAAATGTTTTTTATTTATTCTTTTATCTTTGTGATTAAGATAAAAAGGTGCTATTTCAAAGTATGTAGAGGAAGTGTTTTTTTTTTGTTTGTTTTGTTACGTATTATTCTGGAATTCTTTGAAATGACTCATTCAGATAAAATTTGAAATAAAAGTTGAGTGATCTTTGTTCAGTTCAGTGAAACTGATAATGTATAAATTTGATTATTACGGATTGGGTTGTTTATTTATTTTTAATTGTGGCAGATATTTTAGGACCAATTGAGCCGAAGTCTTCTCGAGGTCATCGGTATGTTCTGGCTATTATGGATCAACATAGTCGTTGGCCTGAAGCAGTCCCTATTAAATAATTGACAGCAAAAGCAGCTTGTGAAGCGTTTATTGAAGTTTTTGTTAGGACTGGAATTCCTAGAATGATTGCCATGGACAATGGAGGAAATTTTGCTTCAAAACTGACAAAAGAACTTTTGAAACGATTGGGGTGTGTCCCTAAGTTTTCTACTCCAGGTTACCCACAATCAAATGGATTGGTTGAACGATGGGTGGGAACAATGAAATCAATGCTACATCATGCCATAAACTCTCATGGTAGAGATTGGGACAAACAACTACCATTTCTGTTATGGGCATACCGAGAAGTCCCCAATGCCACCACTGGTGTTGCACCATTCTTGTTGGTGTACGGTCGTCCACCTGTAGGACCATTAGCTATATTGAAATCAAGTTGGAAAGATGAAGTGGTACTTCCCCAAGGAATTGGAGAGTTTGTAGCAGATTATATGCAGAAACTCCGGGAACGTTTAAAAGACGCGGCAGAATATTCAAAGACCGTGGCTGAAACCCAACAACAGCAATACGTTCATCATCACAATTTAAGGTCGAAAGATACAACATTCTACGTCGGAGATGAAGTAGTAGTACTAATCCCTGATTCCACTAATAAACTGTGTTCAAAATGGAAGGGACCAAGAGAGATAGTTCAACAAAAATCGGTGCATTCCTATGCAGTCAAACTACCTGACGGAAGTATTCGACATCTACATCAGAACAAATTACGAAAATATATTCAACCGATTAGAGCTATTGGTGTTATTTACGAAGTGGATGAAGAGTTTGGAGGAGTACAACATGCTCCGATAGAACAACACAGTGTCGTTGACGAAGAACTGCAGAAAAATATTAATTCAGGCAATTTATCACCAGAACAACAAAAGGAACTAATAGAACTTATCCAAGAATATAGAGTGGTTTTTGATGGAGAACTGAAGAGAGCCAAAGTTGGTTCACATAGCATAAATTTAAAACCTGGTGTTGTAAGAAAACAACCACATCTTTATAAAGTACCAGAAATTTTGAAAGCTAATGTAGAAAACCAAATACAGGAATTACTAAGGAAAGATCTTATAGAACCTTCTTCTGCGGAAATAGTGTATCCACTGGTGTGCGTAGCTAAAAAGGACGGAACAATCAGACTGTGTGTAGATTATAGAGAGTTAAACGCCGCCACCAAGATCTCCCCTTTTCCTATGCAGAATTCCGACAACCTAAAATTTAAAGCTGGTTCGGCGAAATATTTGACCTCGCTAGATATTTTAAAGGGATATTGGGAAATCCCACTCGAAGAGAGTAGTCGAGAATTGACCAGTTTTGTGTCACCAAAAGGCCAGTACCAATGGAAAGTAATGCCTTTCGGATTGTCTGGAGCTCCGGCTACTTTTCAAAGAACAATGAATCAGACCTTGAGACCGCATAGTGATTATGCAGAAAGTTTTCTTGATGATATTATAATTTTCTCTTCTAACTGGGAAGAACATTTGCAACATATAAGATAAATTTTGGAAACTTTAAAATCTCTGAATTTTTCAGCTAACTTGACAAAATGCTCCTTTGCAGCATCTGAAGTCAGATATTTAGGACATATCGTGGGTTCAGGCAAACATGGACCTATTCCCGAGAAGCTAGAAGTAATAAAACATCTCAAAGCTCCCAAAACGATGAAAGGACTGAGATCCATATTAGGTCTATTTAACTATTACAGAGAATATGTCCCGCATTATGCTAACCTTGCAAAGCCTTTGACAGATCTGACCAGAAAAACTGTTCCAAATGATATTCCATGGTCGGAAGATGCTGAAAATTCGTTCAATATGTTAAAGGAAAGCTTATGTGAAGTTACAAACCTTTATACCCCAGACATGTCCAAACCGTTCGAAATAAATACCGATGCTTCCATATCGGGTATTGGTGCTTGTTTAATGCAAAGGGACAAAGACGGCATGTTAAAGCCCATAACCTTTGCCAGTCAAAAGCTTACTCCAACTCAATCAAAGTGGAGCACAATTGAAAGAGAAGCATACGCTGTAATCTGGGCACTTGGGAGATTCGAAATGTGGACTTATGGAACCACCGTAATATTGCATACTGATCATAATCCTCTAAAATACTTAACAGAGGGAACTCCTAAGAACGCTCGATTACAGAGATGGTTGTTGGCACTATCTCGCTATCAGGTTTCTATTGCTCATAAACCAGGAAGTTCTAATGTAGTAGCAGGTGCTTTATCTCGGATTTATGAGTAGAAAGAAAAAAAATCTGTATATATTTTGTATTATTTCATTATTATATATTGTATAATGTGTATTTGTAACATGTGTATTTTTAGTATATAGTGTATAAGAATTTATATATCTTAAGTAGTTTAAGTAAATGCTCTCGATGGGACAGGTGAAGGACTTTTTAAATAGAACTTTTTAGTTAGGACTTTTGATAGGACTTTTTAAGTAAGACTTGTGTTAAGACTTTAAAGAGTAGTTTCACAGTGTGGGACACCGTCCAACATGTAGAAACTGGAGGGAAGGTGTGAAAGTCGCCTATACTCCGTGGTCGAAAGACTTTAGGAAACTCGGAATGGCAACAGCGAGAGGAGAGAGAGACGAGGATCTTGAATTGTTGTGTTCGAACTCTCTCTTTTGAAATATGTAATTCGAAGATTATTGTTATGTTATATTATGTGTGCGTGTGTTGTAACTGTGTAGTCTAATGTAAATAGTAAACTTAGTTAATCATATCCCTGCTTAGACCTCTCTGCTTTGATTATATCTTGTGTTCTTTCTTCATCAATATCTTGGAATACCGAACCGGTCATCATAGCGATTAAATGACTTCCTGTTAACTTAATTATGTTACTTATGTTTAGAAATTAAATATGCCAAACAAGTTGGAAAAAACAATTTGAAAGTTGCAGCATTAAACTCGGCAAATGAGGTGCGTTCGTACTATAACTAGTTTTATAAATATTCAGATCTTGATGCAATAGCTGTTGCACTCTTATGCAAAAATGCATGAATACAAAATTTATTAGGATTCTATATACAGTGCACTCCCGATTATCCGGGTTAATCACCGGAAGAGGTCGCGCGGACAATGGAAAAACACAAATAATCCGAAAACTCCTTTTTATTAAAGAAAAAATCAACATCAGTACAAACATATAAAAATTACTTACATTTGCATGCTGTATAACATCAATCTAGAAAATTTCCTTTTAATATTTACTGCTTAAAAAAATCTGTAATGCATCTTTGCTTCTGCTGTTTGCTCATATCTTGTCTTATATCAACACATACTTTACGAACCGCAGTAATGTCACCGTAATCAAATTCTTTTTCTCCCTTATAGTCTAACAAAGTTTCTACAGATTGTAGAGCAGTAGAATGAGAAATTGTATTTCTCTCATTTAGTACATCTTCTGCATCAGTACTATCATCACTATTAAATTTAGCAACACAGTTAGGAAAGTTGACTTAATCTGTCAAATACTGGAAACCAGGCTCACATGCCCTCCAATCCCCTTTAACCTTAACCGTCAAATTGGCTCCAGAGCATTCGATTTTACTTCTACGTACTTCAGAATACTATCAGCTAAACCGGAAAAGATTCTAATTCACACCAACATCGATTTTACATGCATAATAAGAGTGAAAATGTTTGTCTTTATTTATTTATTTATTTATTTATTTATTGTGAGTCCTGAATGAGCACGGATAATCCGTAAACCGGATAATCGAGAGTACACTGTATTAAATTCCTAATAGGGAAATAATAAGATTACGTCTTAATCAACATGGCAAACACAAAATCATCACCTATCATGGAATTTCATTGAATTAATTACGTATGATAGGATTTAGTAGAATGAAAAAATCTATTATTATTATCTTTTAAGTTCTGATTCGATTTTCATGAAATTTGAAATGCCTTGACAAAATTCCCCAACAATTATATAGATTAAATTTCAAACCATTCGGTTGAGTAGATTTGCGCGGTTATATGCGGACAGACGGACAGACCAGCTGACGATTATCAGTGCAACATATTTATATAAATACGACATTTCCCCATAGACCATAACGTGAAAGAATACTTTTGAATGTCTCTTTAAATAAACTACGAATGTTACACAGTTTATTTTTAATACCGAACATGGCATAGTAAATCTCAATAACATATATCAATTACAGAGCAATCCAACTGTATTAACACAAGTTAGAGTTCGGAAAGATAGTCGGACAGACAAACCGAATTCTTAAACACTTTTAACTATGTTGGAAAGTGTTAAAACGCATAATAGGTTGAAATTTGACTTTCAGAAATTTATACCAATAGACTGTAGCATAATTGAATACTTTTATACAGCCCTGTATTTTACCTACTATCTTTATATACATCAGTGGCGCTAACTTATATGAGCCCTTGGTGCGCGAGCCCAACCAATAATTTGATCACTCCGCCCACACAATTTTCAATAGATTTAACACTTTCATTGTTAGGGACGAGATAACTCGTCTTCCAGGAGTATTAGCTATCAATCAAAGAAAATCAATTCGTACCGGAAAATTCTGTCATTTAATTATTATACATCGATTCCGATATCTAATGTCTAATAATTACCGGGCAGAGTTTTCCGGTGCGAATTGATTTTCGCAAACGGACACGACATTTTATTATTTTTTTTATGTTTGTAAGTACATACAAATCATTAGAGTGTGAAATGTTATTGATTATTATTTTTCAAAGTAAAATAAACAAGTTTTAAATGAATTTGTATTTTGTTTCAATTTTAGCGCTGCGAGGAGCGGCTCAGGTTCTTAGCGCAGAGGGTGGGACAAAGGCGCGCCATTGCCACGATGAAAGTGTTAATACGTTGTTTATTTATTAAATCACTGAAATTTTGTTTTATTGATGTTTCCAAAATAACTTTGCTTGAAAAATAGTAAGGACGTCAATTAGACTTACAGAAATAAAGACCTTTCAGTGGATGTACAATTAAATTACTCTCAAAAACAAATTTCCTGCATACTATTATGCCATATGTTTTAATGTCTTGAATTGATAAAGCACTTAGGTGACTAAAATGTATGTTTTTCTTGAAATTTATTTTTTTGCAATTTCAATAGATAGACATTTTTATATTATTTTTATTAAATAATAATATATTTATAAGGATAAACTTATAAGAAAATTTATTAAATTATAATTAAATAATAATAATTTTATATTTTTTCTAAAAAATAACATAATTTAACTTCGAATTATCATCTTTAGATTTCCGCCTAACCCCCTCTCACCACACCCACACACGCACCAAGAAAAAAAAAATGTATGCGTTATTTTACTCAAAAAGTTTTAAGTTCACCCAATATTTTTGAAAAGTTGGCGCTACTGATATACATGCCACTATTTAGCTAAAATTTAATTAAGACTAAAACATGCTTAAATCTATTGAAATCTCGCTTCCAAATTTCCAATTCTTTGCGAGGTCCTGTATACCAGTTTTTCTATATTTTATAAACATGTGTTAGTATACTAAATGTAATTCAGCGTAAAAATGCATAATTCATTTAAAAGCCACCTTTAAGCTATTTTCGTTCATACTTTGAAACCCCTATGAACTCTTTTGGGTTATCGTGTATATGATCTACAGCATTTATACACACAACGTAATATGCAAAAATTTAGTTAAACTTAAAAATTCATATCATAACTAAAAGTGTACTTCCAGCAATCATCACATATATCAGTATTTCAGGTACGGTATAATATCCGAAATATTTTATGTGTCCTTGTAAATACTATGCACTTTCTAATATACAGGAAGTAACTTGTAATAAAGCTCAGCAACATATACCAATTTCATGATATGTGAAATAGTTTAACATAATTAAAATATGCTCAAAAAATGTTTACCCCTATAACATTGTGTAACAGAAATAACGGTCATTTGTGTGGCTCTGTAAATGGAAAATAAATCTATTTTGCACCGTATATTGTACTGAATGTATATTCTAGTGCACTTCATAAGTGCATATAAATTTCATTCTGTTCGAAAGACAGTAACGTCATTAAAATGCACTTGAAATAACTTTTTCCCAGTGGCCGTAATATAACGGAAAGCTTTTGATTGTCCCTGTAATTAAACTATGAAAGGTGAAAGATTTTTATTTGGGAAAGTGGTGCTAGATGAATTAAAAAATAGTCCCCAATGGTAGCCTTGTAAATGTATTGTTTCGTGTGCTGTGTGTGTGTTTTTTGATGCTGGAAATTTGTAGTGTTCACTGGTGGTTGTGGTCTTCTATATAGAAGAGTGCAGAAATTCATTTAACAGCAAAAATTATAATTTTAACGACATAATAAATGTTACAGCATAAATACATTATAATTAATAACCCCTTGAGGGGCAAGCAAAAATGACTCTAAATATTGAATTCTCACCGGAATAATCGAAAAATTTTATTTTTAAATACGGAAAAGCAATTTGTCGACGTTTTTCCTCCAAAGTTAAAAATATAAAACTTAGTAAAAATTTTCTGGTGAGAATCTTGTTTAAATTAGGTGGGATATATCCCACCGCCCCTCAAGGGGATAAACAAATTATGCGACATAAATTGCGAGGTTTCTCAAAAACGGCTGATTTGCGATGGGTAGTCCCATTGAGTGTTTTACTGCCCACTATGAGATTTTTGCAACGATACCACCTACGTCAAAATCGGCGAGCAACGTGTCTTGCACTTCACTAGTAAGATTAAATAGTGGGGCTACAGATCAGAGAAAAACACAGCTATAATAAGAGGTTAACACCAGAATTTACTTAGAGAAAATTTCGACTTATGTTATCACACGATAAAAAAAAGGGTGAATTTTTTCTATAAAAAGATACTGGTGTAGTCATCTCTTTTTTCGAATGTGCTTTTCCCTAATCTATAGCCACCTTGTTAAACATTTTATTGGGATCTAGTACTTTTGGAACTTTTTTTTTTAAAATTTATGTAGTTTAATGTAATTTTTGTGATATTATTAAATGATTTATGAATAAAAAATGATTTAATCAATAATGTAGTTCTTGAAATAAAAGTTCATTTTAAAAACATATAAAAGACCCCAGCTACAGTTCTGAAAATTTTAAACTTTTTTTTTACTATCACTACAACGATCAGATTTCCAAAATGTCAATTATGTTTACTAAAAAACAAACAAAATTTCTTGACACGTGCAAAAATGTAGTACAAAAATATATTGATAGAATTTATATTTACTTAAATAAACTAATTATGCTGCTGAAAATTTCATCTTTAATTTTATTGAATGTACCATTATGATCGTCCATAAAAAATAGCGAGTCAGATAAAAAATACATGTTGAAGTTTCAACATATTTATTTTACTGATAAACTGATAATAAATTAATTAATTATGCTACTGAAATCCATCATAAATTTTATTAAATGTACCATTAGGATCGCACATAAAAAGTAGCGCGTCAGAAAAAAAAGTAAATGTTGAAGTTTCAGCATTTTGATTTTACTGATAATAAATAAGTAAACTAATTATCCTACTGAAAACCTGATCATTAACTTTGTTAAATATAACATTAGGATCGTTCACAAAAAAAGAGAGTCAGAAATAAGTAAATGTTGACTTTTCAGTATTTTGATTTTACTGATAAACTGGTTGATTTTATCTCATAGCTGCAAAATCTTACGCTTTTTTGTACCACTAAAATTTAATAGTAAAATTTAGCTTAGCAAACCTTTGTAATCTCTCGATTGCATAAGCAAAAATTTCTTTTAAATTTTTGTGTTACAAAAAAGCGTACGATGTTGGCAGCTATGTTTTACTAATATTAGAAAAATACATACTGGAAAAATTAATTTTAAAATTACAACTCTGGGCTATTTAAAGGGTAATAAATCCTGTAAATCTAAATAAACGCTATCGAGTATTTTAAATTTTCAGATCCTTTGCAGTAATTCGTGAGAATATAGGATAATTCATTTCTAAATTCATTTTTCAGCAAAAAGACAGAAAATTAACAGATATTTTTTTCATTTTCTCAAAATGAAGTTTCCCTTAATTATAATACAGAATAATTTTATAAATACAGACTCAAGCTTCCTTTTAATTTAAATCTCTTCTATTGTTCATTGCAACGCAATTTTCTTCGGTGTTATTCAAAATTAACAATTTATTTTTTATTGGAAAAAATAAATGAAATAATGTTTATCCTTTTTACTGTAACTTAATAGAATGGAATAAGATGGCAAAGTAGCTTTTAGAAATCTTAAAATGAATCTCTTAAATATACATTCATTACACATATGTTCATTAAAATCAACTAATCTTCGTGTCGCTTCTTTAGAACTAAAAGATTATTTGAAATGGAGAGGGAAAAAAAGTATTATTTATACTCTTGAAAATGAACTGATATAAATAAATAAAAAGGAAAATAGGTTTTTTCAATCTTAAAAAGAAACCATTAAATAAATAGAATAACATCTTTAAGGGGTCTCAAGACTCTTAAAATTGGAAAAAATGAAAAAAAAGAGACCATTTTCAACATTTAATATCTTAAAACGTATAATATTTTAAAACGCAATTTTTATTGGGATTAACGATGTAATTACGTTCTTTCATTTCAGGAATTTTAAAAAATGTCAAGCTGCTAAATTATCATTCACAGGGGACTGCAAACTGTCAGACATTTGACGAGCAGAAGATTGGTATAACTGCTTACGCGCAGCATTAAAAAATAAATTTTGCAACTAGAATAAAAGTTTATCAGTTATTGGGATTAAATATGTAATTACGTTCTTTCATTTCAGGAATTTTAAAAAATGGCAAGCTACTAAATTAGCATTCACAGGGGGCTCCAAACTGTCAGACATTTGACGAGCAGAAAATTGGTATAACTGTTTACGCGCAGCATTAAAAAATAAATTTTGCAACTAGAATAAAAGTTTATCAGTTATTGGGATTAAATATGTAATTACGTTCTTTCATTTCAGGAATTTTAAAAAATGGCAAGCTACTAAATTAGCATTCACAGGGGGCTCCAAACTGTCAGACATTTGACGAGCAGAAAATTGGTATAACTGTTTACGCGCAGCATTAAAAAATAAATTTTTCAACTAGAATAAAAGTTTATCAGTTATTGGGATTAAATATGTAATTACGTTCTTTCATTTCGGGAATTTTAAAAAATGGCAAGCTACTAAATTAGCATTCACAGGGGGCTCCAAACTGTCAGGCATTTGACGAGCAGAAAATTGGTATAACTGTTTACGCGCAGCATTAAAAAATAAATTTTGCAACTAGAATAAAAGTTTATCAGTTATTGGGATTAAATATGTAATTACGTTCTTTCATTTCAGGAATTTTAAAAAATGGCAAGCTACTAAATTAGCATTCACAGGGGGCCCCAAACTGTCAGACATTTGACGAGCAGAAAATTGGTATAACTGTTTACGCGCAGCATTAAAAAATAAATTTTGCAACTAGAATAAAAGTTTATCAGTTATTGGGATTAAATATGTAATTACGTTCTTTCATTTCAGGAATTTTAAAAAATGTCAAGCTACTAAATTAGCATCCACAGGGAGCTCTAAACTGTCAGGCATTTGACGAGCAGAAAATTGGTATAACTGTTTACGCGCAGCATTAAAAAAAAATTTGGCAACAAGAATAAAAGTTTATCAGTTATTGGGATTAAATATGTAATTACGTTCTTTCATTTCAGGTATTTTAAAAAATGGCAAACTGCTAAATTAGCATTCACAGGGGGCTCCAAACTGTCAGACATTTGACGAGCAGAAAATTGGTATAACTGTTTACGCGCAGCATTAAAAAATAAATTTTGCAACTAGAATAAAAGTTTATCAGTTATTGGGATTAAATATGTAATTACGTTCTTTCATTTCAGGAATTTTAAAAAATGGCAAGCTACTAAATTAGCATTCACAGGGGGCTCCAAACTGTCAGACATTTGACGAGCAGAAAATTGGTATAACTGTTTACGCGCAGCATTAAAAAATAAATTTTGAAACTAGAATAAAAGTTTATCAGTTATTGGGATTAAATATGTAATTACGTTCTTTCATTTCAGGTATTTTAAAAAATGGCAAGCTACTAAATTAGCATTCACAGGGGGCTCCAAACTGTCAGACATTTGACGAGCAGAAAATTGGTATAACTGTTTACGCGCAGCATTAAAAAATAAATTTTGCAACTAGAATAAAAGTTTATCAGTTATTGGGATTAAATATGTAATTACGTTCTTTCATTTCAGGAATTTTAAAAAATGGCAAGCTACTAAATTAGCATTCACAGGGGGCTCCAAACTGTCAGACATTTGACGAGCAGAAAATTGGTATAACTGTTTACGCGCAGCATTAAAAAATAAATTTTTCAACTAGAATAAAAGTTTATCAGTTATTGGGATTAAATATGTAATTACGTTCTTTCATTTCGGGAATTTTAAAAAATGTCAAGCTACTAAATTAGCATCCACAGGGAGCTCTAAACTGTCAGGCATTTGACGAGCAGAAAATTGGTATAACTGTTTACGCGCAGCATTAAAAAAAAAATTTGGCGACAAGAATAAAAGTTTATCAGTTATTGGGATTAAATATGTAATTACGTTCTTTCATTTCAGGTATTTTAAAAAATGGCAAACTGCTAAATTAGCATTCACAGGGGGCTCCAAACTGTCAGACATTTGACGAGCAGAAAATTGGTATAACTATTTACGCGCAGCATTAAAAAATAAATTTTGTAACTAGAATAAAAGTTTTGGTGCCTTCAGATTATAATAATTACCCGGAACCTAAATAAATTTGTATTTAAAGCATTTTCATATTTTAATGCAAAGTTGTATTTAACTAATAATTTTTTTTTCAAATTTCAATAGTATAATCACCAAAATAATTTTTTTAATACAATGAAAAGGAAATTATAGATTCAGTTTGTACAGACTAACGTGAAGCATATGTTTTGAAAATTTCACGACAAAGAATTCAGAAGTTTTTGAGATATCCTGCGCGTTATGCTCAAAAACGTCATTTGGAGAAAAATGACTTCAAAGTTTCGGAAACGCCGCTTTAGCTATTGAGCTTGGATATTTCTAAAAGCCATAACTTCTGCTCTAGTGGGAATTTCACAGAAACAATTATAGCAAAATATTCAGAAAAGATAGGATTTTAACATCTAAAACAATTAAAATTTCGAAAATTTTGAAGCTTTAAGAGTCCTGAGGCCCCTTAATTCAATAACGACAATAATAATAATTTTATAAATAACAGTATTATTAGCTGAACTTTGTGACCATTTTTTTTCATTTAAATATTTACTTATTATTATTATTTTAATATAAAAGCTTTCAAAATGAAATTATAATTTAGTATAATACATATTTTGAAATGGAACC
The DNA here is from genome assembly GCA_963932465.1 of Maratus speciosus. NCBI lineage: Eukaryota > Metazoa > Arthropoda > Arachnida > Araneae > Salticidae > Maratus > Maratus speciosus. The sequence goes on along the minus strand of OZ010789.1, from coordinate 283,385,859 downwards.
TACTGAACACGGAAGCTTTATCCTGACAAATTTACATAACGTGAGAAAATACAGCTAGAACGTAAAACACTAACAATAACATAATGTCAAAAAACAATGAAGGAATTATGATAATAATAATAAGTGTTACTTTTGATATCGATACATTTTTATGTCATAGGTTTACACTGGTACACAATTGAGGTCACAAGAGAAGTTTGAAATGACGAAAATTGACTGATACTTGATCACGGATTATGATTCCTAACGTTATTTTAGACTATTACTTCTTTTCATATTTATTTATTTTTGTTTAAGAAAAAAGAAATGTAACTGTTAAATAGTGAAAAACAAGAATAATTATTTTCATGTTAAACAACAAAGTTAATCTTGTAAAACTTTGTTATTTATACCCAAAAAAATAAACAAATAATAATAAAAGATAAATGTTTTTAAAATTCATTAAAAAATTATAATTTTTTGTTAAAACACGAGAATAAATTCTTTGTTTGTTTGTTCTATAAGCACATAAAAACAGAAACATCTAAATCCGTTAATTCATGTTGTAGAACAAAGTTAATCTTGTAAAACTAGTTTTGTCACTATTTTCAAGTCCAGGATTCATATTTTTGAGGAGTCATTTCTTTTATATAGTGCTTATTGCATTGTTTGTTCTTAATGCAAAAATAAATAAAGAAAGAAAGAAAATTAAATAAAAAAAAATAACTGTTTTTAAAATCCATTAAAAAATTATATTTTTTGTTAACTCCTTCGAGGGCGGTGATTCCTGTTTGGACCACTTAATTTTAATCTTTAAATGCCACATTGTAACAGTGTTGCCAGTGGGCTACTTTTTTTTATTCAGATTTCTTTATTGGCACCACTTTTTTGAAACTGTAAAATTCACTTTGTTTTTGTCTTAATTAATATGTCATTAAGTAAGGCACATTTTACCATTGCTAAAAAGTGTGCCAGTCAAGAATTTGACTTTTAAAAAAGTAGCCCATCTGGCAACACTGCATTGGAACAGAAATAATGGAATGAAAAATTTCCTTTTATTAAGTACTTGAACAAAACCGTTTGCCAATTTTGAAATAAATTTGCTTGAAAAATTCTGGTGTCATTCACTCATTTCAGCATTTTGCGAATACAAGTACCTTGCTCATGATAGGGTTAAAACACGAAAATAAATTCTTTGCTTGTTTGTTTTATAGGCACATAAAAATAGAAACATCTAAATCCGTTAATTTTTCAAAAGCGACCCTAGCAAAACAGCTGAAGTATAGTGTTTCCAGTTAACCATTAGCTGCCGAAAAGTTAAGATAGAGGTTTTCAACCTTTTTACGTTTGCCACCCCAAATATTGAAAGATAATCTTCGCTTCATTTAATGTTCAAACTTTCTGTAAGTAATCAAGGCAATTTTTCAAATTAAAAAACAGTAGTATCTTGATTTACTTTTTAATTTACTTTTAATGTTGCCAAAACGCAACACTAGCAGGTAATGGGTTACTAATTAAAGATTTAACCTCTTCTAACAAGTAAAGGTACTATTGTCTGTGCCGGCGAATTTCGATTTTTATAGCCCATTTCATTCGTCTCATCGAGCTTAGTAATTTTATACCTCGGCTATACATATCGGCTTTTGAGTTTTTATAATGACAGGGGACCGGGCCAAAGTGCAAAATGCACTGTCACAAATCTAGCCCCATAAGCTAAAAATCAGCCTTTCACTTCCATTCCCCCCCTGTGATTATAGCAGCTACGGAACTGAAATTGAGCATATAGGCATCTAAGGCATTAGGTTTCGATATTCCACAACAATCATCGCAGTACAAATATTTTATGTACACTAGGGACAATAATTATTATCGAACCACCCTCGTATGTAACGGTTCAAAATCTAGACTTGTGTTGTTTTTGCTACAAAAAGATAAAAATTAATTCTACTATCATAATACTTCCTTAAAAATGTGTATTTATTATTTTACCTTGTAGATGTGTGGATTGCAATGTTTTATGTTCTTACTAACAAATATAAATGTTAAAATATTTATTGAAAACATACTTTAGATTTTGTTTTTATTACATATTAACCCTAGAACTACCGAAAATTTTACTCAAGTTTTATAAAAACATTCTACACCAGAATTTTTACTTAAAACTATTTAATTTGTTTATTTAACTTATTATTGTCTGATTTATAAATTTAGTTTGTTTTGAAGAAATTTCTGGTTTGAATAAATATTTTGAATGTACATGTCGGGTCCATTGGACCCTTCTGGTAGACAGAGGGTTAATTAAAAGGAATTCCATATAATAGGAGATAAATTTAATGAAGGAAATTTTATTGAGTTTTTGTTATATAAACTTCTATAAAGAGAGAAGTGCAAGAAATGTTACGCGCCGATTATGACGCGAGTGGTATAGTCGGAAAGTATACGTCGTGTGAAGTAAAAATTTCACTGAAACTACCCGTCGCAAATCGACCGTTTTTCCAGATATCCGACAATTTATGTCACACAATTTGTTTATTTATTACAATGTATTTATCCTGTTCCCTTTGTCATATTGTTAAATTTATAATTTTTGCTGTTAAATGGCTTCTGTTAATTTAAACTTTTTACTTATGTTTATAAATTAAACATGCAAAAAAAAAATGGGGGGGGGATTAAGTTAATGGCTGTAAATGCACGTGCAACTATTTTTGTAATCTATTGGCACCACTATTTTTGAAAAAATGAATTTTGTAGTACAGGGTGATTATAATTAAAGTCCGACTTTCAAAATGCTGTAAAAAAAGAACCACTGGTCAGAATAAATTCAAATTTGAAATGAATATACTGGAAGAAGGGGGAAACGGTATGGCATAAGAAAAAAAAGTTCCAAAGTTTCTCAATAGATGGCGCTGTAAGCGGCATAACGAAAGTGGATTCGGCGTCAACTGACATTTTTAATCGAAATACGACGGTTTTGTCATGAGTTGCTCAGTAAACCAACCTTACTGTTCAATGTGCATGAGTGTTTCGGTTGTTTTACGGAAAAAATGACTTCCAAATCAGTCAACAGTTGTGGTACTGTTAGTGGAAAGTCCATCCACCACGGCCAAGGTCGTACCACATTGGATGGGAAAAATCCGTTTTTAATTGTCCTTGGGCCAAAAACCGCATAAAAAGATAATAATGATTCCTTTTTTAATTGTCCTTTGGCCAAAAACCCCATAAAAAGCACATAATGATTCGGTTTTTAATTGTCCTTGTGCCAAAAAACGCATAAAAATCACTTAATGATTCGGTTTTTAATTGTCCTTGGGACAAAAACCGCATAAAGAGCGAATAATGATTCTGTTTTTAATTATTGCTAGACATGCAATGAGACAACCAATAACGATTATCGGTTTCAACTTGTGGCGGACAGTGGTGGACAGCATATGGAACCTGTCCGCCGCATATCTAGCAATGATTAAAAACAGAATCATTATTCGCTTTTTATGCGGTTTTTGGCCCAAGGACAATTAAAAACTGATTTTTCCCATCCAATGTGGTACGACCTTGCCGTGATGAATGGACTTTCCACTAACAGTACCACAACTGTTGATTGATTTGGAAGCCATTTTTACCGTGAAACAACCGAAACACTCATGCACACTGAACAGTACGGTTGGTTTACTGTGCGACTCATGACAAAACCGTCGTATTTCGATTAAAAATGTCAGTTGACGCCGAATCCCCTTTCGTTATGCCGCTTACAGCGCCATCTATTGAGACACTTTGGAACTTTTTTTTTCTTATGCCATACCGTTTCCCCCTTCTCCCAGTATATTCATTTCAAATTTGAAGTCATTCTGACAAGTGGTTCTTTTTTTACAGCATTTTGAAAGTCGGACTTTAATTATAATCACCCTGTACATTTCTCTTGCACATTATGTCCTAGAACAATTGAAAGATCCTTATTTGAGAAAGTGGCGCAAGATTAATTAAAAAATAGTCCTCAATAGTAGCCTTGTAAATGTACTGTTTCGTGTGCTGTGTGTACGTGGATGCTGGACATTCATAGTGTTCACTGGCGGTTGTGGTCTTCTTTTTAGAAGTGGTATATTGGTGGTTTCTCCTATTTAATTAATAGGATCATATTTTAGGCCAGGTCTTAAAGGGACGTGAGATTCTTCTTTTTTTCTCTTTGCAGCGTTGCTAAAGAAAACTATTGCTTTATTCAAATCGTACCAGAAGTTTTGAAACAACAATAGCCATACACAAGCATGAGAATGTCGAGAGAAAACTACAACAATAAAATATTTTTTTTTTAAATAGTCTCTCTATTCTAAAAAAAAGTAACTTACGCTGTCACAGCCGCCGCCGGTTTTGAATTTTTTGTGACCGGAGGTCTTTCTCCGTTAATATTAAGAAAAATATTACATACAAAAATATGAATATCGGCGGATTTATAGAGAAATGTTTGATAAATACGCTGATGCGGACAGTTTTCAAATCGAAGAATTATTTTAAGAGATATTTAATGCTAAATTTGGACAAAGTCGTTCCATTAAAAAAGTTTTATAGGAGCAAAAACTATACATCGGAATTTAATCATTTTTTGATCATTTTATACGTTAGAATTTCCCGGTGTGCAGAATGCATTTATTTTTTTAATTTGACTCATTTTTGAGCTTTTATTTCTATTTTAAATTCAAATTTTCAGCATTTCGAGAGATATTTTTTACTTATTTTAGAAAATTGTACTAATTTAACCTGTTGCCAACTGTATAAATAGCGCAAACAATAATGTTTGCTTCAAATTAAAAATTTATTTACACGTGATTATTATAAACAGAAAAAAAAACTTTCAAATTAGAATTAAATAATTACGTATAAAAAGCAAGAACTTATTGAAAATTACTTCATAAAAACTATATTTACACGTGAATTTTAAAAGAGAAAGGATATTGTAAAATAATAATTTCATTAACATGCTTTAGAAGTCTTAAATAGGAGAAATTACGTCAAATTACACTTATTACGCAAAATGAACAAAAAATAATATTGCAAAACAGTTTAAATTTATAAACTGCGCGAGACATTTATGTGATATTTCGAGATGAACTTTTCAACTATTTTTGTTGGGACAGCGCAAATAATATTTCATTTCTAACAAAAATATTTTCACGTGAATACTAAAAAGAGAAATAAAAGTTTGGTGAAAATTGCGTGAGATTATAAACGATACATTTAAAATGTCTTTCATTTATTTATTTATTTATTGAACAACAAACATGCGACTTGTGTACTTAACATGAGAGGCCCGCTTAAAATGTCTTATTTAAAAAACTTTCTTTTCGCTTTGTTAAAAAACACCGGGAGACAAAGACTCTGTTTACTTAATTCATTTTATATTAGCTTATTTTGAAATATGTAACTGGTTTTATTTAATCAAAGAGGAAAACAGCCATAGTATATTTTAACAGCAGCTGATTTTTCCTTAAAATTCTCCAATCAAAGAGAAATGAATAGGAACTCGTTTATAGGGAGATCGCCACATTTTTAAAATTATAATTCAATCTTTTAAAAGCTTTTTAAAGCCGATCAAATTAGCGTGCTTTTAGAAACTGCGGTGTCTGAACGGGGTTTGGCGAGCATAGCTCGTAGGGGGCCGAACCCCCTAGTGTAAGAAAAAATAGGTAGATAGCCGCCTGTGACCAGCTTGCTTTTACGTAAGTAAAAGTCTAAATTATCGATTGTTAAATTGTTAGAGAAGATAATATTTATGCATAGTATTCTATGCATTGCGTTAAGAAATTATAAGAGCACTTAGATTTTGAAAATTATGAAGTAAATGAAGATTCTAATTATAGTTTAAACACATCAGATACCAAAATACAACATATTTATTAAAATTAGTTGGCAATAATTTTGAATAATGCAATAAATAAGTATGTTAACAAGAATATAAGCAATGATTGAAAAAATACACTGTTAACAAATTATAATATCACTTGTCTAAAAACAAAAATAATATGTAAATTACTACGATACTGGCCCTCCATTTTTCCTTATAACCTCAAACACTCTGTTTTTCACTGATGTGATCAGGTGATTAAGTACAGATTCAAAAATATTGTGTCATTCTCTTACAATGGCTACTTCTAGTTCATTTACAGATAAAAACTGTTTATTATTAGCATAAACATTGTGACTTAATACGCCCCAAAGATTTTCCATAGGGTTCAAATCTGGAAGTCGACGTAGCCATCACGAAACATAGTATTTTTCTATTTTAAACTATTGCTGGGTGGATTTAGACACATGGCAAGAAGCAGTGTCCTGTTGAAACATCCAGTTAGCACCAACTAAAAAGGTCCAAACGGTATCAAATGATCATATAACATAGCCTGATATTGCGTAGAGTTCATACGTCCCGAAATTCGGGTTAAATCGCATAATCCATCATGACTAAAAGCTTTCCAAAATATTACAGATCCTCCTCCCATTTGTCGATTGAAGCATTGTTTTGGTTCCTTCCTTAAATCATGTCAATAGTGTTTATAACCTTCCGGACCGTCAAGATTAATTTTTTTTTTTTCATCTGAAAATCTCAGGTGTTTCCATTTCTTGTCCCATGACATGATATTTTTAGCCTGTTTCAGTTTTTCTTCCTTATGATGTTTCATTAACCTCGTTTTTTTTTCAACAGTTTCATACATTTTGCATTACTATTTGATTTCAGACTCTTCCAAACTGTTACCTGAGAGGTTCTTTTGCTGGAACAGTTCGAAATTTACCGATTTCAAAGAACTTTTTGAATTGTTACTCGAAATATTTGTCGATCATACCGTGCTGTCAATATCAATTTTCTTCCAGATCGTTTAATTTTATTTTAATCCCTTTTTCTAATTATTTCATAGTGAATGGCAGTTTTAGAACACTTCATTAACCCCTTCGGGACGGGAGCCTTTTACGAAATTTTTAATTTTTTGTTACCGTCTTTTAAAAACAGAAATTCGTGTCTTCTTGAATCGAGAAAATGCGCTGATTAAATAAGGCAAATTTTACAGTAAAATTTTACTGGTGAGGAAAAACAAGGATTCTGAGAACTTCATGCGACACGTATACGTGTCGCTCGTCCCCAAGGGGTTAACCGAGCTATTTCTCGTTCAATATTACCAAACCCTTATAAAAACAAATGTTTCTTACTTCAGTCGCAGACAGCTTTTTACCCCGCGGCATCTTCAAATGTATTGTAAATAACACTATATAAACCTGCACCTTTGCTTCTCGGGGTACGTTTTATAATGATTCACCGCCCCATGAATAAGAGGCATGAGCGCTAACACCGGATGTTTTTTTTTTTTTTTTTACGTAGGTACCCTTAACACTAGAACCGCCGGCAAAAACGTATACCTATAACCGCCAAAGCGGTCATTTTGACCGATGTGGATTATCATGCTCAAATATTGTTTACTTGCAATTTTTTACTCTTAGTATCGTTTATTACTATTATTAACATCATTGCCCATATAATAATATATATTTCATAATTTTTATTATATTTTTTTATATTTTATTAAGTTATAATTATATTATATTGAGATATATATAAATAACTTATATATTTTTAATTTTAAGAATATTTTATAGTAAAAAATATTTTTCATGAGAAATCGAAATTGCTAAAAACAATAATAAACTTAGTGAAAACGAAAAAAAAAATTATTTATCTCATGAGCAATACAATATTCGGGGTGGCTAGTGCTCAGAGAAAAACACAGTGAAAAAAGAGGAACCTACCAGTATTTTCTTCTAGAACATACTACGAATAATATAACGAGACTAAAATAAGCGGATTTGTCTTTGACATATTTTTTTTTGTATTTAACATATTTTTTGACTGTGTTTTTCAGAATTGATGCCTGCTAGATTGTGAAAATTATAAAACACTTGTATTGTACATGTCATCGTCTAGAATTAGTTTTTGTAGAATACTTCCGTGCCATTTGGTCGAGCACGTCGACGCCAAATTTTGTAGAATTGTAGAACTTTACAGTTTCTGGTAAGTGTTTATCACCAGTTTCAAATATAACTGATGTATGTCGGGAACTTAGAATTAAAACATATTTATTTTTCTTCCTTTGATAAACTCAACGTAATATCATCCTTGGCAAGAATTTGGCTACTGTACAAAGAGCTTTTTTTCAGATTTTAAGGCCTGTGGAATTTTGTTTTTCGTCCGCAATTGACTGTGCCAACAATGCTTGTTTTTAGTGACTTCAGCTTTTCTGCAAAGAGCAGTGCAGTAAAGAAGTTATCTGTGGTAATGTTCTAACCTTTGTTGAAGTGTGGTTGTATGAATTATGGACTTTTTCGACATCTAATATATAAAATGTGCATTAAAATTGACAGCGGTCATTTTGACCGTTTCGGCGGTTCTAGCTATACTACTGCAATGCTTCACAAATTTTGGCTGACTGGAAAATTTATCACTGGCATATCATAGCTATTCAAATTATAGGAAAAGTCACGGAAACTGAAAGTTATACTCTAAATAGAAACAAACTGATACACAATGAAAGTTTCGAAACGGTCAAAATGACCGCCTTGGCGGTTCTAGTGTTAAATGTAGACACTAGAATTTTATATATAGTATATTTCTGTGACTTGTTTAATCTCAGAAAAATAAAGCGGAAAAACTTATTGGTACGAATATTTAAGGGACCGTACACACGCTGAAAAAAATCCGCCTTCGGCAGTCGCCATTTTCGTGTCAGCTCTCAGGCCTAGTATTCAGGGAGCGGTGAATGGTTCTGATGTGACGTACAATATGCTAATTTCCACAGGTGGTCTTATAATTCTTTAACATTCACCTTATTTACGTTTCAAAAAAATTAGAAAATTTTAATAAAATATAACTTAAATGTCAATCTAGCAATTATAACAAAAAACGTTCTATGATGAATTTTTAATACACGCGCTAAAACATTGCGTATTGTGTCTTCTTCTTCAGAAGTCTACCAATTCGTTAGTTGCCTTATAATTTCTTAACAAACTGTAGTAGGGTATCACACCCTCACATGAATTTCGCTCAGGGAGTAGAACGTTTAACCCCTTGGGGACGAGCGACACGTATACGTGCCGGAAATAGGCCTAAGAATCCTCGTTTATCCTCACCAGTAAAATTTTACTGTAAAATTTGCCTTATTTAATCCGAGCATTTTCCCGATTTGAATAGGCACAAACTTCTGTTTTTTAAAACCGGTAGCAAAGTAATAAACATTTCGTAAAAGGCTCCCGTCGCGAAGGGGTTAAGCCTTTCTGAAATTTCTTGAAGATCTATTAAATTTGTTGATTGCGACAGGAATTTGGTGTGATGCGTCTTTTCAGCATGAAATAGCTCTCATTCTAATTGCTTCACGAGCTCAAAAACATTTATAGCTTTGATCGCAAACGCAGAATTTATCACGAATATAGTTTTTGAACTTTTAATTTTATTAACTAATATTTTATAGATTATAGGTATATGAGAGCGATAGAAGAGATAAAACTTAATATAAAATTAAAATTAAGGATATAACTATCTAATAATTGTAGTAAATTGCTAGAATAAAGGCATAAGTATACAATCTGGGAAATATTTAAAAGATATACAATGGGAATATTCTGAAAGCGCTATGTAAGCATTTAGAAGAGGAAATACAAATCTTATAATGCTATTTCCTTAATTTCTCTAGTAAGGAGAGCGTTTAATCATTTCTGAAATTATATCAAATCCCATACTAACTTATTGAAGCTGCCGATTAAGATAAGAATTTGGCATTATGTGTAATTTCAGCATGAATTATCTCTCATTCCAATTGCTTCACAAACGTTATAAAGTTTACAGCTTTGAACGTATTATCTTGAAGAACTATCATGAGCTATAAAAGAGTTAATAACCTTGAAAATTAACGACAGATCTCTTGTATGTTACATATATTTGAGGCTGGCAGATTAAAAAAAAACTTAATATATAATTAAGGATGAGAACATTATTAGGTTGTAACTATACAGGGTGTTTCGAAACTATATATCAGAAATATAAAGGCAGTTAGAGAGGACCTAAATAAGAAGATTTCGGGTAGCAATGTGGGTGCGGAAATTCAGTATTCAGGCAGTAGAGGACACTGTTGGGTGCAGCAGTTAAAAGCGCTTCGCTTGCTTGAATCGTCAATCGCCGCACAAGGAAATGGATTGATTGCTCAAATGATTTACATGGAACGATTCCCCCGGGTAGGATTCTGCCGGATCCCGAACATTTGAGCGTCTTCATTGGGAGTAGTGCGCGAGTGGATCGTTTTATGCTTCCAGGCGTTGTACGGTGGGTGATTTACCGATTCTAGCTGGCCAAAATTATTTTTACCGTCAATATAGTCACATCGCCATGAAATTGAAAAATGTTATTGATATTCTCTATTGAATGTTAGGTAGTGGAAAATGTAGCGTATAGCTGCCATAATTTTTGTTACAGGGACATTCAAAAGTATTTCATTACATTATGGCCTATGGGGAAAAATTGTTTGCGGTGGTTTTTAATGAAATTTTGACTTTGAAATACTTTGAAATTTATATACATATCTATAAAGTGCTAGTGCACAAGATGATTGCTATGGAATATGGAATGGATAGCATTTATCAATCATTTACAGAGACACTAAAAAGAATTATTTTACATTATGGTTTATGGAGAAAAATTATTTATGTTGTATTTTGTTCATGTTACACTATTTCAAAAGTATTTAAATTGATATATATCTCCGCGGTGCTCTATAAAATACTTACTATTGAATATCATCTGCCATTCATCTTTCATATACAGGGACACACAAAATAAATTATTTATATTTTTCTCTGTATGAACAATAATTGATGGAAGTGCGTTTTCAGTTGTGGAACACTTTTTTGAATTATAAAAATTTCTTGCTATTTAGTGGGTATAAATTCTATAAATCATATACAGGGCTGCACGAAACATATGAAGTAACTCTCCTTTTATTGATAGAAATTGCTAACAAGGAATTTAAAACTGTCCTATGCGTTCATTAACTGTTCTACATTTTAGCATATTTTGAATTATTTGATAAATCTATAGTTCATATACAGGGATGTACACAATTTGCAGCTATTTTTCGACATTGGTTGAAATTCTGTTTTCAAACGTGTTATATGTTTTACAAATTATTACTTAGACATCGTTTTTCACGTTATTAAGCTATGAAGTTTTATTATAGTAGTCCGAATGCGTTGAAAAATGTTTCATAATCTGATTGACGCATGATTTTACGTTCTTCTTTATAATTTTAATGATACTGTCTTAACATTATAGAAGTACGGCTTGTATCCAAATATAGTGGTTCGTGCAATATTGTGTATGCTATCTTGGCACTAATCAACAGATATTTGATACAACCCGGCATATTTTTGCTTCTTTTTGGGAACAACGGATTTTGAGCTTATTCTATCGACAATAATTTTCAGAATTTTCAATCTATGATTTTGAGATTTTCACAGAAGTTGCTCTATATACTTAGTTAATACATTATGCATATTATATTTTGATTGCATTCGCGCATGCGCAGTGAAAACCTTTTTAGTAAATCTGCTCATTTTTCATTCAATTTTTATTATTTTTTAATTCTGATTGCAGATTATTGTGTACAATGTTGTTTGTCATATTTTCTGCAAAGAACTTTTTTTATATTAAGAACTCTGCAAATTATAAGAAATATTTGGGACTGTTTTTGTAAAAACCTTGATTTCTGTACGAGTGTACATGATATCCTCATAAAAATGAACACAGTATATTACAATAAGCCACCTATTAATAATCTCGAGTTTGAAAGCTTTTTCTACATTAGTTTTTACAGGGTTATCCAAAAGATATTGATTCTTTTAAATTTATTGACGGTCCCTTATGGGGTTTCGGGAAAAAAATCTTCCCGGAAATATATGACCTATACCATACTGTTTACACACCTACAGTTTCAGGTTAATTCCTCATGTATTTTTCTAGATATTTAACCAAACGTCTAAAGTCGCAAGCGACCGGTCACCTTTAGCCAAATAGTGTATAACTTTTTTTTATTAAAACTGAAAATTTGTAAAAAAAATACAGAGTTCTTTTTGCGAGATTAAATATGAAATAACAGCTGACATATGCAAACTTTATGCACATAAATCCGATAAAATAAAGAACATATTTTGTTTGAATGTGTCCGTAATCGAGCAGTATATTTTATTCCGCTTCAAGTAACAGATTAAAGAACTATACTCAAATTGAATAATTCATTCCCAACTAAAAAGCACCAAATTTGCGCTAGTCTATTAACCATACAATTATATTTATATCAAAACCAATAACAGGGTGCAAAGCTTACCTATTGAGCTATAACATGCAAAAAATAAATTACGCTAAGGTAACCATTTAAAAATCGACTTTTGGCCAACTAGAATCAGTAAATCACCCACCATGCGTCGTGCGGATACTGTAAGATATCACAGAATTTCTGCCATGAAAGAAGCAGCATTAAGCACAGTAGAAGATAGTCCTTCGACAATCTCGAGAGCTGTTGGATGTGAGCCATTCCCTTGCTTAGGAGCAAGTATGAAATACATGTCGGTAAGCTCCGCATTTTAGTAACAATGCATATTGCTCGAAATCTGTGAGGGAATGACAATTCAAGTCAGCGAGGCACTTTCATCCACCGAACTTAACAGCGCTCTCTACTACCTGAACGCTGCATTTCAGAACCCACATTCCTATACAAAATCTGCTCATTTAGGTCCTCTCTACCCGCCTTTTCATTTCTGACACATAGTTTTGAAACCTCCTGTATATTGTTAAAATATAGGTGGAATTGTTTAAAAGAGAGAATATTAATCTTATTAAACACTTGCATAAATTTCTCTAAAAAAATTTATTAAACACTTGCGTAAATTTCTCTAAAAACGATGGCATTTAAGCATTCCTAATATTATTTGAAATCCCATTCTAACTTACTCAAGCTGTTGATTGCGACAAGAATTTTCCTTGATCCGACATTTTAGCATGAAATACTTACTATTCCGCGAAATATATAGCGTTTAATGCTTCGATCGTAATCATTGGAGAATTACCATGAGTTAAATAACGATTTCTGAGCTTGAAACGTAATGACTGATATTTTGTAGATTATAGATATCTGGAACATATAAGATAAATATTCTACATCATTATAGATACAATGAGAGCTTAATTTGTGTGACTTTTATAAGATTGTTTAACACCTTAACCCTCTGTCTACCAGAAGGGTCCAATGGACCCGACATGTACATTCAAAATATTTATTCAAGCCAGAAATTTCTTCAAAACAAACTAAATGTATAAATCAGACAATAATAAGTTAAATAAACAAATTAAATAGTTTTAAGTAAAAATTCTGGTGTAGAATGTTTTTATAAAACTTGAGTAAAATTTCCGGTATTTCTAGGGTTAAGCGGTCTTGTACCTTTTAAACGCGACGAAATTTAACGAAAAAATTCAAAGTTTGAATAAGTCTATCTTCAAAACCATTTTATGTATAAACATAAAATTTTGGATATTGATTAAACAGATTATGCTTTGTAATATGCTGTCATTAGAAATTTATTAGCCTTTTACAGAATTTGTGTATTGTTGAAATCAAAATAGCTCTTTTTTTTACTCCATACGTCATTGCGCGCATGATATTCTGAGAAAGTATGTATGGACTGTTATGAAATTTGGTGAAGATATTAAACGTATTTAAAATGAACTACTCTTAGGTCAAAATTATTTTTTTAACTATATAAAGAAATATTTTTGCAAATATATATATATATATATATATATTTAAGGAATAAAAATAGTCATAACTAAAAATATTACCACTGTAAATACTTAAAAGTAGTTCATTTTCAAAACACATGTTTGTTTAGTATCTTTACCAAATTTCATGACTATCCATACATACTTTCTCCAGATATCATGCGCGCAATGACTTCTAGAGTACAAATAAGAGCTATTTTGATTTCAACAATACACAAATTCTGTAAAAGGCTAATAAATTTCTAATGGTAGCATATTATAAAACATAATCTTTTTAATCACTATCCAAAATTTCATGTTTATACATAAAAAGGTTTTAAAGATAGACTAATTCAAACTTTGAAGTTTTTCGTTAATTTTCGACGCGTTTAAAAGGTACAAGACCCCTTAAATAGAAAGTACATTAAAAATATGGTAAAATATTTCCACTCAAAATATGTCCAATTTATGAGAGATGAGCATTTATAAAAAAAATTTTAATACTTTCTAACATACTTGATAAATTTTTATGACTTCGGTTTTTCTGTTTACCTAACGGCTGCCTATCCTTCCTCTAATTCATGTAAATATTCTCGAACCGCTATGTATTTGATATACAATATATTTCGACTAGTGTTGCCAGCTGTCCCGCATAAACCAGAACTCTAAATGCTTTGAATATCACCAATTTCTTACCGTTTATTTCGGCATCTTCAATCGTAGATAAATCTGCGATTAGATAAGGCGAAGAAAATTACTTTAAAATACTGGTGTTCACTGCATTTAGAGTCCCGATTTATTCATGACACCTGGCAACACTAATTCCGGCGTATAACGCTGTCGTTCGGAATAAAAAAAAAATAATAAACTTTACACATCCGCGCTATACGCTGGTTATACAATGGAAAGATTAAAAATTTAAAAATAATAATCATAATCATAAGAAATGAATTTTTTACACCATAAAACATAGTGCCTATTTCGAAGAAATTGTCTAGGTTATGAACTTAATAATGCTTATTATCGTAATAAATGATAAATGCTAATTATTAAGCTTTCTGTCTTTCTATATTATTAATTTCGCTTCAAATCTTTTGAAGAATTTTTTAAGTAAAGGTTGCGCGTTTAACGGTGTAACTAACCAAAATTGAATTTTTAAAGCGTTATACAGGACAGCGCGTTTTATACCTGGATATGCTGTTATGATATTAAATTTTACAATAGCGTGTTCGATATTAAAAATGATGTAAGCTATTTGTTATAAATACTCATCCAGTTATAGTTCGTTTATAAATACACATAAATTCCATTCCATTATGATCTGTGGGAGTTGACTGTTTTCAGTAAATTTCAATGATGTTACAACACTTCAAACATAATGAATATCATATTCACCACTAAGGCGCATTACAATATGCTTTCTATGGAATATGGAGTGTGTAGCTTTTATCGTTAATTTACATAGACACACAAAAGCATTCGGTTACAAGACTGACTCTGACAATTACTGGATGGAAGTTGGAATGTAGATGAGCACCTCGCATGGTTGCTAAAGCTACTATTTGTTAGAATATATGTAAACTTGTCAATACTCTCAATATAGTGGAGCCAGGGCAGGACTTATTTACGAGGGTAAGTCAGTAAGTAGGTCACGAAAGCCAATAAAAAAAAGGGAAACCAAGATACATACTTAAAAGGCATGTTTCATTCTCTATATAACTGTCATTTACATTGATACGTTTGTCCAATCTCTTTATAAGTTTTCCAATACGTGTTGCATAAAAGTCTTTAGACTGTACCCTCAGCCATCTGTGTACCTCACATTCAACGTCTGCATCAGTCGGCTGTAGGCTAGTTCATGTGATTACTCTGTTGCATTTGCTAATGCTGTCTATTGTTGTTCGCCTTGTCAAATCTAACCATTTGTTGAACCTTCCGCACAGTTTCTTCTGTTACAATCTCGACGGGACGACCACTTTGTTCGTCAATATCTTTTGAACGCCCCTGCTCATCTTGTACAACTGTTGTCTCATAAATTCGAAATTGACATCGTACAGTTGGACAGTGCTGCTTCCTATTGGCATACTTGGAAACAATTTACTACTAATTTCCGACCTCTCAAATTGGTTTATGACCTACGTACTCCCTCGTATTTATGTGGTTTACATAGGTGCCAACCTCAAACTAATCTTCTGTAATGCGTTTGTTAATTTGACCCTGGTTTAACACGTTCCGAACCAGATTTTTTTTTTTTTTTTTTTTTTTTTTTTTTTTTTAAGAAATGAAATTAAATACGTTCCACGTAGAAACCTTCAATTAAATTAATAAAGATTAATGAAATAAATTTTCTGGTTCGAAAGTGGTTAACCTGCGTCAAATTAATCTAGATATTACGGAAGATTAATGAAAGGTTGGCAGCTATGGGTTTAGTTTGGAGATTAAGTAATACTCCAAGGTTGGTTGAATTAATCCAATTTTACGGATAGTCTTAACCCCGAAATAATTTCATATATGTAAGTTTCTCCAGTGAGCAGTGCTGCCTGTTGATCTCCTTTTTATTAATTTATGCAACTTGATTGCTATCACTTTCTGTAAATTGTAATATTCTACTTACTGAATTTGGCAATAATTTTATTTAAAAAAGGTATAGTAATCAAGTAATAAGAAAAAAAGGTAGCCCAATTGGCAGCATTAATTGTGAGATACAGAATAAACAGTAAATGTTCTTTTAATATAAACTGGTCTGAAAAAATCTTTGAAAATCTTTAACGCGAAAACACCCGGAAAAGTGTTCTATAAAAAATTAGTTAGGAGATCAATAGCTGTCTGCAATGAGAAAGGGAGAAATACGAAAATAAAATGCTGTTTCAAACAGAGAAATTGTACTTACTGCTAGTGCAGTAAGTATTAAATTTAAAAGTTCAACCTGGTTCCACTTTCTTCTCCGGCAGTTTGTAGTAAAAACAAAACAAAGGGAAACCGGCTACATGTAGTTCAACAGATTCTTGATCGCTTGAAAGCAGCGTTGCAGTTTGGTGTTTCACCTTTTAAAAGTTTTCTTATTACTGTAGTCTTTTCAATTAAATAACTAAAACTCTAATGAAAATAAAGACATAAATAAAAAAATTAATTAAAATAACAACATGTTTTATATATATAGATTTTACATTTTAATATTGGGTTTTAATAATTATAAATGTTGATATTTTATTGATACGAATAACCGTCTTACGATAGCTGGACATCAAATCGTAGTTTTGTACAATCGACTGCTAAAGAGCTCTAACTCGCTAAATTTCTTCCATCCATCTACACAGATTTAATACATAAGCAATTTGCATTTAAAGAATAAAAAGTGATAACATATAAGTAGTTAGTTTCACTACAAGACTCATCTGTTTTAACAATCGGACTTATGTGAAGAAAGTAGCGCTGGTGTTTGCAAACACATTTAACCCTTTCAAGGGCAAAAGAATTCTGTTCGTAAAAGGATGAAATAATTGACTGATACCAGAATATTCAAACTAATTTCTTAAAAAATAAAAATCCGCTCTTTTTCACATTCATTACAAATTCAAAATTTTATTAAAATATTCTTGGTGTCATTTGTCTGTTTTGGAATTAAAATTAAGTGGCTAGATCCTCTAGCCACCGCCCTTGAAAGGGCTAACATGTACCGCACACGTCCTAAATATAATACCTCGGATTATAAATTAATTCTTATGTGGTGTATGCAGGGTTGCCAGTTTGGCTTCCAATATTAATCCGAAATTTCCAATTCCTACCAAAAATATCGAAAAATGTTTTTCCCTTTATCTGAAAATGAAATGTCTCTCATTAAATATAGCATAAAGTGCTATTTTTTTATTTCTGGTACACCGGAAACTTCTGAATAAAAATGGAGGCCAAACTGGCAACCCTGGGAGTATGTCAATGCTGTCAGACTGAAGAATTTTTTATTCAAACTATCTATCACTTTTTCTTAATAGTTACATTCAGCTTATTTAAACTCTAAAATAAGCGATAAAAAAATGCAAAGAGATAAAAATGAAACTAATTAATTGTGGTACATATTTGGAATACAAAATTGATTAATATTAGCCAAACGTGGCAAATTCGAGACTACACAGTGATTCGAATACTGCTCCGTAAGTATGGTGTTTGTAAATTCACTTGTTGTATAATTATTTTTTAAAAGGTAGTGTAAATTTGTTTAAAATTCCAATGTCAAATATAATATATCAGCAAAGTGCAGAAAAAATACATAAGCGGTCATATGCACATTTTTAGATACAATGCGACCCTCTAAAGCTGCAAATTCGTGGCATTTCACCCTCTTAAACATTCTAAATTTGCCCTACTCCTGATAATTCATTAGTAGATGGAATTTTTTCCCCTAATAATGGTTTTCTAGTTCTGTGTAAAAAAAAATAATATACGCAAATTTTGCGACTCAAGTTTTGACATTTTAAATTTCTTAATTGCAAGACACGTACACTACTTGAAATTTTCAAAGAGTCTGGCAACACTATTTTTTAATTAACGTCTGAATTCATTAAAGATACACATATATAAAGACCGCTTTATTCCAGACTTTAAACACAATTAATATAATAAACCCAACTCGAGTTAAAAATTAGCCGGGGCCAGGAATTGAACCTGGGATGACAGCGCACCGTACAGTACATTTAACCACTATGCTACCCTGCCAGATTACCGACATAGGTTATCGATTAACGCACGTTAGTGGTTAAAGCAAAATCAGAAAAAGGTCTCTTTCGGTCATCTATTGTGTCATTTTGTTTGTGCAAGAACAATGAATGTTTAGTTGTAGTGCTATTTTAACCCTTAAATGACTGGTGTTGCTTTTCGGCAACATACCCAATTTAAGCTTCTAAAATACTATTAGAATAATATTGAAGCTATAATGCCTAATGTTGCCAATAAAATACATTATGAAAATATTATTAAATCGACTTTCAACATGTAGATGGCAACATTTGTGCTGTTTAAGAATAAAGATAGATTTATTTTTTCAATTGTTGCTACATATTCTTTTCGTTTTCTTTGGAAGCTTGCGAAATACCCTATTTTGTTCTGCAGTGAGCAAGAAAAATTAATTTCTTACTATAGTTCCTAAAATTCTTGTGTGTTTAATACTATAGAATTTTATCAAGGAAAATTATTTTTTCAATTAAAGACCAGTATTGCCGATTAGTAACAAACTGTTTTTTAGCCGTAAACCAAACTTAAAACAAAATAGGATTTTTTAAAGTATTTTTCCTATGATTTTTTTTTTTTAATGAAAGCCGAAAAACATTGTTACAATGATTTTTGAAAAATCAGGCATTTAAGGGTTAACTTGAGGTTTCAAGAAATTAAATAACGCGAAAAATTCTGTTAAAAATTGCGACAAAATCTTACGTTTCCATGCTAGTTTTTTTTAGCTTCAAAATTTTATATAAGGAAACGTGTTTGAGTCTAATTTTTTACAGTTTTGTCTAAAAAAACAGTCTCTAAGAGGGTTCCTTTCAAGAAGGCCAACCCTGGTCGCGTATTTCAGAAGTGCACATTCACAGCGCGACCGGAAGAAATACTGTCCTCTGATTGGTTGAACAAATTTCGTAACTACCGGCATATGATTGTGTTTTGTTTACGTTTACGTTATGGCAGAAAGGAGAAATGATTTTTTAAATCTCGGTGGTGATATAGTAAATCTTTTGCCACGTAATTTCGACATTTTGTCTTCATCAAGAATTTAATTTCGTTGAAAGTAAAGTAATTGGAGCCAATTTGAATACAAGTGGGAAAGCGTAATGGCTTACAACTGATAATGTGATATTGTTATGACTGTAAATAATGGGTGTAGTTTTTTATTTCTTTTTTTAATCCCTTAATTCTCGCTCCCTTCAATATCACGGGCTGAGATGTCGTTCGTTATTTCTCGTGCCCGTCATATTTCCGGGCTGGAGATTTAATTTCTGTAAAAAAACTTCTGAAACCAGAAAAATTTAACTGACATTTCACTGTGAAGTCTTTGAATAATGCCATTGGAGTTTCACATTTGGCGCTGATTGTAATACTGGAGTTTTTATTGCATGTTTGGAAATATGTAACACTTAAAAAATTATTAATATTCAAAATTAAATGTATCTATATTATTTCATATACTATTTGTAAAAATTTGTGTGATGATGATAACTAAAGATCTAAGATGTGAAAAATAAAGGACTTATTCGGATCCATTTGTATTGTGTAAAACAAACATTAAGACACAGAATTCTCGCATGATGGCTTTTCTACAAATGTGAATTTGTTCTATAACATCTTTTTTTTTCGCCAAAAAAAAAAAAAAAAAAAAAAATGAATATTTTATTTAGAAACCTTATATTTATTCAATTTCTGTAATAAAATAAATAGGTACTTTTTTGATGCTTTTTCCAATTATTAAGCGACCGTGAAGGGGTTAAGAGAAAGGCCATTTTTCTGCAACAGACAGATAATAATAAACTACATTTAATGTACTAAAATATTCTAATGTATTAAACTAATCTATCTTTACGAATTGAATATTTCCAACTGAGCGAAAAAATGCCCAGGCTGGGAATCGAACCCAGATCCTTGGCTTACAAGGCCAATGCTTTTCCATTTAAGCTAACTAGGCCGACAACCAGCCAGCATATTTCGCTCAGATAACCTTATTGGTTGGAACATCTGGCATTGTCAGTTGGAAAAAGCATTGGCCTTGTAAGCCAAGGATATGGGTTCGATTCCCAGCCTGGGCATTTTTTCGCTCAGTTGGAAATATTCAATTCGTATGATAACTTTACCAGTCAGTTTGATTGTGTTAAAATAATAGTTCATCTACGTATCCATCGTTTCTATGGAGGTCCTTTACCTGCGGTTTATTCTGTTGAGTTGTCTACATGACAGACCAGATGTTCCAACCAATAAGGTTATCTGAGCGAAATATGCTGGCTGGTTGTCGGCCCAGTTAGCTTAAATGGAAAAGCATTGGCCTTGTAAGCCAAGGATCTGGGTTCGATTCCCAGCCTGGGCATTTTTTCGCTCAGTTGGAAATATTCAATTCGTATGATAACTTTACCAGTCAGTTTGATTGTGTTAAAATAATGGTTAATCTATCTTTATCAGGAATTTCATTTTCCTGAAATCATGTTAATCTGGTACAATTATGTTTAAAAACGTTATTTAAAGTGAAAGGTATAAATTTAAACTATTAGTAAGAATGTTCAGAATGTTGTGAGATATAATGCCGCAGACATAAAAGCAAGCATAACATGTAAACAATTAATTTCTGGGTACAAACTAAACACATAAAAAGGTTTTTAATTTTATACCTTAATTTAAAAAAAAACTAGCATGTTATTAGTTAAGATATTACTCAATAAATGGCAGAACTGCTAAAGAAAGTAAACTAACTAATAAAATAAGTGACATTCAATAAAAAGTAAGTGAAATCAATTTGAAAAAGAGCTAAAACAAAGGAAAGAATTCCTTAACTAATGGTGTGAAAAATACATGATTGTATAATAAGTAATGGAAGTATTTTTTTTCCTTTTAAGAGAATCTATTCAGAGTATTTTGAGATTAAAAGCAGCATTGCTTATCCATGGCATGCAATTGTCATGGATTACAAATTAAACACATTAAAAAATATATTAAAATATATACTTTAATTTTAAGATACTAGTACGCTATTAGTTAACACTAGAATGTTTAGCTGGTGTCGATTCGACACCGATCAAATGACAAAATGTCGAAACGGACCAAAATTATTTTTGTAAAATTATTTAAATTGTAACTAAAATTGTAACTACAGAAAACTCTGTTAAGTAAATAATTGAAATTGTTTCAAATAAAATTTCTGATGTCGAAATGTTTTTATTAAGATTGGGTAAAATTACTGGACGTTCTAGTGTTAAGGTATTCCTCAATAGATGGCAGAAATGCTATATGAAAATAAACTTACTAATAAAATAAGTGACATTCAACAAAATGTAAGTGAAGTGAATTTGAATAACAGCTAAAAAAAAGAAATAATGCCTTAACTTATGGTGTGAAAGTCACATAATAATAAGTAATGGAAGGGTTTTTTTTTTTTTTAAACGGAAGCAATTTTTTTTTTTTTTTTTTTTTTTTTTTTTTTTAAGAATAGATAAAATTAAAATACTTTTAATGTACTAAATAATTCTATCTTCATAAAGAATTTCATTTGTCAAAATCACATGTTACTGCAGTACAATTGTGTTTAAAAAAGTCATTTAAACAGATAATTTTAATCTTAAACTATTAAAAAAATATTCTGAAATTAAAAGTAGCATTACTTATCGGCGACATACAATTTGCATGGAATTAGTAAAGATAGCATGCAATTGCATGTAAATAAATAATTTCTGACCACAATTAAAATTTATACATTAATTAAAAAAAAAATATGCTATCATAACTATCTTTTAGCATCTTTTTAGTTCAGATAACCGCGTATTTATAGGCGGCAGAACTGCTATGTGAAAGTAAACAAACATTTGCTGGTAGTAATGAGATTCATTCAAACAATCAGAGGACAGTATTTCTTCCGGTCGCGCTGTGAATGTGCATTTCTGAAATACCCACCCCGGACAATTTGCATCGGATACACCCACACTTCTTCCTTTATCGGACGTGATTGTAAGTAACTCATTAAAAAAAAAAGTTTACTTTTTTTGAGGGGCGATGGGTTATTTTATAACCCACTTAATCAAGATTTGAACCGGAATCTTTCAATTAAATTTTTCTTTTATAAATTCTGTATAAAATGTTACGATATTGCATTTTATTATTTTTAAATAATTTTTTTTCAAAAATGTTGGTGAGAATTCAACAATACAGAAATGCAATTACATTCCCTGATAGGGTTAAGATGATTGAGGATATCTAAATACATAAAATGATTAATATGAAATTCGTTAAAAATCATAGTTCGGCAAAACAGCCTTTCGATAGCAGCTGACAGTACCAGGGCATTTATTAATAATGCATTTATTTTGAAATAAACAAAAGGTCAATACAATCAGCTTTAGAACATGGGAAATTGATTTATGGTTATCTTGATAGTTATTTTTTACGATGGTTGTTGTTCACGATTGTAAAATTACTGCCAGTTGCACATCACTATCCCGCTGTACTATGATAAGCATTGAGCTACACAGTATAACAGACAGCTAACTGTCTATTCTGTTACACGGAATCAAGCGGTCCTCTCATGAATAAAATGCCGTAGTATTTCGGAAGCAAATTTATGACAAAAGACAGATGTCTTCCTATAGAGTAGTATGGAGTAGGTATTTTCGAATTGGATTTTCTTTTTAAAATATGGCGATGTAGCTACCATTTTTACTGATATATATATTTTATTGAAAGAAGTACAGATTTTATTTAAGATAATGACAAAATATATATATTTTTTCATATTCACTAACCCTTTCAAGGACGGTGGTATGTTTATAAAACAACTGAATTCTAATTCCCAAATCCCACAATGATACCAGAATTTTGGTATCGTTTTTTTCCATTTATTATGTATGTGAAAAGTATGGTTTTCTTATTTTCAAATAAATCTGTACGTCAATTTCGGTGACATTAATTCATTTCAACATTTTAGCAATGCAAGTACATTGCCCCTGAGAGGTTTAAAAATAAAATTTTATGTAAGCTCAAAATATAAATAAATAAATAAAAAATAAAGGAAACATTGTTAAGTTTGTTTACTCATAAATGTATAAAAAAGGTGTCGAAATAACCGAAATTGATAAAAAGTATAAGGAAAAGTTTGAGATAATTCCTCTAATATACAGAAAAGTGCGCAATTCATCACATGCGCGCATAGAAATTGCGACACAATCAAGAAAAAGGGTTGCCAATTTGGCCTCATTTTTCATTCCAATATTTCAGATTCACTTCAGAAATTCCCTATTATATTTTACTCTTAGTTTAATGACGAGCATTTCATTATAAGATAAAGGAAAAATTCTTCTTTAAGAATTTCTTGTGTGAATTCGAAGTTATTTTCATTAAAGTCAGGGCTCCCAAATGGTCCGCCAACTGAATACCAATAAATTTTAACAGAAAAGTTTATGGTAGGTTTGCGCTAGAATTAGCTTTCAAAGGTGTTTCCGGGGCGGTTTGTAAGAAAAATCTAAAAAGAAAAATTTTCTAAAATAATATTGGTGTTGTTGGCGGACCATTTGGGAGTCCTGTTAAAGTAGAGGCCAAACTGGAAACCTTGAGAGTGGACAGATAAGTTAGCTCCCCCTATTATTATGGAACTCGGTGATGAACAGAGTCTTGCCCTTTAAACCCTTTATCTACGGCATTATGATCTACAGCAATTTTTTAATGTAATATTTCTTTTTCAGTTACTACAATAAAAATTAAAGGATAAACATAAAAAAATACTCACCCGTGAGAAATGTAATTATTTACATGTAATTAATTAAAGTGGTACTTTAAAGTACCGTCAGTACACTGTGACTAAAATAACACAACAGAAAACCCACAAGGTATTTCAACTGGCACCCTTTTCATATTTACAAATAGATCGTTTGGCAAATTCCGGTGCCAATCATTTTTTTCAACCATTTAGAATTGAAAATGCTTTGTTCATGAATGGGTTAAAAAAAACTACTTTTTTTTTAGGTTTCGATCTTGTTAGCAGTCCTTTAGCTATACGACATCTATATTCCAGAGGCAACATGTTCTCTCGCATTTCCACATATGCAATATATGAATTTACATATTCTATTTCTAGCATAGCAAAAACGAGCCGGGGCCATAACTTTTTCGATTTCTTATAAAAAATAACAATGAAACAGAAAAGAAATACCGGGGAAATCATTACAACACTTCATTTTAGTAATCACATTTTAACCCCTTGAGGGGCAAGGAAAATGTCCCTAAATATTGAATTCTTACCGGAATAATCGAAAATTTTTATTTTTAAATAAGGAAAAGCAATTTTCGAACGATTTTCCCTCCAAAATTGAAAATATAAAATTTTGTTAAATTTTTCTGGTGAGAATCTTGTTTAAATTACGTGGGATATATTTTATCCCACCGCCCCTCAAAGGGTTAAAGCAGCTGAAAACGATGGATAACTACACAGACGAAATGTAAACAAGAAGTTTTTCTCCAATATACTGACGGTACTTATAAGTACCACCGTGTAATTCAACTGTTAAATCAAATACCTATACCGTTCACCTAAAATAGATAGTCAAATTGTGTTCTAAGAGCATAGTGAACACATAAAAAAATCCAACACTTATCTTATACCCTTTACTGTGTTTTCAGCAATAAAAAGACGAGCGTGGTAATCTGTAGAAAATGTCGGCACAATACACATCAACTGCCTCAAAGATAGCCTTATTCCTCTCTAAAATAACAAACCCAGAACTACTGGTGCCATGTATTCTGATAAGATGGAGTTAAAAAAGTGTTTTTGCAAAGTACCATTGGAATATTAGTAATATTCACTACGGTATGAAAGTTTAAAGTGAGTGGTACTTATAAGTACCGTCGGTAGATAAAGGGTTAAATAACAGGGTTGCCAGATTGGCTTCAATTTTTGTTCAACAATTTTGAGTTCATACCAGAAATAAAGAATAGTATTTTATGCTTTATTTAATGAGAGACATCTATAGGCCATACGAATTAAAATTCATCTTTCGAAATTTCCAGAGTGAATTTGAAATTGGAGGCAAAACTGGTAACCCTGTTACGCAACAAAAAAGCTGTCCTTGCGAAGCAGGACAACTTTTCCACTTGAGCCTATCAAATAATTATAGACGATTTACCGTTCAATCTTTTACTATTTTTACTTACAGAAGTTTGAAGATTTTTTTCCGGTGTCAATCGTTATGAAAAAAGGACGGAAGCAATTAACACTAGAACTACCATAAGCAGTCCTTTTTACGGCTACCATATGAATATGTTTCGGTTCCAACCAGAAATTTGATTATGAAATAAGTTTAACCCGGGAGAACTCGCTATTGCGATTTTCTCTCACGGTGCCCAATTGCTTTTCATTTGCTTTACTTTCGCTTAATGTCATTTTTTTTTTTTGCTTTGCTTCTTACTTTTACTCACAAATAGGCAAAGTAATTGAAATAACATTTTAAAATTTTAATTGAAATGAAAAATGGTTTAAATAAGAGTTTTAAAAAAAGTACGACTGTGAGAGAAAATCTCATGCAGCGAGTTCTGCCCGGTTAAAAGATGCAAAGAAGAAAAACGTGAAATAATAAAGTTAAACTGTTTTAAATCAAAATTTCGGTGTGAAATATTTTTATAAAACTTGACTCAAATTTCCGGTAATTGTAGTGTTAAAGATAGATGTTTATTTTTTATTGCACATGTTTTTTTGGTGTGGAGGGGCTGGTGATTGAGCTGTAAAGACTATGTTTATAATACAACTTATATTATAAAATTGCGATATTTTACATAAATGGCGTATAAATTATTTTCTAACCTGAATAAAAACTTTCTTTTGGTTATCAAAGAAATAAATAACAAACATTAATATACTTTGTCGGAACTCGTCTATTTTCAAAAATTTAATATTAAGGTTCCGCGAGTTGATTTGATATTTACATTTTCATAATTCATGTGGTAATATCACAAGGAACATCACAAATAAATTCTATTTTAGATTAAATTCTTTTTTCGCTTCTGAACTAGTATAAGCTAGATATCGATGTCGTAACATGGAATCTATATATTTCGATAGCATTTAAATAAATTTCATTTCGTCAAAATAATCTTTACATGAATCAATTTTAAATTTTATTAAACAACAGTCACTTTGGAACTTTTTACATCTATTTTTCATAACCGTTGTACCAGGATTTTTTGCATGATAGGTAATTTTATGTTGAAATTATAGGCATAGGTTGCATGAATATAATTTCAACATAAAATAAATATATATATATTTTATGTTGAAATAGTCAAATTTTTATGCATTTAAGAGGGCTAAACCTCTAATTCCCATTGCCGAATACGTACTAGAATTTCCGTCATTCAGAGAATCTGAATTCTTACCAGAAAACGTGAATAATAAATTTCACTTTATTTAAATACGAAATGTCTATTACTAAATAAAACAAATATTGCTATTTTAAATTTCTGGTATCAATTTGGAATATCCTAATTGAAAAATCTACTTAATTCGAAACACTGGACGTAGCACACATGCTAGCATGGACATTAGAGGTTTAAAATGTATTCGGTGCAGTGTTTCTATATCCATCTATTTGTTTTATTTAGAAAACCTCAATTCTTATTTTATAACAGATTTTCCCGCCCCCCTCCCTCTGCATAAATAAAATAAAATAATATTACTATTCAAAATTTTCTGGTGTAAATTTAGAATTTCTAAAAAAAAAAAATCGCCAGATTTATCGACTCTAATGCAGTGTTCTTTTTTTTATTGGCATACTGTACCCTATAAGAACTGCATGTTGCATTAAATAATTATATAAACATTTATATGAGAAAATATATGCATTTTAACCAAACATACACTTATGCGAGTGATAAGAACATCTTAAGTGTTTCCGAAATTCTATGAAATTACATCCTTAGTTACTCAAATTGGTGAATATGTCATGATAACTACGTGATATAAGTAATTTAAGGCGGAATAAACACTCAGTTTAGAATCTGGAGAATTTCTATATATATTCATAGCTTTGATGGTAAACACCTTAAATTGTTATTAGAGAGATAACAGCAGAATTTCGGATGCAAGTATTGATAGATCATAGAGAAATGAGAGACACATATTGATACATAAATGAAATCTCGATGTATTTAAATTAGTGCATTTCTTAACGTCACAAAATATAATTATTATTATCTTTAAATTACCCTATAAGAACTGCATGTTGCATTAAATAAATTATATAAACATTTATACGAGAAAATATATGCATTTTAACCAAACATACACTTATGCGAGTGATAAGAACATCTTAAGTGTTTCTGAAATTCTATGAAATTACATCCTTAGTTACTCAAATTGGTGAATATGTCATGATAACTACGTGATATAAGTAATTTAAGGCGGAATAAACACTCAGTTTAGAATCTGGAGAATTTCTATATATATTCATAGCTTTGATGGTAAACACCTTAAATTGTTATTAGAGAGATAACAGCAGAATTTCGGATGCAAGTATTGATAGATCATAGAGAACTGAGAGACACATATTGATACATAAATGAAATCTCGATGTATTTAAATTAGTGCATTTCTTAACGTCACAAAATATAATTATTATTATCTTTAAATTACAGTATATCACTCCTGTCAAAAACGACAGAATGTTGATCCTGCGAGCAGTCTGCTTTTCACTTTTATAAAAATTTTCATACAAACAAACAGCATGAAGATTTTATTATTGAAATGTTTGTATTGTATAAAGTACATTTTAAAAAAGACAAATGATTTCTACAATTTAAAATGATGGGATAGTTTTTAATGGATATTCAATTTCTGCAATAGTTCAACAATCAATAAAGTCTCCGTTTCAAATCTTTAGAATTAAGAAATGAAAAAACTGGGAAAATTACGTCATGTTGACACCATCATACAAAATTTTCTCCTTAGTTTTAATAATGTAAAAATACATTTCAAGCTGAGTATACTGTCACCGTTGCAAGCTTTTCAAACATACTTTATGTACGTACTTTTATGCTTAACCACAGTATACTGTGTCCAATGAAAAAATATTTTGTGTTTAATTGTAACAAAAAAATTAATGCACAAAGGTAAAATAAACCAAATAAACAATATTCTCGAGATGTCGCTATAAATGTGAATTTTTATTCGCTTATAAAAAATAAAGTACACCGTGCATTTTTTTTTTTTTTTTTTTTTTTTTTTTTTTTTTTTTTTACCGAAAATAACTTGCAAACGAAAAAAATACGTCCTGAATGCCACGCGTCTGAATATTTTTATTATTTCTGTTTTATCTGAAACAATCGAAGTAATCCGACTGCCACCAATTTGAAGAAATTTCATAAAAAAATAAATTACAATTAAAATATAACAAGTAATATAAAAATTTTATTTTTAAAGTCAATTCCTACTTAGGTCATCAAAGAAAAATTTAATATAATCCCTTAAGCTAATATTAGTTTTTGTTGCATTAAAATATCTCAATTTGTGGATTTTCTATAAGCAAGTAGGTTTACAGTGGAAGTCTATGGGAATTTGGCGATATATTAGAGATATCGCCAAGTTGGCGTCACATTTGGCGACTCATTTTGGTCGCCAAATTTGGCGATATATCGCCAAGTTGGCGACAAGCTTGGCGGTATTTGGCGACAGAAGAGGGTCCTACCTATGGTAACCCCAATATAGATATAAAGATGCATTAAATGCTTCAATAACCAATGGCCGTTATTTTGTCTCCCATGTAAAACTAAAATTAATTAATTAAAATTTAATTTATGAATTAATATTTTTAAAAAATGTATTAACATCAATTGTCATCCAGTACAAGTTAAAAAAAATTATTTCAACTTGATAGGCTGAATAATAAGTATTTTATTAACGATTGAAAATTTGAACAAGATATATAAATAAATAATTAAATATAGGGAGAGTGTGAACTAATAGTAGGAATTGAATAAATATAGGGAGAGTGTGAACTAATAGTAGGAATTGAATAAATATAGGGAGAGTGTGAACTAATAGTAGGAATTGAAAAATGGGACTGTTTTTTAAAATTGCTAGTGCAGGCACATCTACAAATGAATAGCTCTCATTAAAAAAATAATTAATAATTCGGTTCAGTAGAAAACTCAGGTCAAATGACTAAAAAAAAAAAGAAATATCTTTTAAATATATAGATTTATGTATGTTAATATTAAAGTAAGGATTCTAAATATCATTACTTAATATTTGTTTTAACTCAAAAATTACTAAAAGCACCTGAAAATATAAACAAACAATGCTCTTTGTAGAAAGCTTTGTAAATATTTTGGTGTGCAATGAATTCTGAATTATATTTAACTTTCCGAGCGTCTTGCAAAAAGGTAAAATTGTAATGTTGTTTTCTTTGCATTTTGTTTTAAATGCTAAGAAAATATGATTCTTTCAACATTTAAAAAAAAAACCAATTACAAATTTGAATGTAATCCTTGAGATTATTAATAATTATTCAATGTATTTCAAACTCATTAAATCTATACAATTATATTATCTTAAATATTGCTTGTATTGCTGTGAAACCTGGAGTTTAGTGAACGGAATTTTACGCCCCAAACACTTAGAGGGTTAAAATGAGTTCACAAACATTTACTTGAGTTAATATATTTTCATAGTTGACACAACTATTGTTAGTTAACAGAAAGTTGAAAAACTCATATTGATACATAATTGCAATCACGGTGTATTTATATTAGTTAATTTTTTTTAACATCACAAAATAGAATTATCATTATATTTAAATTACTACTTGTATATGTTAACTTTAAAGAAATGATTCTAAATATCATTACTTAATATTTGTTTTTACTCAAAAATTACTAAAAGAACCTGAAAATATAAACAAACAATGCTCTTTATAGAAAGGTTTGCGGGATGTAAATATTTTGGCGTGTAATGAATTCTGAATTATATTTCAAATGAGTTCCCAAACATTTACTTGAGTTTATATATTTCCATGCTTGACACAATTATTGTTAGATCATAAAGAGTTGAAAAACTCATATTGATACATAATTGGAATCTCAGTGTATTTATATTAGTTAATTTTTTTAACATCACAAAATAGAATTATCATTATATTTAAATTACTATTTATATATGTTAACATTAAATTAATGATTCTAAATATCATTACTTAATCTTTGTTTTTACTCAAAAATTACTACAAGCACCTGAAAATATACACAAACAATACTGTTAGTATCAGCTTTGCAGGATGCAAATATTTTGGTGTGTAATGAATTCTGAATCATATTTTCAAGTAGTTCAGAACGCATTTACTTGAGTTTATATATTTCTATACTTGACATAAATTAACCTATCTTAGAAACAAGAACGCACAAGCATTTCTGAAATTCTATTAAATATCAGTCTCACTTACTGAAATTGCTGATTGCGACAGAAATGTGTCAGATATAAGTAATTTCAACCTCAATAAAGACTCTGCGTAATTACTATACGGTTTCTGTAACGTTTATTGCTTTGATTGTAAACAACTTAAATCATTAGGAGCGAGGTAATGAGAAATTCAGGGAGGTATTTTGTGCATTAGAGGGAGGGAGGCGTTTCTAATATCGACAATTGTTACTGCATAATTACATCTCTGGCAAAATATTTTTGGACACTTTTTATGCAAAGAATTACAAAATTTATAGCTTTGCAGGATGTAAATATTTTGGCGTGTAATGAATTCTGAAATATATTTTCAAGCAGTTCACAAACATTTACTTATTCAGTAATTGTATTTTTATACTTGACTTTAATTAATATATCTTAGTAACAAAAACGCAAAAGCATTTCTGAAATTTTATTAAATCTCAGTCTTATTTAGTGAAATTGCTAATTGCGACAGAAATGTGTCAGATATAAGTAATTTCAACCTCAATAAAGACTCTGCGTAATTACTATACGGTTTCTGTAACGTTCATCGCTTTGATTGTAAACAATTTAACTTATTAGGAACGAGGTAATGAGAAATTCTAGGAGGTATTTCGTGTATTAGAGGGAGGGAGGCGTTTCTAATATCGACAATTGTTACTGTATAATTACATCTCTGGCAAAATATTTTTGGACACTTTTTATGCAAAGAATTACAAAATTTATAGCTTTGCAGGATTTAAATATTTTGGCGTGTAACGAATTCTGAATTATATTTTCAAGTAGTTCACAAACATTTACATGCGTAATTATATTTCTATACTTTGACTTTAATTAATATATCTTAGTAACAAAAAACCCAAAAGCATTTCTGAAATTCTGTTAAATCTCAAGTCTTATTTAGTGAAATTGCTTATTGTGTCAGAAATAAGTAATTTTAACCTCAATAAAGACTCGGCATAATTTCGTGACGGTTTCTGTAACGTATATAACTTTGATTATAAACAACTTAACCCCTTGAGGGGCGCCGTTTGCAGTCTGCAAACGGCTAATTTTAACGCTTAAATGGCCAAATGACACCAGTAATTTTTTAGTACAATTCCTATCTCACAATATACGTGAAAAAATGCTTTTAATTATTTTCAAATACATTTGTTCGTTAATTGCGGTGTGAATTAATTATTTGAACATTTTTGGAGCAGAAATGCCTTGCCCCTGAAAGGGTTAAATCATTACGAGTGAAATAATGACAAATTTAGTGAGGTATTTCGTGCGTTTGAGGGGGAGGGGGGGTTCAGATATCGATAATTGGGAGAAAGAAAAAAACTATGTCCGTTTCATGTCCACAATTATAATTTTGTTTTTCTGGCTAAAATGTGAAGAAACTCTTTTTATTTATTTTTTTTTGTTTTGTTTTTGTTTTACATTAAAATAATCTGTAAAGACTTCATTAGAAAAAAATGCTTAAAAACATGTTTTTTTTAAATTTAAATTATCCATTTTTATTAATCATGACCAACAAAACAGTCTCTCAGGATATATCTAGGAAAGGTTTTCCATTTAAGGTTTTAACTAATAATATATAAAATCACCATTTTAACTGGTTTTATGTAATTCTAAAACCTATTATTTTAACTAATTAAGCCTAAAATACTAAAATATTTATTTTTTATTCTTATATTTGAAGATTAAATTCTGTACACTGAAATTGTAACCTCTGTTACTGTAACTTTTCTTACCAAAGAAATGACTTCCATTGTCCCCAACAGAGGGTATTACTGAGCTTGCTTGTAGATAAAAATATTAGGAAAGATATACTACAACCATTTTGAATTTGTTCAGTACACATGTGTCAGTAATATGAAATATCTGCTTTCCAGTTTAGTGTGTTTTCTGTTTGTAACCTCTATTCCATAAGTTTTTAATTTAAATATTATCATTTTAATTAAAGTTTTATTTTTATTATATGAAATTAAGTTAATTTAATTTTAAAAAATGCAAGATTTACATATTTTTATAAAACTATGGAATATACAATTTTTTTTTTTTGTTAAATGTAACAACAAAGTTAAATGTAACAACCTGTAACTTGTGTTACTACATATTTGTAACAGATGTAGATAAATTATTAAAAATTTAGTTTAAAATTCATATGCATAATAAAAATCCATCAAAATGCTTCGTCGATGTCATTGTTTTTAGAATAATATAAATACACTTCTTCTGTCTAATTTGTGCTGCTGAATCTAACTTCTGTTACAAAAATGTAACATTTGTTACTCGCATTTTTTCTCTATATTTTTCTTGTTGCTTATGAGTAGCTCTTAAAAAAATGTTCCCAAAACATCAAAAGGCATCTTTTCTTTCAATGTACTAAAATTATTTGATCGTTTAAAAATATTTTTATTGCAAGGAACTGAAAATTTTGGCTGTAATGTTGAATACAAGTAACAGAGGTTAGATATTGTTATATACATTTATCCTATTATTGTATTCTTTTGAATATAAAATTTCACTAATGATGATATAATACACTAGAAGAATTATTTTGATAGGAATATAAATGTTCTAAATTGAGTGTATGCTGTCCAATAAAGAGGTTACAAATTTCCCTTTAAGACATTTTCAGGTGATTGTATTTTTATCCTGACTATGAATTTTTCTATGCTGAAATAGATTTTATATATGTTGTATACATATAAACACAGAAAAATTTATATTTGGTGAAAACTGAATACTTAATATATATATATATATATATATATATATGGGGAAAAGGACATAAACTTTCTTCACCCAATTGTTGCTGTGTAATTACTACTCTGGTCAAAAAATTTTAGAGCACTAAAAAGGAGTGTTAAATGTAAGGAAGTGAAAAAAAAAAAATTGCACTTGAACACAGGAACTCAATTTACTTATCCAGACAATTTCAACACTCAATTAAGTCAATTTTGATATTTTTGCGATCCGTTATTAAAAAAAAAATTGATAACAAATTTATCCCCATTGTGTTCAGTTACGTATTTCATATAATTCACTTAAACGTATGTTGTTTTGAAGCACAGAACAGTTAATAAATATTGAAGTCATATAATAATAATTTTCATCACGTAATAATAGGATTCCTTTTAGAAGTTTTTAAGTTTGATAAAATATAATTATTTTATTGAAATTGAATATGATCATTCAAAGAAACATTCCTCTAAAGATGCTATTACTTACAATAGGACTTTTATTACTAGGAAGAAAAATCTAGACTAATGATAAAGTACTTAACCACTTGAGGGGCAGAGTACCATAATTTCGCGCGTATCCACCGCACGTCAAAAAACTCGATTTTCTACCAGAATTTATTTCAAATAATATGTGACTTGCTTCTGCTTCTACTGCTTGACTTCTTTTTTTAATAAAATTTCCGGTTTGAAATAGACATAACTAAACCGCGGTGGATACGCGGAAAATTACGGTACTTCAATTACTAAAATGATAAAATGATTGATTGACACCAGGATTTATAAGAAAATTTATATGAAAGTAATTATAAGCGTTTCTTCGAGTATATATAGTATAAATCAGAATTTACTTTTTATATGCTGGTGCCAATGTGGGATTTGGGAATTAAGATTAAGTGACCTGTGTGAAGTTGGCACCCCTCATTGTGAATTTAAATATGAAAACTACGCAGAAGTTTTGCCCAAGTTTTGCCCAGTTTTGCCCACCCATTAATTAATTTTGCCCACCCTTCGTAACGCTGTAAATCAAACTTTATTTTTTGACCCACTTTGAAAAAGCTAGCACCCCTCAATTTGAAATTTAACAAAACAATTGTACAATTATTTTGCCCAAGTTTTGCCCAGTTTTGCCCACCCATTAATTAATTTTGCCCACCTTTATAACGCCGTAAATAAAAAAAATCTTTGTTGACCACGTGTGAAGCTGGCACCCCCCATTACGAATTAAAATATGAAATCCACACAAAAGTTTTGCCCGAGTTTTGCCCAGTTTTGCCCACCCATTAATTAATTTTGCCCACCTTTTATAACGCCGTAAATCAAAAAAATCTTTGTTGACCACGTGTGAAGCTGGCACCCCCCCATTACGAATTGAAATATGAAAACCACACTAAAGTTTTGCCCAAGTTTTGCCCAGTTTTGCCCACCCATTAATTAATTTTGCCCACCTTTTATAACGCCGTAAATCAAATTTTATTTTTTGACCCATTTTTTAAACTAGCACCCCTCATTAGGAAATTTACAAAAAAAATTACACTATTATTTTGCCCAGGTTTTGCCCAGTTTTGCCCACCCATTAATTAATTTTGCCCACCTTTTATAACGCCGTAAATCAAAAAAATCTTTGTTGACCACGTGTGAAGCTGGCACCCCTCATTACGAATTGAAATATGAAAACCAGACTAAAGTTTTGCCCAAGTTTTGCCCAGTTTTGCCCACCCATTAATTAATTTTGCCCACCTTTTATAACGCCGTAAATCAAAAAAATCTTTGTTGACCACGTGTGAAGCTGGCACCCCCCATTACGAATTGAAATATGAAAACCACACTAAAGTTTTGCCCAAGTTTTGCCCAGTTTTGCCCACCCATTAATTAATTTTGCCCACCCTTCGTAACGCTGTAAATCAAACTTTATTTTTTGACCCACTTTGAAAAAGCTAGCACCCCTCAATTTGAAATTTAACAAAACAATTGTACAATTATTTTGCCCAAGTTTTGCCCAGTTTTCAACCCATTAATTAATTTTGCCCACCTTTTATAACGCCGTAAATAAAAAAAATCTTTGTTGACCACGTGTGAAGCTGGCACCCCCCATTACGAATTAAAATATGAAATCCACACAAAAGTTTTGCCCGAGTTTTGCCCAGTTTTGCCCACCCATTAATTAATTTTGCCCACCTTTTATAACGCCGTAAATCAAAAGAATCTTTGTTGACCACGTGTGAAGCTGGCACCCCCCATTACGAATTGAATTATGAAAACCACACTAAAGTTTTGCCCAAGTTTTGCCCAGTTTTGCCCACCCATTAATTAATTTTGCCCACCTTTTATAACGCCGTAAATCAAATTTTATTTTTTGACCCATTTTTTAAACTAGCACCCCTCATTAGGAAATTTACAAAAAAAATTATACTATTATTTTGCCCAGGTTTTGCCCAGTTTTGCCCACCCATTAATTAATTTTGCCCACCTTTTATAACGCCGTAAATCAAAAAAATCTTTGTTGACCACGTGTGAAGCTGGCACCCCCCATTACGAATTGAAATATGAAAACCAGACTAAAGTTTTGCCCAAGTTATGCCCAGTTTTGCCCACCCATTAATTAATTTTGCCCACCTTTTATTACGCCGTAAATCAAAAAAATCTTTGTTGACCACGTGTGAAGCTGGCACCCCCCATTACGAATTGAAATATGAAAACCAGACTAAAGTTTTGCCCAAGTTTTGCCCAGTTTTGCCCACCCATTAATTAATTTTGCCCACCTTTTATAACGCCGTAAATCAAAAAAATCTTTGTTGACCACGTGTGAAGCTGGCACCCCCCATTACGAATTGAAATATGAAAACCACACTAAAGTTTTGCCCAAGTTTTGCCCAGTTTTGCCCACCCATTAATTAATTTTGCCCACCTTTTATAAAGCCGTAAATCAAAAAAATCTTTGTTGACCACGTGTGAAGCTGGCACCCCCCATTACGAATTGAAATATGAAAACCAGACTAAAGTTTTGCCCAAGTTTTGCCCAGTTTTGCCCACCCATTAATTAATTTTGCCCACCTTTTATAACGCCGTAAATCAAAAAAATCTTTGTTGACCACGTGTGAAGCTGGCACCCCCCATTACGAATTGAAATATGAAAACCACACTAAAGTTTTGCCCAAGTTTTGCCCAGTTTTGCCCACCCATTAATTAATTTTGCCCACCTTTTATAACGCCGTAAATCAAAAAAATCTTTGTTGACCACGTGTGAAGCTGGCACCCCCCATTACGAATTGAAATATGAAAACTACACAAAAGTTTTGCCCAAGTTTTGCCCAGTTTTGCCCACCCATTAATTAATTTTGCCCACCTTTTATAACGCCGTAAATCAAGAAAATCTTCGTTGACCACGTGTGAAGCTGGCACCCTCCATTACGAATTAAAATATGAAAAATACACAAAAGTTTTGCCCAAGTTTTGCCCAGTTTTGCCCACCCATTAATTAATTTTGCCCACCTTTTATAATGCCGTAAATCAAGAAAACCTTCGTTGACCACGTGTGAAGTTGGCACCCCCCATTACGAATTAAAATATGAAAATCCCACTAAAGATTTGCCCAAGTTTTGTCCAGTTTTGCCCCCCCCCCATTAATTAATTTTGTCCACCTTTTATAAAGCCGTAAATCAAAACAATCTTCGGTGACCACATGTGAAGCTGGCACCCCCCATTATGAATTAAAATATGAAAAGAGGATGTAGCAACCTCGTCCTGAAGCAATCTATCCTGAATATTCATAAAATTCGTTACAACCGATGTCACATAAACGAATGTATGAGCGATTCAACACCCATTAAAACACAAAACTAAAAAAAAATAGTGAAATCGGTTGAGTCGATATATTGAAATCTCTAAAAATAAGAAGTGCATTAAAGACCGCAAACGCT
Source organism: Maratus speciosus (assembly GCA_963932465.1). NCBI lineage: Eukaryota > Metazoa > Arthropoda > Arachnida > Araneae > Salticidae > Maratus > Maratus speciosus. The sequence continues at coordinate 283,348,251 of OZ010789.1, read as the reverse complement.
GCAACGAATATTTTAAAAAAATCACATTATGTAAAACGCTAATATTGTTTAAAATCATTTTATAAATTAAGTAACATTTTAAAAATAGAAATTTTCTATTTTTTCATTCAAATTCTTTTTTATAATTTAAATAAATATTAAAAAGTAAACTTTCCATTTTTTGAAACTTTCTCCCATTTCGATTCAAATTCGCACTTACATAACTGAAGCTGAAGAGAAACGACGCACCACTGAGCTACTGCGAACTCAGCTCGAAACACTTTAGAATAACATTTTAATCAGCTTGCTTTAGTTATAAAAATTCGCCAAAAGTTAGCGAGTGGAAATTGAAAACGAAACACTAATTGCGCAAAGAGGCATTGCTGTCAAATCATCACAGTCAATCATGCTTCGGAGCCTGTTTGGGAAATATCCGCCCCATCAGTTTGACTGAATGCTCTATTTGCCTTTCGAGACTGTTTTTAAGAAATATATGAAGTAACGACAAAAAGCCCACCAAATGGATTTCTAGCATTTAGTAGGATACCGCGATACGAGAGATGCAGCATATCGAATATAAAATTTGATTAGTTAGACGATTCTGGACAAAGCGAATGCCCAAGCTTGGCGAGTGTCACATCATAACCAAGCTTATGCTTGTTAACTTATCTCAAAACTCGTCCAGGTGCGCATCGCCATGTTCTGGAATACAAAATGCCTATGTTTGCAATTGTTTGGACAAACGCAAGCCGAGAAAATCAAGACAGAAAATGCTTAGGTTTGCCATAGTTTGGACAAACTCCTCTGTCAAAGCACAGTCTGAACGCAACCAACGCCAACTATAGACAATACCGACGAGCTCGATTTCGACCCCACGGCAGGTCGGCCATCAGCGGATGGTTCGTTCGACCCTATTCTTGTGGCTTTTACGTCGCAAGAATAGGGTTGAATGAATGATAAGCAAATGACTATCTGCCGTGATGTCGAAATCCAGCTCGTCGGCACTGCCGCAACCAAAGACTTTTAAGATACATAGACCGGCAAACTGTCAGTTTAACTGAGGATTTTTGATCACAACTCTTGTACGGCAGCATATATGTTTTATATTTTAATTTACCTAAGAAAATGCTTTTATTAGCGTATTTTTTTTTATTTCGTATCATTAAGTATTAGTCTACCCTATTTCATTTAGGTCTTTAAAAAAAAAAAAAAAAAAAAAAAAAAAAAAAAACTTTATTATTAATAATTTTTTTGTCTTTTTCGTATAGCAAGTAAGTATTTCAATAAACGTCCTCCAAGGATAAAAATATAGTGTTACTTTCGTTTATATGCATTTTTTAATTGTCTTTTTACATAAAAATTAGTTTTAACGTAGATTTCTTCACAAGTAATTTAAAATTTTCTAAATTACTATATTATGTTACAGTTGTTACCTTTAATCTAAACTTCACTACCAGTTACTTTAGTAAGTCAAACATAAAAAAAAGGTGGAATTATAATCTTTAACAATCTGTTTCCACATTAATTTCGCTTTATTTCTGTTTATAAGGCATAAAAATTAGATACTCTTTTTCAAACATACCATCCATAAAATTATTAATAAATCGCTTTATTTAACTTTATTTCTGAAAATTCAATATTTATAACGCATATTTAGATATAAAAAATAGCGTCCTGTAAAACATTTACCATAAAATTCATATATATTGATAAGAATTATTTTTAAAGCACATTCTAGCCATAGCACTTAATGGTAAATAACTCACAGCTGACGTACAAACCTCGCGGTTGAGGTGTTTCAATTTATTTCAGATGGCTGCCATGATTTCGCATGCTTTTGAATGGGAATTGCCGGACTATGTATCTTAAAGGTCTTTGGTCAACCAATGACATATAAGGCCAATTAATGGCGTTTAAAATGTCCCACGGAGTGGATCAACTTTACTCGGTGATTGGTAGAAAGCGCTGCGCCTATCGTTTGGTGCCAATCGCCATGTAAAGATGTTCCACTCCATATAATGTCTTAAAAGTCATAATCTTCTCTTTTATGACGTTGGTCATAGTCTGAGTAACATATGCCGCCAATTTCATATCGAGGCACGCTACGCGAAACTAGAATTTGATTTAGGAACACCAGCAAATCCTGCAAAACATTTGGAAGTATTTAAAAATTGTATGAACGGTGCAAGAAAAAAACTCTAATTCCATAAAAATGTTGGACAAAGCTGAGACAATCTTTTGAAACGCATGGAAAAACTCTCGGAGCATTAGTAAAAATTGAACAAAATATGGCGAAATCCACTAAGCTCCATACATAACAAGAGTTCTCAGTTGGCGGTCAGAAGTTTGCAAGGCAAATGAAGCATACAAGGCAAAGGTAAAAAATAGTTCCCGTTACCAGTGTTAGATATTAGTGTTGACATTTACTCTTATTCTAATGTATGTTTCTCTAATTAAGCAATACTTATCAAATTAATAAATGATTCTTCAATCATGCAAAGAAACGAAACAAACAGTACCTTTTGCCTGGAATGCAAACCTGGACAGCTAGAAATAATCATGGGAAATAGGAATACAGATTTCCTGTTTGTTATATGTGGAGCTCAGTGGGAGAAAACAAGTAAATCTGGACGAAAATCTAGACACAAACAAGGCGGCCGAAAGTAAAGGAAAATTGGGAAAACTAGGAGAAACTAGAGTAAAATGAAGGAATACTAAAACAAATGAAGTCGGTTAAAAACAGGCAATGCTATAAGAACTCTGGACAAAACAGGACACATTTTTTCACTAGGGGAAAGCTCTAGAAAAGTCCCGTAACACTAGTAAGTTGGTTAGTTTAATTCGTATTTGGATGTGAAAATGTCCCAAGTGGTAAACAAAGCTATTTTTTTTAATTTACAGCATTATGAAAAGAGGGCAAAATTTAATAATAGGTGGGCAAAATAACCTCTCAATTGTGTTTTTTTTTCTACTGTGGGGTGCTAGTTTAAATAATGGGTCAAAAAAGTAAATTTTATTTACAACGTTATGAAATCTTGCCAAATTAAATAATAGTTGGGCAAGACTGGGAAAAAATTGGACAAAACTTTTGTGTGGCTTTCACATTTTAATTCGTACTGGGGGTGCGAACTGCACACGTAATCAACAAAGATTTTTTTCAATTTACAGCGTTGGAAAAGGTGGGCAAAATCAATTAATGGGTGGGCAAAACTTTTGTGTAGTTTTCATATTTCAATTCGTAATGGGGGGTGCCAACTTCACACGTGGTCAATAAAGATTTTTTTGATTTACGGCGTTATAAAAGGTGGGCAAAATTAATTAATGGGTGGGCAAAACTGGGCAAAACTTGGGCAAAACTTTAGTGTGGTTTTCATATTTCAATTCGTAATGGGGGGGGTGCCAGCTTCACACGTGGTCAACAAAGATTTTTTTGATTTACGGCGTTATAAAAGGTGGGCAAAATTAATTAATGGGTGGGCAAAACTGGGCAAAATTTGGGCAAAACTTTAGTGTGGTTTTCATATTTCAATTCGTAATGGGGGGTGCCAGCTTCACACGTGGTCAACAAAGATTTTTTTGATTTACGGCGTTATAAAAGGTGGGCAAAATTAATTAATGGGTGGGCAAAACTGGGCAAAACTCGGGCAAAACTTTTGTGTGGATTTCATATTTTAATTCGTAATGGGGGTGCCAGCTTCACACGTGGTCAACAAAGATTTTTTTGATTTACGGCGTTATAAAAGGTGGGCAAAATTAATTAATGGGTGGGCAAAACTGGGCAAAACTTGGGGAAAACATTAGTGTGGTTTTCATATTTCAATTAGTAATGGGGGGTGCCAGCTTCACACGTGGGCAACAAAGATTTTTTTGATTTACGGCGTTATAAAAGGTGGGCAAAATTAATTAATGGGTGGGCAAAACTGGGCAAAACTTGGGCAAAACTTTAGTGTGGTTTTCATATTTCAATTTGTAATGAGGGGTGCCATCTTCACACGTGGTCTACAAAGATTTTTTTGATTTACGGCTTTATAAAAGGTGGGCAAAATTAATTAATGGGTGGGCAAAACTGGGCAAAACCTGGGCAAAATAATAGTATAATTTTTTTTGTAAATTTCCTAATGAGGGGTGCTAGTTTAAAAAATGGGTCAAAAAATAAAATTTGATTTACGGCGTTATAAAAGGTGGGCAAAATTAATTAATGGGTGGGCAAAACTGGGCAAAACTTGGGCAAAACTTTAGTGTGGTTTTCATATTTCAATTCGTAATGGGGGGTGACAGCTTCACACGTGGTCAACAAAGATTTTTTTGATTTACGGCGTTATAAAAGGTGGGCAAAATTAATTAATGGGTGGGCAAAACTGGGCAAAACTTGGGCAAAACTTTAGTGTGGTTTTCATATTTTAATTCGTAATGGGGGTTGCCAGCTTCACACGTGGTCAACGAAGATTTTCTTGATTTACGGCGTTATAAAAGGTGGGCAAAATTAATTAATGGTTGGGCAAAACTGGGCAAAACTTGGGCAAAACTTTAGTGTAGTTTTCATATTTTAATTCGTAATGGGGGTTGCCAGCTTCACACGTGGTCAAAGAAGATTTTCTTGATTTACGTTATAAAAGGTGGGCAAAATTAATTAATGGGTGGGCAAAACTGGGCAAAACTTGGGCAAAACTTTAGTGTGGTTTTCATATTTCAATTCGTAATGGGGGGGGTGCCAGCTTCACACGTGGTCAACAAAGATTTTTTTGATTTACGGCGTTATAAAAGGTGGGCAAAATTAATTAATGGGTGGGCAAAACTGGGCAAAATTTGGGCAAAACTTTAGTGTGGTTTTCATATTTCAATTCGTAATGGGGGGTGCCAGCTTCACACGTGGTCAACAAAGATTTTTTTGATTTACGGCGTTATAAAAGGTGGGCAAAATTAATTAATGGGTGGGCAAAACTGGGCAAAATTTGGGCAAAACTTTAGTGTGGTTTTCATATTTCAATTCGTAATGGGGGGTGCCAGCTTCACACGTGGTCAACAAAGATTTTTTTGATTTACGGCGTTATAAAAGGTGGGCAAAATTAATTAATGGGTGGGCAAAACTGGGCAAAACTCGGGCAAAACTTTTGTGTGGATTTCATATTTTAATTCGTAATGGGGGGTGCCAGCTTCACACGTGGTCAACAAAGATTTTTTTGATTTACGGCGTTATAAAAGGTGGGCAAAACTGGGCAAAACTTGGGCAAAACATTAGTGTGGTTTTCATATTTCAATTAGTAATGGGGGGTGCCAGCTTCACACGTGGGCAACAAAGATTTTTTTGATTTACGGCGTTATAAAAGGTGGGCAAAATTAATTAATGGGTGGGCAAAACTGGGCCAAACTTGGGCAAAACTTTAGTGTGGTTTTCATATTTCAATTTGTAATGAGGGGTGCCAGCTTCACACGTGGTCTACAAAGATTTTTTTGATTTACGGCTTTATAAAAGGTGGGCAAAATTAATTAATGGGTGGGCAAAACTGGGCAAAACCTGGGCAAAATAATAGTATAATTTTTTTTGTAAATTTCCTAATGAGGGGTACTAGTTTAAAAAATGGGTCAAAAAATAAAATTTGATTTACGGCGTTATAAAAGGTGGGCAAAATTAATTAATGGGTGGGCAAAACTGGGCAAAACTTGGGCAAAACTTTAGTGTGGTTTTCATATTTATATTCGTAATGGGGGGTGACAGCTTCACACGTGGTCAACAAAGATTTTTTTGATTTACGGCGTTATAAAAGGTGGGCAAAATTAATTAATGGGTGGGCAAAACTGGGCAAAACTCGGGCAAAACTTTTGTGTGGATTTCATATTTTAATTCGTAATGGGGGGTGCCAGCTTCACACGTGGTCAACAAAGATTTTTTTGATTTACGGCGTTATAAAAGGTGGGCAAAATTAATTAATGGGTGGGCAAAACTGGGCAAAACTTGGGCAAAACTTTAGTGTGGTTTTCTTATTTCAATTCGTAATGCGGGGTGCCAGCTTCACACGTGGTCAACGAAGATTTTCATGATTTACGGCGTTATAAAAGGTGGGCAAAATTAATTAATGGGTGGGCAAAACTGGGCAAAACTTGGGCAAAACATTAGTGTGGTTTTCATATTTCAATTAGTAATGGGGGGTGCCAGCTTCACACGTGGGCAACAAAGATTTTTTTGATTTACGGCGTTATAAAAGGTGGGCAAAATTAATTAATGGGTGGGCAAAACTGGGCAAAACTTGGGCAAAACTTTAGTGTGGTTTTCATATTTCAATTTGTAATGACGGGTGCCAGCTTCACACGTGGTCTACAAAGATTTTTTTTATTTACGGCTTTATAAAAGGTGGGCAAAATTAATTAATGGGTGGGCAAAACTGGGCAAAACCTGGGCAAAATAATAGTATAATTTTTTTTGTAAATTTCCTAATGAGGGGTGCTAGTTTAAAAAATGGGTCAAAAAATAAAATTTGATTTACGGCGTTATAAAAGGTGGGCAAAATTAATTAATGGGTGGGCAAAACTGGGCAAAACTTGGGCAAAACTTTAGTGTGGTTTTCATATTTCAATTCGTAATGGGGGGGGTGACAGCTTCACACGTGGTCAACAAAGATTTTTTTGATTTACGGCGTTATAAAAGGTGGGCAAAATTAATTAATGGGTGGGCAAAACTGGGCAAAACTCGGGCAAAACTTTTGTGTGGATTTCATATTTTAATTCGTAATGGGGGGTGCCAGCTTCACACGTGGTCAACAAAGATTTTTTTGATTTACGGCGTTATAAAAGGTGGGCAAAATTAATTAATGGGTGGGCAAAACTGGGCAAAACTTGGGCAAAACTTTAGTGTGGTTTTCATATTTCAATTAGTAATGGGGGGTGCCAGCTTCACACGTGGTCAACAAAGATTTTTTTGATTTACGGCGTTATAAAAGGTGGGCAAAATTAATTAATGGGTGGGCAAAACTGGGCAAAACTCGGGCAAAACTTTTGTGTGGATTTCATATTTTAATTCGTAATGGGGGGTGCCAGCTTCACACGTGGTCAACAAAGATTTTTTTGATTTACGGCGTTATAAAAGGTGGGCAAAATTAATTAATGGGTGGGCAAAACTGGGCAAAACTTGGGCAAAACATTAGTGTGGTTTTCATATTTCAATTAGTAATGGGGGGTGCCAGCTTCACACGTGGGCAACAAAGATTTTTTTGATTTACGGCGTTATAAAAGGTGGGCAAAATTAATTAATGGGTGGGCAAAACTGGGCCAAACTTGGGCAAAACTTTAGTGTGGTTTTCATATTTCAATTTGTAATGAGGGGTGCCAGCTTCACACGTGGTCTACAAAGATTTTTTTGATTTACGGCTTTATAAAAGGTGGGCAAAATTAATTAATGGGTGGGCAAAACTGGGCAAAACCTGGGCAAAATAATAGTATAATTTTTTTTGTAAATTTCCTAATGAGGGGTACTAGTTTAAAAAATGGGTCAAAAAATAAAATTTGATTTACGGCGTTATAAAAGGTGGGCAAAATTAATTAATGGGTGGGCAAAACTGGGCAAAACTTGGGCAAAACTTTAGTGTGGTTTTCATATTTCAATTCGTAATGGGGGGTGACAGCTTCACACGTGGTCAACAAAGATTTTTTTGATTTACGGCGTTATAAAAGGTGGGCAAAATTAATTAATGGGTGGGCAAAACTGGGCAAAACTCGGGCAAAACTTTTGTGTGGATTTCATATTTTAATTCGTAATGGGGGGTGCCAGCTTCACACGTGGTCAACAAAGATTTTTTTGATTTACGGCGTTATAAAAGGTGGGCAAAATTAATTAATGGGTGGGCAAAACTGGGCAAAACTTGGGCAAAACTTTAGTGTGGTTTTCTTATTTCAATTCGTAATGCGGGGTGCCAGCTTCACACGTGGTCAACGAAGATTTTCATGATTTACGGCGTTATAAAAGGTGGGCAAAATTAATTAATGGGTGGGCAAAACTGGGCAAAACTTGGGCAAAACATTAGTGTGGTTTTCATATTTCAATTAGTAATGGGGGGTGCCAGCTTCACACGTGGGCAACAAAGATTTTTTTGATTTACGGCGTTATAAAAGGTGGGCAAAATTAATTAATGGGTGGGCAAAACTGGGCAAAACTTGGGCAAAACTTTAGTGTGGTTTTCATATTTCAATTTGTAATGACGGGTGCCAGCTTCACACGTGGTCTACAAAGATTTTTTTGATTTACGGCTTTATAAAAGGTGGGCAAAATTAATTAATGGGTGGGCAAAACTGGGCAAAACCTGGGCAAAATAATAGTATAATTTTTTTTGTAAATTTCCTAATGAGGGGTGCTAGTTTAAAAAATGGGTCAAAAAATAAAATTTGATTTACGGCGTTATAAAAGGTGGGCAAAATTAATTAATGGGTGGGCAAAACTGGGCAAAACTTGGGCAAAACTTTAGTGTGGTTTTCATATTTCAATTCGTAATGGGGGGGGGTGACAGCTTCACACGTGGTCAACAAAGATTTTTTTGATTTACGGCGTTATAAAAGGTGGGCAAAATTAATTAATGGGTGGGCAAAACTGGGCAAAACTCGGGCAAAACTTTTGTGTGGATTTCATATTTTAATTCGTAATGGGGGGTGCCAGCTTCACACGTGGTCAACAAAGATTTTTTTGATTTACGGCGTTATAAAAGGTGGGCAAAATTAATTAATGGGTGGGCAAAACTGGGCAAAACTTGGGCAAAACTTTAGTGTGGTTTTCATATTTCAATTAGTAATGGGGGGTGCCAGCTTCACACGTGGTCAACAAAGATTTTTTTGATTTACGGCGTTATAAAAGGTGGGCAAAATTAATTAATGGTTGGGCAAAACTGGGCAAAACTTGGGCAAAACTTTAGTGTGGTTTTCATATTTCAATTCGTAATGGGGGGTGCCAGCTTCACACGTGGTCAACAAAGATTTTTTTGATTTACGGCTTTATAAAAGGTGGGCAAAATTAATTAATGGGTGGGCAAAACTGGGCAAAACTTGGGCAAAACTTTAGTGTGGTTTTCATATTTCAATTAGTAATGGGGGGTGCCAGCTTCACACGTGGTCAACAAATTTTTTTGATTTACGGCGTTATAAAAGGTGGGCAAAATTAATTAATGGGTGGGCAAAACTGGGCAAAACTTGGGCAAAACTTTAGTCTGGTTTTCATATTTCAATTCGTAATGGGGGGTGCCAGCTTCACACGTGGTCAACAAAGATTTTTTTGATTTACGGCGTTATAAAAGGTGGGCAAAATTAATTAATGGGTGGGCAAAACTGGGCAAAACCTGGGCAAAATAATAGTATAATTTTTTTTTGTAAATTTCCTAATGAGGGGTGCTAGTTTAAAAAATGGGTCAAAAAATAAAATTTGATTTACGGCGTTATAAAAGGTGGGCAAAATTAATTAATGGGTGGGCAAAACTGGGCAAAACTTGGGCAAAACTTTAGTGTGGTTTTCATATTTCAATTCGTAATGGGGGGTGCCAGCTTCACACGTGGTCAACAAAGATTTTTTTGATTTACGGCGTTATAAAAGATGGGCAAAATTAATTAATGGGTGGGCAAAACTGGGCATAACTTGGGCAAAACTTTAGTCTGGTTTTCATATTTCAATTCATAATGGGGGGTGCCAGCTTCACACGTGGTCAACAAAGATTTTTTTGATTTACGGCGTTATAAAAGGTGGGCAAAATTAATTAATGGGTGGGCAAAACTGGGCAAAACCTGGGCAAAATAATAGTATAATTTTTTTTGTAAATTTCCTAATGAGGGGTGCTAGTTTAAAAAATGGGTCAAAAAATAAAATTTGATTTACGGCGTTATAAAAGGTGGGCAAAATTAATTAATGGGTGGGCAAAACTGGGCAAAACTTGGGCAAAACTTTAGTGTGGTTTTCATATTTCAATTCGTAATGGGGGGTGCCAGCTTCACACGTGGTCAACAAAGATTTTTTTGATTTACGGCGTTATAAAAGGTGGGCAAAATTAATTAATGGGTGGGCAAAACTGGGCATAACTTGGGCAAAACTTTAGTCTGGTTTTCATATTTCAATTCGTAATGGGGGGTGCCAGCTTCACACGTGGTCAACAAAGATTTTTTTGATTTACGGCGTTATAAAAGGTGGGCAAAATTAATTAATGGGTGGGCAAAACTGGGCAAAACCTGGGCAAAATAATAGTATAATTTTTTTTTGTAAATTTCCTAATGAGGGGTGCTAGTTTAAAAAATGGGTCAAAAAATAAAATTTATTTACGGCGTTATAAAAGGTGGGCAAAATTAATTAATGGGTGGGCAAAACTGGGCAAAACTTGGGCAAAACTTTAGTGTGGTTTTCATATTTCAATTCGTAATGGGGGGTGCCAGCTTCGCACGAGGTCAACAAAGATTTTTTTGATTTACAGCTTTTGAATAGGTGGGCAAAATTAATGAATGGCTGGGCAAAACTGGGGAAAACTTGGGCAAAACTTTTGTGTGGTTTTCGTATTTTAATTCGTAATGGGGGTGCCAACTTCACACGTAGTAAATAACAGATTTTTTTGATTTACGCCGTTATAAAAGGTGGGCAAAATAAATTTATGGGTGGGCAAAACTGGGAAAAACTTTAGTGTGGTTTTCATATTTTAATTCGTAATGGGGGTTGCCAGCTTCACACGTGGTCAACGAAGATTTTCTTGATTTACGGCGTTATAAAAGGTGGGCAAAATTAATTAATGGTTGGGCAAAACTGGGCAAAACTTGGGCAAAACTTTAGTGTGGTTTTCATATTTCAATTCGTAATGGGGGGTGCCAGCTTCACACGTGGTCAAAGAAGATTTTCTTGATTTACGTTATAAAAGGTGGGCAAAATTAATTAATGGGTGGGCAAAACTGGGCAAAACTTGGGCAAAACTTTAGTGTGGTTTTCATATTTCAATTCGTAATGGGGGGGTGCCAGCTTCACACGTGGTCAACAAAGATTTTTTTGATTTACGGCGTTATAAAAGGTGGGCAAAATTAATTAATGGGTGGGCAAAACTGGGCAAAATTTGGGCAAAACTTTAGTGTGGTTTTCATATTTCAATTCGTAATGGGGGGTGCCAGCTTCACACGTGGTCAACAAAGATTATTTGATTTACGGCTTTATAAATGGTGGGCAAAATTAATTAATGGGTGGGCAAAACTGGGCAAAACTTGGGCAAAACTTTAGTGTGGTTTTCATATTTCAATTCGTAATGGGGGGTGCCAGCTTCACACATGGTCAACAAAGATTTTTTTGATTTACGGCGTTATAAAAGGTGGGCAAAATTAATTAATGGGTGGGCAAAACTGGGCAAAACTTGGGCAAAACTTTAGTCTGGTTTTCATATTTCAATTCGTAATGGGGGGTGCCAGCTTCACACGTGGTCAACAAAGATTTTTTTGATTTACGGCGTTATAAAAGGTGGGCAAAATTAATTAATGGGTGGGCAAAACTGGGCAAAACCTGGGCAAAATAATAGTATAATTTTTTTTGTAAATTTCCTAATGAGGGGTGCTAGTTTAAAAAATGGGTCAAAAAATAAAATTTGATTTACGGCGTTATAAAAGGTGGGCAAAATTAATTAATGGGTGGGCAAAACTGGGCAAAACTTGGGCAAAACTTTAGTGTGGTTTTCATATTTCAATTCGTAATGGGGGGTGCCAGCTTCACACGTGGTCAACAAAGATTTTTTTGATTTACGGCGTTATAAAAGGTGGGCAAAATTAATTAATGGGTGGGCAAAACTGGGCAAAACTCGGGCAAAACTTTTGTGTGGATTTCATATTTTAATTCGTAATGGGGGGTGCCAGCTTCACACGTGGTCAACAAAGATTTTTTTTATTTACGGCGTTATAAAAGGTGGGCAAAATTAATTAATGGGTGGGCAAAACTGGGCAAAACTTGGGCAAAATAATTGTACAATTGTTTTGTTAAATTTCAAGTTGAGGGGTGCTAGCTTTTTCAAAGTGGGTCAAAAAATAAAGTTTGATTTACAGCGTTACGAAGGGTGGGCAAAATTAATTAATGGGTGGGCAAAACTGGGCAAAACTTGGGCAAAACTTCTGCGTAGTTTTCATATTTAAATTCACAATGAGGGGTGCCAACTTCACACAGGTGATTAAGTGGTATATAATATACCAGTGCCCTTCAAGGAGTTAAAAGCAAAAACATGAATCTCCCAATCAATATTAGAGAAAAAATCAATAAACATGTAATCACTTTAGAGGAGAAATTCATTTATGAATTATCTCCAAGGGATTAATTCCTATTGAAGGTTATTTACTGATATTTCTAAGGATGTCTGTTTTACATTTTTATGATTATGATAACGCTACCGTGGGAAATTAATTTTGTTTTTAATTTATTCGAATTGAATGGGATTTTTTTTTTCAAGAGGTGAAATGGATGTATTACCTCATATGTTTCTGATATATTAAGTCTTTTTTAAAATCGAGCACGATTTACTTCTCTAAACACCGACATTAGAACTGCATGTAACTTGAAAAATGAAAAGCAATTAATTATAAATTTTTGATACGCGTGCCTTTATTGAACGTTACGTACGTTGAAATAGGATGAATAAAAGTTTAAGATTTTTAAAAGGACATAAAAGATTTTCTATTATTTTATTTATTTTTTATAAATAAATCAATTTACAACAGAGATCCCCAATATCTTTTTATTTTCTATAGCATTTTCCTACATTTTTTTAAAATAAAAGTTTAAATTTTACCTTAATACAGGGTTCGTACGGGTGCTTACATTTTGCCAGATGAATACCAGCATTTCTATAAAGAAAATTTCATAACATTTAATATTCGATTATACACACAGAAAGTTTCTTTACAGAAATACTGGTATTCAAAAGGGAAAATGTAAGCTCCGGTATGAACCCTGTAATAGCCTTTTTACATATTGCATGATTTTGAATAAAAAAATACGAAATTAAATATGAGAAATACTAAGCATATAATACTTCTTACTCCTGAATACAAAGAATCCTGTCTACTTGCCAATCTTCAACTTAACTTCCGTAAAATGTGGATTAATTTGATACAGTTTATAGACGTTTCGAACCAGAAATTTTTTTAAGAAATGAAATTAAATATATTCCTGTGGAAACATGAAATTAAATATACCCCTTCCTCCCCTACTACTGAAAACTCAAATAACACTCAAAACCTAAAACTCCCAGAAAGTTACTCTAATGTCATCAAAGATATATTTAATACTTTTAAGGAAATCAAAGAAGTCTTTTAGATCACCAAATTCTTAAGCTGCATCAAAAATATTTCAACTCAAACAAAAAAAAATATGATAACCCCATGAAAAAAAGTGACAATTATTATCAACTAGTTCGACAAACTTGCTAACCTTCTTAACTTAAATGAAGAGTAATTTCTTCCTTAGTTAAACTTTTGTCTTTTTGTCTGTTTTGTGCATTAAAAAAAACCTATTTTAATGTTATATATTGCTTTTTTCAAGTATTTAATTTGATTTACCTTACTATCCATTTGTTCTATTGTCATGGTTTCTTGTTATCATCATTTTGCATCGAGTTACCAGACTGGGAGGGCGCCGTCCTCTTTTTTTCCCATTTCCCCCTTATTATTCTGCTTTTTTCTGCTCAGTTTGTCTGAACTCTCCTCAGTTATGTTTTTTATTATCGTGTTTTATTACTTTAATTTGTGCATCATTATTATTTTTGTAAATATGTAGATATTTTTTATTCTTTTCCAAAACTATTTGCAATGTGCTTTGCATTAATTTATATGTTAAACTATGTATGGTCTCTGTAAAAGAGTGTTTTTTTTTATGTCGGGGCTTTCCTTAGGTAGCTTTTTTCGCCTGTCTACGGACTGTTAGTTATTGGATCATATGGAACCTTTTTTTTTTTTACCTTATTTTTATACTAACATTTTATTTGTAAGTTCTCTTCCTCTTAAACTTTAAATCCTTTATTTTTTGTGGCTACCAGCCGCGTCTAAACATCTTTTCATGACTCCCATTGCAAGTAAAATACATTACCTCTATACTGGATGTTAAGTTGCCCGGCAACTAGGGAATCCATTCACCTGCTTACATTGTTCCATTGAAATTAAATAGTTTCAGTTACGTTGGAGCTCAGTGGGGAAAGGTTGTATGAAGTGAAGCTCTGATATTTTGTTATTTTTCGGAATGCAGTGCGGCGGAGGAGTGCCGTTCTTTTGAGAATAGACTTTTTCTTGGTGCTTGTCTTCTATTAAGTGTGTGGTGGTGATTCGAAGTATTTTAGCAGTATGGCGTCTGAGGTTAATTCCCAGATTATTGGTGCTATGATTTAAATAGTATAATTGATCACACTACAGATCCGAACTTTTGCAAAGAGTTTCAAGGATTAAGTGCAAGTTATGAGGATAATGTTAAACAGTGTATAGTGGAATTCTTTGCCTACCTAGATGATTATATGCATTCTACAAGGAGCAAAATGGACTACGCTACCTCGTCTGCTGATCATCAAGATGTGAGTAGTGTCTGCCAAGAGGGGTTTTTTTTAATTAGGGGGACTATTTCATACAATAACTTGTTTAATTCAAATTACTTTAGTGTATTCTGTTTTTCTAAATTTAGATTCTCTGCAAATAAAATCTTAACTGACATTGGTCTTAACGACTTCACATTAGCCAAAAAAGGCACAAAACGTACCCTTGAAGAGGAAAACTCACAAATTCCCCTTAGTAATAAACATTCTGACCTTGCACAGGATACCTCAGCTACCCAAATAGAACACAAAATGATCCTTCGACCACTGACAGCGCCGATAACGCGTCGGGAAGTTCCAAAACTTGGATTAACCCCTTTTATATTGAATTAGAGGGAAACTGGACTGTTTTGGCCAAGCAAATAGCAGATGTTAATCAGGACAAACCAAATATTGCTTTGAAAAGTGAGCGCCTTATGGTGCTATATAAAAATGATAACGACTTTCGGAAAACTCAAAGTTTTCTTGATCAAAATACTAAAAAATATACAACTCTACACCCAAAGGACTAGCGACCAAAGAAAATTTGTATTAGAAATTTACCGTGTTATACAGAAAATAGTGTAATTGTTGATAGTCTTAAGGAGCATGGATTTACGGTTACTACGGCTGCCATGCTCAAAAACAGAAAAACGGGTAACCCTATGCCGCTGTATATGGTTAATGTACTCCCAACTAAAAACTTTGAAGAAATTTATAAGATTAAAGAAATTTCATACATATCAGTTACTATTGAGGTTTTTAGGAGTCATAATCAGGTAAAACAATGCTATCGTTGCCAGGGCTACGGACACGTCAGTGAGGTGTGTAGGTTTACTGAAAAATGTTGTAAATGTGGTGACCAACATCTTAACCCCAATTGTATATATAAAGGACGCATAACGCCTAAGTGTGCGAACTGTGGGCTGGCACATACCGCAGACACATCAAAAATATATATGAGAGAAAATAACAATCAGAGCAATAAAAATAAAGTCAACTCAGCTAGATGTGTTGATAGGGAGGTTTCACAGCAAAACCAACTACTGGCAGAAGTCTTAAAAGATTTCAATTACACTAATCCCAAACCTCAGAATAAAACTAACCCTGAATCAAATGTTTCTACTTCTAATAATGCTGAGTCCCCAGTGGAAGATGCCTCTTCTTCACAAACTTCTGAAAATACTAACTCTGCTAATATTGAAAAAACTAAAAATACTCCACCCAAATCAGCCAAAATTCCTCCCAGTTACAATAGCAATATACAGGAAATATTTAGTACCTTTCAAGATATAAAGGAAATACTGCAAATATCCACATTCATAAAATGTATCAAAAATATTTCTAATCTATCTAAAAATTAAATACAATCCCATGGAAAAAAAAAATTAATTCAAGAGTTCGACAAGTTAGCTAACGATTTCCCCTCCCCCAACCATGTCTAGTCTTCATCTTAAATCTCTTATTGTGTTATCCTGAAATTGTTATACTTTAAATAACAAAATGGACGAACTTCGTTCTTTTGTTTCTAATCAACCTAACACTGATATCATTCTTCTTCAAGAGGTGCACAATCCTAGTAAAAGTATTAAAATTTGTAATTATAAGTTTTACCATACCCGCCGTCCTGGTTCCAATCAGGGCGGAACTGCCATCTACATCAAACACCACATTCCATACTACCCTATCCAACAAACTGCATACACAGGTCTTGACTATACGGAAATTGTTGTACAAATGCCACAGGTTAATAATAATTTTGTTTCTTTATACGGTAGACACTCACGTTTATTCCCAGTTAACTACCTTACACAGCTTTTCCACAAAATACGCACTGTTTCATCGCAGGTGATTATAATGCGCATAACCGGCGATGGAACTGTCATTCAACCACCCGTCGTGGCAGTTCACTACACAATCTAATCACTCACCTAGAACTAAGCTTACACGCATCCTACACATAATGGGAATGGTAGAGCACGTCCCTCCATAATTGACTTTGCTATTTCAATAAAATTATCTTTTCCTATTACTTCTACAGTTATCAATGATCTAAGTTCTGATCACCTTCCTGTTGCTTTTAAAATTGATTTGTTGACCCCTCTCCCCCCTCTGTGGCTGTGGATTGGATTAAATTCAAAAATATTCTCTCTAACTCTGACCTGACTTTCCTAATATTATTAACACTGATGATTTTGACAATGCTTTCAAAATCTTATTACTAATGCTCAAAAACAAGCTACCTATCAATATAGTAAACAAAACAATTATTTTACCCTGCCTAACTATATTCATAACATCTGTAAGCGACGTAATGAAATCCGACGGCTGTATCAAAATTCAAGAGATCCTACCTTAAAGCCCTTAATTAACCGGCTTAACAATAAAATTAAAAACCTAATTTCTAAAGAAAAGCAAAAAATCTGGAGCAACTTTCTTAACTCCCTCTCCCCAGATAACTCTCTCTGGAAAATTAAGAAAAAACTCAATAATAATTATACACACCATTCCTCCCTTAACTGCCTGTAACACCACGGCATACACGGACAAAGACAAGGCAGAAATTCTTGCCAGGTCCTATACTGAGCAGTTTTCCCCTGATCCTTACCTTGCTAGCCCTAATCATTATTTTGAAGCTAACGAAACTGTTAAAAATTTCTTAGCTACCTCTCCCACGGACCCACTCCCGGAAATTAAACCTATTGTTATTTATAATATCATTAAAAATCTTAAAAACAGAAAAGTCCCCGGATACGACAATATATCTAATTATGCTCTTAAAAATCTTCCTTGCAACTGTTTAATTTATCTTACTAAACTTACCAATGCTATCCTTCTTTTACACTATTTCACTAAACCATGGAAGACTTCTATTATAGCACCTATTCCTAAACCTCATTGTAATCTTCAAGACCCGACTAACTATCGTCCCATTTCTCTTTTACCCTCTATTAGCAACGTTGTTGAGCGAGTCATCAGTTCCCAGCTACATGACATTCTAGACGAACAAAACATTCTCATTCCTGAGCAATTTGGCTTCAGAGCTAAACGTTCTACATTAATTCAACTACTTCGTGCTGTGGAATTCTTGAGTGAAAAACTCAACACGATAACACCAGCTGCGGCTGTCTTTCTTGATGTCGATAAGGCATTTGATAAGGTCTGGCATATAGGTCTTATTTACAAATTAATTAAACTTGGTATTAATGCTAGACTTATCTTTCTCATACATTCTTACCTTAGTGACCGCACCTTTTGTGTCCGCCTTAATAAAATACTTTCCACTCTCTACCGTATTCTCTCTGGTATATTGCAAGTTCAGCTCAACGAGCAAAAAACAGCTAATGTCTATTTTTCTAGAAAATTAACTTTTACCAATCGTATTACCATTTACAATACTACTATTCCCTGAACTAACGACACTAAGTATTTGGGGGTTACCCTTGATAGAAGATTAACTTGGAAAAAGCACTTTATTAACATTCGAGGCAAAGTTGCTGGTATCTCCAAAGCCCTCTCTCCTCTTCTCAAAAGTAACACACTCTTTTTTCACAATAAACTTATTTTGTATAATGCATGTATACGATCTATTCTAACCTATGCTTGTCCTATCTGGGGATTCGCATGCAAAACTAGTATGGATTATCTTTACCGTGCTCACAATAAAAAACTTCGATATATCCGTAATGGTCATCATTACCTTCGTAATACAACTATCCGTAGGGATCTAAAAACTACCTCCTTAAAACAACGTATTCATAAACTTTCTAAAAACTTTTATAACAATCTTCCCAACCAAATTGTTACGGAACTACACGACTACGAGGTATCCGACCTCACTAATAGAAAACGCCCTAAATACTCGCTTTTGCTTAATGATGAAGACTGAGTTTCCCTCACCTTCCTCTATACTTAACCTTTCTGTTTGTTCTGCCCTGTTTATAGCATAAAAAAATTCATGCTTTTCTGCTATAATTATAGCATTCTATTCAATTTAACTAATGTATGGTCTCTGAAAAGAATCTTTTTTTGGGGGGTGGGGGGGTGGGGGGGGGCACCTCCGGTAGCTTTTTCACCTTTCTTTCCTTTTTTTGGAACTAATGGAATTTTTCTTTTTTCTTTTAATTTTTTGTTTTTGTTTTTGTTTTTTCTTTATCATATCATGTTATACTTAAGTACTTATGTACTTTTAATTTTTTGTTAATCTTTTCTTAACTTTTTAAGTTATATTAATTTTGTGACTACCAACCACGTCTAAACATTATTTTTTTTAATGCCCTTGCAACGCGATCACCTTTTCACTGAATGTAAAGTTGCTACGCAAGTAGGTAGTCCTGATTACATTGTTCCATTGAAATTAAATATATAAGGATACTTCAAATAAATTTTCTTGTTAGAAAAGTCTTTAGTCTTGATCAAATTAACTGACTTTTTAGGGAAATAGAGTTGAAGGATGACAAGTATGATCTGTGACCATGGCAGAAATCTCTGCTATATCATCCTAAATATTAAATTAAACAGGGCGGTTCTTTTGTTCTCCCATTTGTATCACAAGTCTCTTGCGTTATGTTGGGCATTCAAAGCCGAAATCGAACCATCATATGTAATTATATAAATAGATAAATATTAAGCTACTTAAAAGGTTTTACTTCTGAACAAAATCAATTTTTGAACAAACAACCACAACAAGAAAAACGAAAACCTTTTCAAACGAATATTTCTCATTAAAAATTTTGCTTGCAGTTATACAAAAAAACCACATGTTGTTGAGATTGCTGAATTTATTATTTACTTATTGAGCGCGTGTTGTCATATTTTGGCGAGAGTTGTTTGGTACAAGTATGGTGACAACTATTTTCAATTTAATCTAGGTTGTTGTTATTTGAGTGCCTTTATAAATAACAGATTGGTGGCATACCATCTTGGGCGCATCTCAGATTGGAAGATTTTGTCTAAAATGTTGCAAAACACATTCCAGAATTTGGGAATACTTGCTTAGATAACTATATTAAAGGAAGGAGACAATTCAACAAATACGATCTTGGCGGTAAAGGCAGCTTTTCTAAATATCTGAAGAAAATCCTCTTAATCAATCAAATATTTATGCCCGTATGTGACAAATTTCTAATTTATAAAACGACTCTAATTGATCATTGCTCAAGATGTTTTTCCAAAAGCCAGTCAAATTCTATTCTTCGTATAGCACATGTCTCGCATTTATAAGCGCAATCTCCTGTTTTAAACGCAGTAAATAGCCACATATTAAAATATTTTGACATGTCTCTGTAAAAAAAAAAAAAAACCTATACACAATACATACAAAGAATCCTTTTACCTTCAAACTTTCTCTGATGAACTAGAATTGTAGTGTAAAAGTGACATCCAAACTTGTGCACTGTTGTCAAGAATATTGAGGACATACATACACACACACGCGAGCATATACGCATATATACATACTTAAATACACACAAACGTACATACATGCATATATACATACATACACGCATACGTACATACATGCATACATACATGCATACATAAATACACACACACATACACACAGACATATATACATACATACATACACACATACGTACATACGTGCATACATACATGCATACATAAATACACACACACATACACACACACACACACACATATATACATACACACATACGTACATACAAGCAACGGAATTTTACGAAAATAAAGTTGAATGTTGACAAGTATGTCCTGGGACCATTTCAGAAATCTCTGCTATATCATCCTAAATACTAGGACTTCCCTCAGAGGGATTAGTCTGAGCGATATTACTGAGAACATAGATTGAATAATGACATGTGGAAGCAAAGAAAATGAGATGTTATCATTAATTGTCCATATACTGCGAAAAATTGAAATGATGAAAATAAATGAATTGTAGAATTACAAAATCTTATATATAAATTCGTATTCACTGTTTAAAAAAATCGGAAATCAAACCATTCAAGACAGCCATGCATGGATATAAAATTGAAAGTACGCAATATATTAAAAGTAAAATAGAAAATGAAACACTAATTTACTTATATCGGAATTTCAACTGTATAAAATGATGTCAAGAGCATAATCAGACACTCCGCACCAATTTTAGTAACTTTAAATGACAAATATATGATGTTTAAAAAGAATGGACTATACTTTATATGGTGTGTGCTCCCCCGGAATAGTTAATATTGTACAATATCTGTTTTCCACGGATGCAATGAGGTTGTCGATAACATTTAAGGAATTCTCTTCTCAAAATCTAATGTAGTATCAAAGTACTGAATACATCAAAAGTGGCATGCAATGCTTCGTTAGAGTGTGTTTTAGATATGCTCGATCGGATTTAAATGATGAGTGTATGCTGGCCACTACATACGCTGTATTGTTTTGTTTTCAAACATATAATGCACAAGTTGAGCTGTATTTAGCATGTATTAAATAAAAGAAATCGGCAATGATTACAACATAAAGTATGACACAAGATCTGAATATATCGTCTGCATAACTTTTGAGCTGTCAAAGTGTCATTTGAAGTAATTTACAAATCCATACATATTGATTCAGCAAATCATGCAAGCTAACATACGCCAATATGAACCCGATTACAAAATTTCACCAGAATAAGTTAATATATAAAAAAATCTACTAATGATAATTGAGAATATGACCTTATGATAAAATGTCTAGAAAAATGAATCGGATAAAAAATTCATATCACATTTAAAACGGCACTTCCCTCTGTTAGTGGCCTTGGCGAGAGAGAGAAAAGCCTAGAGAAGGAACACTTTAACAAGTACTTTCGGGCGACCTACTCACTGTTTCATACAGGTCTTTATTCAATATTTACACAATTTATTTAATGCTAGGTGGGTATATATCAGTTTTGTTGCATTTAAATCGCATGTTTTGCGGAGGAAATGTTTGAAATATTTAAAGTTGCTGTACCTAATAATTCCAAATTAATGGTAATTGAGATCACTTTCCGTTAATTTCATCTTTTTAAATTTAAAATTTTTTAGAAACCATTCATAGAGACAATTGTATATTTTAAAACTAACCCGAAGCAAAATTTCAAGATTTTATGCTCAGCAGTAACAGAGAAATAGAAAATTTTTGAAAGTTTTTTGTTTCTGCACTGTTTTTTATAGCGGCATTTTTAGGAAATTGTGCTATTGCGAGAATTTACGTCATGATAAATACAGCCATGTCAATTTTCATGTTTATATTCCTAACAGTTCCATGTTCTTCGTTACTTAGATCATCTTTAGATCTTTTTCCGCTTTGTTTAGTCTTTCTATTTTTTAGAATTCGTTCTACAACGAGCATTTACATCTTATTAATTACTACCATGCCAAAGTTCTAGTTTCTAACCCCAACAGTATCCCAAAAATTTCAGTATTCCAAATAAATCATAGTTTAGAACCTTTCTAGAAATTTTTACGTTTATCCGTCAAATTGAACCTTTTAGAGAGCGTTCATTACGAGTATTTACATCTTAAAAGTAACTACCGCACCAAATTTAAAGTTTCTAACCCAATCAATATCGCAGAAATCACAATTTTAGAACTTTTTTGCTCCTGCAGCGATGTAGGTTCTTGCACTGACATAAAATAGTCTTTTTTTCGGAGCAGAGATGGCCACCAACATTTTTTTATGTTGGCTATGTAGTTTCAGAGATAACACCTCACAAACGTACAAGCATTAATAATATTATATACTTTATAATAGTATAACGCTTTATAATTTTAGCATTAGATGTACAGGTACAAAAGCCATTTATCTGTTACAAGCTAAAGTGCCGGCGTTGCCCAGAATTTGAAGGATGTTTGTTCTGAAAAATCAATTTCAAAATTTAACATACAACACAAAACAAACATTAAAAAAAGCAGTCGAAATGTTGTTGAATGAATCATATGAAAACGCTATATAAAAATGTATAAATGTATATAACAGACGCAAAAGAATACAGCTATAAATGAACTTATTTCAATTTATAATTGGAGCAATAATGTTAAAATACGCCAATATTTCCCTAATCGGGTTTTTATTATGCTTCAATACATTTTCCACACTCATATGACGTTATACTATATCCACCATGCCCTTTATATTTCCAATATGAAGTAATATTTTCCTCTTTCACGTGGAAACCTTGAAATAGAAAAGTTATGAAGTTATATTCACTTTCATTTAAATTCGTCAAACCATTTATTTCATTTTCATATTTCACGTGAATATCTTGCAATAGAAAAGTTATGACGTAATATTCCCCTTAATTTAAAATTCGGCAAACTATTTATTTCATTTTCATTTTTCACGTGGAAATCTTGCAGTAGAAAATTAATTGTTGTAGTAATAATTTTATTGTGTTTTTTTAATTTTTGGCAACTGCTATAACAAAAAATGTTTAAATTTGATAAGAAATTGCTGTTAAATTGGTGGTTTTTTATTAATTAAAAATTAACTATAAATTATTTCGATTCCGGATTACTTTAGTTGTCTCGGCCATGTTTTAATACACATGTACGTATCTATTCACAATTTTGGCTTCCAACATGTGGATTTTTTATAGAATTACAAACAGACAGATAGACAAGTTTTCATTTTTATATATGTCTCTATTCTATGAAAAGCAACTAACGCTGTCACTGCCGCCGCCGCAGGTTCTGAATTTTTTGTGACCGGAGGTCTTCCTTCGTTAATATTAAGAAAACTATTGCATACAAATATATGAAAATCGGTGGTATTATAGCGAAATGTTTGATCAACACACTAATGCATACAGTTTTCAAATCGAAGAATTATTTTAAGAGATATTTAATGCTAAAGTTGGACAAAATCGTTCCATTAAAAAAAAATTATAAGAGCAAAAGCTATACATGGGAATTTAATCAGTTTTAGATCATTTTATTCAATAGAAGATCCCGGTCTGCAGATTTCATTATTTTTTTTTTTAATTTGACTCATTTTTTGAGGTTTTATTTCTATTTTAGATTCAAATATCCAGCATTTTGACAGATATTTTTTACATATTTTAGAAAATGGTATTAATTTAAACTGTTGCCAACTGTATAAACAGCGCAAACAATAATGTTTGCTTCAAATAAAAAAATTATTTACACGTTACTATTATAAACAGGAAAAAACCTTCAAATTACAATTAAATAATTAGGTATAAAAAGCAAGCACTTATTGGAAATTACGCCATAAAACTATATTTACATGTGAATTTTAAGAGAGAAAGGATATTGTAAAATAAATTCATTAACATGCATTAGAAATCTGAAATAGAACAAATTACGTCACATTACACTTATTATGCAAAATGAACAAAAAATAGTTATTGCAAAACAGTTTAAATTTAAAAATTGCGCGAGACAAAATATTAGAGGTTAAATATTAGATTTTTTCAAAATTTTATTATTTGTCGTTTGATGTGAGGTGTTCAGCTATAAGTATGCAATTTTTTATGTTTCAACATAATTAGGGGCTGAGTTAGAAAAATTGCTTTAAATACACAAGTTAGAGCCCAGAGGGTTAAATATTAGACTTTTTCAAAATTTTATTTTTTGCTGTTTGATGTGAGGTGTTCAGCTATAAGTATGCAAAATGTCATGTCTCCAACTTAATTAGGGGCTGAGTTAGAAAAATTGCTTAAAATACAGAAGTTAGAGACCGGAGGGTTAAATATGACTTTTTCAAAATTTTATGATTTATCGTGTTATCGCAAGTGTTCAGCTTTAAGTATGCATACTTTCATGTCTGCAACTTAATTAGGGGCTGAGTTAGAAAAATTGCTTAAAATACACAAGTTAGAGCCCAGAGGGTTAAATATTAGACCTTTTTCAAAATTTTATTATTTGTCGTTTGATGTGAAGTGTTCAGCTATAAGTATGGAAAATTTCATGTCTCCAACTTAATTAGGGGCTGAGTTAGAAAAATTGTTTAAAATACACAAGTTAGAGACCAGAGGATTAAGTAATAGATTTTTTCAAAATTTTATTATTTGTTGTTAGATGTGAGGTGTTCAGCTATAAGTATGCAAAATGTCATGTCTCCAACTTAATTAGGGGCTGAGTTAGAAAAATTGCTTAAAATACAGAAGTTAGAGACCGGAGGGTTAAATATGACTTTTTCAAAATTTTATGATTTATCGTGTTATCGCAAGTGTTCAGCTATAAGTATGCAAACTTTCATGTCTCCAACTTAATTAGGGGCTGAGTTAGAAAAATTGCTTAAAATACACAAGTTAGAGCCCAGGGGGTTAAATATTAGACCTTTTTCAAAATTTTATTATTTGTCGTTTGATGTGAGGCGTTAAGCTATAAGTATGGAAAATTTCATGTCTCCAACTTAATTAGGAGCTGAGTTAGAAAATTTTTTTTAAATACAGAAGTTAGAGACTGGGGGGTTAAATATGACTTTTTCAAAATTTTATGATTTATCGTGTTATCACAAGTTTTCAGCTATAAGTATGCAAACTTTCAATTCTCCAACTCAGTTAGGGGATGAGTTAGAAAAATTGCTTAAAATACATAAGTTAGAGCCCAGAGGGTTAAATATCAAAAATTTTTCAAAATTTTATTATTTGTCGTTTGATGTGAGGATTTCAGCTATAAGTATGCGAAATTTCATGTCTCCAACATAATTAGGGGCTGAGTTAGAAAAATTGTTTAAAATACATAAGTTAGAGCCCAGAGTGTTAAATATTAGACTTTTTAAAAATTTTATTATTTGTCGTTTGATGTGAGGTGTTCAGCTATAAGTATGCAAAATGTCATGTCTCCAACTTAATTAGGGGCTGAGTTAGAAAAATTGCTTAAAATACAGAAGTTAGAGACCGGAGGGTTAAATATGACTTTTTCAAAATTTTATGATTTATCGTGTTATCGCAAGTGTTCAGCTATAAGTATGCAAACTTTCATGTCTCCAACTTAATTAGGGCTGAGTTAGAAAAATTGCTTTAAATACACAAATTAGAGCCCAAAGGGTTAAATATTAAGCCTTTTTCAAAATTTTATTATTTGTCGTTTGATGTGAGATGTTCAGCTATAAGTCTCCAACTTAATTAAATTAGGGGCTGAGTTAGAAAAATTGCTTAAAATACACAAGTTAGAGCCCAGAGGGTTAAATATTAGACTTTTTCAAAATTTTATTATTTGCCGTTTGATGTGTGGGGTTCAACTATAAGTATGCAAATTTTCAAGTCTCCGACATATATAGTTTCTGAGAACGGTCTCTGTGACAGGCGGACAAACAGTCGGACAAAGGAGTGAGACCGGTAGGGTTTCGTTAGATGGACGAAACTCTAAAAACATGCTGCGGATGACTGTAACGACATCCTAAAATTACATTACCATCAGCGATCTACCAATCCCGAATTTAGTTTATATTCGTTTCATATATTCTTATTCTTTTGTGCGGCCCTGTAAAATAATTATCAATATTATATACAGTAAAACCTCTGAATAGCGGACACCCCGAGAATGCAGAATTTGTCCTCTATTTAGAGGTGTTCGCTACTGAGAGTAAAAAATGTACAGTTATTTAAGGGTTGGTAATCGAAAAAATGCCCGCTAAATAGAGGTGTCCACTAATCGGGTGTGTCCGTTATGGAGGTTTTACTGCATAATAATATCATCCTTTACAAGAAAATTGCATGCTGTATGATAGACAGACAGACATCCAGAGAAAGATAACCTCCGGATCAATAAACACTCATGTATTTTGTTTTAATCATCCACAATTGTATGTCATACAACATGCCAGATTTTATACAACAGGCTAAAAACGGTCACCGTGGTACGGAATACTGTATTATTATTTGTTTGCCCACCAAAACTGGTTGCCACGGGTTGTTGCAAGGTTTGTGATCACGTGGTTGAAACTGATCTATTCAATATTACTGCGTGCGTATTTTTTTTTATTTGCTCCATGTGTTCAAACCAGTTGTCTACGAAAACATCAACCGGTGAAAGTGACGCACACCAAATTTCTGTGACGTATGCAGATAAATTGTGCTTTTTTAAGAGTTTTTTCTATATAATTTTTAAACGGTTTGGAACTTATTTTTCATAGTAGGTGCATTCAGTAGGCGACCCTCATAGGTACCTTCTGGTGCAATCAGAAACGAAATCCGACAAATATTTTTTGAGTTATGCTTGACGAAAGGTTTTTATTAGGCTTTTTTTTAGTAGGACATGGCGTTAATATCCATCGTAGTAGTAAAGTGTCCGGACAGTAATATTTCGCTGAGTATTAGCCTTCGCTTCGCTCAGACAATTAATTTAAACAGGTCGGTTCCTTTGTTCATCCAATTGTATCGCAAGTCTCTTGCGTTTTGTCGGGTATTCAAACCAGAAATCGGACCATCATATATAATTATTAGAATAAATAATTATTAAGCTACTCAAAAGTTTTATTTCTGAACAAAATCAATTTCAAACAACAAAAACGAAAACCTTGTCAAACGAATATTTCTCATTAAAAATTTTGCTGGCAATTATGCAAAATATTACATGTTACTGAGATTCCTCATTTTATTATTTACTTATTGAGCGCTAGTTGTCGTATTTTGGCGAGAGTCTTTTGGCACAAGAATGTATTTTTTGTGACAACTGCTTTCAATATAAACTAGGTTGTTGCTATTTGAGTGCCTTTATAAATAAAAGACTGGTGGCATACCATCTTGGCGCATCGCAAATTGGAAGATTTTGTCCAAAATGTTGCAAAACGTATTCTAGAATTTGGCAATACTCGCTTAGATAAGTTCTATTAAATGCGTGAGGCAAATCAACAAATATGAGCTTGGCGGTAAAGCCAGCTTTGCTAAATTTTTGAAGAAAATCCTCTTAATCAATAAAATATTTATGCCCGTATGTGACAAATTTCTTATTTATAAAATGACTATAATTGATCTTTGCTCAAGATGTTTTTCAAAAAGCCAGTAAAATTTTATTTTTCGTATAGCATATGTCTCTCATTTATAAATTTATATATTCTCCTGTTACAAACACAGTAAATAGCCACATATTAAAATATTTTGACATGTCTCCGTAAAAAAAAACTATACACAATGCATACTAAGAATCCTTTTACTTCCCTTCCTGAATCCTTCTCTGATGCACTAGAATTGTAGTGTAAAAGTGACATTCAAAGCTGCGCACTGGTTCGAGAAAATTGAGGACATACATTAGGGTGAAACTTAAGTATAGGGTAAAAAAAAACCTTTTTTGTTTTAATGTGTAATAGTGAAAACTTTTTTCCTTTTTGGATGTCTAAACTTTTGGATGAAAAGGTTTTTTTTTAAATTAAGTTGTTTTCCGGTTCCTCAAGGAGGTCAAAGTTTTGAAATTTCAGTATAAAGTAACTTAAAGTAAACAACGTAGCTGTTAGCTCATATCTACTTTTATTTAGCAAATATTATCCAGAAATCACCACGAGGAGGTGGTTAAATATTGACTTCCACCCTCCTTGGCTCCCTTTGTTATGGATTAATTCAATTGGATACTCAACCTACTGTCTTTTTAGGCAAACTTTGTCATTACATTGTGGGACTTCAACTTTCCCAAGATTAAGCCATCTTTTGCTTAATATTTACAGACGGTTGACGCAGCTCGCGGGACAATTTTGACACACGTTTCCACTGTTTGAGTATGACAAGGAAAATCTAAAATTCTGGTATATCCCCTGTTTGTACTTTTTTTAAGTTCTTCATCCGATCAGTCCGTCAAGATAGGATCAATGTTTTTATAGTCTATAATTTCAATATGTTCGTATTTTTTCAAGTTGCTTTCCTACTGGTCCAGAAAATCCTTTTGTACCCGTAGTTTTTCCAGCAAGATGTTGAAATAAGTATCTAAGAAAAAAGTTTATTTGCATGTAATAATCAAATTATCCATTATAAAGTTTTTAGGGTATTGCTTCCGATGTTTTAACAACTCCAGATTTGCATCCTGCATTAAAGGCGTTTCTGTTTCACCCAATAACTTTCAAACTTGAAATGCCTGTATTATTATTTTGAAAATACACCAAAATTGCAAAGGCTATATTAATATAAGAAGAATATGTCCATGAAATATGACCAATATATTTTTATCCTGGTTTTGAACTAAGACCACGTGTTCGTCTTTAATGATTCTTAGTTATACTTTTTTCCCTCAGCTTCAGTTATCATAGTGTTATCCTTTCTGCCATCAAAATACTAACCTTCTAAAATTAACTTATTTCGTCTTTCCTGTTCTTTCAAATTGTTCCTTTTCTTTTCACTTGGTCGTCTTCAAGTCTTTCTTTCAGTTACCTTTTCTTTATTATCATCAGAAATACCCATATCTTCTAAGGTGCCATTTGCAATAATATTTGCAGTTACTCCGGTTCTTTTACCTTTTGATTATCAATTTCAGGTTTAGAAAAACAAACGATTGAACTATTTCCTTCCGAACTATTTTTTACTCTTGACGATCATTCAATCAAAACAATCAAAATTTTTGTTTTAAAATAACTTTTTTCATTGATATTTCCTTTTCCAGTCTTGCTACACATTTTTTGCAGTTTTTATATCTATTGATCCTATTGCCATCACCCCATCTCTGTTTGGTCTTTGAGAAAGTGATGTTCTTGTTCTGATACATGATAATATTTAGTGCTTTTACACAAAGAAATGTTTTTTGCAGGATTACCTAACATTTTGCAATTTTCTATTGGATGTGGGATTATTCTTTCTAATCTTAATATTTTTCTTCAAATTTGGACATTTCTCGCGCTAGTCTCTAATCATTTTTTATGATTTGTGTATCAGAAACCGTTGAAATTGAAGGTCTCAGTAATACACTTTTAATTGTATCATCAACAGCTTTAGATATTTTAGAAATAGTGTGTACCAGATTCCAGCAAATAGATTTTAAGTTAAATTGAACCCCCAAAAAATGTTTCATAACATCTTCACATGTTCGTCAAAGATGACAGTCTAATGTTAATTGTTTTGGTTCATGAAATACAGGACACTTCAACAATTATCTAGATTTAGGTAAGTTAACAGACTTTGTCACTTTTGACACCGAATGTTTATTGAAAAATAATTAAAGAAACTGTTAACACACGTTAAATCGGACTAACTTGTTATGTGTCGCAGCCAAATAAATCTGAGACAATGAAAGCCGACACCCACGACTCTGCCTTCTACAAAAGTCAAATAAAGTGGGGCGAACTTTTCTAAGGCACTTAAACTAAATTATTCTCTTTATTACTGGACATTAACACTTAATTAATTTAATTTTGCAAAATATAAATTTAACAATAAGCTTAAAAAACTTTTCATGCAATTATTGGCTTTTTTTCGTTTTCTAGGGAAAATCAGACGCTTTGAGGAACCGGAAAATATCATTTTGAAATTAAAAGAAAAATATTTTCTTTTTATGGAGTTAAAAAGGAAAAAAATAATCACTATTAGAATATAAAATTCGAAACTTCGTTTTTTAGTTCCACCTTAACATACATACACACACACGTACATACATGCATATATACATACATTCATACACTCTCAGAAATAGAATTCTCACTTTTGACGATTTAGCAATCCTCAAGCTGTATTTCGTCGTTTTTGACGATCATTTCCTATCACCATCACGTGACTTTTAAGGAAAGGTAAACTCTCAGATATTTGACGAAAGTTTTTCCTCAATCACGGTCCGACTCAATGCATTTTAAGGAAACCGTTGCTCTACCTTCTCAAATCCTGCGATTTTAGCAAGCAGATATTTGCTTGTTTGTATTAGTCCCGTAGTAATTTATTTTTAAAACAGCACTTTTTAGTGCTTTTCAGAAAATACTGAAATATAGATAGTTATTGTTTCTTCATAAGTTATTTTTTTAGCTGTTAACATTTTTAGGAATGCTTACTATAATTATTATTATTACTTATGTTGTTGTTCGTTATGTTTTAATTCGAAAAGAATATATTTCCTGTGTTCAAAAACATCCAAAAAGAAAATTTAATCAATAAAATTTCAAAGATCCGGGATATCTTTTTTTAAAATTTATTTAAGAAGTATATTCTGTTTTCAATCAGATTAAAAATAAACATAATTGATCCCTCTCCCTTTTATACACAGTAAAGTGTTAAAATCTTATCCACCTATTCAAAATGATAAAATCTCACGCACTATGCACTTCACAGTTCGTTATTTGTGTGCAACAAATTATCCAGACCATATTCTAACCATTCATTAAGCAAAGAAAATTTCACTAATAAATGATTTAATCAAGCCATATTATAATTATTCATTGACCATGAGAAAAACATAATAATAAATTAGCCTTCCTTAAAACTTTCAGCACCGATAAAATTACAATCTATCTTATAAAAATATAATCACGCGGCAGCTTTCATTACATCAGTCTAAAAGCACATTCATACAAGTCCCCAGTAGCCTGGTCGGTAGAGCAAGTGTCTCCCACCCCAAAGCCCGCGGGTTCAAATCACGCCGAAGAAAACGGGAAGTGATTTTTTTCTACCCTTGGTAGAGGAGCTTCCAAACTGTTCAATAGATGGCGCCACCAGCCCTTTTTTGACGAAACTTTTGAGGAAATTTATATCGTCAAACAAGTGAAGAAAGTAATTTCATCAATTTGACGAAAGATTCGCTCGGAGCATATTCCAGGAAACCGTTTCTTCAAAAACAAAGAAGATTTCGTGAAATCTGAGTATTCATTCCTGAGTGTGTACACACATACGTACATGCATACGTACATACATGCATACATACATATATATATATATATATACATACACACATACGTACATACATACATACACACATACGTACATACAGGCATATATACATACATACATATACACATACATAAACACATACATGCATATATACATACATGCATACACACATACATAACGACCAAAAACAGAAGCTTCTTTTTTTAAGTCGCTTAAAAAATACTATTCTGTTACCTTCACAAAAGTTCTTCTACATCATTCTAATATATTAGTTTAACCCTTATAGGTCCTATGTCACTTCCCACGTGACAACGGTCCGTTGTCGTATTGATCGTATGGCACGTGTTAGGTGTCAAAATTAACAAGATCGGAACCTGCATCTCTCACTCGAATTTCATTCGGTAGCACCACTTTTTTTATCATCACTTTCACTTGTACTTTGATAGTATTTGCCAGAGAAATGTATTTATAAAATTTATTAAAAATATAGTGTTACGAATAGAATATAAAAATGGTCACTGTGGCAGCCCTGCGAATATTCACTGAATAAAACAACCTAGTAACGAAATGTAAAAAATGCTAGCGTTCGATAAGAGTTAAATAGCGCAGGACTTTTTTCCTCTGGTCTGTATCACGTGTATATTATAATATTTTTGGTATACAAAGCCAAAATGAGACCATCATATATTAATAATCACAAATATAAAATTTGGTACAATATACCCAATAACTATTGAGTCAGATGTTTAGTATTTATCGAAAAAGCACAGGACAGTTATAAACCCTTCAGTGTAATCAAAATCAAACTTAAATCAGGATGGTTTTTCGTAATAAGGTATCAAACAAATTATGTTCGTAAGCGCCGACAAGGGGGTGAAATAGGCAATAAGGTATACGTGTACCACTAATTTTAAAAAGTTTTTTGTCCTAATTAATCAGTACGATTAATTAATACAAAAGTAAAATTATAAAATTAGTGATAGAAGTTTGCCCTGAAATGATTCCCTTGTTAAGTTAGCGCCTATGATTATGCTGAGTGCAATTGTATCACTTGTTTATTGGGGTATTTGGGCATGCAAAACTAAAATTAGACCTCCATATAATTTTTGTATAATAATCGCAAATATAAAATTTGGTGCATTTGACTAAATAAAAGTTACATTAAAATTTTACTGTTTTTTGCAGAAAACACGGCATAGCAGCACCACCTTATGAATGAATAAAATCAAATTTAAATCACGATACATTTTTTATGATATACATCACACATATTAAGTTCAATACAATTTTATCACGTGTTGGTTGCGTTATTTTAGGTACCTCAAAGCCAAAATTAGACCACCATGTATTGTTATAGGATTAATCGAAAAATTTGGTGTATTTCTAGACAATGGAATTTTAGACACAGGCATAACAACTAAATGCCAAACTTCATTTTTTTAAATGAACTTAATTTGAACTACAAAAATTAATTAATGAAAGGTTGTTTCTTACATTGTGGTTATAAGTAAAATTCGCTGATTTAGTAAAATTTCTGTTTTATTTGATTTAAAAAAAGCTTGAAGATTAGCAGCTCTGTTAATGAGCATTGTAAAAATACATAGCAGTACCAAATGTTCAGCGATAAAAACCAATTAGGATAGACTCTCACAGTACCTGGGATAGGCGTGGTCAATGTTTTGGTTACTATTTTTTCTAAACAATAATCTTCCTGATATATTTTTGGTAGAAATGTTGTAAAAGAAAGTGGTGCTACATTTCAGCAATAAAAAAGTATAAGGGTACTTTTCACAGTAACAGGGATAGGTGTGGTCACTTTTTTGCCGACTACTTTTTCTAAACAATAATCTATCTTCCTGGTATATTTATGGTAAAAACTTTGTAGAAGAAAGTAGTGCAGGGATGCCACGCTTCAGGGAATTTTCCAAGTAAAATATCAGTATTTGTTTATAGAAAAGTAAATCAAGGTTAAATGCA
Organism: Maratus speciosus; assembly: GCA_963932465.1. Lineage (NCBI taxonomy): Eukaryota > Metazoa > Arthropoda > Arachnida > Araneae > Salticidae > Maratus > Maratus speciosus. The sequence continues at coordinate 283,315,005 of OZ010789.1, read as the reverse complement.
AGAAACTTCGCCTTATTTAACCCCTTAACAATCGAATTAAATTACGGTTGAATAATTCAAATTGCTTATTGGCACCACTTTTATAACAAAGAAATATTCACCTTATTTAATGACAGGTAAAACGATATTAAAATATAGCCAATTTCACTATCTTATAAAATTGGTGGGAATCAAACAATTTGAGTAAAAGACACAGCCCGAGAATATCTCGGGAGCGAGAATTAAAGGGCTAAAGAGAGATTTTCTATAAGAAATACTGGTACCGAAGAATTTTCTGGTCTGGAAATTCCCTGAACCGTGGCAACCCTGTAGTATCACGTGCTCTGCGATCAAAACTAAGCAGGATAGTTTTTCACAGTACTAGGATTTGGCATGGTCACTGTTTTGGCTACTACTTTTTCTAAAGAATAATCTTCCGAGTTAACAATGTTGAATGTAAAAATATTGTTTAAAATATTGTAAAAGAATGTGTTATATTATTTGAAAAAGGTTGTATAAATAAAAGAGACTCCGACCTCTTTAATATGCATTTAACATATTAAGTCCAGTGAAAATCAGTTCCATAGGTGCTGAAATAATGTTACCATGCGCATCGTTGAAAAGCACGACGCGGCAGTATCACAAGTATGAGATGTTCCCTAAAAGATATATACCAACAATTTATATCAATGTTCAACGAAATATGATGATTTATGAAATTTTGTGCATTATTTTTTATGAGAACATGGCACCCAAATCAACATTTTTTTTTTATTATCAACTTTTAACAAACATTTTTAAATATTATTATTTAAATTATAAATACAAATAATTTAATCCTAAAACACTTTAAAAAATTATTATTTCTAAAAAATTTCCAAAATTTTCAATCATAACCGCCTAATTAAAAAAAGTTAGTAAGTTATTTTACTGTTTATTTTTTTTTAATTGTTTTCGCTTGATTTTTTATTACGGGCCAGCAACGGTATTATGAACAGATTCAACGGTCCGATTTTTTTAATATCAAGTGTTTTAGGGGTAAATAATGATAACTGTATACAACCGGAAAGAAAACAAAAAAAAATTGTTAGTTTTTGCGCATATGTTTTTTTTTTTTTTTTTTTTTTTTTTTTTTTTTTTAAGTTATGAAAACATTAAAAATCCTGTCCTTAAATATCCTATAAATGGTTTGACGTGCAACCTGTAAAAATGTCAAGCCTTTTCATTCATATCTAGAAATGTTTTAGCATTCTGAAAAGTTGGAAAATATGAAAGAAAATACTGAAATAAATGAGTTCACAGATTAGTTTTAAAGCGTGAATATGATCTTAGATATTTGTTAACCCCTTAAGAAGTTAAATTTTGACACAATAAACTGAAAATAGGGACCATACATCACTTTCACCGTACAAAAATATTTACCTTACATAATCGAAGTTTGTCTTCCAATAAATAAAGCGATTATTGCAGTTTAAAATGAGTGGTGTCGAAAATCTTTTAGTAACAAAACAAGCAAAGTCGTTTTGCACGTACGGTGTACTGGAAACGCATTAACCCTTTCCGATCCGGCGTCTCTTACAAAATTTTTATTCGGTTTGCACCACTTTGTTTTAATTACCTTTAATTAGATAAATAGGAAAATGCTCTGATTATATAGGCATTTATTACTTTCCTTTGGCACTGTTATCATAAACAAATTTTGCAAAGAAAGATGGCGTCGAGTCGGGCCGCAAAGGATAAAGGGGTTAAATAAGGCGTAAATGCGGTTCTATATGCAGTATCAGTCTGAAAGTTTTTCAGATGTAGTCCAAAAGTACGTGGTATTTCATAATATAAACACCTGAAAATCGACATTTTAAGAAATTTTGATTTTGGTAGGTTGTCATATTTCCTTAACCCTTTCAAGCGCGGTGATCCAAACTTAGAAACGGCAGGAAGAATATTTCCGTAAAATTTTGCTTTTACAATAAAAGAATTGAATACCTATTTTTTACTTTCTTAGACGTTCGTTTGTAAATTCTGATGTCAATCAACCATTTCATCATATTTTTCTGTACCGGAAAGGGTTAAGCAATAATGCTCTAAATCAGTGTAACGCATGGTTAGACATGCAGATAGACGCTCTTAAGGGGTCAGGTACCCTTTGAACCAATAAAGTACATGGAAAAAAGACCTCTGTAAGAATTGCAGTCACTCTTTAACTAATTAACTTTTAATTATAAAATTGAAAACACATGTCAGGAACGATTTATTTTATCAATTAAAGGTGTTAAAAAAGGTATACACATATATAGCTTTTTTTTATTTATTTTTAAAGATAATACAATTTTTACGAAAGAATTATTCTTGCATGCATTGCGCGCATGATTTTTTCAATTTGAATCGCTGAAACAAGCCAAGATTTTTTTTTAATGAGTGCAGATATAATGTGTTTTCAAAATGACCTACAATGGAAAAAATAAAACTTGCAGATCCCGAGAAAAAAATTTTTTTTTAAAGAAATTCGAAATATCGAGATTTTTTTTATACAAAAGTAGTCGTGAATTCTAAACTTCTTACTCGGGCCCCACCAGTGGCCGAGAGATTCTGCTCTCGAAGCTGGTAGACGGGAGGTGCTGGGTTCGATCCCAATCGCGCCCGTCGGTCTAATCGTTCGGAGTTTTCGTGATTTTCTTCGAACCTTGGATTTCCAAGCGTTAATACGGGTTAGGTTCCCTTAGAAAGACCCCCACGAAGGGCACTCCCCCTGGGCCTATATCCCTCGAGCAGATAATTGGCCGTCAAAAATCAACCAACCAACCAACCATCAACTAAACTTCTTACTTGAGAAACATAATAATAGGTCATTTTGTGCTTATGTACGTTTAATACATCCACCAGAAATTTCGTGAAATTCTAGATAACCGTTTTTCAGAAATCGTGCGCGCAATGATCAAAATCGCTGTTTTGAGAAAACTGGCTTTAAAGATTGAATCACCCTTTGATCATATAGCAAAAGCTTAAAGTGTTTTACACATAATTTCTCTTCTAATGCGAATTTTCGTATGGGGTTTGATTTTAAATGTTTCTTAAGAACCATATTTAATTATAAGCTATTTTTAAAAAAATCGATTTTTGGACGGTTCAAAGGTGACCTGACCCCTTAACGTTTTCAGGGGCGGTGGTATGTTTATGAAACCAGTTAATTTTAATTTCAAATTCCACAGTTAAACCAGAATTTTTTAATATTTTTTTCTGTTTATTATGTAAGTTAATATTTTTATTACTTTTATTTATTTCCAAATAAATATATTCCTAAATTTCGGTGTCATTTATTCATTTCAATATTTTAGAAATGGAAGTGCTTTGCCCCAGAAAACAACTTAGATGTTCTTAAAAAACGAATAATGACTAACTCATCAGTTGCTATTAGCTGTTTTTTCATAATGTTTTAACAAATTTTATTTTGATAACATAGATATATTCACAAGACCTACTCGGTTCGGATTCAGCACAGGTATTTCTTCGTTTATATTTCTGTTATGAAGTTTAGGATATTCTGAAACACATATAAAGGGGATCGCTGTCTCACAAAAGCATTGAATTATTATTTAACGCATCAGTTCCCAACCTTTCATGGTACATGACCCACCTTTACGCGAAAATAATAAATCGCAACACACCTAATAAGAGGACATATCTAATATCAGTATGGAAAGTTTTGTATGGCCTCTATAAGCTATCAGTTATCCTATTATCCGAAAAAAGCAAATTTTCGTACGAAGGATGCATTATGAACAAAATCAATAATAGGCAAGATACAATTTGTGTAAATATGATAGTAATTAAAACAACACGCATATTACAAAGGTAAGGAAAAAACACGTTTAATTATTATCAAAACACAACTTTACAATCTGTGAGATTTCTTTACTGGTGTTTACGTATGGGGGCATCTATATGGCTAAAATTGGTTAATTTTAATCTTAAGAGGGCATATGACCTTTGAGTTTGTCTAAACAATAAAAAACGTCGCCTTCTTCAAAGTACCAAAAAACAAACAATATGCAATTAACCTCTTGAGGGGCGGTGGGATATATTTTATATCCACCTACGATTAATGCAGATTTGCACCAGAAAAATGTTGTTAAATTTTACTTTTCTAATTTTGGTGGAAAAAAAGTCGTAAAATTACTTTTCCTTATTTAGAAACATGATTTTTCAAACTTTCCTGTGCGAATTCAACATTACATAAACACAATTGCTTGCCCCTCAAAGGGTTAAAATCTTTTTTCACCTTTCTGCTTAACACGTTCACGCCGGCGCGGTGGGTCACACTCGACTGTCTCAGAGTTGTCAAGTCTCCGGTTTTTTGCACACCACTGTTAGTTTAGAGAAAATGTTGTTCCTTTAAATCGCCCAATTGTTCTAATTAAATAAAACAAATTTTTCTGTATTAAAATACTGGTCTCCAAAAGGCCGGAGACTTGCCAGCTCTGAGACAGTCGAGTGTGACCCACCGCGCCGGCGTGAACGTGTTAAAGTGTATATCCTTAACTACATTATCTGAAAAAATAAATCTTGTAGGTAGAAAATTAATATTTAAATTTTAAACATAAAAATTCATCTCACTAAAGCGTGATTAAGAGCAATTATTTTGAAAATCAGACATAGTGCGATAGTTGTACTTTTTTATTTGATTGATTTTTTTATTATAGGCAAATTCCATGAGTACTTGTAGTGTAAGTCACATACTACGATTTCTGGTTACCAGTATTTTAGAACGGATAAATGTGGCTTATTTTATGGGAGATATCTCATTAATTGAATAAGGCCAAACAAACTTTACGGAAATAACGGTGGCCAACAAGCATATCAGTTATTAGCTATGTGACTTTACAAAAACCCATGGAACTAGCCTATATTGATGTAGATCATATTTAATGAATAATGTACAATTTTGAAGCCCTGAAAAAATTTCCTGTTTCCTGTACAAAATGTCAAAGTTCAAGATCATGAATCCCATTTTTCATGAAAATTGAAATGCCAGTATGTTTAGATTGCTATATCTCTGGAAAGCAACAACATCCCAAATTTCTTTTGTCATAAACTATTAGTATAACACTAACTGCTTAGTAAAATTTACTTGGTTCCATGGGGCATTGTTAATTTTCCTTGTTATGTTGCCACAAAATGCAATCAAAATGACTTTTTTTTCGTTTTCTGCTATTATTTTCTTATTTAAGCAATAGTAACCCAAAATTTTCTTATAGAATATGAAAGTTTACTAATAGGACAAGCTAAGTAATATAGAACTTTACCCGGATATCGATGTTGTTTGCAGTTATAATCTGTTAAATATTCAAAAGTATCAAAATCTGAAACTTTTGAATTAGTCCTATCTCAAAAAAGTATTACAGTTGAATAAAACAAAATATATCAGTAAGTAGTTGAACATATGTACAAAAACATGGAAACGAAAAATAAGTGGGGTCTCATACTATTTTCAGGAGAAAAAAATGACAAATGTTACAAAAAAGCAGTGCAATGATCAGGCATTTCCCCTAGAAGGAGAAAGAGAAAAGGGATGTTCCATTTCCTCATAGGGGAAAACATAGGAAGAGGAAAGAGAAATGGAATATTTTATTTTCTGATAGGGAAATAGCCTAATATTGTCACAGCCTTTTTGTAACCTTTGTCTTTTTTCTGAATATAGCATGAGATCCCACTTCTTTTTCGTTTCCATGTTTTTGCACATATGTTCAACTACTACCTGATATATTTTGTTTTATTCAACTATGATGCTTTTTTGAGATAAGACTAATTCAAAAGTTGCAGATTTTGAAACTTTGGAATATTTAACAGATTATATCTGCCATCGGCATCGATATCCCGGGAAAGTTCTATATTACTTAGCATGTCCTAATGGTAAACTTTCATATTCTATAAGAAAATTTTTGGGGTACTATTGCTTAAATAAGATAATAAGTGCAGAAACTGACAAAAACGTCATTTTGATTGCATTTTGTTGCAACATAACAATGAAAATTAATAATGCACCATGGAACTAAGTAAATTTTACTAAGGAGGTAGTGTTATACTCACAGTTTCTGACAAAAGAATTTTGGGATGTTGTTGGTTTCTGGAGATATAGCAATCCAAACGTACAACCATTTCAAATTTTCATGAGAAATGGGATTCATGATCTTGAACTTTGATATTTTCTACAGGAAACGGGAAATTTTTTCATGGCTTCAAAATTGCACAATATTTATTAAATATGATCTACTTCAACATAAAAAAAATCAAGCCAATTAAAATGTATAACTATCAAAATATCACCTTTTTGTCTGAATTTCAAAATAATGGCTCTTAAGAGGTTGCACATGATAAAACTCTAAATTATGCATCTAGAAAACAATTTTTGAACAAAACAGAACCATAACGCACCTACTTCTGACTTAAAACCAAAATATACGCAAAAATGTTTGTTTAAAATTTTATTTTCACACAAAATAAAAGAAGTTCAAAAATTTCGAGGGTTTTTTTTTTTTTTTTTTTTTTTCAAGTTTTTCAAACTGTATCATTTTTAGCAATAAATGAAATAACCAAAATATGTGATTTTTTTTTTAGGTTTTCGCATGTAAACTATAAAGAAATGAATATTTGGTTAATTGTTTTAAGCGGTAGCTTACAAAGTTTAAAAGTAAGAGTGAGCAGAAATTCCAAGTTTACTAACCTGAAAAAACGCTTTTTAAAGTTTAAAGTTTCAATATCTACGGACATTTAATTATACTCACGGTCTATGAATGATTATAACTCAGGCAATAATGCAGAATTTTGACTGGCATTTTTTGCATATCGTTAAGAAGTTTTAAAACATTCAGAATAAACCGAAAACCGAAAAGTGATTTTTTGAATGTTTAAAGGTCCTTTGCCTCCATAAGTTGGAAATTTTCGCTAACTTGAAAGAAAAAAAAAAAAAAAAAAAAAAAAAAAAAAAAAAAAAAAACGAAATTTAAATACGTGAAATGAACCGAAACTATTCTAAAAACGTTGTACACTACGATTTCTGTGTAATTGTTAGGTTTGAAACGTGAAATTCAATATGGACCCTGTTTTTAAGTCAAACATGGCCGCTCATAACAATTTCTATATTTTTAAAATTTAAAAGGATGAAATGGGTGGAAACTGTTCCAAAATATTGATCTTACTTTGGAACTACTCAACTAATTTTAAATATTCTCTGAAGATAATGATGATTATAACAAACTCTAGTTAAAAATAAAATATGCAGGGTGGTCACTGATTACAAAAATTAATATGAAATTACCATTGTGTGTAATACTGTAAAATGTTTATTATAGAAAAGTAATGTTCTTAAGTTCTTTTTGGTCCATCAAACCACCTCAATGAGATAGCGTCGTTTCTGAGTTCCTTGATAACAAATTTCCTGAAAGATGGATCGGCCGGGATGAACCAACACCATGCCTTCTCGCTCACCCAATATTACTCCTCTATTTTTTTTCTTTTGGAAATACATAAAGGACAGAGTGTTTGCAACACCAGAAAAAGATATTGAAACACTCAACTTCAGGATCTAGATGCTGTATCTAGTGTGACACCCCACATGCTTGGCAATACGTGACGAGAAATTGAATACGGCCTTCACGTTCTTCGAGATGCCAAAGGTGCTCAAATCGAAATTTGCTGACGTAAGTACTTGTATTAAGAACTTCATAATATTCTTTACAATATAGTGAAACAATCATATGCCTAATTATATTACTTTTTCTGCAATAAATTATTGTAATCAGGGAAAGACTTAATGACTACACTGTATTTTATCTCTGTACAAATTGCCCACAAAGAGTGAAAGAGCAAAAAATGTTCTAAAATTCCGATTTCTTTTAATCTGTTCAGGCCAAAAAAAATTTAAATTCATGTAGTAATTACTGTTAAGACGAGAACTAACTAAGAACATTGTTAAAGTTTTAGAGATTTAAAAGAATGAAATGATTGGAAAATACTTTAAAATGCTTTATTTTTACAATCTAATGATAACAAGATACATAAAATTATTTTAGGCAATAAAATTTAATTTAGAATATTTATCAGTATGAGAAAAATACAGAATATGCATTCAATTTTTTCTGAGAAGTAAAATTACAAAATCGAACTTCGGTTTAGCAAAATTCTATATTACGAAATTCTCTTTTAACCCTAGAACTACCGGAAATTTTACTCAAGTTTTATAAAAACATTCTACACCAGAATTTTTACTTAAAACTATTTAATTTGTTTATTTAACTTATTATTGTCTGATTTATACATTTAGTTTGTTTTGAAGAAATTTCTGGTTTGAATAAATATTTTGAATGTACATGTCGGGTCCAATGGACCCGTCTGGTAGACGGAAGGTTAACAACATGTTTTCTGGGACTTTCGTGTTGGATAAAAGGGACATTGGGAAAACAAATGGACATATAATATTCCGTGATCCAGAAAATAAGAGAAGGAAATGTAGATATTGTCATAACCACACCATTATATTGTGTAAAATATGTATCATACCGTTGCATTAAAAATATTTTGAAAGTTTTCATAAACATGTATGTAAGTGTTATTTCGTTAATGTAGTTTTTGCATTATGCTGATGGTTTGTTTTTGAACATTTTGTATCCTCTAAATGATTAAACTCATTTTTTTAAATATATGTATATTTTTTATTTATACATTATTTAGTAACACATTCAATTGGTTATACGAACAGTCTGATGCTTACTTAATGAGGTTCAAGAATGAAGTTTCCTCAAAATGGAACTTAATTTCTGATATTTAAATTATCTGTAGCTGCTTAATTCCACTCTAATATTAGTAGACACACAAATTCCACATAGCATGTTTCAACAACCACGCGTTCAAAGCCGCGGATTTTCATAGTATAAAAATACCTAGATTTCTTTAAAAATGAAAAAGGTATTCAAAAACAAATACCAGAAAAATATACAAAACAATGTTAAATATAAAATTTAAAAGTTTAAAGTTTGTCAGTTTACTCAGTTGCTAACAAAATCTAGGTACCTAACTGTGCCTTTGCGCCAAGTTAGAGTTCTGGAAACAAAATTAAAAAGAATGTTTACTCTTTTGGGGTTATGTTCCTGGATGGTTTGAAATTGATATCGAAGTTTACTGATCACCTCTTGTTCGATTATTCGCAATTTATCAGATTTTTAATCTGCTTCTTTTTTTAAACCTATTTTTAACGAGGAAGGTTTCTATAGTTCGTTACTAGATATTTGTATTTCCTGTATATCTAAGCATAACTTTTCAATATAAGGTGTGAGTTTTATACTTTTTTTTTTTGCAAAGGTGCCTTTCTACAACTGTTTTCAGTATTATTAATATCTGAATAAAATAATATTCAACCTAATATTCTTTAGATCAAGCGTGTCAAATGCATGGAACATGAGTCACATTTGGTTCGCTGACAACTTATCTGTAGTCCGTCAAGCTTTTGGACTTTGTTCAGTTCGTGTTTGAGTCAGAAAATACACTAATCGCGACTGCAATGTTGGAGATTTTTTTAATTATTATTCAAAGTATCTACCCCTATTCCGAAATACTAATCTTTGCTTCATTTAATGTAAATCATTCCGTGATTAAAATAAAAATAAATAATTGCATAACTTGCAACATTCCCGAGGCGTTAGAGATTGCAAACATCATACACTTATTCTAAAGGAATTTCATAAAAATTACATAAAAATTTTCAAATCAAGTTGTAATTTCTTACAATAATACATCAAAAGCAACATCGTAGTAAATTATTACACATTGCCTATATATGTGTATTGGATTTTTGAGAAAGTTGGCTGCAGGAAGTATATTGCAGTTTTTCCCATACAATGTATATTTTGATTAGTGTGGTTGATATCGAGGGATTCATTAACCATAATAATCAATGGAAATGACGCACACATAATGACACATTTATGTAACTTTCTGATTGCGATTTAAATTTTGAAATGATGTATGTGTGAAATGTGTCCAGCTATGTGTTTAAACATATTTTTATTTTTACCTAAACGTTTTCTTATCAATGGCATATTTTAGTACAATATTCTTGTTCCTCTTAATTTTATAGAATATTCAAAAACGGCAAAATTGATGTGCAGTAGAGTCTCAGATAACCGAGTTAACCCCCTGGGGACGAGCGACACGTATACGTGCCGGAAATAGGCCTAAGGATCCTCATTTATCCTCACCAGTAATATTTTACTGTAAAATTTACCTTATTTAATCTGAGCATTTTCTCGATTTGAATAGGCACAAACTTCTATTTTTTAAAACCGGTAGCAAAGTAATAAACATTTCGTAAAAGGCTCCCGTAGCGAAGGGGTTAAAATGGACCAAACTCACCTCGGATAAGCAAAAAACTCGGAGTAACCGGAGCTCTAATTTTCTGCAGTAATGAAAACCTTACTATTCGCCCTTTCCCCACGACGTGCATATTTATATTTAATTCATTATTTGCGAAATTTAAAATAATTTCTTCTTCAGCAAAATTTATATTTACATATTTTTACTATATACTACATGTTCATCTTACTTATAATAAAATGCAATGTAGGAAAGAGCCGTTAACCTTTCCGAGGTGAACTATGTCATCTACATATTTAAAACACAAAACTGTTTTTTTAAGCTTTCTATTTTCTACAGGATTTTGCTATGTTTTTTTTAAAATGAATGCTAATCATTTGAAGATGTTCCGACATTAGATATTTAACAGAAAAGAAAAGCCCATTTTTATATCTCAATTTTAATTAAAAAAGTTTTTATGAAATTTCTTCAAAACGGTGGCAATCGAATTATTTCCATTGTCGCAGATAAAAGAGAAATATTAAAAAATATTCAGATACATGGCTTCTAAGACTTTTATTTATTTGCAAGTTATTTTCGATAAGAAAAGTTATGTACGTGTACTATATTTCTTTTATAAGCGAATAAAAATTTATATTTGTTGTGATATCATGATAATATTGTTTGCTGGATTTATTTGATCTTTATGCATTATGACTTTATTAGTATTTTTTTCGCTACAATGAAATACAAAAAATGTTTTATTATGAATATACTGCTGTATGGTCAACCCTCCCTAGTCTTCCCTATATTGTATTTAAAACACATGGCAGTTTTTTTTAGCTATCTCCCCTGAGCTTTCGACTGTCCTGATATTGCTAATTCTTTGTTTAACCCTTTAATTCTCGTTCCCGTGATATTCATGGGTTGTGTCTTTTATTTATTTTATTCTGTTTTGTTTTATGTTCACCAGTTTTATAAAATAGTGTAATTAGCTTTATTATGGTATCATTTTACCTGTCATTAAATAAGGTGAATATTTCTTTTTCAAAAAAATTGGTGCAAATAAGCAATTTGAATTTTTAAACCATAATTTAAAGCGACCGTTAAGGGGTTAAATGAAAGGTGTTAATTTATAAATGTCCTCACAATTAGCAATTTTCAAAAATATTCCAATTTTTATATTTTAATTTTTGTTTTAAATGTTTTTTAAGAAATTTTTTTTTAATGGTCTCAATAGGATTCTAATCCATTGTTTCTCGTCAAGAAACTAAATCTTTGAAAAATACAACTAAAATTGAAATAAATATTGCGTCAACCAATGGACTTATACGTCCCCCGACAAAGAACACAGCCATTTGTGCAATTTTCTATTAACCCCTTCGCGACGGGAGCCTTTTACGAAATGTTTATTACTTTGCTACCGGTTTTAAAAAGCAGAAGTTTGTGCCTATTCAAATCGGGAAAATGCTCCGATTAAATAAGGCCAATTTTACTGTAAAATTTTACTGGTGAGAATAAACGAGGATCCTTAGGCCTATTTCCGGCACGTATACGTGTCGCTCGTCCCCAAGGGATTAATATATCTTTACTTGAAGCTAATACTAATCAAAAATTAGTAACAATTGAAGTTTGGGTAGTTTAAAATAAGGTGTTGGGGAAACCACATAAATGTTTATAGACTCTATAGAAGAGAGAGTATGGTCCGGTGTAGTGTTGAGTTTTACTATTCAAAGAAAAAAAACGGTTACACATTTATCGCTTAAACAGCAATTACAAACAACAATGCTAATTATAAATGTGATAAAGCATTTTTCTTTCTTTTGAAACCAATTTTGTTTTTAAAGAATCAAAGCACTGAATAATTCGGGCTATTAATAGTAACTCTGACAGGCAGAGTTCTAATTATGTATTTTAAACGTAAAAATCTATCAAAATTTTCATATGAATGTTAGTTTTATTTTATAAGAGCTTAATCTTTCACTTACATGTTTAAAATAATCTAATTGCACGTGAACCTGATGACAAGAAAATCAGTAAAAATAGTTACAAAAAAACTCAACTCTTTTATTTAAAAAAAAATAAAACTTGCTCTTTTATAGGCATTCAATGATTAATCTGAAAAACACGCCTAATTTCGACTAAACTTCACTATTTCTCATAGAAAAAAAATCCACTAAAATATGTCAACCCTTTATGTACTGAATTATGAAATCATGAAAATTTTATCTTCTAAAGCATTTTTCGTGAATTATGGAAAGGACTTTAGAAGATTTATATAATCAAATAAATTTTAGACGGATTTTAGAAGGACTGAAGGATTTAAAAAGATTACAGTCAATCAGGGTAACTTTGAACCACGGGGTGTAACTTTGCACCACCTTCTATTTTTCAATGTTTTTGACTCTAAAAGACTAAATAAACTCCAGAACTGTGCTCTGTTGGCAAGGTTCTAAACAGGGATTCCTACTCTTTATTTTAGAAAATAAATTAGCAACATTATGCGCAATTAATTGCATCATCTAACTATTTTTGTGAAGTACTGTTTTCAAGTTAATTTTGAATGCTGTTTTGAAGTTGTTGTAAAACAATTAAATTTTCATAGTAAGTAACAACATACTCATTTATCAGACATATTATTATCTAAATGTTGTAAATGTGTTAATATTTTGTGATTATTTATTTATTAATAGTTAATAAAATGTAAAATAAGAAGGCACTAGCATTTTACCGCATTTTCAGGGTAACTTTGAGCCGGCTCAAAGTTACACTGATGCTTATAATTTACTGATTATAGGTGCTACTGTCGAAAATTTCCCATATTTGCACGTATATTTTATATAAATGCCGAAAGTGTGCATTAGATATGACATGTAAATATTTTTACAAATATGTGTAAAATACATAAAATTCATTTAGAGGCGTGATTAGGGGCGGAGCTACACAAATTTGACATTTCATACGCTCGACGTTTTTTATTCGTGTTTGAATAATACTAGTACTTGTATGTATTACTGTAACTATGGATATATTATAGAGTTAAAACATTGAAAATTGTTTTTCACTGCATTTTTATGTTTTAATTAAACAATAAACATGTTATTTTATTTCTAAATGTTCATGGTTCACTTCTTCCACTTTTCTTATGCCTGATATTTGTTGTAATATTTTAAATTATACAAATCTTGTGATGTTGGGAAATGTAAATTCGCAGTCTTTACATATCTGAAAACATTTTTTGGTGTTTAAAGTTGTGCTGACTACAATGCTTTTTTGTAATTAATTATTTTATATAAAAATTTGTCGTATGGTGCAAATTTACCCTAAATGGCTGGGTAACTTTGAACCAGGCTAAAAATCCATTTTTTATTGTTTTTATCCTGATTATTCCTTAATTTTTGATAGTCAAACAATAATTTAGGATAATTTCTTCTTTTTTATGCCCCTAGTTGCGACAATATTCTTCAAATAAGAGTGTGGCATATGAAAATAGAGAAAATGCGGATCAAAGTTATCCTGATTGACTGTAATTAAAATTGAATTTATAGGTATTTGTGCAATATTTATAACACCGAGTTCAATTACGGAAAACTCACCACTTTCATTACGCATAGCAGAAAGACGAGCAAATGAATTTATTTTTAAAAAATATAAATTTTACTCTGTTCCTTTTTAAAAATATGGCACAGGAAACTATTTCTTTCGGATTTTTAAATTGACTTCTAAACGTATAATCATAAAAGCTCTTTTTTTTAGAAACATATTAAATTCTTTATTTTTATTATTTATTTATTTATTTATTTTGTACATAATTTTTGCTCTGTTTCTTTTTCTAAATATGGCAACAGGAAAAAATATTAATTAAACTCTCTCTTTAGTACTTTTAAATTGACTTCTAAACGTGTTATAAAAAAAAAACCTTTTTATTTTTACATAAACTCCTTTTTTAAAAAACAATAAAGACACAATCTTGCTTAATGATACACAAAACACGAACTTTAATAAGTTAAAAGTTAACTTCTATGTTTCAAGCTGTTTCTACAGCCGTCTTCAGGAAAATATGATGGTAAAAAGTTGAAAGACGAAAGCTTCCTGTGCAAGAGATAATTAGTCGAAACTTGACCAGTAATTTGAATACAAAAATGTAGTGTTGCCATCTAGTGAAAATAAATAATTATTAATGAATTGAGATCAAATGAATCAAAGATCGATTTAAGAAACCACAAGTGCCGCCATCTACACATGAGAGAAAAACCACGTTCAATATGTAGATGACGGCACTCATGGTTTCTTAAATCGACCTTTTGATTCATTTGATATCAGTTCATTAATAATTATTTATTTTCACTAGATGGCAACACTACATTTTTGTACTCAAATCATTGGCCAAGTTTCGACTAATTATCTCTTGCGCACGAAGCTTTCGTCCCTGAACTTTGAGCCTTTTTACCGTCATATTTTCCTGTCGAAACGTAGAAGTTAACTTTTAACTTATTAAGGGCACCTTTAATTTTGTCGAAACGATAAAAAACATCGCCTTCTTCAAAGTACCAAACCACAAACAATATGCTATTAAGATCTCTTTTTTTCCTTTCTGCCTGAAGTATATATTTTTAAATACATTATCCAGAAAAATAATTGTTTTATGTACAAAATTAATATTTAAATTTTTTATTTAAAAATTCATCTCACTAATGCGTGATTAAGTGCTGCGCGCATGATAAACCTCTAAATTATGCATACAGAAATTTTTTTTTGAACAAAATAGAAAAGTAACACACCTACTTATAACTTAAAACCAAAATATTCGCAAAAAGTTTTGTTTTAAATTTAATTTTAGCACAAAATAAAAAAAAGTTCAAAAATTTCAAAAAGTTTTTGAAGTTTTTCAATTGCAAAAAAGTAAATAACCAAAATCTGTGAATTGTTTTTTGTTTTAGCCTGTAGACTATAAAGAAATGCATATATGGGTATTTTTTTTAACTGTAACTTACATAGTTTAAAAGCAACCGTGCGCGCAAACTCCAAATTTACTAATCTGAGAAAATATTTCTTAAAATTTCAATGTCTACGGACATTCAATGATACTCACCGTCTGTAAATGATTATAAATCAATAAATAACTTAGATTTTTGATTGGGGTTTTTTAAGGTCCCGTGCAAAGTTGCCAGTGGGCTACTTTTTTAAAATTCAGATTTCTTAATTGCCACCACTTTTTTGAAACGGTAAAATTATCTTTGTTTTCGACTTCATTAATATGTCATTAAATAAGACGCGTTTTACCATTTCAAAAAAGTAGTCAATCAAGAATCTGAATAAAAAAAGTAGCCCATCTGGCAATACTGGTCCTGTGCAGTGTTGCCAGTGGGCTACTTTTTTTAAATTCAGATTTCTTGATTGGCACCACTTTTTTGGAAGCGGTAAACTTCATTTTGTTTTTGCCTTAATTAATATGTAATTAAATAAAGCACATATTACCATTTCAAAAAAGTGGTGCCAATCAGGAATCGGATCTTCAAAGAAGTAGCCCATCTGGCAACACTGGACCTGTGCCCCCTTAAAGTTCGTGTTTTGCGTACCATTAAGCAAGATTGTGTCTTTATTTATTATATTCTATGGTGCAATTGTCCAGTATGTGTTATCCTTATTTTTATTTATTTTTTCCACTTTTAGTGTTTAAAATATTTTATGTTGCAGTTTCATAGCCCGATCACCTTTATTGGCGAGCGTTGTTTGGCGCATCATTAAATCCACTGTTATTGTAACTCGTATAAAATCTGAATAAAATCTTCCCATCTATTTTTCATAGCTCTCGATATGCTTTTTTCGGACAACAATTAAAGTGCCATCTTTAAAAAATAACGTTACGTGACATAAGCCGCTAACGAAGCAGATGTATCTTTGTTCAGTTAAATTGTTATAAGCTCTACTGCAATTTTTTTAACTTCTAAGCATCACTGATTTTCAATTTTTGCACCTTCGTATAGGGAAATAAAGTAATTTTAACTGCAATTTGTTTGAAAACTGCATCTTAACCCTTAAATGCGCGATTTTTACTTTGTTTCGAAAAAATTATATATGATTCTCTGAAGGGTTTAATACACGGGAAAAATAATGAAAAAAAATCTGAGACACAGTTTTCATATAATACGTCAATCTTTTCTTCTGTTGCACATCTGCAATATAAGTAAAAACTACTGTCGTGTGGCTGTTTGACGCTAAAATAATGCAAATTAGTAAATACTTTAATAAGTATGTCTTCAAATACCTTACTTTATATATATTTATTTTATAAAACTTAATCTTTAACCCTTTAATTCCCATTATAGAATACATTCTAGAAATTACGTAGTTCAGAGAATCTGACTTTACACCAGAAAATTTCAATGGTTAATTTCGCTTTATTTAAATACGGAATGTCTGTTTTTTAATTAAAGCAAATATTGCTATTTTAATTTGCTGCTGTGAATTAGGTATATGCGAATGAAAAAAATCTGTTAAATTCAGAACAGTGTTGTTTGCATATATACAAAGCTGCGCACTAAAGTGTTAATTTATTTTTGAGCTATTATTATTATTATTTTTTTTTTGCACTTTTTCATGCTATTTTTGTAATGGTGACAACTGAACTACTCCATTTCTGTAGAAAGCAAAGGGAAAACAGTAGATTATTATATCTTTTGGCAGACATTTTCTCATAACAAGTGTAAATAAAAAAAAATTAATTACGGGCTATTTTGAAAAAAAAAATATAAATGTAAGATTTCTTATAAAACATAACTATTACAAACTGTATTTAATTTTAAGTATCCATATTAATGTTACAAAGAAATAAAGCCATATGAATCATTAGATTAGGGGTTCTCAAACTATGGAGCGCGTACCAGTACTGGTACTTGAAGCTCTGTTTATTGGTACGCGAAAGTCTGATACTGGTACGTGAAATGAAACAAAAATTATAGAATGTGAAATTAAAAAGCAGCCATATCCCACCCCCCTCCTTCCTCTTTCTTGATGTGTGAGTTCACCGACTCCGAGGTGTTTGCTCTCTGTTTACGGCTTTGACAACGTTTTGCATGTAATTTCGATTATAATTTTTAGATAAATGGAACTAATATTCGGTAGATGTTGAGTTGATCTTTCATACATCCCGAAAAAAAAGTTTTCTTCTATTACTATATTGTATGCGTGTATATTACTTATTTCAACGAACTTCGATCTCGCATTAATAAGCAGATTACTTTCAGAATGTATGTAAATTTCTTATGTAAGTTATTCACTTATTAAATTTTCTTATGTGTATTTTACTACTGATATAAACATAGTATTCATATAAAAAAAATTGGCGATCAAGGCGACTTCAAATATGTATTTTTTTCCATGTTTGTTTAACAAAGCTATGCAGTAGTTTTATATTTAAATATATCTGTATTTGTCACCCAAAACAGATACACTTTATATTCACTAAACTGTATTAAAGTCAATATAAGCACCAATTTAATAATGTAATCATGTAAACTAGTATCCGTCAGGCCGAAATGTCGGAGCATGGAGTCGTATAAACTTAACACATAACATTTTAAAATTAAAAAGAAAAGTTTAATTTTCATGATTACTGTTTAATAGTACAAAATTAAATTTGAAATAATACCCGCTGAATCCTCATTTTCTAGTGTTTAATTCATTCATCAGTTGCCTCAGGTAATGCTCAAATGCTAATTTGTGGCATGATAATCAACAAAATGAACCATTATAGCCTGAGGCAAGCCTGGGTGTTGAAAGTTTGGGTCATAGACAGTACCTGTTACGGTACTCAGTACACCGGTTATCAATCCCCACTCTATCCAGATATTGTATGTAACATAACTCTTCATCCAACTGCTGAAAAAGTTCAGCCTGAAATCCAAACACGGGATCATCTTCACTACATCCTACTTTTAGTTATTGTGGTCTGCTAACATTCTTGTCATTGACCACTTTGATTTAAGTATTTCTTGATTATTTTCTTTCGCTTGCTTGTTTTTGGAAAAAAGACATATAGCATCTTGAAATCATCCAAGTTGAGCTGGGAGCAGTGTAGCTTTCGACCGTTGCATAAGGCATACGAGTAGTCTGAAATTTGACCGACGCAAAGCGAATATAGAGTCTTTCGAAACTGTCTTTGCTGATCGTCATTTTGTCTCAATGAGTTTGTTAATGTGAAGCAATTTTCAAAAGCTCTAAGCATTTTTTGTCTGCGAAGAGCCAAAATGTCTTTTATAGAATGTCTCTTATATAGAGGGATGTCTTTTACGCGATGTAACTACCTAATACCTCCAAGGATTTAAACAAAGTACCTTTGCGACATCTTTGTTCAAGTTCAGCCATAAGACGACAATTGAAAATTCGTCAATAAAGATAAATAATACAGTATCCATGCTGAGCTGTAAGATTTCTTTCTGCCTGACTTTTTAAATCAGCGAACTATTTAAAACATGGTGGTTTTTTAATCACTGAGTGAATTAACTTTCCTTCGACATTAAGCGCAGCAGTACCTGTTAGTGTCAAAAGAATCGCAGCTTCTGATCCTAACTGCTCTATGATTGTTTTACTAATTTCTTTGATTATTCTACTTTTTCCAGCTCTTGCTTTTCCAATAATGAAAGTTGACTTAGGGAAAATTGTAACTTTTGTTTGCAATGACGATAGCAGCTCTGTGCATAACTAAAGTACATTCTGCTGCTCATCTGTAAATCTGATGTCAGAATTATCAAAATTTTCATGTAGCGTGATTTGTTGTTCTTTAAAATAATTCAGAAATGTTAAAAGTAAAGAGAATTCATTGAATAAGAGAGTCTACGATAAAAATAAAGAATAACTACCGGGGATGTGTTGAGCGATTTTGATTTGTTTAATGCAGCTCCGATTTTTGAGACAATCAAATATTGGAACTGGATCCATCGAGAACGGCAGAAAACTTCAAAGCCCCTTCAAAGACTTGTATGTCTGGCATAGCCTAGACTTATTTAATATGATATAAGGGAAATGTTTGTAACACGTATATAACACGCACACATGGGCAATCTGCTATACTCCTCTATCAAACTTGATACTTTAGTTCACCTGAGTTATTGTTATATCGTTATTCGCGCAATTACTCGTAGGCAGCTGGGTTATTTCTATGTGACTTTTCCACATAGAATTACGCTGAATAACTTTTTTCATCTCAATTGCTTTCATTTCTTTATTGCTTTTGCTTCTTCTCAATTGCTTCTTTCGGCATTTTCGAAACTTTTGTGTATAATATTACACATATAAAAATATGTACATTTCTTAAAATGTACACTACATCTAGGCAACAGGTTAAAAAAAATCACGGAATGATTTATGACTTTTAGTGAAGTTGATTTCTCACGAATTATCTTTCATTGTTGTATCATTTTCCGATTATAAGCATAAAACTATATAGTCATATATATTAACGTCAAAATTTTCGACAAGCTTGGAGACATTTCGCGAAATTTCGCCATATTTGGCGACCAAAAATATGTTGATATAAATGCAGTGAATTTGGCTGTAGCTTCCAAATTTAGCGAAATTTCCACTGAAATTCAGCACTGATGATTCTTCTCTAATCGGGTTCTTCCCATTTTAGCTTAGTGTTTTACCGTAAAATTAGCTAAAATCTTAAAATCAAGAAATAAGTAAGCTACCCTTTCTTTACGCTTTTAGGACTTTTTTATTTTGTTATCTACATATTTCTGTTTTCAAGTGTACATCTAAGCCAAAAATGCTTATCTCATTCACTTCAGAATCTTCACTCGCATTTCAGTTGCAATAAATTCACTTACGGTGAATTAAAAAAAAGTGAGTAACTTTCTGTAATTGGGACCACTACCAAATAGTTATATTTGCGAATAAAACAGCACTCACTAAATTATGAAATTTTCTATCAACCCGATTACGGAAATTTCCTAATACAAACATATATACCTCTGAATAAAAACATACATAAGAATACATAGATATAAGTAATACATACATAACATTATAATTTTCTCGACTTCTTTTATTATCATTCGTTGCCATGAGGTTAATTCTGAATCTGTTATCATGCAACTAACATCCCAAAATCGTATATTCCGTATTCTATTTCTTTTGTATGTCTCTTAATTTAAAATTCAAAGTGAATCGCATCGATTTGGTAGGTTACAGAAAATGTTCATTTGCAGCACACTCACTTACGGTGAATTAAAAAGAAAAATTAATAACCTTCTGAAATTGGGACCGATACCAAATAGTTAAATTTGCGCATCAAACAACACTCACTAAATTATGGAATCGTCTACAAACCCGATTACGGAAATTTCCCAATACAAATATATATACGTTTTAATACAACCATTCATACATAAGAATACATACATATAAGTAATACATACATGACATTATATTTTTCTCGATTTCTTTGATTATCATTCGTAGCCACGGCTAATACTGAAATCGTTACCATGCGGCTAATAAAAGAAATCGTATTCTCCGTATTCGATTTCTTTTCATTTCTCTTAATTTAAAATTCAAAATGAATTGCACCGATTTGGAGAATGGCCATGTGCATTTCAGTTACAGCACATTCACTTACAGTGAATAAAAAAAATGAGTAACCTCCTGTAATTGGGACCGCCACCAAATGGTTAAATTTGTGCATCAAACAACGCTCGCTAAATTATGAAATTGTCTACAAACCCGATTGCGGGAATTTCCCAATACAAACATGCATGCGTCTGAATATAAACATACATACATATGAATACATACATATAAGTATTACATACATGTCATTATATCAGGGTTCGTACGACTCCTGGAATTTTGAGACCAGGAAATTCTGCTGCACCGCTATTTTCTTGCAGAAAATCTCTGCTTAGAAGAATGCGAAATTTCACCAATTTAGCCTAGATTTCTTTTTCTATAAAAAAAAAAAACTGAGAACTCTCCTGGAAAATACCCTGATCCGTACAAAATCCTGTTATATTTTTCTCAGTTTCTTTGATTTATCACTTGTAGCCATGCGGCTAATACGAAATCCGTTACCATGCGGCTAAGACCCAAAATCGTATCCCCCGTATTCGATTTCTTTTCATTTCTCTTAATTTAAAATTCAAAATGAATTGCATCTATTTGGTACGTTATGGAGAATAAAAGGTTCGCACTGAAAAGAAAAGAAAAAAGTGGTCGTTACGGATGTAGAAAGTAAAACTTCTGAAAGTCAATCTATATCTCAGGTCACAAATATTGACGACGCCACAACGATTTGAATGAGGTTAAAATGCATAATTTACAAAAATGGAGCTAATGTTTTGTTTAATAACGAGGTGAAACCCGTCGTATTTTGACGAAAGAAAGTATTTAAAAAGGAACTCGCACATTAGTTAATTCTTACTCAAGAAATATTATTTTTAATTTAAAGTTACCAAAATACTAATTCCATAAACTTCGACTGTTCAACGTATTAAAAATTAAAATGTATTAGTATACCTAACCGAGATAAGTAATTATGATGAAATTACCCATTGAGGCTCTTATGTTTGAAATTTCCGATTGAAAATCAGCAAAAATGATTTCACCATGAGCCAATCATAGAATTATTTTTCGCGTGAAATCTAAACTTAACGTCATTTTCATCGTCTCAAAATTTGCATACGCATCTCTCAAATTTACGTTCACCATTTCAAAAATATCGCAGTATGCAATAAGTTATTAATACATATATTTCCAAACTTGAAATCAAGTTTGTTAACTACGACTTTGCATGTAAACATTCGCACTCTTGACTTGTGATTCTAATCTCCGTATTGGCGAGTAAAATTCCAGAAATTTATATCCTTTAGAGGTATTCGTAGTAAAATATTTCGTTTTATCTGAGAAAATGATGGTTTTCATTTAAATATGATGTCACTTTGCCTCATTGAAGCATTTCACATATCGTCTCAAACTCAGTGGAGTGAAAAAGTATAGAATTGTAATAACTTTTTGAGGAAAAATTTAGTGTTTTTTTAAAGCGTGACGTCATTTTCTGTTCCCTTTTTTTACAAAGTTAATTTTGAATTTTATTAGAAATTGGCATCAATAAAGATAAACATACTGTCTATCTTTTCTTTACAACAGTGGAAGTAATCCAATTGCTACCATTTAAAAAAAAACATAGAAATTTTTTTAATCTTAAATTTAAATATAAAAATGGGAATATTTAAAAAAAATAGCTAGTGCCGCAAATCTACAAAGAAACAGCTATCATTTAAAAAGAGAATTATTAAAATTGGTTCAGAAAAAAGCTCAAGGAAGACGTCTAAAAAACAAAAGCCTTATCTTTCAAATATATAGATTTAAACTCGCAATGTTATCTTTATGAGAAAATTTTGAGCAGTTCATGCCTTTAGGGTTGACGAATATTTATGATTTTCAATATGCACCGAGAATTCGGCACTACCAACGTCCATTTAATTTTTTGTGTCGATACGACAAATATTTTGGACGCTATCGTGTTAACAATAAGCGTAATTTTTGCAGAGAAGCCGGAGCTGTGCTCCGACAATTAGTAAAATCACCTCAGACGAAAGCACAAAAGACTGAAAAAATATTTCGTCTTAGACATATTCCGTTTACACAGGTTTTTCGGTATTAGTTTTTAGTTTATCACCTAGTGGTACGCGGAAGTATGAACTCCTATTTAATGGTACGTTGGTCTAAAAGTTTGTGAACCCCTGCATTAGATAGCCTTTTTTTTGCCGAGTTCATGACATGGCTTTTTATATAATTCCACGATAGTTACGTCCTATGCTTACTTTTCTGAAGATATTGTTTACGACTGGATCGTACACGTAGAATTCCTCAACGGATGCAAATGACGTCATTTTATATAAAATAAAATCGTATATTATCACGCTCACTGCCAACACTATAAAGAAATTTTTTTTCAAATTTCTTGTTGAAAACAAGACACCGTAGATTCAGAAAGGTCAATTTCGCTTTACTAAAGCAAAGAAATTTCTGCCAATAAATAAGGCAATTTTTTTTAATTCTAAAACAGTTGATAACAAAGTAATTACAGTGATCTCTCACTTATGCGCGACCTCTGTCATACGCGTTTTGCTCGCGGGCCCTGCCAGCGAAATAGGAAAACAATGCTAACAGATATTCATTTGTAAGCGAAACCTAAAATGCACCTTTCACTTATGCGCGAAAAAAAAGTTTTAGTAAAATCGCCACGCTTTGCTTATTGCAAGAATGTACCCTTCCTGTTTTGTCTCTTGGAATGCATTCACACGCCTTTAATCCATTGTTCGGATTCTTCCAAGAAAGCGTTCTTTTTCGCTTGTGATTGACATCGGGAGGGGAGACGGGTTACATACGAAAATGTTGATGTCACTAAATGTCTCAGTCAATCGGTGTCGACGGTAAGCACTGCTCGCGGAACAAGCTTTAGCTTTGCGTTACTACGCAATTCGCTTACGTACTGTACAGTGTATAAAAAATGGTAAAACGTACGAACTTGTAGCTTTCTTTGAAAATGGATATCATAAAAAAAAACTAGATGAATAATATATTAAATTTAAAAAATCAAAAAACCCGACTGCGTAAAAAGCGAACTAATTAATTATTTCTCATCAATGCGAAACTATTTTTTATATTACTTACCTATTTTTTTTATTTACTTGTATTGATGACTTTAAAGTTGTGTTTAATTGTTAGTTCCTATCTATAAACTCAGTTTTGATGAGGCCTATAGATGCCTATGATGGTTAGAGTTGCAGTAAAGCTAGAGATCCTTCCTACACAACTTCCATGTGGTGTAATATTTAAACGGAGCATCTGACTCTAAATAGTCAATGAAACATCGTCTTCATTTTGAAAAACCTGTCCAATCATATGCCACACAATAGGGTGCATAAAAATTTTTTTCGTCGCTACCGCCATTTTGTATTTTACGGCCGTCATTTTAAATTTATAAAAAGAAAACCTAGCCTATAACCATAGGACTGTTAAGACGAATCGATAGAGACCTCATTCATTAAAATCCACCCAGCCGCTGGGATGTTTCGAGAGTATAAAGAAATCCACATACCTAGATGCGCGTGAAACATATTACCCTTCTTGGCAGACGGGTAAAAATACTTTAAATCAAAAACAGCGTTAGCTGATCATTTCCGTATTCCAGAATCAACAAAAACAAATCTTTATTGATGACGTCTTTGTAAAGAAAATGTAATTTAACGAAATTTTGATACGTATATAACAACTTTGAAATTTTACATCTATTATCTATTATATATATAAAATCCAAACGGAAATTTCGTTCCGAACGCCGAGATTTCGAGTTCTACCGCATGGATTTTTACGGAACTTATACCGTTAGATAGGTATCGTTCCAGGGAAGGTTTTAAGCTATAACACATCATTCTACCTAGATTAGTTATAGAATTATTACGGAAAATTCTATTATTTTGGACTTTGTTACTTCATATTTCCTTAAATATCTGGGCTCCTATTGGTCGTAGAGCTTAGATCTCGCGCCAAAAGTAGCTCCGAAGCACCCAAGCAAACTTTTCCCCGCGATTATTTTGCCGTCTTCCGATTTCCTCTAACTCTATTAGGGGCCCGCGTAGAGCCCCTTTAAAATATTTTTCGTAGTAATTTCAGCAATTATCTTAAATTATTGGTTAAGACCGCCACCCTCCCGATTCATGTATCTACGGAAAGTTTGCATGAAGGAGTTTCGTTCAGATACGCTTTCGTTAAGAATAGAGTGCGCTCCCTGGTGGTGGAATGTGGAACTAACATAACGCGATATTATTAAAATTAGGAAATCTAACAATGTGATCTGTTTTAAACTTTGAGAAAGTTCATAACACATAATCTATTATCTATTCTATTATATATATATAAAATCTATTATCTATTCTATTATCTATTATCTATTATATATATAAAATCCAAACGGAAATTTTGTTCCGAACGCCGAGATTTCGAGTTCTACCGCATGGATTTTTACGGAACTTATACCGTTAGATAGGTATCGTTCCAGGGAAGGTTTTAAGCTATAACACATCATTCTACCTAGATTAGTTATAGAATTATTACGGAAAATTCTATTATTTTGGACTTTGTTACTTCATATTTCCTTAAATATCTGGGCTCCTATTGGTCGTAGAGCTTAGATCTCGCGCCAAAAGTAGCTCCGAGGCACCCAAGCAAACTTTTCCCCGCGATTATTTTGCCGTCTTCCGATTTCCTCTAACTCTATTAGGGGCCCGCGTAGAGCCCCTTTAAAATATTTTTCGTAGTAATTTCAGCAATTATCTTACATTATTCGTTAAGACCGCCACCCTCCCGATTCATGTATCTACGGAAAGGTTGCATGAAGGAGTTTTGTTCAGATACTCTTTCGTTAAGAATAGAGTGCGCTCCCTGGTGGTGGAATGTGGAACTAACATAACGCGATATTGTTAAAATTAGGAAATCTAACAATGTGATCTGTTTTAAACTTTGAGAAAGTTCATAACACATAATCTATTATCTATTCTATTATATATATATAAAATCTATTATCTATTCTATTATCTTTTATATATATATATAATCCAAACGGAAATTTCGTTCCGAACGCCTAGATTTCGAGTTCTACTGCATGGATCTTTACGGAACCTATACCGTTAGATAGGTATTGTTTCAGAGAAGGTTTTAAGCTATAACACATTATTCTACCTATATTAGTTTTAGAGTTATGACGGAAAATTCTGTTATTTTGGGCAATAAGAATACCATTTTATTTCTTGGCGAAATTCATCGTTGATAAAAAAAAATTGAAACGGCTATTAAACCTCGAAAAATAAAAGAAAAACTGTTACTAATTTTATTTAAATGAAAAAAAAAAAAAAGAAAAAAAGAAGAAGAAAATCCGTTGTAATGAGTGATAATATTAAAAAACGGAAACATTTAATCAAAACCTGAAAGAAATATTTGTAATGCTTAAAAATTAATTTAATAAGAAATATTACACTTGATACGCAATATTTGGCTCTTTATCGCTTGCGTTAGATATGGAAACGAATCTGAAAATTTGATTAGATGAAATTTTAACGACATTTTCTTTCTGTTCTGTTCTTTTCTTTTTTTTATATCTAATTGTCCCATCACGTGACTTATAGAAGAAACAAGCAGATGTAATTGTGAGTCACATGTGTAATTACTATTTGTTTCTTTACAATTTTTTATTTTTCTTTTGTCGCCAAACAATGTGATTTTAAGCCAGAAATGCATAAGCGTGACATTAGCTTGAGGATGTTCTCACAAAATGGTGTTTTTTTAGGTGAAAGAGATCATTTTTTGAGTACATTTTCATATTCAATTGTAACTTATATAGATATCAGTTAATATTTTAAAAATGGAATCGAATACTTAAATTTCAGTGTGAATTTCTGCCACACATACATATTGTAAAATAATTTCATACTTTTTAAAATGTTTTTCGCCCTAATTCCGAAAGCATGTGATATTTATAAACTCGAACTCAGATCAACGAATATTACTTATTTTATTTAAGCAAATATTATCTATTTTCTCAAGTCATTTCGCCAATTTCATTTATAGGAAAATTCACAGATTCGAAATCTAGGAAATAAAGATAATTTTTAAGGAAATTTATGTTTTAATACGTTATTACTATGGAAAAATTCAACATTTTGAAAAAAAAAATTACAAGTCTTTTGTAATTCGTCATTTCTTCTTCGTCTTTCTTCGTACTTTCTCTTCTGTTATGTAATATTTCAAATGATATTGGACTAATTTTCGATCATCGATTCACCGCAAAATCGCATATCTAATATAGTATATAAAATAAAGTCTGGATTAGGGGACTAATTAACGCACAGCGCAAACTACTGAACCTAAAATCTTGAAAATCGTGGTAAAAATACTTCTTATGACATAAACTTCTGCTAAGAAAGGATTTTCTAAAGTGTCACCCCTAATGGTTTTTGCACGGGGAGGGGAAAAAAATCGAATATCAAAATTATGCGTCAAATGATAGCATATTTTAATGTAGTTTTTTATGCTGAATCGAATGCTACCAAATAAATTTTTATAAGTCCAACAGTTCATGACACATTTCATATTTTTCTAATTTGGCGGTGTCTTTGGCATCTAAACCTCAAAATATCTATCATTACACCCGTTACTCTAGCAACGGAAAAAATTCAAATCAACCCTTTTGGCTAAAAAATAAAAACGGCTCTATGAGTTTGAAATAAAAATGCAAGCATCTTAATTTTTTTTTAAAAAATAGTGATTTTATGTAAAATAAAAGGGAAAAAAATACTGAGAATTTAGCGTTATAAAACAAAAATGGTAAAGGTACTACTTAGATATTCCATCGACCAAAAATCTATCGTCAAACTATAAGATTAAATGCCAATAATGGTTGATCGTAAATATCAAATTCACTTGAATTTAAACAAACTACACGTGTTTACGTCATCAAGTGATTTTAATTTCGACGTTTTATTTGTATTTTTATTAATGTTATACTAATTTATTTGTTATTTCGTTATTTAAAATAAAGATTATGTCAATTTATATAATTTGGCGAATGGTTTGGCGATTTATATAATTTGGCGAAATTGGTCGACGGGATAACAAGTAGCACCAATGAAAATATTTAAGTATGAAAGCAATGTTTGTAACGACTTAAAAATTATTTTCATATATCTATAAACTCAGTTTATGGCGTCAGATGCCGTCATCCGAAGAATCTACAAGAGTCTTTTTCCATTTTTTCCGGTCATAGGTTCCTCAATGAAAGAAATTGGAATTGGAATAATATTGTGCGATTTATAAATTGCTCCTCGATAAGAAAAAAAAGTGGGTACATTTATAACAACCGTGCGCACATCTCGCTGATAGCATTTTTAAAATTCCCAGTAGCAGTAGTTACATTTTGCGTATGTAAATTAAAAATATTTTTTTGCTTTTAATTATGGCATTATTTCCTGTTATTGTTTATCTTTTCAGTTTTTTAAATGAAATTAAGGCATGCATTTTAAATTAAATGAGTGAAAGGTTTGTGTTTTAAATGAAAATAATAAAATAAGAATATGCTATGAAAACAATCTTTATTGATTTATTACCTGCGCCCGGCTGACATAAAAGTATCACAAAAGCCACATATTCACTTTTCTTTTAGTTGCTCATGAGAATTCAAGTTAACCTTCCGTAATCGGATACTTCACATATTGGTGTATTAGCTTTAATGTTGAGAGCATCGTTTTTGTTTGAAGCGAAAACTTTACTATGAATTCTATTACACAAAATGGCATCATCATCATCTACTATATATTTACAACAGAAATTTGTATTTCATTCCGATTGTTTATACTACTTTCGTAGGATATACCACAATTAGTTAGGTAATAATTTTGGAAAGATTTTAGTGTATACATATTGTTCAAGGGTACTTAGTTATAGAGCAACAGTAAAAGTTCAAAAATTAAGTGAACCTGATTATGAAAGTTTAGCCGTTTTAAAAAAATCTACAGAACATATTTTGTTACAAGTGGCCCTGTTGCATGACTTTTAGGAATGGTGTTAGTATATACGATTTCATTATATGTTGATTAGTTACAGAGGTATTAATTCCTGTTGTCATAACGGTCTCATTACCCGACCGTAAGTGCGCTGTTTATAATCAACTAAAACAATTACTTCTTAATTGCTAAATTTTGTCCAACGCTTAAGATAACATTATATCGCAATGGCGTTCGCATCGTTTTCAGTAATGTGCAAGGTCAAGCTGAAGATCCATATTGTTTAAAATACAAGTTCAAATTCACCATTTAGTTTAATCCAAGGTTCATTTGGAAATATTGACCAGCGCAGCGGGCATAGCCTGCTAGTCTATTATCTATTATATATATATAATCCAAACGGAAATTTCGTTCCGAACGCCGAGATTTCGAGTTCTACCGCATGGATTTTGACGGAACTTACACCGTTAGATAGGTATCGTTTCAGGGAAGGTTTTAAGCTATAACACATCATTCTACCTAGATTAGTTATAGAATTATTACGGAAAATTCTTTTATATTGAACTTTGTAACTTCATATTTCCTTAAATATCTGGTCTCCTGTTGGTCGTAGAGCTTAGATCTCGCGCCAAAAGTAGCTCCAAAGCACCCAAGCAAACTTTTCCCCGCGATTATTTTGCCGTCTTCCGATTTCCTCTAACTCTATTAGGGGCCCGCGTAGGGCCCCTTTAACATATTTTTCGTAGTAATTTCAGCAATTATCTTACATTATTCGTTAAGACCGCCACCCTCCCGATTCATGTATCTACGGAAAGGTTGCACGAAGGAGTTTCGTTCGGATACGCTTTCGTTAAGAATAGAGTGCGCTCCCTGGTGGTTTAATGTGGAACTAACATAACGCGATATTGTTAAAATTGGGAAATCTAACAATGCGATCTGTTTTAAACTTTGAGATAGTTCATAACACATAATCTATTATCTATTCTATTATATATATATATAAAATCTATTATCTATTCTATTATCTATTATATATATAAAATCCAAACGGAAATTTCGTTCCAAACGCCTAGATTTCGAGTTCTACTGCATGGATTTTTACGGAACTTATACCGTTAGATAGGTATTGTTTCAGGGAAGGTTTTAAGCTATAACACATTATTCTACCTATATTAGTTTTAGAATTATGACGGAAAATTCTGTTATTTTGGGCGATAAGGTTACCATTTTATTTCTTGGCGAAATTCATCGTTGATAAAAAAAAATTGAAACGGCTATTAAACCTCGAAAAATAAAAGAAAAACTGTTACTAATTTTATTTAAATGAAAAAAAAAAGAAAAAAAGAAAAAGAAAATCCGTTTCAATGAGTGATAATATTAAAAAACGGAAACATTTAATCAAAACCTGAAAGAAATATTTGTAATGCTTAAAAATTAATTTAATAAGAAATATTACACTTGATACGCAATATTTGGCTCTTTATCGCTTGCGTTAGATATGGAAACGAATCAGAAAATTTGATTAGATGAAATTTTAACGACATTTTCTTTCTGTTCTGCTCTTTTCTTTTTTTATATATCTAATTGTCCCATCACGTGACTTAAAGAAGAAACAAGCAGATGTAATTGTGAGTCACATGTGTAATTACTATTTGTTTCTTTACAATTTTTTATTTTTCTTTTGTCGCCAAACGATGTGATTTTAAGCCAAAAATGCATAAGCGTGACATTAGCTTGAGGATGTTCTCACAAATGGTGTTTTTTTAGGTGAAAGAGATCATTTTTTGGGTACATTTTCATATTCAATTGTAACTTATATAGATATCAGTTAATATTTTAAAAATGGAATCGAATGCTTAAATTTCAGTGTGAATCTCTGCCACACATACATATTGTAAAATAATTTCATACTTTTTAAAATGTTTTTCGCCTTAATTCCGAAAGCATGTGATATTTATAAACTCGAACTCAGATCAACGAATATTACCCATTTTATATAAGCAAATATTATCTATTGTTTATTTCATTTTTTCTCAAGTCATATCGCCAATTTCATTTATAGGAAAATCCACAGATTCGAAATCTAGGAAATAAAGATAATTTTTAAGGAAATTTATGTTTTAATACGTTATTACTATCGAAAAATTCAACATTTTGAAAAAAAAAAAAATACAAGTCTTTTGTAATTCGTCATTTCTTCTTCGTCTTTCTTCGTACTTTCTCCTCTGTTATGTAATATTTCAAATGATATTGGACTAATTTTCGATCATCGATTCATCGCAAAATGGAATATCTAATATAGTATATAAAATAAAGTCTGGATTAGGTGACTAATTAACGCACAGCGCAAACTACTGAACCTAAAATCTTGAAAATCGTGGTAAAAATACTTCTTATGACATAGACTTCTGCTAAGAAAGGACTTTCTAAAGTGTCACCCCTAATGGTTTTTGCACGTGGAGGGGAAAAAAATCGAATATAAAAATTATGCGTCAAATGATAGCATATTTTAATGTAGTTTTGTATGCTGAATCGAATGCTACCAAGTAAATTTTTATAAGCCAACAGTTCATGGCACATTTCATATTTTTCTAATTTGGCGGTGTCTTTGGCATCTAAACCTCAAAATATCTATCATTACATCCGTTACTCTAGCAACGGAAAAAATTCAAATCAACCCTTTTGGCTAAAAAATAAAAACGGCTCTATGAGTTTGAAATAAAAATGCAAGCATCTTAATTTTTTTAAAAAAATAGTGATTTTATGTAAAATAAAAGGAAAAAAATTACTGAGAATTTAGCGTTAAAAAACAAAAATGGAAAATGTACTACTTAGATATTCCGTCGACCAAAAATTTATCGTCAAACTATAAGATTAAATGCCAATAATGGTTGATCGTAAATATCAAATTCACTTGAAT
The DNA here is from genome assembly GCA_963932465.1 of Maratus speciosus. NCBI lineage: Eukaryota > Metazoa > Arthropoda > Arachnida > Araneae > Salticidae > Maratus > Maratus speciosus. The sequence continues at coordinate 283,283,205 of OZ010789.1, read as the reverse complement.
TTAAACAAGCTACACGTGTTTACGTCATCAAGTGATTTTAATTTCGACGTTTTATTTGTATTTTTATTAATGTTATACTAATTTATTTGTTATTTCGTTATTTGAAATAAAGATTATGTCAATTTATATAATTTGGCGAATGGTTTGGCGATTTATATAATTTGGCGAAATTGGTCGACGGGATAACAAGTAGTACCAATGAAAATATTTAAGTATGAAAGCAATGTTTGTAACGACTTAAAAATTATTTTCATATATATAAACTCGGTTTATGGCGTCAGATGCCGTCATCCGAAGAATCTACAAAAGTATTTTTCCATTTTTTCCGGTCATAGGTTCCTCAATGAAAGAAATTGGAATTGGAATAATATTGTGCGATTTATAAATTGCTCCTCGATAAGAAGAAAAAATGGTTACATTTATAACAATCGTGCGCACATTTCGCTGATAGCATTTTTAAAATTCCCAGTAGCAGTAGTTACATTTTGCGTATGTAAATTAAAAATATTTTTTTGTTTTTAATTATGGCATTATTTCCTGCTATTGTTTATCTTTTCAGTTTTTTAAATGAAATTAGTATAAGGCTTGCATTTTAAATGAAATGAGTGAAAGGTTTGTGTTTTAAATGAAAATAATAAAATAAGAATATGCTTTGAAAACAATCTTTATTGATTTATTATCTGCGCCCGGCTGACATAAAAATATCACAAAAGCCACATATTCACTTTTCTTTGAGTAGTTGCTCATGAGAATTTAAGTTAACCTTCCGTATTCGGATACTTAACATATTGGTGTATTAGCTTTAATGTTGAAAGCATCGTTTATGTTTGAAGCGAAAACTTTACTATTACACAAAATCGCATCATCATCATCTACTATATATTTACAACGGAAATTTGTATTTCATTCCGATTGTTTATAATACTATCGTAGGATATACCACAATTAGTTAGGTAATAATTTTGGAAAGGTTTTAGTGTATACATATTGTTCAAGGGTACTTAGTTATAGAGCAACAGTAAAAGTTCAAAAATTAAGTGAACCTGATTATGAAAGTTTAGCCTTTTTAAAAAAATCTACAGACCATATTTTGTTACAAGTGGCCCTGTTGCATGACTTTTAGGAATGGTGTTAGTATATACGATTTCATTTTATGTTGATTAGTTACAGAGGTATTAATTCCTGTTGTCATAACGGTCTCATTACCCGACCATAAGTGCGCTGTTTATAATCAACTAAAACAATTACTTCTTAATTGCTAAATTTTGTCCAACGCTTAAGATAACATTATATCGCAATGGCGTTCGCATCGTTTTCAGTGATGAGCAAGGTCAAGCTGAAGATTCATATTGTTTAAAATACAAGTTCAAATTCACCATTTAGTTTAATCCAAAGTCCATTTGGAAATACTGACCAGCGCAGCGGGCATAGCCTGCTAGTTATATATATAATATCCAAACGGAAATTTCGTTCCGAACGTCTAGATTTCGAGTTCTACTGCATGGATTTTGACGGAACTTATATTGTTAGATATGTATTGTTTCAGGGGAGGTTTTAAGCTATAACACATCGTTTTACGTAGATTAGTTATATAATTATGACGAAAAGTTCTGTTATTTTGGACGATAAGTTTACCATTTTATTTCTTGGCGATGTTTTTTGTTGTTGAAAAAATTGAAAAGTCTATTACACCTAGAAAAATAAATGACAAAAACTGTTACTAATTTTATTTAAAATCTTAAAAAAAAACAATCCATTTTAATGAGTGATAATATTAAAAAACGAAAATATTTAATTTATACATGAAAGAGAATGTTCGTAATACTTAAAAAATTACTCAGTTGAAATATTGCAATTGAAATAATATTTGGCGATTTATCTTTTGCATCAGGTTAAGAAAAATGCATCTGAAAAAGTGATAAAATGATATCAAGGAAGTTCCCCATAAGCGCATGCTCAGAATTATTTGAAAAAAATTATGGAATATTCTTCTCATAAGTATATATATCCATAAAAAAATTGGCAAAACCTCTATTTAGTATTCCTAAAAAAATAATGAAAATTTCATTTTTTGCGATTTAGCGCCGATGGCGACACGATAAAATTTTGAATAATACTATGATAAATATTTTTTAAGAAAAACTTTTTCAACTCTCGATACGAAGTTAGTTTAAGTAAGTTTAACTTAAATAAATACTTATTTATAACTGCAGTTTTGTCATATGAATTTATATATGTAATAATGAAATTTAACGATCGTATGTATGCGTTTACAACGAAATTTAAATGGATTAAAAGTGTTTCAAACTCAAATTAAGGTCCGATTCTGAGCATTGGCAATTTGACTTCGATATTATCAGAATATTGTCGATTAGTCAGAGACAAGAAGAGAGTTTTATTGCCATGGAAACAACAATTTAATATCGAAATGGTTAATGATAGCATTCTTAATTAAAATACCCTTAAAACTTATCCAGCCGGTGACACCGTATAAAATTAAATAGTTTAATACAAATAACACGCAATTTACTTATATTATATAAGTTTACAGCAAAAATAGTAAACTAATCCACAGTTTAAATTTAAATTCATTGAGAATTAGACATTTAATTACTTATTTAACAAGGAATTTATAAATGCATTTCAATCTCTTGCATTTGGCGAGGAAACGTATTGGTTCGCCAAAGAGCATGGAGCGTTCGTCTTTTCGCGCCAAATACTCGCAATTTCTTTTTTTTTTTTTTTTTTTACATATTTTCTACTGGGATTCTACCGCAATATTTTTACCGATCTTTTTTACATACTAGAGTAATTTTATTAGCATTTCTTTTTCAAAATATTTTGAGTATGCGTTTTAAGGAGACCTTCCTTGTGAGTAACAATTATTATTATTATTATTATTATTATTATTATGTATCTCTTACAGAGAAAACTAGCAGATGTAATTATAAAAATGACGATATTATATAAATAGCAGTTAATATTATAAAAGTGGGGTCAAATATTTAAATTTTAATGCATACGTTTGCCCCCTCCCCCTCCCCCCCCCACACATATTATAAATAATTTAATTTCAGATATTTAAAATATTTTTCGCGTACTTTACTACGGAAACATGCTATTTTGTTTTTTCCCAAACTTATGACTTTTATAACCTCGAACTCAGATCAACAAATATTGTCCACTTTTTTTTTTTTTTTTTTTTTTTTTTTTTTTTTTTTTTAAACATATATCGCCTATTTCCCTTTTAGAAAAGTCTAATGTTTCAAATGTTAAGTACTAAAGATTATTCTTAAGAAAATTTATGCAATTTTGTGTTATTAATACCACAAAAGAAAATATTTTACAATAAAAATTGCGTACTGAAATAAATTTTCGATTATCTTTTTAATTCGTCATCGCTTTTTCAGTTTTTTTTTTTTGAAGGTTTTTGATATTGGATTAATCTTCCGTAATCAGGTTACGCTAATTAGTGTATTTACTGAACTATTTGGATGTTTCTTTTATATTTGAAAGAGTCTCTGGACAGTGATCGCGATTGCAGAAGATTACATAAATATTGTACTTACCGATTAGTAAATTTATGTTTTTTCATTATGAAGCAAACGGAGAACAGAAGATTTAGTATTATATATTTTTTATTTGCAGTTATTTTACTGTCACTAAAAAATAAATACTTGGAAAAAAATTTTGAAATTCCAATGGTGGCTGGTGGAACAATATTTGTTGATTTATCATTTTAGCCTAGATAAGAAAAAAAGGTACCTGAAATGCAGATAAAATTGAAAATAGAAAGCATTATAAAGCAAGTTCTTCTGACGCACGATCCTATTCGCTAAACTGAGGAAAAAAGTAACGATTTTAGGTTTATTTAGGCAGCAGACTGAAGAATAATCTAATTTTGAAAATAAAACGTGTATTTAATTCTCCGTGTTATTGTACTCTTTAGAGAAATGAAAAAAGGTCTTCGGTACATCAAAAAGATTATTTCGCTAGATTATAACGTGTTAGGTTATTATGTTTTGTATAACTGACTTTATTTGTCATTTACAAAGACTATTTTTGGCGAAAGATCTATATTTCAGCCAACAGCAATTTGACTTTATTTAATGGAATGTAGTTTGGCGCATAATTACGCATGTTTTACGTGTGTTAACTCTGGTAAATTTGTAACCGTATAGTTTGCAAACACTTCTAATATTTTCCATAAAACTTAGCTGTGCACTCGATTATGGAAGATTGGGAAGATTTTGATTGGATGAAAACAAGAGATTTATTTTTCTATCATAATCAGTTATCGACTTTTTTTTTCAGGTTAACAGCTACATAATTGCAAGTGGTATATATAAAAAAAAGAAATGGTAATGAAAATGAAAATGACATTATTTTAATTTTATTCAAACACTTCATTTTTAAAAATCCACTTTTATGTGATTCACATTTCTTTTAATGAAAGTTAAAGACTTTTTGTGTGCAAACACTTTATTACATTTTTTTACCGTATTTACTCTGTTGTAATCCGAAGATAGAAAACTGCAGTAGACCTGCTAGAAGACGTATATTACAAAATATAATGCAACGTAAAGAGAAATTGTATTTAAGCTACCAGAACCACACATAGCACCAAGCTGAGAAGCCCGGAGTTCAAGAACTATCAAACGAAAGTGAATAATCCGAACATAATTAATGTTCAATGGTCACTCTCTGCAATCATTGTAATTATCTCTCATTTTAGTAGTGTGGTAACTAGAGAACATTTTAACATTTCTGATTATCATAACGGCCGTATTTTCTTCCCAACCTCTGCTTTAAATATATACTGTAAAAATAGAGTTACTTCTCAACAGCCCGAATTTTGCCTAACCCATAAGATAATATAATAGCTAAATAGCATTCGCATAGTATACAGCAAATGCGGAAAGATTTTCGGTGAAGGTCCATATTAATTTAAAATACAAGGTCGAATTCATAATTTTGTTTGATCAAGGATCATTTGGAGAATGGACCAGCGAAGCGGGTGTAGACTGCTAGTTTATATATATAAAATCCAAACGGAAATTTCGTTCCGAACGCCGAGATTTCGAGTTCTACCGCATGGATTTTTACGGAACTTATACCGTTAGATAGGTATCGTTCCAGGGAAGGTTTTAAGCTATAACACATCATTCTACCTAGATTAGTTATAGAATTATTACGGAAAATTCTATTATTTTGGACTTTGTTACTTCATATTTCTTTAAATATCCGGGCTCCTATTGGTCGTAGAGCTTAGATCTCGCGCCAAAAGTAGCTCCGAAGCACCCAAGCAAACTTTTCCCCGCGATTATTTTGCCGTCTTCCGATTTCCTCTAACTCTATTAGGGGCCCGCGTAGAGCCCCTTTAAAATATTTTCGTAGTAATTTCAGCAATTATCTTAAATTATTGGTTAAGTCCGCCACCCTCCCGATTCATGTATCTACGGAAAGGTTGCAGGAAGGAGTTTCGTTCAGATACGCTTTCGTTAAGAATAGAGTGCGCTCCCTGGTGGTGGAATGTGGAACTAACATAACGCGATATTGTTAAAATTAGGAAATCTAACAATGCGATCTGTTTTAAACTTTGAGATAGTTCATAACACATAATCTATTATCTATTCTATTATATACATATAAAATCTATTATCTATTCTATTATCTATTATCTATTATATATATAAAATCCAAACGGAAATTTTGTTCCGAACGCCGAGATTTCGAGTTCTACCGCATGGATTTTTACGGAACTTATACCGTTAGATAGGTATCGTTCCAGGGAAGGTGTTAAGCTATAACACATCATTCTACCTAGATTAGTTATAGAATTATTACGGAAAATTCTATTATTTTGGACTTTGTTACTTCATATTTCCTTAAATATCTGGGCTCCTATTGGTCGTAGAGCTTAGATCTCGCGCCAAAAGTAGCTCCGGAGCACCCAAGCAAACTTTTCCCCGCGATTATTTTGCCGTCTTCCGATTTCCTCTAACTCTATTAGGGGCCCGCGTAGAGCCCCTTTAAAATATTTTTCGTAGTAATTTCAGCAATTATCTTAAATTATTGGTTAAGACCGCCACCCTCCCGATTCATGTATCTACGGAAAGGTTGCATGAAGGAGTTTTGTTCAGATACGCTTTCGTTAAGAATAGAGTGCGCTCCCTGGTGGTGGAATGTGGAACTAACATAACGCGATATTGTTAAAATTAGGAAATCTAACAATGTGATCTGTTTTAAACTTTGAGAAAGTTCATAACACATAATCTATTATCTATTCTATTATATATATATAAAATCTATTATCTATTCTATTATCTTTTATATATATATATAATCCAAACGGAAATTTCGTTCCGAACGCCTAGATTTCGAGTTCTACTGCATGGATCTTTACGGAACCTATACCGTTAGATAGGTATTGTTTCAGAGAAGGTTTTAAGCTATAACACATTATTCTACCTATATTAGTTTTAGAGTTATGACGGAAAATTCTGTTATTTTGGGCAATAAGGTTACCATTTTATTTCTTGGCGAAATTCATCGTTGATAAAAAAAAATTGAAACGGCTATTAAACCTCGAAAAATAAAAGAAAAACTGTTACTAATTTTATTTAAATGAAAAAAAAAAAAAGAAAAAAAGAAGAAGAAAATCCGTTGTAATGAGTGATAATATTAAAAAACGGAAACATTTAATCAAAACCTGAAAGAAATATTTGTAATGCTTAAAAATTAATTTAATAAGAAATATTACACTTGATACGCAATATTTGGCTCTTTATCGCTTGCGTTAGATATGGAAACGAATCTGAAAATTTGATTAGATGAAATTTTAACGACATTTTCTTTCTGTTCTGTTCTTTTCTTTTTTTTATATCTAATTGTCCCATCACGTGACTTATAGAAGAAACAAGCAGATGTAATTGTGAGTCACATGTGTAATTACTATTTGTTTCTTTACAATTTTTTATTTTTCTTTTGTCGCCAAACAATGTGATTTTATGCCAAAAATGCATAAGCGTGACATTAGCTTGAGGATGTTCTCACAAAATGGTGTTTTTTTAGGTGAAAGAGATCATTTTTTGAGTACATTTTCATATTCAATTGTAACTTATATAGATATCAGTTAATATTTTAAAAATGGAATCGAATACTTAAATTTCAGTGTGAATTTCTGCCACACATACATATTGTAAAATAATTTCATACTTTTTAAAATGTTTTTCGCCCTAATTCCGAAAGCATGTGATATTTATAAATTCGAACTCAGATCAACGAATATTACTTATTTTATTTAAGCAAATATTATCTATTTTCTCAAGTCATTTCGCCAATTTCATTTATAGGAAAATTCACAGATTCGAAATCTAGGAAATAAAGATAATTTTTAAGGAAATTTATGTTTTAATACGTTATTACTATGGAAAAATTCAACATTTTGAAAAAAAAAATTACAAGTCTTTTGTAATTCGTCATTTCTTCTTCGTCTTTCTTCGTACTTTCTCTTCTGTTATGTAATATTTCAAATGATATTGGACTAATTTTCGATCATCGATTCACCGCAAAATCGCATATCTAATATAGTATATAAAATAAAGTCTGGATTAGGGGACTAATTAACGCACAGCGCAAACTACTGAACCTAAAATCTTGAAAATCGTGGTAAAAATACTTCTTATGACATAAACTTCTGCTAAGAAAGGATTTTCTAAAGTGTCACCCCTAATGGTTTTTGCACGGGGAGGGGAAAAAAATCGAATATCAAAATTATGCGTCAAATGATAGCATATTTTAATGTAGTTTTTTATGCTGAATCGAATGCTACCAAATCAATTTTTATAAGTCCAACAGTTCATGACACATTTCATATTTTTCTAATTTGGCGGTGTCTTTGGCATCTAAACCTCAAAATATCTATCATTACACCCGTTACTCTAGCAACGGAAAAAATTCAAATCAACCCTTTTGGCTAAAAAATAAAAACGGCTCTATGAGTTTGAAATAAAAATGCAAGCATCTTAATTTTTTTTTTAAAAATAGTGATTTTATGTAAAATAAAAGGGAAAAAAATACTGAGAATTTAGCGTTATAAAACAAAAATGGTAAAGGTACTACTTAGATATTCCATCGACCAAAAATCTATCGTCAAACTATAAGATTAAATGCCAATAATGGTTGATCGTAAATATCAAATTCACTTGAATTTAAACAAACTACACGTGTTTACGTCATCAAGTGATTTTAATTTCGACGTTTTATTTGTATTTTTATTAATGTTATACTGATTTATTAGTTATTTCGTTATTTAAAATAAAGATTATGTCAATTTATATAATTTGGCGAATGGTTTGGCGATTTATATAATTTGGCAAAATTGGTCGACGGGATAACAAGTAGTACCAATGAAAATATTTAAGTATGAAAACAATGTTTGTAACGACTTAAAAATTATTTTCATATATATAAACTCGGTTTATGGCGTCAGATGCCGTCATCCGAAGAATCTACAAGAGTCTTTTTCCCTTTTTTCCGGTCATAGGTTCCTCAATGAAAGAAATTGGAATTGGAATAATATTGTGCGATTTATAAATTGCTCCTCGATAAGAAGAAAAAATGGGTACATTTATAACAACCGTGCGCACATCTCGCTGATAGCATTTTTAAAATTCCCAGTAGCAGTAGTTACATTTTGCGTATGTAAATTAAAAATATTTTTTTGCTTTTAATTATGGCATTATTTCCTGTTATTGTTTATCGTTTCAGTTTTTTAAATGAAATTAGTATAAGGCATGCATTTTAAATTAAATGAGTGAAAGGTTTGTGTTTTAAATGAAAATAATAAAATAAGAATATGCTATGAAAACAATCTTTATTGATTTATTACCTGCGCCCGGCTGACATAAAAGTATCACAAAAGCCACATATTCACTTTTCTTTGAGTAGTTGCTCATGAGAATTCAAGTTAACCTTCCGTAATCGGATACTTCACATATTGGTGTATTAGCTTTAATGTTGAAAGCATCGTTTTTGTTTGAAGCGAAAACTTTACTATGAATTCTATTACACAAAATGGCATCATCATCATCTACTATATATTTACAACGGAAATTTGTATTTCATTCCGATTGTTTATACTACTTTCGTAGGATATACCACAATTAGTTAGGTAATAATTTTGGAAAGATTTTAGTGTATACATATTGTTCAAGGGTACTTAGTTATAGAGCAACAGTAAAAGTTCAAAAATTAAGTGAACCTGATTATGAAAGTTTAGCCGTTTTAAAAAAATCTACAGAACATATTTTGTTACAAGTGGCCCTGTTGCATGACTTTTAGGAATGGTGTTAGTATATACGATTTCATTATATGTTGATTAGTTACAGAGGTATTAATTCCTGTTGTCATAACGGTCTCATTACCCGACCGTAAGTGCGCTGTTTATAATCAACTAAAACAATTACTTCTTAATTGCTAAATTTTGTCCAACGCTTAAGATAACATTATATCGCAATGGCGTTCGCATCGTTTTCAGTAATGTGCAAGGTCAAGCTGAAGATCCATATTGTTTAAAATACAAGTTCAAATTCACCATTTAGTTTAATCCAAGGTTCATTTGGAAATATTGACCAGCGCAGCGGGCATAGCCTGCTAGTCTATTATTTATATATATAAAATCCAAACGGAAATTTCGTTCCGAACGCCGAGATTTCGAGTTCTACCGCATGGATTTTTACGGAACTTATACCGTTAGATAGGTATCGTTCCAGGGAAGGTTTTAAGCTATAACAGATCATTCTACCTAGATTAGTTATAGAATTATTACGGAAAATTCTATTATTTTGGACTTTGTTACTTCATATTTCCTTAAATATCCGGGCTCCTATTGGTCGTAGAGCTTAGATCTCGCGCCAAAAGTAGCTCCCGAGCACCCAAGCAAACTTTTCCCCGCGATTATTTTGCCGTCTTCCGATTTCCTCTAACTCTATTAGGGGCCCGCGTAGAGCCCCTTTAAAATATTTTCGTAGTAATTTCAGCAATTATCTTAAATTATTGGTTAAGTCCGCCACCCTCCCGATTCATGTATCTACGGAAAGGTTGCAGGAAGGAGTTTCGTTCAGATACGCTTTCGTTAAGAATAGAGTGCGCTCCCTGGTGGTGGAATGTGGAACTAACATAACGCGATATTGTTAAAATTAGGAAATCTAACAATGCAATCTGTTTTAAACTTTGAGATAGTTCATAACACATAATCTATTATCTATTCTATTATATATATATATATAATCTATTATCTATTCTATTATCTATTATATATATAAAATCCAAACGGAAATTTCGTTCCGAACGCCTAGATTTCGAGTTCTACTGCATGGATTTTTACGGAACCTATACCGTTAGATAGGTATTGTTTCAGGGAAGGTTTTAAGCTATAACACATTATTCTACCTATATTAGTTTTAGAATTATGACGGAAAATTCTGTTATTTTGGGCGATAAGGTTACCATTTTATTTCTTGGCGAAATTCATCGTTGATAAAAAAAAATTGAAACGGCTATTAAACCTCGAAAAATAAAAGAAAAACTGTTACTAATTTTATTTAAGTGAAAAAAAAAGAAAAAAAGAAGAAGAAAATCCGTTTTAATGAGTGATAATATTAAAAAACGGAAACATTTAATTTAAACCTGAAAGAAATATTTGTAATGATTAAAAATTAATTTAATAAGAAATGTTACACTTGATACGCAATATTTGGCTCTTTATCGCTTGCGTTAGGTATGGAAACGAATCTGAAAATTTGATTAGATGAAATTTTAACGACATTTTCTTTCTGTTCTGTTCTGTTCTTTTTTTTTTTTTTAATATCTAATTGTCCCATCACGTGACTTATAGAAGAAACAAGCAGATGTAATTGTGATTCACATGTGTAATTACTATTTGTTTCTTTACGATTTTTTACTTTTCTTTTGTCGCCAAACAATGTGATTTTAAGCCCCGTTAGTAGTCGCGCGTTGGTCTTTTCCCCGCCCGAAATTCGTTATCTTCCTGTAACTCATTTCCCGTGAAAGTTACGATAGCGAAATTCCGTGTAGCTGACCTTGAGTGTTCAAACTCTTGTGTAGTAAAATTGCAAGTCATTCCTGCTATTTCTTAGCATTTTATCGCATTCTTAAGTTTCAATCGGTCTAAATGACCGCGATTTGACCACTTGCGTTAGTTGAATTTCTCCCCCTCGTGTTCATCCTTTCCCATTTCCGCGAAATCTGTGGGGGAAAGTTTCTTCGAAGTACGGACTCTCTCCCTGTTGTTATTTCGTCTTTCTTTCTGCTATTTTTTACTTTTATAATGCGACTTAAAATTGTTTTATTATATCAGTTGTGAAGTCAGTTCGCACAAAAAACTGATGGATGGTCACTTACATTTTTTTTTTTTCATTGTCAAATATTGCGAGAATAAATTCTCAAATTGATAATCGTTTAAATATGGAAAAAAAATGGAAATTCATCATCATTATTTGAAAGAACTTGCTTTTCATTTATTACCGGAACATATAAATGAAAGAAAACAGACAATACCACTGCCAAACCATTAAAAAAGAAAGAAGAGAATTTTGTGGGAATCAGTAAAAAAATTGCCGTACCTCCAAAATCTGAAAAGTATAGTTTTTGTACAATAAAACAAATTCGAAAAATAAAACAATTTTCTCAGAAATGTAGTATGTATATCTGCGAAGAACATACATATAATTTATTTGTACAATAAGAAAAATAATGAGAATTTTATAATGTAGGTTAGAAATTGCGCAAATAAAAATCTCTTTTGGATAATTCAGTGAATGTTTATACTATGATTTAAAAAAATACTTTGAGTATTTTTCTAAAATTTATCTACTGTTAAATTTTCATACTGTCAGTAAAAATATATTTTTTTTAAATAATGCCGCAGAAAATGTTTATTATTATTATTATTATTATTATTATTGAAATCCAATAGAGGCTTGGGTACCTGACAAATTTAAATTGTTGTCCTTCATCAATTGTTCAAACTATTTTTCAGAATAATGTTTTCCAGAATATGAGAGAAAATTCATTTAAATTAAATTATTGCTGCATATTTATAATTTCGGAGAAAATTTTATTATTGTGTTTATTATTTTAATGAATGTTATTATAAAACAATAAATTATAACATTAATACCTTATTATGAAATGTACAATTGAATATTTATTTTATTTAAATAGTTGCTGTAAAATACATCCCTATTAAGATGAACCTTTCAGTGATTCTATTAATTAAAATAATTTATCCATCTTAGGAGTGAAATCTACAATTTCAAATGTATTTAAATTAAATATATAATTTCGATGACTTATTTATTATTTGTTTTATATAAGTGAAGTTCGTATCCAGAGCTTTTATTCAGGGGCGCTGCTCCCACCCTGAAATAAGTAGAAAAACTACAAATCGTGCATTTTCATTTGAAAAATGGATTTAATCATAAAATCTCGAGAGCCCCCCCCCCTCCTCCCCCTCCTCATACACACATAGACACCCCACAAAATAAATAAATAAAACGTAGTTACAACATTTACATTTATAATTTCGAAATTAAGTATTTTTTACCTTTTTTTTTATTATATATATATATATATATATATATATATAATATGCTGGTGAATTAGTGGTATTGTATTTGATTTGCTGTTGCATGTCATAGGTTTCATTTTTATTTTCAGTTTAATTGTTCAATTTAATGTCAGTGTAATATATTGATGCTAAATTTATTTATTTTATTTTATTAAATGGATATAGAGTGCCGGATTTTCATAAAAATCTACCTGACTCTGATTCTGTCCTTCCAAAAAAATAAAAATACCCCTATCACGAATTTAGATTCATATTTGTAAATGTTTTCCTACTAATTATTGATTCATAGTAACATCAGAAATTCAATCAAATCATTTACTATTTACTTTTAAGTACTTATGCAAAACGAAGAAAGAGTTATTAAAAACATTTATCTAGATGCCAACTGAATATATACTTAAGCGAAATAAATAATTTGCTGTAAAAGGTTGTAAAATGAATAATTGCTGTAATCTTTTAAAGTTCAGTCAATATTTTCACCCTACGTTATCCGTTTTCGGTCATCTGATAACACCGGCAAGTTTCCCCTTCGTTTTCGGCCTGCTGGTAACGGCAGCAAATGGACCGAACGCGACTACTAACGTTCTAAAAAATGTCGCGACTACTCTCGGGTTAAGCCAAAAATGCATAAGCGTGACATTAGCTTGAGGATGTTCTCACAAATGGTGTTTTTTAGGTGAAAGAGATCATTTTTTGAGTACATTTTCATATTCAATTGTAACTTATATAGATATCAGTTAATATTTTAAAAATGGAATCGAATACTTAAATTTCAGTTTGAATTTCTGCCACACATACATATTGTAAAATAATTTCATACTTTTTAAAATGTTTTTCGCCGTAATTCCGAAAGCATGTGATATTTATAAACTCGAACTCAGATCAACGAATATTACCCATTTTATTTAAGCAAATATTATCTATTTTCTCAAGTCATATCGCCAATTTCATTTATAGAAAATTCACAGATCTCTAGGAAATCTAGGAAATAAAGATAATTTTTAAGGAAATTTATGTTTTAATACGTTATTACTGTGGAAAAATTCAACATTTTGAAAAAAAGAATTACAAGTCTTTTGTAATTCGTCATTTCTTCTTCGTATTTCTTCGTACTTTCTCCTCTGTTATGTAATATTTCAAATGATATTGGACTAATTTTCGATCATCGATTCACCGCAAAATCGCATATCTAATATAGTGTATAAAATAAAGTCTGGATTAGGGGACTAATTAACGCACAGCGCAAACTACTGAACCTAAAATCTTCAAAATCGTGGTAAAAATACTTATTATGACATAAACTTCTGCTAAGAAATGATTTTCTAAAGTGTGACCCCTAATGGTTTTTTCACGGGGGGGGGGGGGGGGAATCGAATATCAAAATTATGCGTCAAATGATAGCATATTTTAATGTAGTTTTGTATGCTGAATCGAATGCTACCAAATAAATTTTTATAAGTCCAACAGTTCATGACACATTTCATATTTTTCTAATTTGTCGGTGTCTTTTGCATCTAAACCTCAAAATATCTATCATTACATCCGTTACTCTAGCAACGGAAAAAATTCAAATCAACCCTTTTGGCTAAAAAATAAAAACGGCTCTATGAGTTTGAAATAAAAATGCAAGCATCTTAATTTTTAAAAAAAATAGTGATTTTATGTAAAATAAAAGGGAAAAAATTACTGAGAATTTAGCGTTATAAAACAAAAACGGAAAAGGTACTACTTAGATATTCCGTCGACCAAAGATCTATCGTCAAACTATAAGATTAAATGCCAATAATGGTTGATCGTAAATATCAAATTCACTTGAATTTAAACAAACTACACGTGTTTACGTCATCAAATGATTTTAATTTCGACGTTTTATTTGTATTTTTATTAATGTTATACTAATTTATTTGTTATTTCGTTATTTAAAATAAAGATTATGTCAATTTATATAATTGGCGAATGGTTTGGCGATTTATATAATTTGGCGAAATTGGTCGACGGGATAACAAGTAGTACCAATGAAAATATTTAAGTATGAAAGCAATGTTTGTAACGACTTAAAAATTATTTTCATATATATAAACTCGGTTTATGGCGTCAGATGCCATCATCCGAAGAATCTACAAGAGTCCTTTTCCATTTTTCCGGTCATAGGTTCCTCAATGAAAGAAATTGGAATTGGAATAATATTGTGCGATTTATAAATTGCTCCTCGATAAGAAGAAAAAATGGGTGCATTTATAACAACCGTGCGCACATCTCGCTGATAGCATTTTTAAAATTCCCAGTAGCAGTAGTTACATTTTGCGTATGTAAATTAAAAATATTTTTTTGCTTTTAATTATGGCATTATTTCCTGTTATTGTTTATCTTTTCAGTTTTTTAAATGAAATTAGTATAAGGCATGCATTTTAAATTAAATGAGTGAAAGGTTTGTGTTTAAATGAAGATAATAAAATAAGAATATGCTATGAAAACAATCTTTATTGATTTATTACCTGCGCCCGGCTGACATAAAAGTATCACAAAAGTCACATATTCACTTTTCTTTGAGTAGTTGCTCATGAGAATTCAAGTTAACCTTCCGTAATCGGATACTTCACATATTGCTGTATTAGCTTTAATGTTGAAAGCATCGTTTTTGTTTGAAGCGAAAACTTTACTATGAATTCTATTACACAAAATCGCATCATCATCATCATCATCTACTATATATTTACAACGGAAATTTGTATTTCATTCCGATTGTTTATAATACTTTCGTAGGATATACCACAATTAGTTAGGTAATAATTTTGGAAAGGTTTTAGTGTATACATATTGTTCAAGGGTACTTAGTTATAGAGCAACAGTAAAAGTTCAAAAATTAAGTGAACTTGATTATGAAAGTTTAGCCTTTTTAAAAAAATCTACAGAACATATTTTGTTACAAGTGGCCCTGTTGCATGACTTTTAGGAATGGTGTTAGTATATACGATTTCATTATATGTTGATTAGTTACAGAGGTATTAATTCCTGTTGTCATAACGGTCTCATTACCCGACCATAAGTGCGCTGTTTATAATCAACTAAAACAATTACTTCTTAATTGCTAAATTTTGTCCAACGCTTAAGATAACATTATATCGCAATGGCGTTCGCATCGTTTTCAGTAATGTGCAAGGTCAAGCTGAAGATCCATATTGTTTAAAATACAAGTTCAAATTCACCATTTAGTTTAATACAAGGTTAATTTGGCAATATTGACCAGCGCAGCGGGCATAGCCTGCTAGTCTATTATATATATAAAATCCAAACGGAAATTTCGTTCCGAACGCCGAGATTTCGAGTTCTACCGCATGGATTTTTACGGGACTTATACTGTTAGATAGGTATCGTTCCAGGGAAGGTTTTAAGCTATAACACATCATTCTACCTAGATTAGTTATAGAATTATTACGGAAAATTCTATTATTTTGGACTTTGTTACTTCATATTTCCTTAAATATCTGGGCTCCTATTGGTCGTAGAGCTTAGATCTCGCGCCAAAAGTAGCTACGAAGTAACCAAGCAAACTTTTCCCCGCGATTATTTTGCCGTCTTCCGATTTCCTCTAACTCTATTAGGGGCCCGCGTAGAGCCCCTTTAAAATATTTTTCGTAGTAATTTCAGCAATTATCTTAAATTATTGGTTAAGACCGCCACCCTCCCGATTCATGTATCTACGGAAAGGTTGCATGAAGGAGTTTCGTTCGGATACGCTTTCGTTAAGAATAGAGTGCGCTCCCTGGTGGTGGAATGTGGAACTAACATAACGCGATATTGTTAAAATTAGGAAATCTAACAATGCGATCTGTTTTAAACTTTGAGATAGTTCATAACACATAATCTATTATCTATTCTATTATATATATATATATAATCTATTATCTATTCTATTATCTATTATCTATTATATATATAAAATCCAAACGGAAATTTCGTTCCGAACGCCTAGATTTCGAGTTCTACTGCATGGATTTTTACGGAACCTATACCGTTAGATAGGTATTGTTTCAGGGAAGGTTTTAATCTATAACACATTATTCTACCTATATTAGTTTTAGAATTATGACGGAAAATTCTGTTATTTTGGGCGATAAGGTTACCATTTTATTTCTTGGCGAAATTCATCGTTGATAAAAAAAAATTGAAACGGCTATTGAACCTCGAAAAATAAAAGAAAAACTGTTACTAATTTTATTTAAATGAAAAAAAAAGAAAAAAAGAAGAAGAAAATCCGTTTTAATGAGTGATAATATTAAAAAACGGAAACATTTAATCAAAACCTGAAAGAAATATTTATAATGCTTAAAAATTAATTTAATAAGAAATATTACACTTGATACGCAATATTTGGCTCTTTATCGCTTGCGTTAGATATGGAAACGAATCTGAAAATTTGATTAGATGAAATTTTAACGACATTTTCTTTCTGTTCTGTTCTTTTCTTTTTTTTTTATATCTAATTGTCCCATCACGTGACTTATAGAAGAAACAAGCAGATGTAAATGTGAGTCACATGTGTAATTACTATTTGTTTTTTTACAATTTTTTATTTTTCTTCTGTCGCCAATGTGATTTTAAGCCAAAAATGCATAATCGTGACATTAGCTTGAGGATGTTCTCACAAATGGTGTTTTTTTAGGTGAAAGAGATCATTTTTTGAGTACATTTTCATATTCAATTGTAACTTATATAGATATCAGTTAATATTTTAAAAATGG
Organism: Maratus speciosus; assembly: GCA_963932465.1. Lineage (NCBI taxonomy): Eukaryota > Metazoa > Arthropoda > Arachnida > Araneae > Salticidae > Maratus > Maratus speciosus. The sequence goes on along the minus strand of OZ010789.1, from coordinate 283,265,808 downwards.
AATCGAATACTTAAATTTCAGTGTGAATTTCTGCCACACATACATATTGTAAAATAATTTCATACTTTTTAAAATGTTTTTCGCCGTAATTCCGAAAGCATGTGATATTTATAAACTCGAACTCAGATCAACGAATATTACCCATTTTATTTAAGCAAATATTATCTATTTTCTCAAGTCATATCGCCAATTTCATTAACAGGAAAATTCACAGATTCGAAATCTAGGAAATAAAGATAATTTTAAAGGAAATTTATGCTTTAATACGTTATTACTATGGAAAAATTCAACATTTTGAAAAAAAAAATTACAAGTCTTTTGTAATTCGTCATTTCTTCTTCGTCTTTCTTCGTACTTTCTCCTCTGTTATGTAATATTTCAAATGATATTGGACTAATTTTCGATCATCGATTCACCGCAAAATCGCATATCTAATATAGTATATAAAATAAAGTCTGGATTAGGGGACTAATTAACGCACAGCGCAAACTACTGAACCTAAAATCTTGAAAATCGTGGTAAAAATACTTCTTATGACACAAACTTCTGCTACGAAAGGACTTTCTAAAGTGTCACCCCTAATGGTTTTTGCACGGGGAGGGGAAAAAAATCGAATATCAAAATTATGCGTCAAATGATAGCCTATTTTAATGTAGTTTTGTATGCTGAATCGAATGCTACCAAATAAATTTTTATAAGTCCAACAGTTCATGACACATTTCATATTTTTTTAATTTGGCGGTGTCTTTGGCATCTAAACCTCAAAATATCTATCATTACATCCGTTACTCTAGCAACGGAAAAAATTCAAATCAACCCTTTTTGCTAAAAAATAAAAACGGCTCTATGAGTTTGAAATAAAAATGCAAGCATCTTTAATTTTTTTAAAAAATAGTGATTTTATGTAAAATAAAAGGGAAAAAATTACTGAGAATTTAGCGTTATAAAACAAAAATGGAAAAGGTACTATTTAGATATTCCGTCGACCAAAAATCTATCGTCAAAATATAAAATTAAATGCCAATAATGGTTGATCGTAAATATCAAATTCACTTGAATTTAAACAAACTACACGTGTTTACGTCATCAAGTGATTTTAATTTCGACGTTTTATTTGTATTTTTATTAATGTTATACTAATTTATTTGTTATTTCGTTATTTAAAATAAAGATTATGTCAATTTATATAATTTGGCGAATGGTTTGGCGATTTATATAATTTGGCGAAATTGGTCGACGGGATAACAAGTAGTACCAATGAAAATATTTAAGTATGAAAGCAATGTTTGTAACGACTTAAACATTATTTTCATATATATAAACTCGGTTTATGGCGTCAGATGCCGTCATCCGAAGAATCTACAAGAGTCTTTTTCCATTTTTTCCGGTCATAGGTTCCTCAATGAAAGAAATTGGAATTGGAATAATATTGTGCGATTTATAAATTGCTCCTCGATAAGAAGAAAAAATGGGTACATTTATAACAACCGTGCGCACATCTCGCTGATAGCATTTTTAAAATTCCCAGTAGCAGTAGTTACATTTTGCGTATGTAAATTAAAAATATTTTTTTTGTTTTTAATTATGGCATTATTTCCTGTTATTGTTTATCTTTTCAGTTTTTTAAATGAAATTAGTATAAGGCTTGCATTTTAAATGAAATGAGTGAAAGGTTTGTGTTTTAAATGAAAATAATAAAATAAGAATATGCTATGAAAACAATCTTTATTGATTCATTACCTGCGCCAGTCTGACATAAAAGTATCACAAAAGCCACATATTCACTTTTCTTTGAGTACTTGCTCATGAGAATTCAAGTTAACCTTCCGTAATCGGATACTTCACATATTGGTGTATTAGCTTTAATGTTGAAAGCATCGTTTATGTTTGAAGCGAAAACTTTACGATGAATTCTATTACACAAAATCGCATCATCATCATCTACTATATATTTACAACGGAAATTTGTATTTCATTCCGATTGTTTATAATACTTTCGTAGGATATACCACAATTAGTTAGGTAATAATTTTGGAAAGGTTTTAGTGTATACATATTGTTCAAGGGTACTTAGTTATAGAGCAACAGTAAAAGTTCAAAAATTGAGTGAACCTTATTATGAAAGTTGAGCCTTTTTAAAAAAAGCCTACAGAACATATTTTGTTACAAGTGGCCCTGTTGCATGACTTTTAGGAATGGTGTTAGTATATACGATTTCATTATATGTTGATTAGTTACAGAGGTATTAATTCCTGTTGTCATAACGGTCTCATTACCCGACCATAAGTGCGCTGTTTATAATCAACTAAAACAATTACTTCTTAATTGCTAAATTTTGTCCAACGCTTAAGATAACATTATATCGCAATGGCGTTCGCATCGTTTTAATGAGCAAGGTCAAGCCGAAGATGTATATTGTTTAAAATACAAGTTCAAATTCACCATTTAGTTTAATCCAAGGTTCATTTGGAAATATTGACCAGCGCAGCGGGCATAGCCTGCTAGTTATATATATAAAATCCAAACGGAAATTTCGTTCCGAACGCCTAGATTTCAAGTTCTACCGCATGGATTTTTACGGAACTTATACCGTTAGTAGGTATCGTTTCAGGGAAGGTTTTAAGCTATAACACATCATTCTACCTAGATTAGTTATAGAATTATTACGGAATATTCTGTTATATTGGACTTTGTTACTTCCTATTTCCTTAAATATCTGGGCTCCTATTGGTCGTAGAGCTTAGATCTCGCACCAAAAGTAGCTACGAAGCACCCAAGAAAACTTTTCCCCGCGATTATTTTGCCGTCTTCCGATTTCCTCTAACTCTATTAGGGGCCCGCGTAGAGCCCCTTTAAAATATTTTTCGTAGTAATTTCAGCAATTATCTTAAATTATTGGTTAAGACCGCCACCCTCCCGATTCATGTATCTACGGAAAGGTTGCATGAAGGAGTTCCTTTCAGATACGCTTTCGTTAAGAATAGAGTGCGCTCCCTGGTGGTGGAATGTGGAACTAACATAACGCGATATTGTTAAAATTAGGAAATCTAACAATGCGATCTGTTTTAAACTTTGAGATAGTTCATAACACATAATCTATTATCTATTCTATTATATATGTATAAAATCTATTATCTCTTCTATTATCTTCTATTATATATATAAAATCCAAACGGAAATTTCGTTCCGAACGCCGAGATTTCGAGTTCTACCGCATGGATTTTTACGGAACTTATACCGTTAGATAGGTATCGTTTCAGGGAAGGTTTTAAGCTATAACACATCATTCTACCTAGATTAGTTATAGAATTATTACGGAAAATTCTATTATTTTGGACTTTGTTACTTCATATTTCCTTAAATATCTGGGCTCCTATTGGTCGTAGAGCTTAGATCTCGCGCCAAAAGTAGCTCCGAAGCACCCAAGCAAACTTTTCCCCGCGATTATTTTGCCGTCTTCCGATCTCCTCTAACTCTATTAGGGGCCCGCGTAGGGCCCCTTTAAAATATTTTTCGTAGTAATTTCAGCAATTATTTTAAATTATTGGTTAAGACCGCCACCCTCCCGATTAATGTATCTACGGAAAGGTTGCATGAAGGAGTTTCGTTCAGATACGCTTTCGTTAAGAATAGAGTGCGCTCCCTGGTGGTGGAATGTGGAACTAACATAACACGATATTGTTAAAATTAGGAAATCTAACAATGCGATCTGTTTTAAACTTTGAGATAGTTCATAACACATAATCTATTATCTATTCTATTATATATATAAAATCTATTATCTATTCTATTATCTATTATATATATAAAATCCAAACGGGAATTTCGTTCCGAACGCCGAGATTTCGAGTTCTACTGCATGGATTTTGACGGAACTTATACCGTTAGATAGGTATTGTCTCCGGGAATGTGTTAAGTTATAACACACCATTCTACCTAGAATAGTTATAGAATTATGACGGAAAGTTGTGTTATTTTGGGCGAAAGGGTTACTGTTATTTTATTGGCGATAAATTTCGTTGATATGGTATTCGTATTGAAATGGCTGTACATATCGGAAGAAAACTTTTATTAATTTTGTTTAAAAGAAAAAAAAAGAGAAAAGAAAAATAGTTTTGACGAGTGGCAATATTATAAAACGACAATATCGAATTTAAAAATGAAAGGTAATGTTTTAATGCTTAAAAATTTATTCAATATGAAAGATTGCAGTTTTAAACTATATCTGGCAATTTATCGCTTGCGTCAGGTTAAAAAAAATGCATCAGCAAATCTGATAAGATAATATCCGAGTGACAATTTTGTTTTTGATTTAGATTTTTTTTTTATAATTTACTTTTTATTTTATTTAACTCATCCATCATGTGACTTTCAGAAGAAACCAGCAGATGTAATTATAAAAATGACGGTACTTGTGAGTTTCATATTGTCTGTTTATTTACGATTTCATTTTATCGCCAAACAATTTAATTTTATGCCAAAAATGCACAAGCGTGGCTTCGGTTTGAGCGACATTTTCAATATTTGTTATTTTTCATGTAGACGACTGCATTTTTTGAAAAATCTAATTATACTTTATATATGTGTGTGTGTGTAATTCAAATGGAAATTTCATTCCGGCTGCTTAGAACTTGGGTTTTGCTGAACTTACACTGTTAGATAGGTAATTTTTCGGGGAAGGTTTTAGTACGTAACACGTCGTTCTACGTTGCTTGGAATCGCATTATGGTTTAAAGTTCTTTTATGAGATGAACCTGATAATGAAAAATTAGCCTTTATAAAAGAATCTGCAGGGATGTGTTTCGATGGAACTTGGACTGTAATTAGATAATTTTCAAGGAAAGATTTCAGTATAAACCATGTCCTTCTACGTTGCTTAGCCATACAGTTTTGGGGAAAATTTTATAATCTGGTGAACTCAATTATCACAATTTAGCCTTTAAAAAAAAGTTATAATAAACGGTTTTTGATAGAATTTGCATTGTTAGTTTGGCAATTTTTCAGAGATAGTTTTAGTATATAATGTATTGTTCGACACTGATTAGTCATAGTGCAAGGGGGTAAATTCTGTAATTTTCAAATTTTTCCTTTGCGAAGTGGAAGAAATGGGTTTGGAGAGAAAAGGAAAGTTTTAATGCATATTTTCTGTTCAATAATTATAGAATTTATTTACTATAAAGAAGACACTTATCTCTTTTTATATAAAAACAGAAGTAAGTTGTATATAAATCAATACAAAAACCCTTAACGGGTTAAAAGTTTGTGACGCAGCACTTTATCTTATGCTCTAAGAATTTTAAATATGGAACTTAAAAATAATGATATCAAATTTTGAGTGACGCTATGCTATTAATTATAATCTCTCTATATATTATTTATTTCATCTTTTTATTTTTTTATAATCACATGTGCAAAAATTATGTTCAATTTAAAAAAAATGTATAAAAGTTTATTCATTGATGCTTTAACATTTACACCTCTCATAAATTCCAAGTATGAGTTTTAAAAGATATGATATCAAAATTTTAGTGACGCTTTGATGTGGCTTTAAACGATTTGTTTTAAAATTAAATTTAAATTATTTTTGTTTTGGCTAAGATATATTCACACATCTAAATAATAGTTTTAATTTTCCAATATACTTTAAATATGTCACTTTCACTGAATTTATATAATGCATTTAAATGTATTTATTTGAATAAATTGATTTATCCTTTGTCCAGTGCTATTAAAAATTTAAAATAAGATTTGCGTAAATAATTTTTTTGCCTCATAGTATCCATTTGAATACATTTCCCTTAGTTTGGATACAATGACGCAAAAAAATTATTTACGCAAATCTTATTTAAAATTTTTAATAGCATTGGACAAAGGATAAATCAATTTATTCAAATAAATACATTTAAATGCATTATATAAATTCAGTGAAAGTGACATATTTAAAGTATATTGGAAAATTAAAACTATTATTTAGATGTGTGAATATATCTTAGCCAAAACAAAAATAATTTAAATTTAATTTTAAAACAAATCGTTTAAAGCCACATCAAAGCGTCACTAAAATTTTGATATCATATCTTTTAAAACTCATACTTGGAATTTATGAGAGGTGTAAATGTTAAAGCATCAACACTGCAAATAAAGGCGTCTTAAATTCAAACACATATGTGACTGAAAAAGTAATTCAGACACTTAAGTGTCTGAATATGAAATTTCAGACATCACAGGCGTCTGAAATTAAGACACTTAAGTGTCTAACTATGATCATAGTATAAATACTGTAAACGAAATGTCTGAAATTTAGACACATAAGTGACTTAAAGTGGAGTGTTCAATTTTCAGACATTTTAAAGTGTCTAAATTTTTAAGACACGTGTATGTGTCTGAATTTAAGACATTTCAAGCGTCTGAATCGCATCCATCTTTGATCAACCTGCATGTTCGGCAATAGGCATAGGCAGCCGTTTTTTCACTTTTTTTGTAAGCTTTATACACTGTCAGGACTGAAACTAGCCTTTTTTGCACCCGGGACAAACATGGATTTAGCATCCCCCCCCCCTCTCCTCCGCAAAGTATACTTACAAAGAGAATTTTACTAATTTTCTAATAGCCTACTTATTTTAAAATTTAGAATATGTAATCATAAAATATGTAATACTGAACTACGTAATCTGCTTTGTCAAATATTTATTCATTAAAATCTTGAAAACGGAATCGAAAAAAATTCCGCTTTATACAGGATTCTTATGCCATATCATATCATCTTTAGATTCTTCTATGCTTTGGCATACCCCAGACTGATGATTTTAACAATACTGTGCTACATAAATGTGCGAAAAATCGACAGACAATACCTTTGCCCGGGGCAACATGCTCCCTCTGCCCCCCCCCCCCCTCCCCCTTAGTTTCGACCTTCTAACACTGTGAAAAAATATCTGTTTAAAATATAGAAATTGTACTGCCAGTCGAAACGCAAATTTACGAAAAGAAAAAATTACATTAAAAAATGTAATTTTTTCTTTTCGTAAATTCCAATAAAATTTCCATTTTTTGCATATTTCTGTATTTAGAAGGTTCCGTTTAAAAGTAAAATATAATCTTTCAAAGACGAACCCATACAGACATGATATTAGACATAATTTATTTATTTGTATTTAAACTTCAAATTTTTGTTAATCGCTTATAATTCGATATGTAATTTATTCATCAAAAATTGTCAAACATGCTTCATAAGAATCTCTTTGGATTTGAAAATAATCATACTAGTATACTCTTAAGATATGAATGTGGCGCCATCTACTTTTAAAGAATTTATTTAATTATCTATTTCTTTTATTATTATATTTAAGCATTTGTTTAATTATTTATATAATTAAAAAACTCAAAGTACTTATTTAATTTTTTGGAATTATTTACAATAGCTCTGAAATTTTATACACTAACCTTTTAGCTAAAGATTGAGTTCAGAAGTAATCGCATTTCATTGTCAGAAAAATTACTCTGAAAATCAAAAAATTTTACTCTGGATTTCTACTGATGTATATTATATGCGTAAAACAAGGATTTTTATAACTAAATGTCAATATTTTGGCAGAAAAATTATACACAATATTTAAAACTGAGAAATTTGGTTCAGAATATGCAGCACAGGAAGGAATTAATCAGTCCAATTTCAAAAATTTTGCCATATATTCAATCATCAGAAAAAAAAAGAAAGAAAGAAAACAGAGCCCTAAATACTTTTCCGTTAAATTTATACGCTGTCTTTGGGCAATAAAAAATTCATTTTTTTAATGAAAGTTTTTTTTTTTTTTTTTTTTTTTTTTCACCGCTGAACGGTACAGGTCCCGAATTAAATGTTTTCACAGTGCATATATAATATATACACTTTTAAAACAATAAAAATATTTTTCCACCCTCAACAGCTTGAAATTTTCTGAGATATTTTCAGGCTCATTTTTAAAAGCAAAAACATGAAACCTGCTGAGGTTATTTTTGAAGAGATGTATAAGAGGCCATGTGATTTCATTTTTAGCTCAATTATTTACAATTTAATTTTTAAACAATTGTTTTCTCAGAATAACCATTTTTTTATTCCCTGATCTCCCGCCTCTGAAAATTCGATTTAAAACACCAACTTTGACAACATTTTTTACGATATTTTGTGCATTTATCAAAAAATCGAGAAGCACGGCACATTGTGTAGTTTCTAAATAAGAAAATTTCTTAGTTTGATGCGATTGAGAGCAAAAATGAATTTAAAAATGAATCAGAAAATAAATAGTTTAGATTAAAATACATCCTTAATATTTCAAAAATAAAGTTTCCCCTGTATAAAACGATAATATTTTTGTTCTAAAAAATTTTTTCCGCTAGAAGAAAAAACCTTTTTGCTGGTCTTTAACGTATGAAATTAAACAAATATTCAAAATTCTAGGGGGGAAAATGTGTAAAACGTTAACTGGATCGGAAAAATATCTACCACTACCGTTTCATTGTGTAGCATAATAAGTAACAATATTTGAGTTTCCAGCTAACGCAGTCGTAGCCGAGTGGATAAAGCGACAGTTTGGAAGCCAGCAGGTCCCGGGTTCGAATCCTGTCAAGGGTAAGTTTGATATCCTGATGTAATGTGAGTTAATAAATCCTGTAAAATGTAATGGACTTTGGCAGTTCCCCAGTCAGTTAAATATGCAGTTTCCCTTTCCATAAAAGCTTATTTTTTTTTTTTTTTTTAAATACAGAAATTTCCAAAAAAAAAAAAATTAAATTTTTCAACGGAAGAAAATTCCCATTAAAATACGTAAATTGATGTAAATTGTACTGGTTTTTTGATTGGCGGTACAATTTCCATATTATAATAGATTTTTTTAAAAGTGTATAATGCTTATTTAAAAAAAAAAAAGAAAAAAAAGAAAAAGACTGCTTTTGCATAGAAATGAAAGGTGGTCAAAGATGGATGCAATTCAGTCGTTTGAAATGTCTTAAATTCAGATGCATACAAGCGTCTTAAAAATTAAGACACTTTAAAATGTCTGAAAATTGAACACTCCGTTTCAGACGCTTATGTGTCTGAATTTCAGACATTTCAGTTTACAGTGAATGAATAAACTTTTATACATTTTTTTAAAATTGAACATAATTTTTGCACATGTGATTATAAAAAAATAAAAAGATGAAATAAATAATATATAGAGAGATTATAATTAATAGCATAGCGTCACTCAAAATTTGATATCATTATTTTTAAGTTCCATATTTAAAATTCTTAGAGCATAAGATAAAGTGCTGCGTCACAAACTTTTAACCCGTTAAGGGTTTTTGTATTGATATCATTACTTTTTTGAGGTTATTGAAAAAACTAAATAAAACAATAAACACACACAAAAAAATTAAATACCAATACAAAGAATTCATAGTCAGGATTTCAATTCACCTTCAATCTCTCCCCCCTCCCTCCCCGCAAAAAAGGATGACCATACTTCAATTTTAAAGAGCACCGTGCAATGAGATTTTTATAAGAACTCTTTGGTAAGATATGGAAGTAATGTACAACATGCATGTTTAGAGGGTATTTCTGTTGGTTTGCTTCAGAGATATAAAAAGCTATGTTAAATTTTACTATATAAAAAAATTACTTTGTTAAGAAAAATAGCAAGAAATATTACTCTTTAAACCTTTATATATATATATATATATATAACAATCATTGCTCACTTATAAAAGTAATTCCATACATTTATATTAAATCCAAAACTACAAATTTCTGCTTCTCCCTTTTCTCATTCTTAGTGCAAAAAAATTAAACATTCTTTAATTTTATATAAAATAATCTTTCACCATCCCTATTTAAAATTCTTTATTAACAATAATAATAAATCATATAAAATAATCCCCTGAGCTCCGAAGATTCCACTTCTGCTTTTGCACCCACCTCTCCAGCTTACCTAAATAATAAAATCTTTCAAAAATTAGTTTGAAAAAAAAAAAATCTGCAACATTTGTTGCTCACTAACATAAATAAATAAATAAGCACTAACTTCCCTAATGTACAGACAGTCATGGGAAAAAAAGTAAACACCCCCTACTAACTCCCCAACAAATTACCGTAGAAGAAAGTTACTGGTACCGAACGATTGGAAATAAAGTCTACTTTTAAATGTATATAAAATTTGCTTAAGGGGTTATCTACATATTAAAACGAACCATAACTTTGTTTTTTTCAATAGCAGTACACAATTTTTACAGCATAAATGAATTCTACACCATTTAATTAGCCTAAAAACAAATTTTTATGCAATTCGTACTATAAGTTCCCGAGAAATTAATTATTTTAAAACAAGCTTATTTTAAGGGCTGTATCCAAATTGAAATTCGGTACTCGATTGTTAACCGAGAGAGCCCCCTTGTTGATCAAGGCGCCTTAAGCGTCACTCAAGCAGTCAATGAAGTCTGCTAGATTACAGGACAGCGTAAGACATTTCAAAATATCTAGTCACTTCTATCATAGACCATAAATTTTGAGAGACCTTAAACCATAATTTTGCCGTTTTTTAAGCATAATTTCAAAACTATTTGGAAGAAAAATGTGAAATTTTGGATTTCCATAAAGCAGGACTTAATAAATCTAAATCCATCAAAAAAATTTTAGGTTACAATTCATAATTTTTTCGAATATTAATTTCATAATTCATTTCATAAAATTATAAAAATTGCAAATTCAACGTATTTATGTTTGGGTATGTTAGTATTTACTGCTACACAAAAAATTAGCACATTAGGAGCATAATTTCAGGAGATATGAATAAAAATATGAAAATATAATTTAACATTAGAAGCACTAAATTTTGAATGTTTATAATTCAAAAACTTATTATTCAAATTACTTGAAATTTGGTGCCTAGGCATAGTTTGAACCGAAGATTTGAAATATCTCGTTAAAATTGGGTATTGCCATTGAAATAAATGAAGTTTGGATTTGTTTTAATATGTAGATGGCCCCCTAAGCAAATTTTATATACATCATTTAAAAATAGACTTTATTTCCAATCGTTCGGTACCAATAACTTTCTTCTTCGATAATTTGTTGAGGAGTTAGTAGAGGGTGTTTACTTTTTTTTTTCCACGACTGTACATTTCACCTCTTCTCTCTCCCCCTACTCCCCAACATTAAAAAAATTTAAATCTTTATTTTTAAACAGAAAATTCTTCTATATAAATTATCCTCCTATTCCTCAAAATTACCACTTTCCCACTCCAGCCTAGAGATTTCAATCTTTAAAGCTTTTTAAAAAATCGGATCTGCAAAGTCTTTTGCTTAATAATAAAATATATAATCATGTACACTTTTAATTATTTTTCACACAATCAATTGATGTCATGATAATAGTTGTTCTGAGCGAATATTGTGTTGGCTGGGCTGTCGTACAGATAGCTCAATTGGAAGAGTACTTGCAATTAAAGCCAAGGGTTATTAAAGTTCACTGTAATTCAAGATGTTTAACCCCTTCACGACAAGAGCCCTTTGGTTAATTTTTAACCTTTTACTACAGGTTTTTAAAAACAGAAAATTTTCTGTAATTGAATCACAGAAATGCTCCCATTAAAGAAGGTAAACTTTACAATTAAAAATAAGTGGTGAGAATAATGAAGGATTCTGAACACCTTAAGTGGCCAAGTATACCGGTCGCTCATTCCCAAGGGCTTAAAGATGCTTTTTTGCTATTATAACCTTTAGGATTTACAATATAAAAAAATCTTAATCACTTCTGAGGTAAATAAAGACAGTGGAAAAAAATCAAGATGGCAATGTTTTGATTGGCAAATTCTAAGCTGAGTAATTTGTGCTACAGAATGAAAAAAATATAAAGTTGTAATAATGTCCTCTTGTTACAGATACTAAATCTTTAAGGTTTTTGATGTGTGAACTACATATGAATACAGTAGAAGATCTTTATAATGCACACCTTGCTATGAGAAGTTGTGCGTATTATAGAATTTTGCATTATATAGATCATATTTCATACATCATTAAATTTACTTCGTATACATGCTTTAAATTACATTCCTTGGAACCAGAAAATATACAAATTATGATATTTTATATAATAGGTATAGATCACACATTATTAAATTACCTTAAAGATATTACCTTGAAATATAACATCCAAATATGCCTGGGCAAAATCATTATAAACAGTGGTAAATCATGACTGACAGTTTTGGGAACACTAAATTAAATGCATGGCTGGCCAATTTATTCTTTTTCACTATTTTTAATAATGAAATCTTTGCCTTATTTTTAGCAGAATTTTCTTCCTTTAAATATGGCAAAAATTAAAAACTTTTGTAAAGCATGCATTTTAGTGCTGCAAGAAAAACCTGTCATGAGCTGCTCTGATTATAACACTCATTTACAAAAAAATTTAATGTAATAACAATGTTTTCATTACTCCAAAATAATGTGTTAAAGGCGATAATGTATCATATTTAGTGTTCCAAGAAATAGCAATATTTGTAAAATACATGTGCTTCTTAACTAAAAAAATTCATTGTTTATATCTGAGAAATACATTACATCTTCCGCATTAAAATTTTTTAGTGTCAGGCTTTTGTGATTGAACAAGGACTGCTTGCAGAGTGCTTTTAAGGATTTTACAATATAAAATTATGGCTCTTGAACTACTATTAATCAAATACAGTAATAGGGATAAAAAAAATCATTAAATAGTTTATTTTAAAAAATTACTTGTATTTTCATCAGATATACTGATTATTACTACCATATGTTATATGTAACATATTTATTAGAAAAGTTACAACTATTTTCATGAAGTTTTGAATCCCCCCCCCCCCCCATGACATACTGTCAAATTTCGCGAGGTTATTTTTTCTTGTGATGTTCCTCCCCCGACCGAGAATGGAGAGGTTTTTTTACAATCAACTGATTAATTTTGTTTTTCTTTTATTGCTACTTTTTTATGTTAGTGTGGTGATCTTTCAAATGCTATTGCACAACGAGGCGATAAACGCGCTGCTCTGTAAGTGGCACGGCAACCCTCCAGTGTACAGGTGGAATTGATAAAAAGAGTTTTTGTAGTCGGAATATGTGGAATGTTACAGAATATTGAATGGTTTAATGAAAGCAGAATAAAAACTTAATATTTAATTTAAGATGCGAGTCAGATTAATATATTAATTGAAATGGTTACTGAGTAATCACTTTATTAGTTTATACAAAGTCTAATTATCATGACAGCTACAATGCAGCTGCTAATGAAATTTTGTGAAACCAATCTTTTCTAAATAGTAACATGTTCTGAATTGTTCTTATTTACAATAATACTTCATTACCACAAATACCATATAAGGGAGCTGGCTACTTTTATATTTTTTAAAAGTAAATTATTTAATCTTTCTTTTAAGCATATTAACTTTAAAATTAAACAAAAACAAGTATCTTACTTTTGCAAAAAAGCTGTTTTATCTTATTTATCTATAAACTTTAATTACTAAATAAGGAAAAGTATCATGATGAAAATTTTTACTTTTAGGAGCTCAAAACAACCAGTCAGGATAAAATGGTTCATTTTGAGCTAATCGTGATAATTTAAGTATATAAAGTAGAATTTACTACCAGTCAAAAATATGTCCAAGACTGAAATCAGTCCCGAGACTGAAGGTCTTGCACCCATGGCTGTAATCAATTAGCCTAAAAAAATGCTTCAGGTGTTTTTTCTTTTTTTTTTTTTTCTTCTGTTTTTCTTTTGTTACAGAGATAAACGGCAATAAGAATTTTCTTCCCCTTTAGGTTAAATTTTATAAAAATAAAATACTACGATGCTTTAATTTTTGAAGCTGAAAAGAGTTATATAAAAAAAAATAAATAAATAAACGAAAGATGTCATTTTAAGTCAATTTTCGTTTATAATATTATTAGAAACGATTCGCAAATGAATCATTTTATAAACGGGATTGGAAATCTTAATTTTGATTTCGTCATACCTTTTATTTAAATTGTGCGTTCTTTAAAAATGAAAGATTTTGTTTAATTTCTTTAAAAGAAAACTCAAAATTAAATTAGTAATCTATCTGTATTACACTCACATATCACAAGAAATACCTATGACACACATGAACGTTATTTTGTAAGGAAAACAGTTATAAGTATTGTTGAAAATAAAAACAATTCAGAACATTATACTAATTAGAAAGGATCGGTTGCAAAGAATGCTGTCTGGATAATTAGAAATTGTACTCACTTTCTCCCCTTTGAATACCATTTCAAGATCTTTGATATTTCTTATTTCTTCAGTCAACTTCGCGTATCGCGTAGTGATACATGGCGAAGTCTTATGGCGAACGCGATGATTTTTCCTTTCGATACGAGAATTTTCGATAAATATCGAATTTCGATACGAGAATTTTTTTTTAAATGTGAAATATTTTCTCCTTAAAAAATGTTTACTTACTATGAATAACAATGAAATAAAATACCTATAATTACAAAATACTGCTCCATTTTAAAAAATCAGCCTAAGTATTTTAAAGCACATAATAAACTGTTTTCGTAGTTTAAAAAAAGATTTATTGCCAATATTCAGATTTTTAACTGTGACCTAAACCGCGCAAAACCGATGTGCAACGTTCTGTCTGCTAGCCCATAGAATAACATGTAATCCGCGATCCTAAGAAGTCCATTTTTTCATGCGGATTATATAAAAATTAAGAGTTTTCCTAGATACTAGGTTAGTCTTATCCAGTTCGTCAAAAACAGATTCATTTTATATATTAATGTTTTTAAAAAAAATCTAGACCGTTTCGGAGAAAAAAAAAAGACAAACTTACACCATCGAAATTGCTTTCAAAATGGGTTTACAGATCTGAAAATATACTGCACGTAGAATTGTAAAAAATTCAGAATAGGATTAGACTGCAGATATAAGACTGTTTTACAAAAATCAGAACAATAGGACCTATATTTGATGAGTTATTAACAGGCGGCTTTTCGCATTTTCTTTGATGTCGAGTTAGCTGTATATATGAGTTCCGCCATCTACGAATTCTACGATACGATACGATACGATTTTAGGCTTAAGGCTGCGTCACTCGGAATACTACCGTCTTCCATGATAACAAAAATATTAATATTCATAAATAAAAGGTTTATATATAGGAATACATATTTTAAAAAGTATAAAAGTTCATTTTATTTGTTTTCACAGCTGTTCATATCATTTGGTCACAAATCTCACTTTCTGAAGCCCGAATTGCCCCAAGCTTTATAACATCTAACAATACCCATTGATCTAAAATCAGGAAAATTGGAAAGTAGATGTAGTTTTTAAAGTATGCCTTAATTAAGGAGATAAATTACGTAATCGAGTCCAGAGACAATTGGCATATTAGGTACAGATAAGTTACATAATTGAGCCTACAGACAAATGGCGTATGTTACCGGGCGTGGTTCGACGCACAATTAACTTAGGAAAAGGTTAAAATTGATTCTGTGTTTTTAAAGCGAACCAATTCTGTAACCGAATTTACAAAGAATTGGCGAAATTTTAGAAATAGTTTTTTGGAGACATTTTGCTACATTTACGATATACCAACACCATACCAAAATGTACGCTATTGCGCCATTTATTTCAATCCTAAACGTGCAAACATATTTTGGTACTTTTCCAGTATAGGGATCTTGGCGAAATAGAGAAAATAGCATTGGCGGGGAAGGAAATTTGGCAACATATTTTCTGTCAACCAATTCGCTGTTTCATTTCATATACACAAGCATTTTTTTCTATGTTTATATAACTTATTTAACATAAAGATGCTATTTATCTAATTTTATATAGAAACAGCAGTAATTTGGGTACTACTTAGTTATCCTGTTGAGCAATTTCGCTAAATTATATAAATCGCCAAATTATACAAATTGACATAATTTTTATTTTAAATAACGAAAGAACAAATAAATTAGTATAAAATTAATAAAAATACAACTATAACGTCGAAATAAAAATCACTTGATGTCGTAAATACGTGTAACTTGTTTAAAGTCAAGTGTATGTGACATTTATGATCAACCATTATTGGCATTTAATCTTATAGTTTGGCGATAGATTTTTGATCGACGGGATAACTAAGTAGTAGTACCGTAATTTGTATGTAAAAAACATTAATAATATACACATATAAACAAACAAAAATTTCATCAAGTTGGTTTTCTTAACTGTTTATATCAATTAGCAATAAATCTCTCTTTCTGATGTCCGAATTGCGCCAAGCTATTTAAAAAAACGCCAAGACGCCTATAGTGGAAAAGTACCAAATTTAATTGCAAACTGTGCCAAACATTGTGGCTTGCTATTTATTGAATGCGAATTTCTTTTGGCTTTAATCATTATTCAACGTAACACTGCAAAAAATTTAATTAACTGTTTTTTTAAATTAAAAGTATTTTTTTATTATTAAATAAAATTAAGTTATAACTTCATTTTTCACTGATTAAAAAGCGAAACGTTTACTACAGTGCTAAGAGACACTTAGAATTTCATGTGCGTAGTTTAAATGGCGATTTTGAAAAAAAATATTTTATAATATCGAAACCCACACCAAATATGCTCATTTTACAGAGAATATTTTGGCTCAAAATGAAATACAATTGTTGCAGACATAATTGTAAATCTCAATACTCGACGACTGAAAAGTCTTTAAAATTATTCAGCAGAGACAACGAGGAATAACTTAGTTTCATAAATTTTAAGATTCAATATTCTTATCGATCTATTTACTTCTGCTTCTACTATATATACGAAAGTAAAATGCAAATGGGAAATTCGTCCCGGCTGCATATAACTTGGGCTCACCTGACTTGATTTTGATGAGAATCGAAATGATAGTTATATACTTTTTCAGGGAAGATGTTGGCATATAACATATCCTTGTATGTTGCTTATAAATATAATTATGTTTAAAAGTTAGATAATCATACGAACCCGATTATGAAAGATTAGTCTTTTTAAAAGATTCAGCAGAATGGATTTCGATTGAATTTGCACTGTTAGTTAGATAATGTTTCAGGCAGGGTTTTAGTATATATTATACCCTTCTGCATTTCTTAACAATAGAGATGTGGTGGAAAGTCCTATAATCAGTTGAACCAGATTATGAAAGTTTAGCATTTTTAAAAAGTTCTACAGAACGGATTTTGATAGGAATTCCATTGTCAGTTCCATACCTATTCAGATATGGTTTTAGTATTTTGCATATTGTGCTACGTTGCTTAGTCATAAAATAAAGGCGGAAAGTTCCATAATCATGTGAAACCGATTATGAAAGATTAGACTTTTTAAAAAGTTCTAAATGGCGGATATTGATAATACTTGCTTTGTTGATTAGACAATGCTTGGGAGGTTTTAGTTTATTGCGTATCATTCTACTTTCCTTAGTTATAGAATTATGGGGAGAAAGTTCTATAAACAGATGGACCCCAATATGAAAGATGGGCCTTTAAAAAAAGTTTTACTGGATGGATTTTGTCAGTTTGTTTGTTTGCTTTATTAGTTAAATAATTTTTCAGGTTTTGTTTTATTACATTGCATATTGTAATATCATTCATTACCAAATCCTACTGTGATTGATCAATTAAAAGGATTGAGATCTTAATAGCGGAAAATTTGCTTGCACGTTAGAAAATATAATACACAATGGCGTTCATGTCGTTTTCTGGAGTACAAAAGAACATTTCAATAAGGTTCCAGATTGCTTTAAATCGCAATGTCAAACTCACTGATACATTTAGTTTGATTCAAGATTCGTTTGGATAAACAGACCAGCGTAGCGGGCATAGCCTGCTAGTTCTTAATAAATTACAATATATAGATGGAAATTATGTGCCAATTCATTTATCTAATCAAATACAACTTGTTGTAAATGATCTCGCCAAGCCACAAACCTAAAACGTCAGTCATAAAAAGAAGTGATATCACCTAAAAAGAAGCGATAAGTGCATACTCAGAGTGCCTTGTAAAAATCTGTCACTACTCATAATGTTTCCGAAGGACTGGGAGTAAGGTACAGTATGTGAAAACTGCTTGGCGACCTGCAGGTTTTTATAATGTTTATTCTTCCTGCACTTACATATGACTATTTGTTTAACAATTTTCTTCTTGTATTACTGATCCATTAAACTGCGAAATGTTGAAGCTTTTGGTGTTTACATACCCATTCTTATTTAACATCGTGGGATCGATTTGTTGATTTTTATATACTATTATTTAAACGGGAAAGACCACTTTTACGA
Organism: Maratus speciosus; assembly: GCA_963932465.1. Taxonomy (NCBI): domain Eukaryota; kingdom Metazoa; phylum Arthropoda; class Arachnida; order Araneae; family Salticidae; genus Maratus; species Maratus speciosus. Next base: position 283,247,504 of record OZ010789.1, on the reverse strand, counting down.
GGACTTTTTAAGTAAACGTGTAATAAACATTTTGAGTTTGTAAAACAATAAAAAAAATAAATATTACTATATAATTAATGCACTATATATATAGTATATATTAGTATATAGTATATATAATTAATGTACTATATTACTATATAACTACATACTATATAAAAAATGAATATTACTAACAATGCACCTAATAATAGACGTTAAATAAACTAAGATATATTGCAGTAAAGCCTGCGTAAACGGAATTGCACATGACAGGGGGAAAATCTGTTCTAGTAAGGCTTCTGTTGCAATAGTATTATATAATATTCCTTATGTTGGAAAAACGACATTTTACGTTTAAGAATACGTCATAAACAGGATCCATTTTACCAGTTTTCTCTTTAATTCTGAAACACTGTATTATTGAACGTATTTATGTAATTAAAAATTATGTTTAAAATATTGAAAAGTGTAATTGTAATAATAGATGATTACGACAATTACATACCATTTCCTGCTTGTCTTACAAATCTTTCTGATTTATTACAGGTCTTCTTCCTACAAATATTTATACGAGTGATATAATGAGAATTTAAAATTAATATTTTTGACTTTCAAAATTTTTCGAAAATGACATAGGTACTGTAATAAATATACAACTGCAGGTCGCCAAACAGTTTTCACATACTGTACCTCATTGCGAGTCCTTTGGAAACATTATGAGTTGTGATAGATTTTTACACAACGCTCGGAGCACTTATATATCGCCTGTTTTTACGTGATATCACTTCTTTTTTTAACTGACGTTTTAGGTTTGTCGCTTGGCGGGATCATTTACAACGAGTTGTTTTTGATTAGATATCGTTTATTTTTGTATGGTATTTCATTTGCATTAGACATATTTCATTTTAATTTGAAAAGAAAACGTAAACGAAAGATGATAGAAGTAAAAAAATAATTTAATAGTGATGCTGTAATCTTTCCAAATGTGTAATATGTAAGATAAGACATAATGCTGGACTTTTTAAAAATAATTCAAAACCATTTTATCGATCCTTACAAATCTCAGAAGAAATCATTTATTTTTAGAAATGATAAAATGTGTCGAACTAACCAGCAATATTTTTTGCTGCTGTTCTATAAGCTATATGGTGATTCATTAATTAACTCAGCAAGGATTTTATCCTAATGACTTTTGAAAACTGCTTTTAAATTTTCAAAATTCACACCATTTTACACAAAATATGTAAAGACTTAAAAACAGACTGAATAATGACCATTTGTTTTAGCACCGGACGTGCTTGAATTAATTTTTAAATAAAATTAGTTTTTTTTTTTCGAGAAATCCAACGTTCCTCCGATAAAAGCGGCAGACACTCAGATTATCTGACTAAGCTTTTTTCTTTTTTCATTTTAAACGTTTTGATAAGCTGTAACACTTGTTAGATTTTCTGAATTTCCCATGGATGTACTTTCTAAATTCCTAATTGTTTGTTACGTGACTAACATGACATACTAAGTCATATGTTTTCCAAGTATTTTCTCATATATTTCGGATAAATAATAGGGTAAATTATAATTAATTTCATTAACAGTTCAGAATTCGATATTTCATCGTTATGAAATGATTTTCCAAAATTTCGGTCCTATTTGTAAATTTTTAAGTAGCTATATTATCTGATTAAAAATGAACTAAAAGCTATTTATGGCATATTGTTAGAATTCTTTAATTACCAAGTCCAAAATAACAGAGTCGATTAGTTTAATAAATCCCCTTATTAATCTTTTTAAATGAAAAGTAAAACCAAAATTTCCAATAAAACTGCCCAAATTTTATTTGATATAAAAGGATTGCAAAAAAAATGGAAAAAAATTATGTTATAAAAAACCAGATAGACTTTTTTACCTTTGTAAAATGGTTTATATTGAACAAATTGAAAAGTTTGGAATGTTGAAAAAAATATTTGAGTATATGTGCGTTTTAGTATAAAAGCAATACAGAAGAGAACATTTTCCTGCGCATTTCAATATGATAAACAGTAATCCTAAAGTTCTGTTGAATTGTTTTCATGACTATTAGTACTCTGTGATTCATTAAAGTGCTTACTTTATCTTTCTGAGCATCTTCAGTGGTTTCTCTGTAGTCGGTGTTAACCTAAAATCTTTCCATAATCGTGGGTACACTGCACGTATCTATAATCGCGTTTCTCCTCAAATATCAGTAGGACATTCCGCGATGATTATTGTGCGCAGTACCTTCGTCAAAAATCATTCCGATTTCGTGCAAAATAAAATTTCATTTAATTGTTATCTAAATTTTGTGATGCAAAAATATCCATATTAATGGAATTTTAAAACGGTGTGTGCTGAAATCTAGAAGCATCTTTAATAAAATGGATAATAGAAACATCTTTCATAAAGTAGAAACCTGGATCGTTGAGCTTTTAGATGAACAAATTGAATTTATATTCAACTTTCAAGTAGCATATAACATTTTCTAGAAATTGAAGTAAAATAAATTCATTAAAATACATGCCATTCAGTAAATATCGATCGGTTGTAATGTAGTGAAGATCTTTTAAGGGACCTTGCAGACAAACCTTAAATGCTTCAATGCTGCCTTACAGTAGAGAACCTAACTGGGTCGAATGCAATATCATTTACCCTATTAAAATCCGTGAGTGTATCTATCTATATCACCTCAAAAGCTCGGAAACCACAGGGCGCAGGGCTACGAAATTTGGCACAGGGCTTGTTGTGGGTTCATGAATGACTGGGGCTAAAAATTCGAACATTTTAAATAGATGATTTTTTTTATTTTATGATTTTGAGGAATTTTTTTCCTTTTTAGGGTTCCGTACTTAAAAAGTAAAAACGGAACCATTATCAACGGATAAGAACACTCCTGTGTCTGTCTGTCACAACCATTTTACTCGTAAACTATGGAACGTGGAAAGTTCAAATTGGGGGAAGTAATAAAGACTATTGACCCACATTGTTACAGATTATTAAACATTTACATATATTTTTAGGAAAAATGTAGAGGAGCTAATTATGTTAGTTGAAAAAACAAACCTTTTCTTTGTATATTGTGTGAAAACTTTCGTAGCGCTGAACTCAAAAATTCCTTTCCTTTAATTTTAGTTATTATATTTTCAGCGATATCGTCGAAAATGTAGTGCAAAAATATGTCCCCCCCCCCCATCTATTTCCGGAGCTACTGAAACTAAAAGTATAAAAAAATTAGAGGTAGTAGACGTTAAATTAAACCTCACAGGAAAACTATAGCGATTACCCTAGGTCACATAGTTTTTGAGGAAAGTGTATATTTTCGATACACACAAATTTTGATTTGCAGGCATTCAGCAAAGGTGTTTATGAGCGCTGAAGTTACCTATCGTAGCAGAAGTATAAAAACATTGTTGATAATGATTTTTGAAAAAAATCGTCGGTAATTAACCGAGATATTAACCCTTAAAGGCACGCATAATTTGGACATCCATAATGACAGGGGCGGAGTACTCTATGTACCATCGGCTTTTAAAACCTAGATAACAACTTTTAATGATACATTTGTGTAACACAATCTCCAGTAGCAGTATAAAAGCAAGAAACGGCAAATTGCTAAAAACAGACTAATTTAGTTAGGATTAATAGCAAAAATACTATGGGATTCGCAACTAGTTTGCATTGAGTGGATCTCCCAATACGCCACCCGTGTCTTTAAAAGTGAATTAAAAACATATCTGGAAAAACGCGGCACGGAATATTCGGTTTGCAACTTTGCAACCCCCTATCGAAGCGCTCTTAGTGCAATGTCAAATTTACTGACATTAAGATGACTGATACTGCTGACTGATGAAAGATACTGACCGCCGCGGTGAGCGGCCCATCTTCGTCCGCAGACCTTTATTCTGCCACTTATTCCGACTCTTTTGCGGAAGCAAGTTTCGTAGGTCCCCAGCCACGTCTAGAGTAAGAGACTCTCTAGCAAAAGCGAGATTGAAAAAAAAAACGAAAATTGAAACCGGACAAATTTAAAAAAGAAATTACACAAATTAAAGACACCGAAAACCGGGTAGGGATGGGCTCCGGGCGATAAAGCTACCGAACGACTCCTAGCTACCTCGATCCCATTATTAGTAACTTAGTAGTTTTCTTTTAGCTACATTAAAAAAAAAGGTAATACGACTCTGAATTTAGTTTTATGAAATGCCAAATGTAGTTTAAATATTCACTATTGTTATGTTTTAAAAGCTTTACATAACATTCCCCATTTAAAATTTACATAAATTTAAATTTTTATATTTTGTTTATTTTGATAAACAACTTCAAATTACGATCTTTCAATTTGACAAGAATTTTTACTAAGTTTTTAAATATTAAAATCTAAAATCTTTATTCTTAATTATTTTGATTGCAATCACTTTTATTGTATTCTACATTTTTTTTCATTCCTCTGGTAAAATTTCAAAGTAATTATCCTCATAGTTTATCAGATAAACGAGAAAATAATTCTTAGACTTTTCCTTTTTCAGAATTACTTTCTATTCACATCTTGCCTCAAAAAAGCAAGCTTTTAGTTCAGAATATGTTTCTTATCGCGGAATGTGCCGGAAATTTCATTCTACGTCATCAGAACTCACAAGACGCAAGCATTTCTTTCGGTCCCGCCCGTTCAAGTGTTGCCATTTCACGGTGATAATTCTAGCGCAAAAACATTGCTATCGATATACCGTCTTTTGAATTCAGATTGGCTCTTTTCGCCGAGAGCGTAATCAGAATGAGGCAGACGTTTCAAAAGGGATTTCAGTTTTAGAGTTTTGTCTGAAGACACCAGACCGACTTTCGGATCGGCAATTCTTAATTTTTTGCCGTTGGACCTTAGGCCCAGCAAGCGTTTCCAGTCGACAACAGGCATTTCCAATCAACAACGTAACATTCTAAAAGAAATTCAGTCATAAAGATTTATCAAAAATTATCCCTGAATAGTTTTACCTTCCAAAATCTCCGGGATTAATTCATACAATGAATGACTCGCAAGAAGAAGTTTAAATAATTCATAATGATTGTATTACTTCGTTCAACTTTTGGTTGCATCCTTTTGAGATGATTACCTTCAAATGCTCATTGGTGATTGATTAGCTCTTTGAAGTAAAGGAATCTCAATTCAAATAATAATTCCGTGGAATTCAGGTTTCATGAATCTTTGATATATTCATCTTGTCTAGTGATAATCCTTCATAGACATTATGCACTTCAAGTATTCAATTGTATATATCCGCTCATTACGAATTTTCATCCAACGTCTGCCGTTACGACAATAGTACATACTACTCCTGCCATTATTTTATATACTGTATTAAGAAATGACTGTTTTATTTAGAAGGAACATTAGCCAACGTATTTAAAATAGACTTGCTAAAAATAAAAATTTCAATTACTAACAAAAAAAAATAATAAATAATAATATATATATATATATATATATAATTTTTCTTCAATATATCTGCACTTCATTATAATGTAATATAATGTAATATAATGTTTTATGATTTTAACAAATAAAATGTTTTTTTTTTATTCCCGGATCCGGCATTGATATAATAATAGTGTTAAATAAATATAATGCGAATTATGGTTCCGATCATTTTACTTGTCTATTTATTTTCTGTGTAATTATGAGCTATATGGGGTGAGTAACTACATTTTATATTTATTTATTTTAAAGTTTTATTATGCTCAAATTAATTCAATTTGATTACGACGTGTATGTAATCCACTATACTTTACGGCCGTAGTGTGATTTTGGGAAATGTGAATTGGATTTATTTCGATTGGATTTAAATATTTCTTATCGAATTTTCACCCCAATTTACATATCCCAGGATCACATTACAACTATTTTTATTGTCAGTGCCGAATTAAATTCATCATAATCAGATTAGGATAAGATTTAAATAAGAGTTATACAGAATAGCAATATTTGATGTTATTAGGCTTCATATCTGTTTGAACTTTTACGTTATACTCATTCATACTTTTCTAGTATGACAGCTATACCAAATCCTACGTTCTATAGTTTTTTTTTTTTTTTTTTTTTTTTTTTTTTTTACAAATTTTTACAATTTCTTTTACTTTTTTCTATCTTTACTAGACAAAAGTATTGGATTCGTGAAAATTTTAGACTTCCGTTTTTCGACGAATTTACACGTTTAGGGGTCAAAGATCCCGAAAAACATGTTTTTACAAAATGTCTGCCTATGAGTCTGTGACTCTGTTTGTCTGTATGTGACACAAATTTTGTGGGCGCTATATCTGAAGAACTAATGCACTGAATTTAATAAAAGTTTATATTCAGGTAGTGCCTATCATAAATTGGTACTAATTAGTTTTTTGTGTATATCGCCCAAAAGGTGGCGCTGCTATGCTGCCTTTTTCGCGATTTCTGCAACAGATGTATCTCAAAAACTAATGCACAGCTTTTCATCAAACTTCAGATTCAATTATTCCTTGATATAAGTTGGTACGGATTACGTTTTAGTGTAAATCGCCCAAAAGGTGGCGCTGGTATGCAGCATTTTGCAGGATTTACACGATTTCCGCAATAGCTCTATCTCAAGAACTAATGCACGGATTTTCATCAAACTTCAGATTCAGTTAATCCTTGATATGAATTGGTGCTGATTACGTGTTGGTGAAAATCACCCAACTGGTGGCGTTGTTGTGCTGCAATTTTCACTATTCGCGCAATAGCTCTATCATAAGAACTAATGCACAATTTTTCACCTAACTTCAGATTTAGTTAAACGTTGACTCAAGTTGTTGCTGATTCCGTTTTGGTGTTAATCTCCCAATAAGTGGCACTGCTATGTTGAAATTTTCACGATTTTTGCAATAGCTCTATCTCAAAAACTAATCCACGGATTTCCGCCAAATTTCAGTTAGACGTTGACATAAGTTATTGCTGATTAGATTTTGGTGTAAATAACCCAATAGGTGGCGCTGCTAGACTGCATTTTACTGGATTTACATCATTTCAGTGATAGCAGAGCTGCCAAGTCTCCGGCTTTTTGGATACCGCTATTTTAATACAGAAAATTTTGTTTTATTGAATTCGGACATTTTGACGATTTAAGAGAACTAGATTTTCTGTAAAATAATAGTGGTGTTCAAAAAGCCGGATACTTGGCAACTCTGGTGATAGTCATATCTCAGGAACTAAATTCATGGAATTTCTTATCTTTAGAATACTCTTGATCGGCATATATTGCCATTTAGTTTTGGCATTTTGAAGGATTAACATGTATGAGATAGAAGAAAGTTTCCGAATTGGGGCATCCGACTAGTTCTTTTAGTAACGATCTTTTTAATAATATAGTTAATAATTCATACGTTTACTCTACCTTGCGAGTAATCCTTCTGAGCGCGAGATTACTCGCAATTGACCGTTAATTTATGTTCAACCCGTAATCGCGCAAATTCTAACCAGTTCTAAATGTTTACTGCAATATGAGATATACATATTACGTACGCCACGCTGCAATACTAAGAATCTGTCGCAGGTAATACGATAATTCTTTCAGCTTACATGCAAATATAATTAAAGGTATGCATATTACGTACGCCACGCTGCAATATGGAATCAATTACTTTAAACTGCAATAAATCAAAAACTAATTAATATTTTTACATGAAACTTTTAAAGGTATGAACTACTCATAAAAGCAATTAAAATGCCGTAAACTGCGTAAATTTCCTATAATTACACATTGGTGTAGCCTGTCAACAGATTTTAGTCTGAACAAGAATTTAAAACGTGCAAAAACAGCTCTTTTAAAATCGCATTTACTAAAAACCTATGCGCCGGATTCCACTTTACTTTTGCTTTCTGAGTCATGCGGCACGCCCCATTCCATAGAAACAAGACTTTTGTTTCTATCATAAATTGAACTCGAGTTATAGAGGTGTCAAAATCGCGTTTTGGTCAGTCCGGAAAATATAAACTAGACAGAGTACTAAAAAATTTTTGAAAATCGTTTGGCATCAGTTGGCGGAAATTCCTTTCATTTACGGTTCATTGCACTGTTGTTTCTTTTGCTTGGCGAGAAACTCTATGGAGTTTCTATGATTAGTGTGTTAGTTGTGTACTAATAGTATTAGTTAAGTTAACTTTTCGCGTTTAATCTTATTTTATGTTTTTTCACTTATGCGCGAAAATTTCGTTGTCCCCTTTGGTGCGCATAAGTGAGAAATCACTGCAATAAATTAAAGTCGCGAGTATACTCGTGGTTGTCAGCGAATGGGTTAAAACAGAAATATGTTTTATACTATCTGTACTTATCTATATACTATATATATTTTTTCCTCCGAGCGGCACTAAATTCTGGAAAAGCGGAATTTCCCGTTTTCTAATTTTGTTACTATTGTGCGTACTTACTTTTTCCATGAGATGGTTTCTGCATTACAATTTCGTTCTCATCTGATTTTCTATCCAAAATTTTATTATCCGCCAGTGTAGATAAATTTTTTTCTTGTCTTTCCTTCTTCATTCGTAACCAATATAAGTATTGTTAGAATCATAGTTGACAAACCTTCAGATTTTTGAGAAACACTATTTCCAAATACAAACATTTTATGTTTTGAGAAACAGAAATTTACGATTAAATAAGATGAAGATTAATTATGAAATAGTGGTATTTAAAAATTTGGTATACTGAAAGAAAATATTGCTGATTTTACAGTGCAATACTGGCAGTTGGAGCAGAAGTTTATAACCATAATATGAACTGTAATAAACGCTAAAATTAGAAAGTAATATACCGTTAAGCACTAATATACGGTTTAATTCATTTACACGACGGTATATTATTGTTTATGCAACGGTTATAAACAGGCGCCCCAGCTGCTGATATTATACTGTAAAATATTTTTTTTGTAATGTAGATTTAGCAGCTATGCAATACATTATAATATAGATAACCAGCATTGAAAGTCAACCCGATCCGTCATTTGGCCATTTAGGCGTTAAAATTAGCCGTTTGCAGACTGCAAACGGCGCCCCTCAAGTGGTTAAAGTGGTGCAGAGATCATCGTCACTGGATTACCACGGACTGGAGACGAGTTCTCTTTACCGATGATTCCCGGTTTTGTTGAGAGATTTACTACAGACGTGTTACCATATGGAGGAAGAAAATCACACGCAATAAGGCTGCAAACATCCGTGAAAGGCATCGATACAAAGGTCGTAGAATCATGGTATAGACGGACATTATTTTGAATGGCCGCAGTGAACGACACATTTTTACCAGTGCAACTGTGAATGCTGAAATATACAGAGATGCGGTTCTTGATCATCATGTCAAGTTGTTTAAGGGTGCAATCGGAAGATTCTGGATTTTATCCTTATTAATGGCCTAGAAGGGCGCTAACCCCTTCCACGGAACTCCTAAGTGTTCTTTCCAGAGCTGCATAAATTCCACCCGGAAAAAAAGTGTCTGGATTCAACATTACCTTTGTACCTAATTACTATTTGCGAAAGCTAAGTTTAAAATTGCTTCAAGACATTTCATGGTAGTAATAAGAGTTCTGTGTACGGAATAGGTCTTGGGTTACATTTTGTCTTTAATAATGAGAAATCGAAAGCATAAACTGAAGCTAATCAGCGTACCAAAGTCCTAAGCTTACTGCTGAACTTAGAGAATGCTCTAAAATTGATTCAAACCATCTAAAATAAATTGGCTGGGAAATACAAAAACAGAAACCACCATTAACCATTTTTTACACATTCTAATACTTCCAAAAATATGCTAATCCATCACAAATAAACTTATTACAAAAATTTAACTTCCTTAACCCCTTAATTCTCGCTCCCGTCAATATCACGGGCTGAGGTGTCGTTCGTTATTTCTCGTGCCAGTCATATTTCCAAGCTGGAGATTTAATTGTTGGTAAAAACTTCGAAACCAGGAAAATTTAAAAGTCATTTCCGTGTGAAGTCTTTGAATATAGTTCCGTTTGGGTTTGGTTTTTGTCCCTGATTGTGATGTTGGACTTTGTACTGCATGTTTCAAAATATATCACACTCAAAACATTATTAATAATCAAAATTTAATGTACATATATTATTTCAAATATTATTTGTAAAAATTTGTGTGATGATGATAAATAAAGATCTAAGGTATAAAAAATAAAGGTCTTATTCGCATTAATTTTTATAGTGTAAAACAAACATTAAGACATAGAATTCTCGCATGATGGCTTTTCTACAAATATGAATTTCTTCTATAAAATCTTTTTTTTTTTTTGCCTTAAAAAAGCTAATTGCATATTTTATTTAGAAGCCTTATAATTATTCAATTTCTGTAATAAAAAAAATAGGTACATTTTTATGGTTTTTCCAGATATTAAGCGACCGTTAAGGGGTTAAAGACGACCAGACATCGGTAGCAATTATTAGATCGAATATGGTATCAAAAGTGGCGAGACATGAAACATGGAAACCCAAAAGAATTATGGCTGAATAGGACAATTGTAACAAAACTGCTTTTTCCAGCATGAACTATATTTCATGCGTGTGCTTCTTAAATTACTAGTTTCTGTAGCTGAAAATGCAAGATCTTTTTCTTAAAGTTAAAACCTTATCCAGTGGTGGAAAATTGGCGCAGAGGAGGAGCCTATTGACATCACTAAATTATAGTAGTATTTTTCGTCTTATCTAATGACAGAATTTCTGAGTTTTTATTAAAGTGACGAATACTATAAAATATTAGTGGTGTCAATAGGCTCCTTCTCTGCGCCAATTTTCCACCACTGCTTATCTCAAAAACTCCCATGGGGAGCAAGACGCATCGCATGAAAGGCTCATGCGATTGACACTTATGTGAAATCATTATCCAATATCAATTACAGCACAAGTTCTTAATTCAATGGCAAGAAATTAAACATGGAAATTGCTGTTTTAAACTTAACCACTTGATCCTAACTTCATTGTAGGAAAATGTTATGTAATATGAAACTTGATTCAAATTCAACCCATTCGCTGTCAAAACTATAAAGTAAGAATTTTCAATTTTTTTGTTGAAAATCGTTTACCACCACAAATTCAGAAAGGTAAATTTCGCTTTTGCAGTACAGCGAAATTTCTGCCAATAAATGAGGCATTTTTTTTAATTCTAAAATAGTGGTGATAAAGTAATTAATAAATTAAAGCCACGAGTATACTCGTGGGTGACAGGGAATGGGTTAATTAAATTTAACTCTTCAGTATGCGCTCAGCTTTTTAAATCACGGTGAATCTTTTTCACTGGTAAATATTAATGCAACTTCAATGTATTATTAGTTGCAGTTATAGAGATGGGCCTTATATTTTTTATCGGTGCTTTTTTTTAAATTAAGGAATTAAATAAGGATACACCTAAATTCTTAAGATTACTCGAAATACTTCTATTATACATACACAGTCAAGACAAGATTGCAAGGGACTGGTAAAAAGCTGCAGTCACACAGGCTTCCAGACAGGTAAAGAAGAGTAATTAATTATGCTTCTAAGATACACTACCTCAATAAGATCTATTGTTCGTTTCGCAGGGATTGTGAAACTCTTCCGTTTGAGACAGGATTCCGTTATAAAAAGATTCCGCTTTCACAGGTTTCACTATGTTTCACTAAAGAACGATGAAATCCCCTTTCAGACAGGTTTTCAGCAAATTTAATTGTATTGCAATTCATATTAAGACCATGTAACGCTTCCGTTAAAGCCATGATTCTGTTATAGACAGTTACTATTTTGACAAGTTTTATTCCATTCATATGACATAAATAAGTATATTTATATAAATACACAAAACTTGTAAAAATGGAACCTGCCTATAACAGAATTCTGTCTTAAACAAAATGTACCTTAGTGCTACAGAATGGAATACTATACAAAACAAATACACCTGATAACACGAAAACCTGTGTAAAACGGAATTTTCCACCAATATTTACGATTTCATCTAGACAGGTTTTATTATACATATATCATGACGGAAAAATTCTGGACCCCCCCCCCCCCCCCCGAAACGAAAACCTGGCTACGCCACTGGGCGTACAAACCATGAATACTGACAGCTGGGTTTAAAAAACGTAAAATTTAAACAGTAATAAACCGTAAAATGTACGATTAAGTAGTAATATACAGTTTAATTCCTGTAATATATGGTTTATTTAAACTTATGAACCTTAAATAACCGTTTATATATAGATTAGTAATCCAATATAAACTGGGTTTAATCGAATAAAATATTTAGACTTCCGGTATTGCGGATTTACATGATTAAGTGGTCAGAGATCCCGAAAACATGTTTATACAAAATGACTGTCTGTCCGTCCTTATCTCCATGTGTCCGCTGTGTATCATCGAAAAGGTTATTCATAGAATTGAACAAAATTTTTTATGTATGTTTTTGGCTATGGGCAGCAGGTCCACCTTGGATTCGGAAATATTCCACCGGCAGAGGGCGCTGTAATATTGATTTTTCTCGATTATTCATAGTTCTACTCTACATCACCAGTTTATGCAGCGACGAAATTTGCATCCAGCTAACCTGGCGATTCTCAAATAGCTGATGTACAACAGAATAACGAATAATATTGGTAAAATTAAAGATCCAGAGATTAACTCGTTTTTACTCCGATATATAAAATGAAGCAGAAACTTGAGATGAAAATCAAAGTCCGTGTAATATTGAAGTAATAACACGACTGAAGGTTTAACATGTGTAGCAACATTTTGAAATATTAACATGTATGAAAAAGTGGAATATTGTATATGCGATTGGCACATCCGATTAGTTTAAGATAAGGCAACAGGTGAGGAAAAATGAAATGTTATTTAAACTACGACTGGCTTTTTAGGATTTCTAAATTGATTTTTCAACGTATAATCTTAACTTAATTAATGTTTCACTATTAATCAATTAAAGCATATTTTTTTCAATCTGTACATACTCTTTATTTGTTATTTCTATTTTCTATTTTTCGTGTTTAAAATATTTCTTTGTTGCAATTTCACTGTGTGACGTCGTGTTTTCGACAAACTAAAACCTGTAGAACTTCAACAAATATTTCCGGGCAGTACAATAACCTTTTGTTGAAAGGAATACAGGGAGACGAAGTTTATCTGTCTCCTTGAGAAATGTCCAAATGTTTGTAAAAGTGTAAATTTTTACATATTGGAGAAATCGCTTGGATATAAGCAAGGGTGTCATGGCTAACCAATGAAAGTGAAGCTCTTGAAACCCCTAGCAAGGGCAAGAGAAAGAAAAGGAGCGAAGGGGTCAGTGAGTTCTAACGAAGAGGGCTGAACAGTTAGACTTGGATTTTTGAGAGTGATCTTGCAAAGTCGTAAAATTGTATATGGAGTACGTTAGTGTACACTGATGAAGAGCGTTTTGTTTACAGAACTTATTAAACAAAGTGATAGTATATCACACATCTTTATAATTTTTATTTATATTTTAGCTTAACTTAATCGTTTTAATAAAGAATTTAGGAAAGATATCATGTGTTATATTTGAACTTTATTTATGTACGAGCTGAGAAGGATGAACGCATCGGCCAACTTCACAACAACTGACAGATGGACTTTTTCAACCAGCGTGGTTTGGCGCATAATTATAAGCCCACAATTGTTGCAATTCGTATATAAAAAATAAGCATAACAAATGTGAGGGAAATTTATCATCAAAAAATAGTTAACGGTAAAATGTCTTCAAATTAATTTATTAACTTATAATTATCTCCTAAAATTATTAGAATCTTGTATTGCCAATAGAAACACACGTGTGAGTTTAATTTTAATATTTTTTTAGGATATCAAGAATTGAATGCAAAATCGATTTCAAAATTCCATATGCAAAAAACAATATTAGTTAAATAAAAGATTGTAAAAAGATTTCATAGTGAAAGAACGATTGCGAACAAAAAACATCACATCGTTTTAAATATTTAAATTCTACGGGCTTAATAATGTAGATCAGCTCCCTATAGCGTATTTCATACAATTACTACTACAGATAGTAATTATGTGGAGTTTTTTGGCATATATCTAACTACTAACTAAACTCTGTGGCTATACAATCCAAGAAGGATCTGGGCCGACAGTGCCCATCTCTGTTTTCTTGACCCTGGGCCCCGAGGTGCTATGTAGCATGCGTCCCGGCCAGGTGATCAACCTAACGCGAGACCCTCGGTGTTTAGTTCCCAAGCAAGCTTGGTACTCATTTTATCGACCCAGAAGGGATGAAAGGCTGAGTGAACCTTGCCCAGTCGGGAGTCGAACTCTCGACCTGCGGTGCGGCAGACAGGCGTGCTGACCACTACACCACTGGGCTTATGGTATATATCTACTCACACAATTTTCTATCGGTTAACATATCGCTCACCCTCAAAAAAAGTGACACATCTCGAGAAAAGTAAATTTCACAGGAGAAGCAAATGGGGAAGTTTCGCTTTTTTTTAATGTAACATAAAATGATAGTACTTAACTCTGTAAGCAGGTGTAAATTTTTTCAAAAAAAGTGTAAAACCTTTAAGAATCAAGACATTAAAGAAATAAGCCGAATTCAGTAAATTTATAACCCCCACCCTGATACATGTAATCCCTTGTTTCGTTCTAATACTTTTCTTGTTGCACAATTTGTCAAATTTCAGTGGCCTTTCAAAATAGTGCAAAATGTGGATTTTTTTATCACAATGTTTTAACTTTAATAAATTATCAAAAATAGAAGTTTGCATCAAAGTAACAATCAACCGCAAATTCATAACAAGGTTTCTAGGAATATAAATTAAAAGGAAAAGCATATTTCAAAAGTTTTTTATAATTATTATTCAACTATAATCTCACAATTGCATTTTAGTGACACAAAATTGTAGTCTCTACAAAATAATTATACAAAAAATGATTATTAAATTAATAAATCACATAGACACAACTACGCCATCACAGTATTTTCTATAACAATTGAAAAAATAGTAGGATGTGCCAATCCCAAAACTTTCTTCCATCTTATCCATCTTAATATTTCAAAGACTAGTTACACATGTTAATACTTCAATATTATTAGTTCAATACTATGCCAACTTTGATTTTCATCTTAAATTTCTGCTTCAGTCGCGAAACGAACTAAAAACGAGTTAATCTATATCATGATATTTGTTAAAATTAATAGTTTTTCCTTATTCTGTGGTTATCAGATGTTTGCGAATAGCCGGCTTAGCAGGAAGCGAGTTCCCGCCTTTGCACGAGCTGCCGATGGACAATACAACTACGAAAACTCAAGAAAAGTATGCAAAAATCGCTATCACAGAGCCCCTTTACCGCGCGATATTTCCAAAATCAAGGAGGACCTAATGACCAAAGTCAAAAACATGCACAAAAAATTTGATTCAAATGTATGCATAATTTTATACACTTTTCGATTGCACAATAAAGAAAATGGCACAAACATCGCTATTACAGCGCTCCCTTTCCGGCAGATTTTTTTTTTTTAATTCAGGGAGGACTTGTTTGCCATAGCCAGAAACGTACACAAAAAATGTGGTTCAATTCTATGCATAAATTCTTACTCTTTTCGATGGTACAATGATGAAAATGGCACAGAGATCCAATTATAGCGCCCCCTTCTGGCGGAATTTTTTCAAGTTCAAGGAAGACTTGCTTGCCATAGCCAGAAACATACACAAAAATTTTGGCTCAATTCTATGCATAAATTCATACACTTTTTGATGGTACAATAATGAAAATGGTACAGACATCGAAATTATAGCGCCCCCTTCCGGCGGAATTTTTCAAATGCAGGGAGGACCTTCGTGCCATGACCAAAAACAAACACAAAAAATTTGGCTCAATTCTATGCATAACTTCATACACTTTTTGATGGTACAATATTCAAAATTGCACAAAAATCGCTATTACAGCGCCCCCTACCGGCGATTTTTTTCCAAATTAAGGAAGAACCTGCTTGTCATAGCCAAGAACTTAAAATAAAAATTTGGTTCAATTCTATGCATAACTTCACGCACTTTTTGATGGTATAATATTCAAAATCGCACAAAAATCGCTGTTACAGTGCCCCCTGCCGGCGAATGTTTTCCAAATTCAGGGAGGACCTACTTGCCATATCCAAAAACTTAAAATTTGGTTCAATTTTATGCATAACGTCATACACTTTTTGATGGTACAATGGCGACAGATAGACGGACACAAGGACACACGGACAGACAGACATTTTCTATAAACATGTTTTTTGGGATCTCTGACCCCTAAAACGTGTGAATCCGTCGAAAACCGGAAGTCGAAAATAATTTCGATTACAATACTTTCTTCTATTGAAGATAGAAGAAAGTAAAAATTTGGTTCAGTTCTATGCATAACTTCATACACTTTTCGATGGTACAATATTCAAAATGGCACAAAAATCGCCATTAAAGCGCTACCTACCGGCGATTTTTTTCCAAATTAAGGAAGGACTTGCTTGTCATAGACAAGAATTAAAAAAAAAAAATTGTTCAATTCTATGCATAACTTCATACATTTTTCGAAGGTAAAATATTCAAAATCGTACAAAAATTGCTATTACAGCGACCCTACCTGCGATTTTTTTTCCAAATTAAGGAAGGACCTGCTTGTCATATTCAAGTACTTTAAATTTTTTTTTGGTTCAATTCTTTGCATAACTTCATACACTTTTCGATGGTACAATATTCAAAATCGCACAAACATCGCTGTTACAGCGCCCCCTTAAGGCGAATTTTTCCAGATTCAGGGAGGACCTACTTGCCATATACAAAAACTTAAAATAAAAATTTGGTTCAATTGTATGCATAACTTCATACACTTTTGGATGGTACAATATTCAAAATCGTACAAAAATCGCTATTACAGAGCCCCCTACCGGCAATTTTTTTCTAAACTCAGGGAGGACCTGCTTGCCATAGCCAAAAACTTGAAATAAAAATTTGGTTGAAGTATATTCATAACTTCATACACTTTTTGATGGTACAATGGCGACAGACACACGGACAGGCAGACATTTTCTATAAACATGTTTTGGGGGATCTCTGGCACCTAAAACGTGTAAATCCGTCGAAAACCGGAAGTCGAAAAAATTTTCGATTACAATACTTTCTTCTATTGAAGATAGAAGAAAGTAATAAAAGACGTTGGTAAGTTATTTTTCAAGCTTCAATAGTAATAACTATTTACTAGATTAAAAAATTTCTATATATTTATAAACTATATTACTATAAAAAAGAACCTCAGCCAGGAGAACAATAAGTACAATAATTGTTGGATGTTGTTTAATAACAATTCAAAAGCAAATATTCATTTTGTTTTTGTTTTTTATAGTTTTCAGAGTTATTTTCACCGAAAGCATAAACAAATTACTACGTTTGTTTCATAGCTTCTTCAAACTTTTGAAAAAGAGAAATAATTATTCAAATCAAAAACGTAAGTGATGATTATCACAGATTTTTTTAAAAACAATTTAAAATGAAACACTAGATAAATGTCTTTATCTTTTCTTTTTTAAATATGTTTTTCTTATAAGTATAATTATTGCAGCATTTTATAAAACATTCTCAAACTGGAACTTGATTTTAAAAAGTTCTATATGGATGCGACACCAGTCCTTAATCCACATGGTGAATGTTATAATGTAGGAAAAAAAGTGGCATAACTTTGAGGAATGTGCTTCGAAGCAATTACACCTTCTTCTATCTTTACAAGAAGAAAGTATTGGATTCGTGAAAAATTTTGACTGCCGGTTTTCGACGGATTTATACGTTTTAGAATGCCCAGGACACGATTTGTTGGTTGTTAGAAAAGCTCTGTCTGTGAGTCTGTCACTCTGTCACTCTGTCTGTGAGTCTGTATGTGACAAACATTTTGTGGGCGCTCTTTCTCAAGAACTAATGCACGGAATTTCACAAAACTTCATTTTTAGTTAGACCTTGATATAAACTAGATCTGATTAGTTTTTGGTGAAAATCGCCCAACAGGTGGCACTGCTATGCAGCATTTTTCACGATTTCTGTAATAGCTATATCTCAAGAACTACTACACGGATTTTCATAAAACTTCAGATTCAGTTAGTCCAAGATATAGTTTGGTGCTGATTACTTTTTGTGAAAATCGCCCAACAGGTGGCGCTGGTATGCTGCATTGTTCATGATTATCGCAATAGCTCTAACTCAAGAAAAAATGCATGAATTTTCATCAAACTTCAGATTCCGTTAGTCCCTGATATAAATTAGTGCTGTTTAATTTTTGGTGTAAATCGCCCAACAGGTGGCGCTGCTGTGCTGCATTTCTCACGATTTCCACAAGAGCTGTTTTTGAAGAACTATTGCACGGATTTTCATCAAATTTCATATTTAGTTAGCCCTTGACATGAATTGACATATAAATTAGTGCTATTTAATTTTTGGTGTAAATCGTTCAACAGGTGGCGCTGCTATACTGTATTTTTTGCGATTTCCCCAATAGCTTTATCTCAAGAACTAATGCTTGGATTTTCAACAAACTTCAGATTCAGGTATACCTTCATATCGTTTAGTGCTGTTTACTTTTGGTGTAAATCGCTCAACAGGTGGCGCTGCTATGCTACATTTTTCAGAATTTCCACGATAGCTCTATCTCAAGAACTAATGCACGAATTTTCATCCAATCGGATATCATATCCAATCAGTCATCATAACTATATCCTTCAAATTCAGATATAGTTTGATATGAATTGGTGCTAAATCGTTGTTATTTCTTGTGCTATTTAAAGGATTTAATTGACGTGATTTACATAGAAGAAAGTTTTGTGATGGCCACAACATACTAGTTTTAATTGTTTTTCTAGTACTGAATGAGCAGCATCGCCTTCATTTTACGTGTGTTCACATATCGAGAATTTCACAGTTATTCTATTGATTATTAGTGCCTTAACAGAATGCTTGAATAATGAAATAATATATTTATTTTTATTTTGTCCGTCGGAGTTATCACAGTAAAAAGTTAATTCCACAGTTTCACCGTCAACACATGAAGCAATGTCTTGTAAATACATCCACAAATAAGTACCTATTTTATTTTCTCAGAGTTGACCCTCATATTCATTCGAAAAATGATATTCGACAATACCACTACCTAGCTGACAAATTGTAAAGTTGTAACTATTAATCTATGGCCTAACTAGTAATTTATTGACAATATATTAATCACCAACAGAGCGATATTTCGCCAAATAAGTAAAATTTCATATTTTTTGTTAATAAAGAATTTTATATTTTGCTCGAGTAGGAGATTATGGAAAAGGTTTTGTGAGATGTGTCGTTTTTCTTGTTTCATCACTGCGCATTTCCTATAATGGAAAAGTGGCACAAAGTGTAACATAGAGGTTTTTCGTATAAAGGAACGAATAATAATTTGTATGTAGCAAGACGACCATATGACACACCTATTTATGAAATAAAACACAAAATGAATTTTTGTGAGATGTGCCACCCTTCTTGCCTGTGAGCGATATTGTGGTGTATGCATTTGAATTTCATAATGTTTGAATTTCAAGTAGAGTAACATCATTAAATATACTTCAAACAATATTCGCACATACAAATTAATTAATTATATATTTCTATACTTTCCATTTTCAATAGGAAACTTGCTGTAGTAGACCTCAGTAACATATATCAATATTGCGGCAATGCAAATTCGCGTAACAGTACGCGAAAACTACAAATCTACTAATCTATGAAAACGCTTTTTAACCCTTTGAGGGGCAAAGAACTCCTGTTGAAAAAAAATGTTAAAATGATTAACTGACACCGGATTTTATGAACAAATTTATATGAAAGTGTGCAAAAGCTTTTTTTCGCGTACATTATACAAGCCAAAATTTAATTCCTAAATTCTGGTGCCAATGTGGCATTTGGGAATAAAAATTAAGTGGTATATATAATATACTGGTGCCGTTCAAGGGATTAAAGTTTCAATATCTACGGACATTCAGTTATACTCACCGACGATAAATGATTATAACTCAAGAAATAATGCAGATTTTCTAATGGGGATTTTGCATATTGTTGAGAAATTTTAAAACATTCAGAATAAACCAAAAACCGAAAACTGATTTTTTGGAAGTTTAAAGGTCATGTACCCCTTAAGGTATTTTCTAAACTCAGTTTGTTTCTGTACTTAAAAAAAAAAGGAACAGAAAAAATAGAAAAGGCACATTCAAACAAGTATGTCGTGTTGAACATTCTCCTTCTGGTTTTGGGAGTTTTTGGCTTTTCAAATGTTCTTCTTCAAAAGGACTTTGAATACACAGTTTCGAAAGCGGTGGTCCAGGGTTGCCATAACGACTGAGCGACTTCTGCCATATCCACCGCTCACTGAATACTAGGCCTGAGCGCCAACACAAAAATGGCGGCTGCCGAACGCGGAATTTTTTAACGTAGGTAAAGTTCCTCAAATGTAGATACCAGTATTTTATAAAAGATTTCTCTGCGTCGTGTAATCTCAGAAAAATAAATCTGAAAAAACTTAAAAAATTATTGGTACGAATATTTAGGGGACCGTACACACGCTGAAAAAAATCTGCCTTCGGCAGCCGCCATTTTTGTGTCAGCGCTCTAGCCTAGTATTCAGGGGGCGGTGCCACAAATCACAGTGAGGTCATACCATAATACCGACTAACATAGTTTTAACTTAGCTAATAGATTTTATTATTGTTGCAGGGCTCCCAAATGGTCCGCCAACTGAACACCAATATATTTTTAGAAAGTTTTTCTTTTTAGATTTTTCTTACAAACCTCCCGGAAACACCTTTGAAAGTTAATTCTAGCGCTAACCAACCGTAAAATTTTCTGTTAAAATTTATTGGTATTCGGTTGG
Organism: Maratus speciosus; assembly: GCA_963932465.1. Classification (NCBI taxonomy): domain Eukaryota; kingdom Metazoa; phylum Arthropoda; class Arachnida; order Araneae; family Salticidae; genus Maratus; species Maratus speciosus. The sequence continues at coordinate 283,226,596 of OZ010789.1, read as the reverse complement.
CGGACCATTTGGGAGCCCTGTTGTTGCAGTTGTAAAATATTGTATTTGTTGTCATTTTAAACAGATGAAATAAAAGGTACATTTTTGAGAAAAACTTCGATTATTCCGCAAACCACCAAAACACTCGCGGCGACCCATGCGTTGGGAACATCTGATTTAACACATTCAGGGTCTAACGTCCTAGCGAGAAAACATGTATTTTCCTTATTATTTCGTCTTAACAATTAGTTTTGTTTTATCTCTATTTAATAATGATAGAATCCTTAACCCTAATAATATTATACATGTAAAGTGCGAAAATGTTTGACTGAAGTCAGCTTCAAAACCGATATTTAAATGTCTTTGTATTCATTATCCATTCTTTTTTTTTTTTTCAATGTGCAAAATTTTTACTTACTAAGTTAATACAGTATACATATTTTAAAGAGTGATTGTGTTTCTGGATTTTTTTATAACCACTATTTCATCCCAATAGTATATTCACCTTAAAAGTTCTGCGAATAAATAAGACGAAGATTACTACTTGGAAATAAATATTATAAAAATCTACAAAAATAATTAGCCGAAAAAACAGTATCAGCTATGTTGGTTACATTACGCCAACAGGGCTGCCACAGGCGATGTTTTTTCTATTCTATTTCCATCACTATTAAAAAAAATAATTTTGTCGTATACTTCTCTCTCAAACGTTGTCGAACTGCAAATCTGCCTATATATTAAGCGTACAATGTCAATACTGGAATCTGGAGAATGTATCATAGCCGGGCCATCTGGTGGAAGGGATTGATAATGCAATTACGCGGGATTTCAGTATGACGTCTATTTGACAGAACATCTACTATCTGTGCATCTCTTGCGCATATTTTCTTAGTATTAACTCACTTGTGGAAGGTGAATCTTGTTTGCCAGATTTATAGCAAAATATTTGTATTACAGTCTATTTTGATAAAATTATGTACATTAAAAAAAATAGTCGCAATATCATTTTAATTTCGGGAGAAAAGCACTAATGATACAAAAGCATTACTGTCTTTTGCCCTTAAGGGGACAGTTCCCCTTCAACCGGTCAAAAATGCTAAAAAGCTGATCCAATTTCTATACCTTATCACAACCTAACCAATAAAGCAAATTCAATGAAATTTTTTTAGATTGTTAAGTACAGAATTACTTGTTATAATAAACAAAACAAATTGATGAAAAATATTTAAATTAATTAGAAAAAATTAAGTAACCGACTGTTTTTTTTTTTATCTCACTGCGCGCATGATATCTCATGTTCATTTTAATTTATTAATTTTAAATAGATTTAATTTAAAGATAACACTTTGCTTAACATAATGAACTAAAATCTTTTAATTATCTTCATTTATAATATTTATAATTAATATTATAATTAAAAAATATATGTGAAAATTCTCGCATATTTTTTTAAATAAAATTTTTATTATTTAAGATAATTATAAGATTTTAGTTCATTTTATGCAGAATCATAATATTAATGCACTCCGAAAATTTCAAGCCAATATCTTTAATTGTTTTTGAGAAATCATGCGCGCAAAGTCAAAAAAACATGTTTTGAGATAAATGCTCTTAAAGTTAAAAATGTGTATAAAACAATAAATTTTCCATAAAAGAGAAAGAATTACTTATTTCCATGTAACTTTAGCTTTTCTAATTAATATCTATAAGTTACTATAGTGATAAAGCTTAAATTAATAATGTAATAGCACAAAATAAGGTACAAAATCTCAAATCTGGATGCCCGAAATTCAGAATTTTCAAAATACAGATGATATCAAATAATTGTGCGCATGATATCTCATGTTCATTTTAATTTATTAACGTTAAATACATTTTAATTTAAAGATAACACTTGGCTTAAGATAATGAACTAAAATCTTTTAATTATCTATATTTATATTATTTATAATTAATAATTTTAAAAGAAAAATCGGTAAAAATTCTCGCATGTATTTTAAATAAAAATTTTATTAATTTAGATATTTCTGAGATTTTAGTTCATTTTATGAAAGATGATAATATTAATATATTCAAAAAATTTCAAGCCATTATCTTTAATAGTTTTTGAGAAATCATGCGCGTAAAGTCAAAAGATCATAATTTGATATAAATGCTCATAAAGTTAAAAATTTCTGATTAAACAATTAATTTTCTATAAACGAAATAAGTTTACTTATTTTCAGGTAACTTTAGCTATTCTAATTAATAGCTAAAGGTAGCTATAGTGATAATGCTTAAATTAGTAATGTAATAGTAGAAAATGTCAAATCTCGAGGTTTGAAATTTGGATTTCTCAAAATCCAAACTTTTCAGTCATTTTCTTTTTTTACATGCACAGCTCACAATGGGTCACTTTTTTTTCATATATATTTTAGTCTATATGTATCAGATTTTGTCTTTTTTTTTTTTTTTTTTTTTTTTTTGCTTCTTTCTGACCACCGAGACAGTTAATTTTTATTGGCAACTTGAAACTTTTACGTATAAAGCGAGCGGCCGAAGTTTATAATATTCACGAAACTTGTTATGGGACACGAGTTGATATTTATTTGTATCCGTTATTATTCTGCTAATGAGTATTGAAATTTTTGAGAAAATTGTTTTATACAGTACAGAGTCCAAAATCCGGAATCCTCCAAATCGCTAAGATTCTAAATTTTGGATCATTTGCACTTTTCTTTGTATAAAAAAAAGAAAGAACGCCCCCCCCCCCTCCCATGAAATATTTATGTCAGAAAGGCATTTGCAATACTAAAAAAAGATAATACTAAATCCGATATTGTAATAGCAAAGTAATAATGGATGTAAATAAATATCAAAGTTTTGTAAATATTCGAAACTTCAGCTGCTCGCTTTCTACATAAAATTTTCAAGTCGCCAATAAAGACAGATTATTTGTCTCAATAGGCAGAAAAAAGCGAGAAAGAATTCTGAATTTTGGATCATTTGCAGTTTTATTTGAAAAAAAAAGACCCTCCCCCATCCTGCCATGAAATACTTATGTCAGAAATACATGTGCAATACTATAAAAAGATAATACAAAATCCGGTACTGTAATAACAGATTAATAACAGATGCAAATAAATATCAACTCGAGTCACGTGGAGTTTCGTAAATATTCGAAACTTCGGCAGCCCGCTTTATGCATAAAATTTTCAAGTCGCCAATAAAGACAGATTACACTGGGGAACACACATTTTGTTGACTTAGATCTGGCACTTGTTTTTTGCTAATTATTGGCCTCTAAATACAAAAATGACCCCAGTTTTTGTGTATCACGTCAACTTTTCAAGCTACAGGATACCCCAAAAATCATACTTATTGTAGATACAAAAGACAATAAAGAAAAGAATTTCAAATATATTATTCCTATAACGGCCTTATATACTTACTATAAACTACATTCTATTCATACAAGTAGTAAAATCCTTTTAGAAAACGGAAAAAGTACATATTAAGGTAAAAAAATTTTCCTGTAGCTTTACATGGAGTGTTCAAGTTGTGGACAATTTCCCTTGATGCTCAAACAATAGTCAGCTATCATATTTTCATCCCATCTACCATGATACCGTTCTTCCATGATCTTCAAATCTTGGTGGAATCGCTCACTTTGCACATCACTGACTGCACCGAGATTTTCCGGAAAGTCATGAAGATGGATGGCTATGCAGAAAATAAGTTTGATGCTCATGTTACAACCAAGCATTTTGAAGCTCTCTAAATGTTTCTGGACAATTTCGATGTAATTTTCTAATCGCGTATTTCCAAGGAAATCTTCAATAAGGTTTTTGAATGTCAACCAAGCATTCTTTTGGAGTTTTGTCATTGCTCCAGTGAAATGTTCATCTCTATTGAACTGCCGAATCTGTGCACCATTAATTACACTTGCCTTAATCTTTTCAAAAGACAGGTTTAGAAATTTCCAAATGAGATACTTGAAATAGTCTCCTTCAGTTGATAAAGTTTTCATGAATTGCTTCATTAGACCCAGTTTTATATGCAGAGGCGGAAATATGATGTTCTGTCTGTGGACAAGTGGCTGATGCAAAATGTTTGGATCTCCACGTTTGAGGTCAGATCTTGGAGGTCAATTCGACTGGAACCAATGCTTCTCAGGGTCTCTGCTGTTCCACATAGACAAAAAACAGAGATACTTGGTATATCCATGTTGCTGGCCAAGAAGGAAGCAGACAATTTTAAGATCAACACAGATCCATTCGTGCTTGTGATATTGAAATAAATCAATGGCTCTCTTTATGTCCTCATATTCTTCGTGCAAATAAACAGAATGGCCTAAAGAGACTGCTCGAAATAAATTTCTATTGTGAAGGAGCACGCAATTCAAGCTCCTCTTTGAGCTATAGATGGAACAGTCGCCATTCAGTTGCGATATAGGCTGGAATTCCCAACTCTTCCATTAAAACCATGTACATTTTGGCAATAAACAAATCCACCATCACTTTAAAAAAATTGAAGAATTTTATTTCTCTCAATTGAAAGTAGGATACCTTAGCTCCCTTTTCAAGCAAATTCATCGGGCAGTCTTTATGGTTGGTGTTCTGAAGTTTTTTTTCTTCCTATGATTCACGCCCGATTCAGCGTAAGTGTGGTCACAATAATATAAGCTGTAGAGAAAAAACTTGACGTGATAGAAGAAAACTAATTGCAGTTTTGAAATCAGCACGCCTTTTTGACCTAAAAATAGCTAAAAAACCGAAGTCAACAGAAATTGTGTTAAAAATTGTTCCCCAGTGTTATTTGTATAGATTATTTGTCTCAATAGGCAGAAAAAAGCGAGAAAGAATTTTGAATTTTGGATAGTTGCAGTCAGTTTTATTTGTAAAAAAAAAAAAAAAAAAAAAAAAAAAGCCCCTCCCACCCCCTTCCATGAAATATGTCAGAAATACATTTGCAATACTATAAAAAGATAATACAAAATCCGGTACTGTAATAGCAGAGTAATAACAGATATAAATAACTATCAACTCGAGTCACGCGAAGTTTCGTAAATATTCGAAACATCGGCCGCTCGCTTTATGCATAAAATTTCCAAGTCGCCAATAAAGACAGATTATTTTGTCTCAATAGGCAGGAAAAAGCGAGAAAGAATTTTGAATTTTGGATAGTTGCAGTCAGTTTTATTTGTAAAAAAAAAAGACCCTCCCCCACCCCCTTCCATAAAATACTTATGTCAGAAATACATTTGCAATACTATAAAAATATAATACAAAATCCGGTACTGTAATAGCAGAGTAATAACAGATATAAATAACTATCAACTCGAGTCACGCGAAGTTTCGTAAATAATCGAAACTTCGGCCGCTCGCTTTATGCATAAAATTTTCAAGTCGCCAATAAAGACAGATTATTTGTCTCAATAGGCAGAAAAAAGCGAGAAAGAATTCTGAATTTTGGATCATTTGCAGTTAGTTTTATTTGTAAAAAAAAAAAAAAAAAAAAAAAAAAAAAAAACCCTCTTCCCCCCTTTGCCAAGAAATACTTATGTCAGAAATACATTTGCAATACTATAAAAAGATAATACAAAATCCGGTACTGCAATAGCAAAGTAATAACAGATGTAAATAAATATCAACTCGAGTCACGTGAAGTTTCGTAAATATCCGAAACTTCGGCCGCTCGCTTTATACATAAAATTTTCAAGTCGCCAATAAAGACAGATTATTTGTCTCAATAGGCAGAAAAAAACGAGAAAGAAGATTGAATTTTGGATAGTTGCAGTCAGTTTTCTTTGTAAAAAAAAGACCCTCCCCCCACTTCCATGAAATACTTATGTCAGAAATACATTTGCAATACTATAAAAAGATAATACAAAATCCGGTACTGTAATAGAAGAGTAATAACAGATATAAATAACTATCAACTCGAGTCACGCGAAGTTTCGTAAATATTCGAAACTTCGGCCGCTCGCTTTATGCATAAACTTTTCAAGTCGCCAATAAAGACAGATTATTTGTCTCAATAGGCAGAAAAAAGCGAGAAAGAATTCTGAATTTTGGATCATTTGCAGTTTTATTTGTAAAAAAAAAAAGAAAAGACCCCCCTTCCCTTCCATGAAATATTTATGTCAGAAATACATTTGCATTACTTCGTTACAAATCTCAAAAATTTCCTTGTTCATAAAAAGCACCTTCCTGTTCTTTCAGCTCTTCTAATTTGGAGCTGTTCAGCATATGACGAGCACGTCGAATTTTTAAATTTAGTTCCGTAGATTTATTTTCGGCTTCCTTAAATCTCTTCGTATTAATTTTTTTTGCTGCATCGAAGGCATAACGACCAATTTGAAAGCGGAGAAAGTTCATGACTGTCAATCGCCCTTTTCTGCCATTGTTAAATGAAACAACAGCTTCATTTGCAGCTATTTCTGCAACAATTCTGCTGCATCCACTTGTTTTGGGGCAATCTCTTTTATCATTCAGACTTTTTGTACTATAAAAGGATGATAGTTTATCACAGTTAGTACAGGAAATTGAAAATTTTGATGCTAGGCCATTTGTAAGTGTCTCTTTCATCTCTATGACACCACCACAAATTTTGCAGCGCAAATTAATTGACAGTTCATTAAATAATATAGTTAAATCTATCAACCTATATCCTAGAAATTCATTATCGATTGTGACATCATCCAAATAGGTATTTTCTAATTTCTTTCTAGAAGCACTTTCAGGTGTTCAAACAGGAAAATTCCTTTTTTTAGAATCAGGTATTGACACATTACTGGCTTGATACCGATTTCCCTGAAACTTTCGCTTTTTAGTACGTTGGCCAGATCCACGTTTATTTTCAACTTTCATGACAGAAGTTGACATCTTGATAAAATAATCTAATAATTAGATATAAATAAAATATAGTTCTGAAAAGAACTTTTTTCTTTTTCAATCAAGTGATGATTAAAGCAAATGCTAACAAAAAAAAAAAAAAAAAAAAGGCACGCAATTGAAAAGCAACAAACAAGTATAAATAAAAACAAACTAGCAGATGAGTTGAGTAGTGCTTAGCCTACTTAATATCCTCTGTGAAAATCATAGTATTAAATCCATGGAGTAAACATATTACAGTCTATTGACTGCATCATCAGAGCCTCGGAATCGCCAAGGACATTTAAACCGTATGTAAACAAGCGGGGTGATATGGCGATTCTTAAAAGACGTTCGACGCGAAGGAATTAAATATGCAATTTTTGAAGCTATTTTGATAAAACAATTACGCAGCGAGAGGGTTAAACTAAAATGACATTGCGACCTTTTTTTTAATGCATACATTTTTATCAAAACAAGCTGTAACAAAAATATTTTGCAATAAGTCTGGTAAAGAAGATTCATCTTCTGTGAGTAAGTAACAATCTGGAATTCGTAATAGAAATTTTAACAGGGATTCTCTAAATGGCTTTGTCTGTTTAAAAAAAAATCTAATCTGGCAAGTTTAGGAAAATTATTGAAGTTATTGCCTAGATTCGCAAAATATTTAAACAAATAAATGAATAACACTTGCTCGTTTAATAGCACAACATTTAATGCATACATTTTAAATTAAAAAGATTCCGAATATAAAATGAAATGAGTTTTAAATTAAATGAATCAAATATTTGCAAGTTAAAGAAGATGAGTGCAATGCGATTAAGAGAATATTGGAAATTTGTCGTTTGGCTCGACAAACGAACAAAAGCACTTAAAATTGAATATTTTATTTATAATTAAATTCTATACATATTATAAACATTCATAAATGTTGTATTTTCATCGGGAATACAACCGTGTATATCATTTTTTTAAACTTTAGCGCATCAAGAATTGAGTAAAAAATGAGACTACAAAATTCTACCTTTACACATTAACTGCTTACTAATTTTTAAGCGTCATTTTCCATTTTATTCAAAGAAAATAATTAAAATCGAGCGTATTTAAATCAACAACATTTGATAATATATATTAAATAATATTTTATCTCATTTTATAATTTAAAGTAAAAATACGTAACTAACTTGTTTTAGTCTTTGGAAAAGGACATATATGAATTGTACAAGAAAAAGAATTTTCTTACAATTTCGAAAACTACACCTATTGAATGGCCAACATTTTGCCATTTTAACAAACAATATTAGTTCTAAAAAAAAACTCCTTTTAATTAAATAATTAACTCTAATATATAAATCAAAAAACACGAATAAAAATTAATAAAATATTCCATTACTGTCAGAATATAAATGCTAAAAACAAATGAAAGCACGACATTTACGCTTACGCAGTTATTTCATAGATGTACAATTAACAGATTATCCATAAAGAAGAAACAGTTAGGCATCTTTCTGTAGTTCATCTCCATCCGCTATGTGGCGTGCGACCTTGATTGATGCTACCTCGCCTTTAATTTTGCAGTTACCGCTCCCATTTAAGATAGGAAGTTTACTTTATATCGCTTTGGTCGAACTGTATGTCAATAATTTTTGTTTTAAGAAGGTGGTGCGAGGTAGAATTAAAAAATAGTCGCCTATGGTAGCCGTGCGCCAATATTTGTAGATTACGTTAACAGTGTTGCCAATTTAGCGGAATTCTGAATACAAAATATCTAGCATATTTGTTTTGAAATAGCAATTACCGTTATATTTATTTGACGAAAATCTGCCATTAAATAAAAGCGAAAATCAATATTAAAAAATTGAGCTGAATATTTTGAATATAAATGTACGCTTAGTTTTCAATGCTGATCGGTAAAATTTGAACTGAAATATCAATATTGGTAACATATAAGGTTTACATTGGAAATATTTGTAGTGTAACGTGAATGCTGCAGAAATATTACTGTACATTGTAATTATCTCTAACAAAACGCCAATATTGCAAAAATATTTAATTTATGTTGGAAATATTTATAGTGAAATCGCAAAATATTTTTTGAACATATTGCGCAGTTATGTACAAAATGTAAAACGAAATATTTGACTGAAAGTTTTTATAATATGTATTAGAAATGTATTTATCTATTCGAAACAAATAAAATATGTAAATTTTATTAACTTAAGTGAAAATGTTGAACATTGGAAAAAACTGAATGTAATGGATAGTGAATTCGAAGGCATTTATTCACCTGTTTTAATGCTAACTTTACCCAAATGTTTTCAAAATTTCACATGTATAATATTATTAGAATTAGGATACTACTATTACTATTTGGAACTAGTAATTAAACTAATGGTTAAGACAAAATAATACTCGATGTAATGACGCCCCTTAACCATTTATCTACGGCATTATGATCTACTGCAATTTTTTTCATGTAATATTTTTTTTTCAGTTACTACAATGAAAATTAAAGGATAAATATAAAATAAGTACTCACTCGTGAGAAATTTAATTATTTAGAGGTAATTAATTAAAGTGGTTCTTTAACCCCTTCGCGACGGGAGTCTTTTACGAAATGTTTATTACTTTGCTACCGGTTTTAAAAAACAGAAGTTTGTGCCTATTCAAATCGGGAAAATGTACCGATTAAATAAGGCAAATTTTACAATAAGATTTTACTGGTGAGGATAAACGAGTATCCTTAGGCCTATTTCCGGCACGTATACGTGTCGCTCGTCCCCAAGGGGTTAAAGTACCGTCAGTACACTATGATTAAAATATCACAACAGAAATCCCCACGAGGTATTTCAACTGACACCAGAAAATATTTTCGATTTAATAAGTATATAAAAATTTAGGCCTTTTTCTTATGTACAAATAAATCGTTTGGCAAATTCCGGTGCCAATCATTTATTTCAACAGTTTAGAATTGAAAATGTTTTGCTCCTGAAACGGTTAATAAAACTATTTTTCTTCAAGTTTCTATCTTGCTAGCTGTCCTTTAGTTATGCGACTTCTATATTCCAGGGACAACACGTTCTCTCACATCTCCACATATGCAATATATGAATTTACACATGCCATTTCTAGCATAGCAAAAACGAGCCGGTGCCACAACTTTTACGATTTCCTATAAAAAATAACAATGAAACAGAAAAGAAATACCGGAGAAATCATTACTACACTACATTTTAGTAATTACATTTTAAATGCGATGAAAACGATGGATCACACGGATCACGATGGACACAGATGAAAAGTAAACCAGAAGTTTTTCTCCAACACGCAGTGTACTGGCGGTACTTATATGTACCACCGAGTAATTCAACTGTTAAATCAAATACATACACCGTTCATCTAAAATAGCTTATCAAATTGTATTCTAAGATCATAATGAACACATAAAAAAATCCCAACACTTATATTATATCCTTTACTGTGTTTGCAGCAATGAAAAGACGAGCGTGGCAATCTGTAGAAAATGTCGGCAGAAAATGCATTGACTGCTTCAAAGATTGCCTCATTCCTCTCTAAAATAACAAACCTAGAACTACTGCTGCCATGTATTCGGATAAAGTAGAGTTAAAAGAGCGTTTCTTGCAAAGTACCATTAGAATATTAGTAATATTTACTATGACATAAAAGTTTAAAGTGAGTGGTACTTATAAGTACCGTCAGTAGATAAAGGGTTAAGGGCATCTTAACTCCTTGTGGGGCGCTGAATATATTAAATCGCACCTAATTTTAATCAAGCTTTGCACCAGAAACGTGTCATCTCTTGCCCCTGAAAGGGTTAATCGGAAGCTTGGCCCCGAACGAGTCAAATGACAATTCCATAATTCTATGAATAGCATTCTGCTTCATTTCGTAAGTACTTCAGAATATTCACTATTTAACACCAGAAAAATATACTGAGAAACACTCGGATCCAATCCGAGCTGAGTAGGTATTGTGGATATGCTTACTGCAAGTGAGGAAAGTGACGTTCATTAGTGTGAATAAATTGCCACTAATGCGCACGCAGCGCTTTGGTTTTGGCCGCTGGAGAAGAAAGTGGCGCCAAGTAATTAAACGCTTACTGTGTACGCCCGAAATAGAATCTCTCTTACGACATTTTATGTCCAGTGTTGCCAAGTGGGCTACGTTTTTTCATTCATATTTCTTGATTGGCACCACTTTTTTGAAATGGGAAAATTCGCCTTATTTAACCCCTTAGCTGTTTCTTTCTTTTTTTTTTTTACACAATAAATTAAAAATAAGAACCCGGCATCACTTTTTTTACTAAAATATTTGCCTTTGTACAATCGAATAAGGTATGCTATTTAACCCTTTTAGGAGCGCAGTTTGCAGCCTGCAAACGCTTAATTTTAATCCTCTCGCTGAACAAGCCGAGAGTTTCTCGGACAATGTAAAAGTAGCAAAATTTTCGCAACCCGAGATTTCATCGGGGATGCATTTTTCCGTCTAATTAACTCTCCTTGATCATTCCCACCAGTTATTTTTTTTATTCTAAATTTTGCCTTTACTAATCGGAGGAACTTCCCCGAATGAAACAGACGAAAATTTTTGTTTTGAAAAACCGGTGGCAAAAGAATAAAAATTCTTAAAAGACGCTCGTCGCGAAGGAATTAAATACGCAATTTTTGAAGCTAGTTTGATAAAACAAATACGCAGGGAGAGGGTTAATGCCCAAACTGACAAGTGGCACCAGTAATTCTTTAGTACAATTTTTATCTCATAATAAAAGTGAAGAACAGCTTTTGATAATTTTCAAATACATTTGTTTATAAATTGCGGTGTGAATTAGTTATTTGAACATTTTTGGAGCAGAAATGCCTTGTCCCTGAAAAGGTTAACAAACCAAAGATTACAGTTAAAATTAAGAGGTATACAAAAGCTTTTAGGCCCCACCAGCGGCTGAGAGGTTTCGCTCTCGAAGCTGGTAGACGGGAGGTGCTGGGTTCGAACCCAATCGCGCCCGTCGGCCTAACCGTTTCGGAGTTTTCGTGGTTTTCTTCAAAGCCGTGGATTCCCACGCGTAAATACGGGTTAGGTTCCCTTAGAAAGATCCCCCACGGAGGGCATCCCCCCCCCCTAGGGCCTATATCCCACGTGTTGATAATTGGCCGTCATAAACAAAAACCAAACCAAACCAAAAGCTTTTAGCATCGAAGATTGCAAACTCTTTTTGCCCGACAGAAAACAAGGGAAATTTTGCCATTTCAAAAAAGTCGTACCAGTCAAGAAATCCGAATTTAAAAAAAAGTAACCCACTGGCAACACTGGTCAATATCCAACTAAGTATTCAGTTTCATGAAATTCCGTGTTTTATTTTTTACGTAACAGTACTCTGAATTAGTGTAACATACGGATAGACTGGTAGACTGATAAACATTTGTTAAAAAATTGTCAAATCTTATTCATGACTTCTCGATGATTGTAAATGCATCAATCTTATTCATGACTTCTAAATGATTGTAAATGCATCAATAATGGGAAGTCGAAAATTTCACGAATCCAATATTTTCTTCTCGTGAATATTGAAATAAATAAAAACATTTCCTGTTAGAGATTTTTTTTAAAACAAATTTAGATATATCCATTTTATTCTTTATTATAATACACTTAGATTAATTAATAAACTTAAAGAAAATAAAACTTCTACTTTATAAAGAGTGCAATAAATTTAAAACAGAAAAGACTTTCAAAAAATACATTGTATATATTCCTCGGAGAAATCTTTTGAAACTTGAGATTCTTTAGAATTCGTTTAAAGAAATCTTCGATTAATATATATATATATATATATATATATATATATATTCATTTATTTAATAGATATTTCTAAGTACTTTTAAATTAAAAATTCAAATCTTCAGAAAGCTATTTACGTATTAAATTACGTATTTTTGTATTACTTTTTTTTTCAATTGAATATTTTTAAATCCGTCCTTTTTCAACAATCAAAAAATTAAATTTTAAGATAGACATGTATAGGAAGGCCGACTAATCTATATTTGGGTTACTAAATTTTACGAAGACTAACTATTTAAGTTACGTTGATTTAATGTAGATAGTCGCAGAATTCTGAGATTAAATAAGGCGAGGATTACTATTAGAAAATACTAGTAGCAAAAATATAGACAGGCTGGAAAAAGAAAAACATAAAGAAAAACATCCATTGTTGTGGTTACTACAAAATATTGCAAGCTATTGTAACACAGTATGATGCAAAAATCGTAAGTATGCCTAATCCAGTAGCGTGCATGTCTTCTAATCATGATAAATATATTTATAAGAATATTTACTATTTAAATTTCACAGCAGTAAAATAAGGTAAGAAAAGATCGCTTACCTTTTGGTCTTCTGCTCAACGTCGGACACATCTTGTATCCATTATTGGCCAGATATAGATAATACTTCTTTATTAATCCAATCTTCGTATCTTGGTTTCCGTTACATATTCTCCTGAGACCCCGCGTCCATTCTATTGGACATTTTTATTTTTTATGTAAAAGACTTAATTTCAGTTGGAACTTGTAAATACTTGCTGTCCATTATACTAGATAGTCTTGTGCTGCTATCTGTACGCCGAAATAAAAAAAAATGCAACTAAATGTGCATTTTAATCATTTGAAAGTGACAGGCAGCAATAGAAAGACTGTTGAAGGTAAGCAGGCAGTTTTAAAGCCATTTTTTTACAATTTTCAAAAATATTTTCTTATTAATGCAACATACATCTAATGTTAAATGTTGTATCAGTGTAATGAGATAGCGGTTTAAGTAGTCTAATGTATATTTTAGAAAATAAACAATTTTTTTTATGTCCATTCTATTGGACATTGGGTCTTCATCAGTTGTTTTTATTCATATAAGACTCTTTTTGTATATTGAAGAGAGACATTAATTTTTACTTAAAAATCAACACAGTATTGAAACAAATAATAGATACAAAAGTAGATAATATATATTCTTAACCCCTTAACCTACAATGACGGGCATAGCCCGCGTGCGATGATCGAGCCAAATGTAAATTCTTCTTACCAATAAAATTTCACTGTAAACATAATTTAATTTAATCGTGGAAATTCCATGATTAAACAAGGCAAAAATTTCTATTAAATTTTAGTGGTAGCTATGGATTTGCCAAACTGTGGAGCTGTTGAGACGTAAATCGTAGGTTAAGGGGTTAAATAAATAAAACAAATTAATTATTATCCTAAAAATGTATAATTTTACTGATACAATGCTTATTCTAAATCAGTACATTGTTAAATTTTGGATTTCAGTGGGTTTTTTTCCTTCTTTTTTTGTGCAGCATTTAGTGAATATAGATAATTAAGCCTTTATTAAGTTTTATTCTTATTCATAACTATTTTTGGTATTATTTTTCTGTTAGTATACTATTCATAATTGAATTAATAAATTTAATCATATTTAATTAGCAAAAAAACTTTAAGATAACGGTATAAGATTCTAAATAAACTCATTTTGATTTCTTTTAAATTTCTTCTTGGCATTTACTTGCCAATTGTTGTAGCTGTGCTACTATTTATTATCACTATTCTGACAAACAAATTACTGGTGTTGAGAAGAGTTAAAAAACAAACAGAAATGTTATTAAATTTTTAATATTATTATTATTGAATTGCTCAACACGTTTCTTAGTTAAAATACACTTTTTCTATTTGATGATGAAAAAATTGAATTTATGTGATATTTGGAAGTGACGTATAAATGATAAAAACGCACTTCTGATGTCAGCAAAGTTTATAGTGAAAGAAAAAAGAACTTGACGCTAAAAATCTGGTTTTTGAAACCCATGTAGCGATCTTATGTTATTTGGTAAGCATGAAATAAAATAAGTAAACATTTAAAATAAGTAAGCATGAAATGCAACTTGTATTTGTATGTTCGTTTAACTATAAAAAATAAATACAAGCTTTTTTATATTATTTTACTGTTCTTAAGTTGTTTATAATTAAATTAGTTAATTTAATCGTATTTAAACAGAAATAAAAATTTAAAGAAAATATAACTGAAGATAATAATTTAACATTATAAATAAATTGCATTTTATTTCTTTTTAATTTTCTTTGGCATCCAAATGTCAATTGTGATAATCGTGCCACTAACTTTATATATATTTAAAAAAAAAAAAAAAAACTTTTACTGATGTGATAGATTTTTTTTAATTCCTTTTTAAAAAACTATTTAAAAAGTCACTAACTTGATTTATACTTTTCAAATAAATTTCATCCAAAAATACTTTTTCTCTCTGATAATGAAAAAAATAAAATTTTACAATATTTACGGGTGATTTATGAACGATAAAAGCACATTTGTAATGAAAGAAAATGTAACAGAAGATAATAATTTAAGATTATAAATAAACTGCGTTTTATTTCTTTTTAATTTCCTTTTGGCATTCAAATGTCAATTGTGATAACCTTGCCACTAAATATGTATAATTTTATTTAGAAAAAAACTCTCATTCGTGTGATAGATTTTTTAAAATTCTTTTTAGAAGAACTATTTAAAAATCACTAAATTGATTTATACTTTTCAAATAAATCTCATCAAAAAATACTTTTTTTTTTCTTTGATAATGAAAAAACTATAATTGTGCAATATTTAAAGGTCGTGTATGAACGATAAAAACACATTTATAATGAAAGAAAATTTTGCAATCAAGATTTTTTCATTCAGAATCGTGTAATTCAGTAATATGGTTTTTACAGGACTAAGACCCAATGTCCATTATATTGGACACGCAAAAATTCTATATATGTTTTAGTTTTAAAAATAAATGAATATATATAAAGTTTTCTAGCCCCATAAAGAGCCTTAATCCTAAAAATATAAAATTTGTGCGAAAATTGTGAGCTTGGGTCTCAAGAGTTCCATAGTGTAGTGTGTATTTGCGGTTAATTGTATGCAATGCTACTCATTTCAAGAAAAGAAAGGATATCATTTCTTGTATACAAAGGTACTTAGAGAATAAAATTAGAGATCCTTTCGCAGTGAGATTACATTGTGTAACTACATAGAAAAATATATTATAGATATATAGTATCTGCGTAAATATAATTAATAGGTTTTTTAAAGTCGTAAATAGTCATTTTCTTTAAAAGTCTTTAGTTCTCAATAAAGTTTATTTATGGCCGGATAAACAATGTTCGGTTGAATATAAGTTGTTACACAATCTCATAGCAATGTTCTTACTTTTTTTCTGCATTGACAGATGATGGTTTATGTAGATATTTTATGGGATGCAACCAGGAAGTAATGATAATTTAATAATTTGGGAATGATGAGATGTTGACATTTATTAGCAGTTGTAAATATTGGATGTAATAACAAGTAATTAAGGACATTTACGATGGAATATTACTCTCTGAAGAGATTAATATTTCTAATATTCCCCCTTAATATCTTCAGATGGATGAGATATATCCATGTACATTCTTTTACTTTGTAATTCAGGTTTGGGTACAGGTTTGATTAATGCTTCCGATATCATGTACTTTGATGAACTGTACTGCAACTCGATTATTCCGTCTTCTTTGAGTTGTTTGAAGGCATGGAAGCGATATAAATATGGTTTGTTCTTTTTGAAAATTTTTCATTTTCTATCATATTGATACAGCTCTGATTGTCCTCATGTAAAGTGACTAGATTTTTTTAGGTAGACCTAAATCTTCTAGCAGTTTCACTAGTCAATGACTTCTTGGCGTGCGCTTACGGCGGCACGTTTTCAAGTTCAGCCGATGAAAAGGCTATACATGTTCTGACGTTTTGTAGTCCATTGAATTGGACTATTTCCTAAGATGAACAAATTGCCGCATGTTGACTTTCTTGTTTTAGTAATGCCTGTCCAATCAGCATCCACGTAAGTTTCGAGAATAGGTTCATTTTTAGTGCTTATAATTAAATGTATTTCGTTTGTACAGTTTAATTATCGGATTATTCTTTTAGCTGTGTCCCAGTATTTTTCGCTTAGTGTTTCATTCCTTCTGCTCAAAATGTTTACTACAGCTGAAATATCAGGCCTTGTCAAAGTGTCAATGTACAGTAACGAGCCTATCGCCTGTCTAAATTTAGTGTTATTGGGTAGAGGGTTGTAATAATCTTCTAATCCATTAAAACCGGGCTCCATGGGTGTACTAATTGGTTTTGCATTTTCTAAATTGAATTTTTTTACTAATGCTTCAATTTTAATTTTTGATTTAGTGTATAACTTTCTTGAATTTTGTTGATGAATTTTTGAATTTTGTTGATTTGGGTTTCTAAATATTGGCTGACTTCAACTAGATTTTTCAAATCATATTCTTTACTTAGACATTCTACAATTTCGTTGATTTTCTCGTTTTTACTGGCAGTATATCATCGACATAAATAATGATGTAGGTAGAATTTTCTTTTTTTTCGAGTGAATAAACATGAGTTGGCAGTACTTTGTACAAAATTCAATCTGTTTAAAGATTAGGCTATTTTTATGTACAAAGCTCTGCTTGCCTGCTTCTGCCCATATATGACTTTGTTTAGTTTACAAACAAGTAACGCTTTATAGCTTTGTATGTTTCCCGAGTTGTCTAGTTTTCTTCTTAAATAACCATTTTGAACCGATAACTCTTTTATTAAGCGAAGGATTCCCATGCTTAGTTTTTCTTCAATGAATTTATGTCAGCTTGACTGGCTTTGAGCCAATTTTCTTTTTCTAACGGATTATTCATTTCATTTATATCCTTATAGTTTTTTGGCTCCATTGTGTCATTATTTTTTGCTATTTGGATTTTCTGGTAAGAAATCGGATTTTCTCTTTCAATACAAATTTCGCCAAATTGGAAAGGCTGATTGTCGTTTCCGATCGCACATTGCAATGGGATTCTGATTCGTCTTTGAATAGCTTCTCCGTCCCAGAATTTTGTACACGCGGTAGACAATTAGCCTGTTTATTTGTAGCGTGGACATTATTATTACTATTATAAACCACAAAATTTATAATTTCCGTTACATTATAACAGTTACATTATAATTTCCGTTACAGTATAATGTTCGTTATATTTTGCTTATTATTGGCATTATCTAAAATTATTGTTTTAAAAATATAATTTTTTTTAAATAAAAAATCAACATTTGTCTTAGAGATAAGTTTATATATCTGTGAAATATATTAGGCAAAGGAATGTATGTGTTCTTGTGTTTTTAAATATTTTAACCCCTTCAAGGGCAGTGGCATTTTTAAGAAACCGCTTAATTTTAATTCCCAAATGCCACAATGGCACTATAATTTCAGAAAAATAATTTCGGTTTATTATATATGCGGAATATAGCTTTTATATATTTAAAAATAAATTTGTTTTCAAATTTGGCTGTCAATCATTAATTTCAACACTTTAGCAATGTAATTACTTTGCCCCTGAAAGGGTTAATCAAAAAATGTCATTACAGAGGGTAGATTGAGAAAGTTCTAGGAAATCATCTAAAATTACAAGATCCTCGTATAGATCATCAACGCAATCAATATTATACGATCCGACTGAATCCTACTAAATATCTACTTGATCTCACTTCCATAAATGCAATGTTTTATTTTTTTCTATTGTGACTTTTCCCTCAGTATTTTTATTTTCTATAAAAAGTATCCTTTCTTTCGTGAATGAATTAAAGGGTCGACTTACCCAACGAATACTAACAAAATATACCATTTCAAACTTTTTTAAAAAATAGAGCCGATTTATATACAGAAGATAGGGAAAATAAATCTTAATTTGCATATGTAATATTAATTCTTAAACATTTAAAAGAATAGTTTTTAATTACAAATGCAACACGAATAGCAAATAAAACTGTTAACGCATTGCCGACGTGCAATTTTTATATAATCTCAATTTGAAAGCAGTAGAAGCTCCTCCCTGTTCTGAAAGTCTTTTGTAAATTGGTGTTCTAGATAGGTTTCCCAAGTTTATACATTGGTAAATAACTTTCAATGTACGAATTTAATATAAATTGCCTTACAATCTAAAAACAGTATGGACAACATGATATAAATGCATTTTCTGTAAGGTATAAGCCACGCCCTAAGTCAATGATGTTTTTTGAATGAAAACGAGAATTCTTGTTTCCCGTGGTGAATGTGTTAAAACTTTCAGGCGCTTCTTAATTCTGTTTATAAACTGGTGAAATGGTGGACTGACACCAGGATTTATAAACGAATTTATTAGAAAATGTGAACATCTTACATTTCAAGTAAGTTACAAAAGGAAAATTTTAATTAAATATTCTGGGTGCCAGTAAAATAAAAATTAGGTATGGCTGTTTTAAGGACACTGCCCGCGAAAATGTTAAAACTGATAACTTCACTGATAAAAATTTTAATAATGTGATATAAGTCAAACTGGAAGTAAAAAAATTGAGTATCGCAGAAATCGAATCCAAAAGTTTTTTCTTCTGACATTACAGAACACGAAAATTCCATTTGATTTCTTTTTTTTCTCACTTTCACACTAAATTTTACAAGTTTAGAAAAAAAGAATGTTAAGCTTTTAATTCTGAAATGATTAGTTTATTAAATAAAACAAAACCAGTTAAGTGAAAGAATCTTCTTAATTGATATTAATTTTTGTTTCATTAAACAGAAATTTGATAATTATTTCAGTGATTCGATTTTGAAACAGAGCTTTTCAATTAATACATTATTCAATAATTTTCACACATGAAACAGTTATCGAATTTCCCCTTCAAAAATGTTCATTTTAAATTTAAAAAGTTTTGCTGTCAACAAATATTTTCACTTAAATAAAGTAAGTATACTGAAATGTTTTCGACTTTCTAAGGAAATTGAATTTGCATATATCAATGAAATTTAATCTTTGCAATTAATATTAAATCTTGTGCCAGCATGTTTCACCCTTATCGTTGAATAAGAAAATTTTAACTGATTGATCATGTGACAGCGTTATGTGAAAGAATTTTATTCATAATTTGTGCAAGTACATAAGTAAAGCGACTTTTGAAAGGGGAAGGGTTATTTGATTTACTACGTCCTCAATGATAGACTTGGATGCGGATTTCTATTATGGAATTAAAATTTCATATATCATTCAAGTTTCATTTCGTTAAAATTAAAGCAAAGTCCTGCCTAATCAAAGTTGAAAGATTAAACTCTTTTTTATAAACCATTTAAATTTGGGGGATAGGGAGGTTCTTGAATTCAATGGAAGCACATACATTAAATAAATAATTAATGGCTTAATCGATTTGCATCATTAGCACATATATGCATCCATTTTAGGTATTTCTTTTTGATCCGAAAATCAGAATACATACCAGATATTTTGAAAGAAGACTTTTTACTTTATGTAACAAGAAACGTCTTCCATAAAATAAAGAAAAAAAAAATACTTGATCAAACAGCACCACCGAAAGTCTGGCGATAATTTAAAATTAAATAATAATACTTTGCATAAATCATCATAAAAATGTACACAAAAGAGGCGTTTATGTATGGATTTTTTTTTTTTTTTTGGTTGGATAGCTCTTTATCAGCCTATCTCAACACGTAAGCGAGGGGGGACACACCGCCCCCTGAAAACTAGGCTTGAGCGCTGACACAAAAATGGCGGCTTCAGAAGGCGGATTCTTTTTTTTTTAAACGTACGTACGATCCCTTAAATTTCGACACCAGTATTTTATAAAAGGCTTCTTTGACTTGTTTAATCTCAGAAAAATAAAGCGGAAAAAACTTTAAAAAATATATTGGTCTCAATATTCATGGGACCGTACACACGCTGAAAAAAATTCGCTTTCGGCAGCCGCCATTTTTGTGTTAGCGCTCAGGCCTAATATTCAGCAGGATGTGGGGGAAAACATAGTCTCCAACCTCTGGATTTTTTTATACCTGTATTTTTATGTAAAAATACTTGTTTTATACAATCCCACAATTTCTACAATTAAATAAAGCGAACATTTTTGTAAGAATTCATTGGTATTAAAAATATCAGGAGGTTGGCTATTTAATATTAGTTAAATTTAGAACGTACCGCAGAGGATGCAGGAATAAATAAAAAAAATGCTCATCTGTGATAAATTTAAACTTAAAGGTTAGAAGAAATTAAAAAATAGATGGAATTTTACTTAATTCAACTTAAATAAATTCATTGTTTGAAAAATAAAACTTTGTTAAAATCATCATAAATTGAAAATATTACACAGAGCGCGTTTCGGAATGGAAAATTTAACAGCCTGTCATCAAACAAAGTAAATATTTGTCCGAAAGCGGACAAGGTCACAAATGAACAGAATGGGCAGAGAGATGAATTTACAAAGAATGCGACAGGTGGCGCTAATTGAAAGGAAATCACCAATGACAGAAGGAACATGCAGAAGAGGAAAGTATTGCAAAATGATAGGAAAATTTAACTCAAATTTTAAAAAAAACTCAAATTAAATGAAAAAAAATCTTTTATTTCTTATGTTTTTCTTGCGTTTGCTTTTTTAGTTTTATTAAATATTTTATTTTATTTTTTCCTTTAACAGTGAAACCTCCCTATGCGACCACCTCCATTAAGCGACCACCTCTCTGAACGACCATTTTTTTCATGGACCGAAATTTATTCTCATAGGCTCAATACTAATTTTACCTCCATTCAGAGACCATACCAGATGAACTCCTTCCATTAGCCACAATTATTTTGAAGAAAATTCCGTTTTTTTTTTCTCGTCTCTTGAAGAAGGTATTGTTGAATAAGTAATTCCGGAGAGCGCATTATTCATCAAACTTTTAAACTTGGTTTAGATTTTTTTTATGCCAGCAACTTTTAAGTGTTTAAACTCCTCTGTGCCTTTTTGGGTAATAAATTTAACTCTGATGACAAATTAAGAATGACGGTCAATAAACTATCCTGGCCTCTGTCGGGGAACTGTCAAAGAAATAGATAAATTAATGAAATCGTCATTATCTGTTTCCGTCCAAAAAAATTGCATTTATTTACTAAACCTCGAAAGGACTGGAAAATAAAAGTTTTATAAGATAAAACCGTAAAATCAAAGCAAACATCAATTATTAAACTTTTATTAAACATTTATTAAACTCTGCCGTAATTATACTTATGTAATTAACTTTTGTTTTGATACTTAAATTTTTACCTAATGGAAAAAATAAATTTTAGTAACATTAATTGTTACCTTTTTTCAACAATTAAAATCTAGATTTAAGCATGACCTCCATTAAGAAACCACCTCTCGGAGCGACCAATTTTTATTGGATTGGAACGTGGTCGCCTTACGGAGGTGTTACTGTATTTATTCATTCATTCTTTTTTTCTTCAATTTGTTTATTGCCGTTCCTTTCCTTTACTCTTTTCTTTTCCGTTAATTTTTCCTTTAATTTTGCAACACCTTCATCCACTGCATGCGCTCCTCTGTGATTGGTGATTTCCTTTCAGCTAACGGAACCATCGCATTCTTTGTAAGCTTTTGACTGTGCCCCTCTGTTCATTTGTCACCTTGTCCCGTTACGGACACACAGGGGCGTGCCGAAGGCTGTTTTAGTGGGGGGGGGGTGAACTGAATTTTGCCGACTGCAAGTCGGGGGTGAGAAAGGCTTTGTGAAAGCCCCCCCCCCCCTCAGCGACGGAGTCAACTGTTCTACAATATTGTGAATTTATAAAAATCACTAAAAGTCTTAAGTGTTCACCTGCATTCTCCTTAACCACAGTCTAAATTAAATGCTGTTATTCAGTATGTGTAATTTTTTAAAAATTATTTTACTATATAAGTAGAGTTGAGAATCCTGTTATTAATTAGGATTCTGCTTACGATTTAAAAGGAAATGTGTACGGATGTACCGTACATTAACCAGTTCTCAAAAGTAACAATTATACATAGAATGACACAAAATGTATAACGCTTCCGGGGTTGAACTCATCCGTTTCCTGATAATCCAAACGCGGCCACGTTAGGCTTAAGCATTCCAATGCCGTATTTGCCGACTGCCTTATTTAATCTGTCTATCTATTTGTTATGTAACATATTCTTCTTCAATTTTTCTCAAACCTCCAAAAAGTATACAACTATAACGCTTTAAGATCTAATCTAATTTAAAAATAACCAGATACCAACAACACGGTTCCGATGTATACAAGCGATTACCGTTGCCATTCATAAGCACAAATTACAAATCCAAAAACAAATGAATGACTCTTTCAGCTATTCATTAAATGCTCTTAAAATATTTTGCAAAAGCATATTAATATTTTGAAATACGTTTTTCACTTTTGTTTACATTTATTTACAGTTTGAATTCAGTATACACGGTTAAAAATATCGCGAAAAATTACCTCTGTTTTTCAAGGCTATCTATTTTCTGACCAATGAGAACACTTTATGGTGTTCAGTGAATATAGCTATATTTGGTGATTCATTCCCGTGAATTATTTTGTACCGGATTAACGTTTCCTTTCTAAAAACAAACGTATTTCAAATTATTTAAAAGCTTTATTATGGTTTTACAAATATTTTAAGAGCAAAATCGGATGTCGACCGTATGTTTTAATGATTCGTTCAAAGAGTCATTCAATTGCTTCTGGATTTGGAATTTGTGTTGTACATGTGGCATCACGACACAAGAGTGATTGTTGATTTGATTTTCAATCTTAAAACGTGCTTTCTTTTCCACTATTCGCAAAAGTTACATTTTTAGAGAGATTATTCAAAATAAATTAATATTTAAGAGATTACATTCAATTATCTAATATTCTGCTGCGATAACTTTAGTTTAAATTAGATTGGTAGCTTTATCTATCCCTATATGAAAGTAAACAAACAATTGATTCATTCGTATTGAACTTTTAAAATATTAAAACAAACGTTTATATGCTCTGTTGCGCCATCTGTCGGTAGTTAAAAAAAAGAAATTTTCTTTTTAAAATGTTTTTTGAATTATGAAGACATTGGGGGGGAAAATGAATATTTCTTATAAAATGAAATTAGAATATCAGAAATATGTAATGCCGTGTATTACATATATATATATGTATATAGTATATCAATGCATTATTATAATAAATAAAATTTTGTATTTTGTAGGGAAAATAAATTTGTAATTTAATAACAGAATTTGGGAAAATAAATTGTTAATGTAATTAATAGTTGCAATTTACTTATGTGATAAAAGATGATTTTTAATTATCAAAATTTATTACAGGTTTCTTTTATGCATGTTTAAAAAAAGTCAGGATTTTCTCTGTTCAACTTTTTAAAATTTAAGTTATATAATTATTATTTTGGCAATTAATAAAAACAAATAAACTTTCTGTTGGAATTGTCTTTTATTTTACAACATACCATCAGATAAAATAGTTAATTGACAATATGTTTTAAAATAACATTATTAGTACTAATTTGAATGTTTTTGTGAAATATTTCTTCAAATTTTGTGAGTGAAGTTCATTTGCATACTTTATATCAGTATTTTACCAATTCAATTAATAATTTTCTTGCCAATTAAATTTCAATGAAAAATGGGCTGTTTTTACTTTACCCCACCTGACCCTATTAATCAGACAAGACAAAATTTATTACTTCACAATTCTTTTTATAATGCAATGCTATATAATTTTCTTGAAAATGCAAACACGTCATTCTGACGGGCTATATTCTAGTTTAAGAATATTGAAGTACTTCGGAATTTATGTTTCTATAAATAAAACCGCATTGATAAAAATAAGATATATATTAGTATAGCTCCTTATGGATAAATCTACCTGGTGTGCAATCGAAACAAGATTTGGCTACATATTGCTAGTTTGGCGAATAATAAGAAACTTAGCATACCTAAAACAATTTACCAATTTTTTTTCGTATTTTAATAAATAATATCAATTCAGTCACTTAATTCTTCTATAGGAGCATAGTAAACAAACCTCAAAATTTATTATTAGCCCCTGATTGCTTCACTTCTCCCAAAAATGCGACTATTATTAAGGCTGTTCTCAAATTCAAAGCTACTTTCTGACACATTTTTTAATTCATTTTTATTCGGAAATTCATGAAACTGGCAGGTGTTCTTATTCAGAAACTTTGTAATCGAAATACGTTTCCCATTATTATATATATATATAGATATATATTTACTTTTGTTAAAGGTTTTTAGAAAATACTGTCAAAGTCGCCGTTTTGAACCGAATTCAAGAAGAAGCAGAGCTAAATAATAATCATGCAAAAGTATTCCTTTCTTGAAAGATTCAAGAAAGATTAAGTACTCTTTTATTGAAAATTTTAAGAGAACATGGTCTACCTCCCCCCACCCCCTCCCTGCGACAAAAAATATTATTTTTCTTTGAGTCTGCAAATAATCATAGACACTAAAAATTTTGGACACAGTTAGAACCAACCTGAAGAGTGATGATGCTTAAATGCTCTGATTTTGGAATTTTCAACGGATGATGTTTAAAGATGGTCGCCTCCACCCACTCACTACTAAAAATTTTGGACACAGTTAGAACTAACCTGAAGAGTGATGATGCTTAAATGCTCTGATTTTGGAATTTTCAACGGATGAGGTTTAAAGATGGTCGCCCTCACCCACTCACAAAAAGAGTAACACGTACTTTAAGCATGATTACTATTCCAGATGTACCTGTCTACAAAATTCATGTGTCTATGATAATTTGAAAATAAAACCGGCTTTTTTTTGGGGAGGGGGGAGAGGGGCTATACAGGAGCCTTTTCAAAAGATAATTTTACAGCTGGATGATGTGTTTGAATATGACTATGCAGGCCTCTTAGAAATGCAGAAATATCTACATATTGTACATTGAATCCGTTTTCCTTTCTGGAGGTCGATGTTTTCATTCGGATGAAATTTTCTTATATGGCGATATAAATTAATTTTTTTCTGTGAAATGTGTGTATACGCGATCACAGTGTGTGCATAAAATTTTCACTGAATTATGCGACAAAAATAAACATTTGCAAATCGCTCTTTTTCTGTGTCCGTGACTTCATCTTTTAAATGCAGCAGCCTCAAATAACTAGCGCCAAATCCAGAGTCAAGAGATCACCAAATTCTAAGGCTGCGTACGCACGCGTATTTTGTTTACTTTTCTAGTTTTCTTGGAAAATCTTTTATTCTGAACCCATCTGCGGTTTATTCACAAAAGAATGAGGGGAATCAACAATGGGTCAGGAGATAAGGAGCTCGACTCTACTTGAAGGAAAGGTTCCTCTTTTGCCGGACATCAGTCCCTTTCCTGCTAAAGTCGTTAAAAATCAAAGACACCGCGTGGCCACAAAGAACGAAGCCGACACTGATAACAGGTAGAAGGATGGTGCGTACGCAGCTTAAGAATCAGTCCATAGCAGAAGGGAGCAATTAAAGATGATACATGGGAAAACTTACAATAGAGATTGCAACAACCCCCTCCCCTCCCCCTTCCTTTCACGAAAGTCTCAAATTCTCAGAAACGCGATTCGCTCTCTCTCTCTATCACCTCCGCTTTCTGACAACCTGTCCCTGCCACACAGAATCATACACAATCTTCCATGAGAAGTTCTTTCTTTTCCCCAAGGGTGTATTCGAAAAAATATTTTTCCACCCTTAACAGCCGAAATTTCTGAGACATTTTCAGACTCATTTTTAAAAGTAAAAAGATGAAACTTGCTGAGGTGATTTTTGAAGATGTATAAGAGGCCGTGTGATTTCATTTTTTCACTCAATTAATTAGAATTTGAGTTTTAAACAATTATTTTCTCAGTATGACCATTTTTTTCATTCCCAGATCTACCGCTTCGGAAAATTCGGTTCTAAACGTCAACTTTGACAGCATTTTTTACAACATTTTCTGCATTTATGAAAAAATCGAGAAGCATGGCACATTATGTAGTTTCTAAATAAGACAATTTCCTAGTTTGATGCAATTGAGAGCAAAAATGAATTTAAAAATGTATCAGAAAATAAGCAATTTGGATTGGAATACACCCTTAAAGACAGACAACAGAGAATTGAAATGTTACTGACGACGGGAGAGGGGACTTTTTGCAGGGTGTGTTCTTAACTTTCCAACTATTCTAAATTTTATCAACTCTTCCAAATAAGTGGGGGGGTGTTACACCCCCAACACCCCCCCGCTAGGCACGCCCCTGCGGACACATTAGCTGGTAACGGTCTGTTAAACATTTCCTGTCCAGAACGCGTTCTGTATGTACTCGTTTATGGTGATTTATACAAAGTTTTATTATTTAAAACAATTCTATTCAGAATATTTGGCATGAATTAAAAATTTCTAATTGAAAAATAAATTCTAGAAATTTCCACTTATTATACAAAGTTTTAAATTGAAAAAAAATTAAAAAAAATTATTTCGGTGAAGTGAAACACATATCGCTCTCTCTAAAACCTTAAAAACAGGGTGTCCGGGCTATAAGTATCCAAAAGTTATGGCTTATTATTACGAAACTACACATTACAATATATTGACTTCACCTCCATGGATTGGAAAACCCTCCGAGATTTTAAAACATTGAACAAAACAAAAACCTGAAACTGTGGATAAGTGGAAAAAGTGTATCAAAGAAGCAATCTGTCTAATAACTCCTGATATGTTACGAAACATTTGTGGAGAAGCGGATTATCGTTTAGACGTTTGTCGTGTTGCCAAAGTTGTACACATCGAAGTCTCTTGATATTAAAACTTTGTGAGATGCTGTTTTTATTTAAATATATTTTTTAAAAGAACCAATGGGTAGTTCCGTAAAAATAATCCATATCTTTTGGATTCTTTTAGCCCGGACACCGTGTATAATGATGTTAGTTTTTATCTCGTTAAATCTAAATTATTTTAAGACTAACGGGTATTGGATTTTGAAATGAAAATACTCAATTACTGTATTCTTCAATAATTGTAACATAATAAATACTTTTATGTTAATTTACTCATGAAAAATGTGCATTTTCGATGAGAAAATAGTTTTACCAT
This sequence comes from Maratus speciosus, assembly GCA_963932465.1. Taxonomy (NCBI): domain Eukaryota; kingdom Metazoa; phylum Arthropoda; class Arachnida; order Araneae; family Salticidae; genus Maratus; species Maratus speciosus. The sequence goes on along the minus strand of OZ010789.1, from coordinate 283,198,740 downwards.
CAATAAATATATTCCCATCTAAATAAAATAAGATTACTGAAATATTTTGGACTTCTTGAGAAAATTTAATTTGCATATGCGAAAGGAATTCCATTTCCTCAATTAACTTTAAAATTTACGTGGGCACATTTCCCTCTAAAAGCAGAATTAAAAACTGTTAATTGATTCAAAAAGTAACTTTAGATTACATGCAAGAATTTAAATCATAATTAGTCAGAGAATTAACCGGGATATTTTCTTCTATATGTGCATCTTTATGTAAACATTTTCCCGCGGAACTCTCCATTAGCGTAGATTAAACATTTAACCCATTTCCTGTTTTTTTTTTTTTTTTTTTAGTTTTGTTTTTGGGGAAACGTTAGAGTGAAAAAATAAATGTAATGTTTTTAGAGTATTTTTAGCGTGTTTTTACCTCTGTTTTGGAAGACACTCTAGAAAATAAGTTTGATTGATTCGCTTGAACCTCTCGATCGGAAATTAATTTTTTTTACTTCTTTATGATTGCATATTTTAAAAGTGTGTACACAGAAAACAAGATTCATCATAAAAAAATCGAGAAAAAAATAATTATGACACTCAATATTTTATTACTATAAGCAAACGTATCGTCGTAACATAAAAGGTTAAACGATAGAATTGAGTCTTTGAAAAAATATATATATACATACATTCTATCAATATTTTATTCAGTTTAAAACTTGAGCGAATCAATCAACTTAAGAAAACAGAGGAAAAAAAAAAACCGTCAATGTTATCGACCAAAGATTTTTTTGTGGGACAAGTGAACGAAAGCCAGTGAAAATTCAGCTGATCAGGCTAAATAAGACCACGTGATATTTATTATGATTATTTATTTATTTATTTATTTATTTATTTTGTCTGAGAGAATGAAGACATATATTCCTATTATGAGAGCAATTGTTTGGTCAATAAGAACGTTTAGACGTTAGTTGTACCTATTTTGAACTATAAAAGTACGAATTAAATAAATCAGTTTGAAATTCCTTGCTTCCATAAGAACCACTCCATAAGGGATACCTCCCTACGCCCGTGCGCCCCGATCGACGTACCGTGAACAACTTCCTTAAGAAAATAAACAGTGGTTGAATAGGTAAGTTAATTTTTATAATTTTCTAATTAAAACATACATTTATTTAAATATACAGTGTACTTGTAAACTTTTTCAACAAAATCAGACTTATGGTAGTACCTATTCTTATATCGCTTATTATTTGATATATGATGTAAAGTGTGTAATATTTCTATACAATTTTAATTAAATGAAATACGAATCTAAAATAAGAATATCATTTTTAATAAGCTACATCGCTATAAAAAGTAAATAAAATGTATTTTTTGCGTATATTGCGAAATGTAAATATTGGTTTTAAATCACTGCTGTAGCATTTAAATAACCAAAACAAATAACATTATTTTAAAATTACATAACGACGAACTGATATTGTTTATACAATGGCTTATATTCCTTCATTTAATATGAAATTTTGAGATATATCTTAAACATATATTTTTAATATTTTAAAATATACCTTTAAGGCTGTTCTTAACTGCGCTGCTCAACAAGCTCAAAAAGTTTTGACACATTTACAAATTCATTTTTTAACGGAAAGGTATAAAATTGGAAAGCCTGGCCATGGAGGCGATTTGGAATTGAACTGTTTTTTCCATTTTTTGATCCATGAGTTACCTATTGAGTTATAAAAAATTTTGATCACGTGACAAACATGTTTTTCTCCCGCTCTTGAGTCTCTTTCTTCCTTCGCGCGAAAATTCTGTTCAAAACGCTCACTTTGACATTATTTTCTGGAAGATCTATTGCGTTTGAAAAAAAATGGAAAAGACAGCTCAATGACATAGTTTCAGAACAACAACATCAGCTAGTTTCATGCATTTTCGAACAAAAATAAATTAAAACTTATGTCAGAAAGTTGCCCTTTTGGATTTGAGAACATGATTAATAGTTATCCAACTTCGAAAAAATTAGAAAAATTAATAGTAGTAAAAAATTAATTTCTATACATTCTTGTTTTTGTTTTAAATTTACGTCAATAAATAAAATATTGTAACGGTAAACAAAAATGCCTTCCCATATCGAATTTGAGTTAATTTAAAAGAGTAAATGTAAAAATATAAACCATGTCTTGCACAATATTATAAAATATATTTCAGCAGTCTAAAATTTCGTAGAAAAAGAATTAAGAAATATTTAAATTATTAGCTCTTTCAGTAAAAAATTTCTAAGTTGCAATTTATTTTATTTTATTTCATCAAAAAAAAAAAGACATTTCGTCAAGGAGAATGAAAGAGTAGAACAAAAAACATCTAGTTAAAATAAAAATACATTAATTAGTTAAAACAAATTCGATCAAGAATGAAAACCATAATTATAAAAAATAATCTTTACATTATTTCTCAAAACAGTCATCTTTTTTCACCAAGTGATGAGAAAATTTAAAAAATAATTTTCTCCCTTTTCATACTTGTATTAAAAATCTTTTTTTCTAACTAAATTTTGAAACAGCACGTTAAAGGATGAAATGAGGTTTAATGGTTATAATGGTTATATTGTTATATAGTCTGTTTTTTCTAATAGCTTGGTAGACACGTGAATAAAAAAGTTAACAAACAGTTCACTAATTATCATGCTTAATTCAGTAATAAAAACTTAGAAAAACAAATTTATGTACTTTTTTTCAATTAACATCTTATCAACGAAGTTTAAAAGGCATAACCAAGCATAAAGAGTGAAATCATGGTGTACTTTTTTTTTAATTAAAAGCTATTTACATAAGTTCGAAAAAAAAAATCTTAAAATGTTTGCAAAGAACTGCGCATTATTTGTTTTCTTTCGTCAAATATTAATATCAAAGAACACAGTTTTTATTATCCAATAACAGAGGTGTTATATGAGTTTATTTAATTAAATGCAGATGTCTTTCATTATATTCCTTATAGGTTAATATTTATAGTTTTGTTTATGGTGCAAAACATAAAAATGTCAACTATAAGGACGTAATTTTAATTTTTATAATAAAGCGTATTTTAGTCGTAATTCCTAAGTAGTTCAAATTTAAATTTCATTTATATTTTTTCAGTGAAATCTAACTTATTAACCCCTTATCTACTGACGGTACTTATAAGTACCACTCACTTTAAACTTTTATACCATAGTGAATATTACTAATATTATAATGGTACTTTGCAAAAATCGCTCTTTTAACTTCACTTTATCCGAATACATGACAGCGGTAGTTCTAGGTTTGTTATTTTAGAGAGGAATGAGGCTATCTTTGAAGCAGTCGATGTGTTTTGTGCCGACTTTTTGTACAAATTGCCACGCTCGTCTTTTCATTGCTGAAAACACAGTAAAGGATATAAGATAAGTGTTGGATTTTTTGTATGTGTTCATTATGGTCTTAGAATACAATTTGACTACATATTTTAGTTGAACGGTGTATGCATTTGATTTAACAGTTGAATTACTCGGTGGTACTTATAAGTACCGTCAGTACAATGGGTGCTGGAGAAAAACTTCTTATTTACTTTTCGTATGTATAGTTATCCATCGTTTTCATCGGATTTAAAATGCAATTACTAAAATGTAGTTCAGTAGTGATTTCCCTGGTATTTCTTTTCTGTTTCATTGTTATTTTTTATAGGAAATCGAAAAAGTTGTGGCACCGGCTGGTTTTTGCTATGATAGAAATGGCATATGTAAATTCATATACTGCATATGTGTAGATGCGAGAGAGCATGTTGTCCCTGGAATATTGACGTCGCAAAACTAAAGGACTACTAACAAGATCGAAACCTAAAAAAAAAAATAGTTTTTTTAAACCCTTTCAGGAGAAAAGCATTTTCAATTCTAAAGTGTTGAAATAAATGATTGGCACCGGAATTTGGCAAACGATTTATTTGTAAATAAGAAAAAGCCCATGTTTCATATACTTATTAAATCGAAAATATTTTCTGGTGCCAGTTGAAATAACTTGTGGGTTTTCTGTTACGATAATTTAGTCACAGTGTACTGACGGTACTTTGAAGTACCACTTTAGTTAATTACCTCTAAATAATTAAATTTCTCACGGGTGAGTATTTTTTTATGTTTATCCTTTAATTTTCATTGTAGTAACTGAAAAAAAAATTACATGAAAAAAAATGCAGTAGATCATTATGCCGTAGATAAAGGGTTAAGTGCAGTTCAGGGCTGCCAGTTTGGCCTCCAATTTTAATCCAAAATTTCAAATTCTCACCGGAAATTTCGCAAGAAGAATTTTCACTTCATTTGATCGCTAGCTGTCTCTCATTAAATAAAGTATAATATATTATTCTTTATTTTTGGTATGAAAGTGAAATTTCGGAATGAAAATGGAGGCCAAACTGGCAACTCTGGAGCAGTTGGAAGTCCCTATACCTACCATATTAATCCTTTATGTACTGAATTACGAATTCATGAAAATTTATCTTCTAAAGCAATTTTCGTAAATTTTTTAAACTATGTTAGAAGATTTACATAATCATTGAATAAATTTTAGAAGGATTAATTAAATTTGAATTTATAGGGATTCTGTGCAATGTTATAACCCTACTAAAATCTTCTAATTTAAATATTTTTCTCAGTATTTTGTAAAATTAGGAAATGTACAAATATAATGTTCGTACAGTAGAAATATTTCCGAATTGAAAAATTCTTCCGCCTTTTTTTTTTGTGGGGGGGGGGGGCAACGCCAAGAAAGCTGAAAAGATCCATAAACAAAAGGAATCATCCTTTTGAAAATATTTTCGTTTTGTGTAACCAATAATGCTTTTGGAACAAGATAAAGTAATGCATCTATAACTCATTCTAAACTGTATTACTACTAATCGATGTTTTAAATTAATTTTATAACAAGTTATTTTAATGGTACCTATAAGTACCGTCAGTTGATAAAGGGTTAAATTAATGCCCTTTTTCTCAGAAACTACCAAAGATATTTACTCGAAAATTTTTATATACATAATACGAATAATTCCTAATAAAGTGAAATCAACTTTATAAATAGATATTCTCTTTTTTTTTTTTATCTGCAATAAAGACCAATTTTAAAAACCAAAAAACTTACATTTTTCCAAAGGAAAACCTTTTTATACAATTTTTATACAAATGTTTTTAACAAAAGTTCTCTTCAGATTGATGAGAGATATGTGTGAAATATGCTTGCAAGATTGAAAACTAAAATATTTAGTAGTTTCTATAAAAAAAATACATCGAAGATCAAAAAGTATTTTGAGAAAATTGAGTTAAAAGTTTATATTGTTTGTCGTAGAAACAAAAGTAATATACCATTCGAAAGGGGACATATAAAGGATTCAAAATATTTAAAAAATATTTTAAAAAAAACGACTTTTTTTACGAATTTGACTTTTAACTACCCTTAAGCAAAATAACAAATATGCCACATATTAAGTCTTTTTACTATCTCTTTTTCGTTTATATTTATATGAAAGTTCAAATCCAAAAGTTAACTGTCAATATAGTTATAATTGTCTTAAAAAGAAAATTTGTTAAAAAATATTGATTCTTTCCCTGATAGTTGTTTTCTCCTAACATATTTGCTGCTTTTCGGCATTTCTTTTTCATGATTAAATGAGCATTCTGGAAGAAAAAAAAATCACGTTTGAAGTGAAACACGATTGTTTTATTATGCTTATATTAGGTGTAGCGGAAAGTTCAGTCCGATGATGCTATTCCACGCCAACTTTTTTTTTTTTTTTTTTTTTATTCAGATTTCTTTACTGGCACCACTTTCTTGAAATGGTAAATTTCCAGTTTCTTTTACAAATATTAAAAAAAGGGGAATTTTACCATTTCAAAAAAGTGGTGCCAATGAAGAAATCTGAATTTCTAAAAAGTAGGGGTGAAATAACATTATCCAGGACTCGCACCGTTCCTAAAATTTTCGCACTTTGCTACCAGTATTTTAAATAAGAATTCTTCGTCTTAAATTCCCTTAATGTTTATAATAGAATTACACAACACAGATTATCGTTTTAATTTAGTGGTAGTAAAGTGCGAAAATATTAGGAACGCTGCGAGCCCTGCATTATCGTACAAAACTTTCCGGAAGACCTAATACGTTGAGATGGCGTTATAGAGGTTTCACGGAATAAACGGAGCATAGGCTGCTATTGCGTGATCATTTCAGTAGCGTGTGGTAGGAAAGTTTTTTCTGAAGTAAGGGAATATTGCACTAAGGCCCTACACTAGACACGCGAAAAGACTCGGAAGCTGATATTAATCATATAAGGAAATTAATTAAATTGTTTTGCTCGTATTTTAATATTTTTAGATGCGTCCGTAATTATATAAATACGTAGCACCTATTGTCAGTCATCATCTGGTGCGTCCGTGTGTCTGCCCGCATAAAACAAAGCAAAAATTACCCAATCGATTGTTTCGAAATTGAATATATATAATCGTCGCAGGTTTTTGTCGGGACATTTCAATTTCTATGAAAATCGAATCAAAACTTAAAAAGGTATTAAAAAATGTTTTCTTTTTTTCTATTAAATCCTTTTATACGCAGTTAAATCAATGATATCCTATGATAGGTTTTGTTTCTAGGTTGCCATGGTGATGACGTCCTATTTAAAATGGAATCATATTACTTCCATATTACTGAATTAAAGATATAAAATCGTAATAAAATTTGGGTTCATGCATTTTGCATAGAGTGCAACAGCTGTTGCACCAAGATCCGAATATTTATAAAACTAGTCATAGCACGAACGCAACTAATTTGCCACGTTTAACGTATAATTTTCGATTTGTTTTGCAAAGGACTGGTAAGGACGATCTCTAATAGGAATAGTTTTTATTTTTAAGATTTTGGTTCCATATTTAAAAAAAAAAACTTTCTCTTTTGAAACCGGTTCTAAATATGAAACTATCCAAAAAAAAAAAAAAAAAACTGTAACCGAAATCGAAAAGTAAAAACTAGCCCGGTTGGAGGTAGATTTCATCTATTGCATGCAAAAACAATCATTTAAAAATATTAAATTGCAATCGAGATTTTTGAAAACAACGTTCTCATAGACTTAACAATAGCATTCGCGATTCTTCTCTTGAGTAGTGTGCTTTTAGCTTTAGCTGACTAGTAGTGCTTTTAGGTGTAAATAGAGGGGTGAACTCTGTGGCAAAAAATGTACTACCATGTTTGGCTGTGCTGAACACCATACAGTAAGCGAAGTTGTCCGATTAGTTTCTGTAATGAAGCTGGCTGTCCAAAATGTCTATATGGAATGGTGTACTACAGGTGGCCTCCTGAATACTAGGCCTGAGAATGGAGTTAAGAATAAAGAGGACGAGACATGTAGTGTATTGTCTACCAGTTGCCAGTGAAGTAACTGAGGAGGTTGTCACAAAATGGCGACTGATTCTTTTAATCGAATCAACATGTTGATCCAATTAAAAAAATCAGCCATCGCTGGCGGAAACTTCTCTTCAGTAAGTTTGAATAGAAAATTTCGCCTTATTCATGGAATTTATTTTCTCGCAAATATGATAAAAATTTCTGTTTGTTTTTACTAGTGTCAGTTTGGTTCAGTGTAATAATACACTGCTCAAAACAATTAGGGGAGCACATGTTTTTAACTAAATTACGCAAATATTTACACCGATAAGTAACGTAAAATAAAACATCCATAATTTAAAGTGCTGTAGAAAACAGATAAAGAAAAATTCACATGTAAATTAAAGTTTATGCCGTCAAAAACTAGAAAAAGGAGATAAGTGCAGAAATCGGGATTTTGCAGAAACGTCTGTTTCACTGCCTCAATTGTAAAATTCAATTGCTCAGCTTGTGTTTTGAGAGAGGGTGGCTTGAAAATGTTACAACAACATCATTTACCGCAATCCATGGCTTAGCGTGTTGTCGGGACAGTTGAATTTGGGGAAACAAAACGAAGTGTAGTGGACGCTGTTGGAGTCGCAAGAAGTGTCCATGAAATGCTGTGGAATCGATTCCAAGACACATGGAATGGTAGTGAAGGGTCGAAAATGTGCTAACACAGAAACTGATGACCGATATATCCTGTTAACAGCTCGTCGAGAAGGAACAGGCAATGCTACTCAGCTGCAAACACAGTTGTTCTTGGCCACAGGACGGAGGGTGTGCAGCCAAACACTCCGAAATAGGCTTAATCAGGGTAGTCTCTATGCACGTAAGCCAATGGTCCGTATTCCGTTGATCTCAAGCCATCGTGCGGCCCAAAGAAGGTGGGGAACTGAACATCGAGTTTGGAGGCAATGTTGTTGATGTCAAATTCTGTTTACAGACGAGTCGATATTCAGTCTGGATGTGACATCTGATGTGTTTTGACATGGAGAGAAAGAGGCACTCAAAATAAGCCCACATTCTTCCGTGAAAGATCACATTACAGACGAGATGGGTTGATGCTATGGGCTGGAATCAGCATAGGTGGACGTACGGACCTGCATATCATTCGGAATGGCACTTTGACGGTCCGAAGTAATATAGACGAGATACTGAGACCTTATGTTGTATTTTATGTTGCAGTAATTAGTGATTTCTTTTTTCCATGCATGATAATGCCAGATTTCATACAGTTCGTCTTGTGGAAAACATGCTCGAAACTAAAACAATACAGCGTATGGAATGACCAGCATGCTCTCCTGACCTAAATCCGAGCATGTTTGGGACATACTCTGACGACGCATTGCTGCGAGACCGAGGCCTACTTTTACTGTCCGCGACTTGGAGATTGCCATTCTTGAGCAGTGGAACAGTATTCCCCAAAGTCTTATCGATAACCTCATCGCATCCTTGGAAAACAGGTGTGCAGCAGTCTTAGCTGTTCGAGGAGACCACACGCCTTATTAAAAATCTTGCATCATTTCTAAACAGTACTTTTTTTTTTTACCATTTACATGAAACCAAATTGTTGACCTAAACCATCTTTTCATGTTCTTTTCATCTTTTCAAAGAATAAAAGCTCCCTTACAAATTTTTTTGCGTCTTTTTTCTGTATTGTGCTTTGATACACGTGTACTGTCCATTTTATGCCCATACATGGGTATCTTGCACTGTTCTCTTCACTTTTTTCTTGCTCCCCTAATTTTTTTGAGCAGTGTAGTTTTTACTGAAATTGATAGGAGGTATTCTAGGTTGTCACAATATGGCGAAAACGCAGGGCCTGACTACCGCCAAAGTAAACTTCCACCAGTAAAAATAAAGATCTGTTTTTAGCTATAATTATGACTGAAATACTACCTTAAAAATGTTTGAAATAAGGAGAAATTTTTAATTTAAATTTACTGGCAGAAGTTTGCCCTGGTGGTAGTGAGCCACTGCGAGCTCGGTTACAGATGAAATTTAACCATTTTGAGGATACATTAATTCCTCTTTATTGATAGTTTCGTGCCTCCAAGCTCTGGTTTGTAAAAGATCCTAACTTAGACTGACAAGAACAAGTATCAAATCTCTTCGATAACAGTCGGTGAGACATCCGACGGGAGCTCTAATCGGGGAATTAAGGTTTCGAGCTTGTTTCCGATCGAACATTGCGAAAGGAACAGCTCAAATGAAGTACCACATAGCACATGAAAACGCACGTCTGAAATGGGCCAATACACCAAACTAGAGGTCTGCACGGCCCCGGGCTTGGCCCGAGGCCCGTACCCGGCCCGGCCGGCGGACTGAAGGCGAATTTTCAAACGGGCCGGGCCGGCAAAATTAGGACAATTTTTTCAACGGACCGGGGCGACAGACAAAATAAACGGGCCGGGCCGGGCCGATAAAAAAAATTAATCGGGCCTATCGGCCCGATATAAGAATTTAAGCGAAGCAGATAAAATACGAGCCATTTTCAATGAATATGATTTTCACGAGACGTATAATCGTGCGTCACGAGCCGATGCGAGTTTAACAACATCAATACAGAAATGTAACAAGTCCGTCGAAGAGATCGGCATCGTACAGTTACAAGATGTCTGATTCTGAGTTTAATTTTTTTCAGCAGACTCGTGCGGGACGGAACTGGTCTTAATCGGTCTCAGGATGTGTAGGACAGTCATAATGTTTTGTAGTATTTGTAGTGATAATGAACTTCTCTTGACAGTATCTTTGGAAATATGCCTTAAGGTGGTTCTCATATTCACTGCTCAAGAATGCGAAACTTTCAGACACATTTTCTGACTCATTTTTAACTATAAAGGCACAAAATTGACAGGCCTGATTGTTCTAGGCATTTGGAAACGAATAGCTTTTCCATATTTGATAAATTACTTACAGAGATAACAGAGATTCTTGTCATGTGACTGTACGTTCTTCTCCTTTCCTGTGCTATCGCTTCCGGAAATTCGATTTAAAACGCTAACTTTGGCAGTATTTTCAAAAAGATATATTGCTTTTAACTATGAAAAATAAACCGACATTTACATAGCTTCTGGATAAGATTACCTGCCAATCTTACGCGTTTCCGAAAAGAAATGAATTCATAAATGTGTCGAAATACAGCTCCTTTGGATTTGAGAAAAGCTTTAAAAATGAGAAAAATATTTTCAGAAATCTACTTTTTATTATACAGCTTCAAAAGTTATCATATTTTTAATCTTTTATTCTGAACTACATTAATCTTTTAATGAATCGTTATTTGAATTTTGAAATGTTTGTAGACACGATGACTAAAACACTGTAAGTAATCCTTAATGTTTACTATTGTGTGTTTTCTGTTTTGCGAACATCATAGTAATCTAAAATATACTGTAAAATGTTCCCATAGATATGTATGTAGTATTCATTAAAATAATCTTAATTGTATGTTGAGAAAAAAACGGATTTTTTTGTAGAAATTATGTCGGGCCGGCCCGAGAACTGTAAAAATGCAAACGGGCCGGGACGGGCTCGGGCCGAACTTTCAATTTTTATACCGGGCCTGGCCAAGAGAGCTTTCGTTCAGGCTGGGCCGTGCCCGGGCCTGGAAATTCAGGCCCGTGCAGACTTCTACACCGAACATGGATAATAGCTGATTGGACCTTCCTTATGGACCTGACCAATCTTACTTCCTAGCTGTTTTTCATCTGCATTCCTGAGACTCGCCCTTTGTCGCGTTAGAGCCTTTGTCGAGCTCCTGGCAGTCCTAGCGCCCCTTATCGTGCTGGAGCAGGTCTCCGGCGCACATACCATCTGGACGATGTGGTTCGGAATCATGATACAATCCTCAAATTTCTTTTTTGAATTATGGACTTTTATCTCTAGGATCAACCCACCGCTGCCTGTCGCGTAGGAGCTTTGTGCTCCAGCGGCTAGTTTTTATGTATATCTATGTGTTAATGTAATTTTTTTCCCTCGTTGGCATGTGCCTTTTGTCCGAGGACTGGAACTATGTGTAGTGAATCTCCGCATGTCGGGGAACTTACCGGGTGGAGCAAATAAGGTCTGCACCAGATCCTAGTGATCTGGTAATCTTGCTCCACTTAGGCATAAAAAAAATAGCTGATTGGAAGCGCGCAACGTGTATTCGTGGGCAAGGGAATACTAGGCCTGAGCGCTGACACAAAAATGGCGGCGTCCGAAGGCGGATTTTTTTTAAGCGTAGGCACTGTCCCTTAAATGTAGACACCGATATTTTATAAAAGATTTCTCTGACTTGTTTAATATCAGAAAAATAAAGCGGGAAAAACTTAAAAAAAGTTATTGGCATGAATATTTATGGGACCGTACACACGCTGGAAAAAATACGCCTTCGCAGCCGCCATTTTTTTGTCAGCGCTAAGGATTAGTATTCAAGAGGCGGTGGCAAGGGTGTAGAACTCGTGAAAGGCGTCTAAATGGCTTGATATTTCTCAATTTTATGTTGTTAAAGATACAGTATGCGAATAGGAAGTCAGAATCGGCAAATGTCTTTGTCTTTAATAAAATGGAGAAAATCTTAAACTTGGAAATTTCAAAATTGGACTACAAAACCAACTTCGAACGAATTAAAGACTTTAATTCTTTATGATTCAACACGTCCGTTTTGTAAATATTTACTCAGATGTTAGAAAACATTATTTTAAGCATGCAAAAAATAAGAGGAAATATTTTATGGGCTAAAATGTATTTTATCCACACCTGATATTAACTGAAATTTACATACTTCTCATAAAATTGTCAATTTTTTTAACAAAAAATTTCAAAGTATACGAAATTACCCTTGTAAAAAATCTCTTTTTGTATGTCTGCTTTGCGTTTTTAATTTTACTAAATTTACGAAGGTCATTATAGCGGTATTAAAACGAAACTGCTCAAATGATAAATAAATCTTTGGCATGAAAATTTATCTCAGTATCGCTGTCTGTGGAGATTCTGTGAGCAACTGATATTAACTGTTGTGTTGGGAGATATCAACAGTAAATAAAATCATATTTTGAAGCCCGGTGTATAAGTAACATAGACTTCGGGGTATGATCCATATTTGCAATGCGGTGATACAAAGGGTTAGACATAATTGTTGAGCTTTCGAGGCCGGGCTGATCGCGGCGGATGGGATTATTATAAACTTCTCTCACCCAATACCTAAAGAAAAAGTTAAAACAGTCCCGAAATAATTCGTAACTTTTTTTCAGTAGCTTATTTTTAAAAATTACATCTAAAAACACATATTTTGATAAACAAAAGTTAAAAAATGCTACATGAAACACGTTTTAGAACTCCATTGTATTTGACTGGCTGACGTAGACAGACAAAAAGAAACATAAATTAAAGATATTGACAAAACCTCAAAATTATACAAAATTTAATTAAATGGATTGGTTTATTCAAGGTAAATGTTGTATTTTTGTTCCGTTTATCGATTTCTCATAAACCCTGTAATGTACAAAACACGTTTATCCACTTTTTTCAGACATTTGTTTTTTTAAATTTTGGCCAGTGTCGCTTATTTGGCATGGCGCTTATTAAATTCAAGCGGCAGTGTATGAAGGCCGCCCAAAGCCCGGAATTGACGGAAAGCGCGGTTCAACCGGAAGTGATCTTCTGATGGTTTCGGCGTGTTTACCGTACCGTTATCATGTTCCTTTTTACCGATTTCTCATAAACCCTGGAATGTACAGAACACGTTCATCTACTTTTGTCAGACATTTTTTTTTTTTAAATTTTGGCCATTGTCGCTTATTTGGGCCATTTTGTCTCATTGTCCGATGGCCAAATGAGGCATTCAAGCGGCAGTGTGTGAAGTCTGTAATTCAACCGCAAGTGATCCTCTGATGGTTTTGGTGTGTTTGTCGTACTATGACTGACCACTGATTAAGCTGACTTTTATCATAAAGCAGGGTTTTAATATGTACATTCTCGTTAATAAGTTGTTACCTTTTATTTAATGTCTTGATAAGTATAACAACCAACATCTAAGATGTCACCAGCCTTGTTCGCGGTGTTAGATGCATAAACGTGACTGGTTTGATGAACACTCACAGACACTATAGAATCTCAACTGTCTCATAGAATCACCTGATATTTACCCCATACAAAATCTGGCTGACATTGCGAAAAAAATGCCGACATCAACATACAGAGCATGCAACTGAAATATTGTTTTTTAAACAATTGGCAACAGCGACAAAAAGACTACAAAAGTAACTAAAACATGTAAAAAATGACTAAAACACGATTTAAAGTGATATGAAACCTATTTAACCCCTTAAGGGGCACCGGTATATATGATATGCCACCTACGATTAATGAAGTTTTACACCAGAAAAATTTTATTAAATTTTACTTTTCTAACTTTGGTGGAAAAAAGCTGTAAAATTGCTTTTACTTATTTTGAAATCGAATTTTTCAAAGATTCCGGTAGGAATTCAGCATTTCACAAACGTAATCGCTTGCCCTCAAGGGGTTAACAATGGCATACATATATTTCGAATTAAAAATGTATTTCTTAAACATCCAAATTTAAAAATATGTATTTTAATGAAGAATGCCTCCTCACTGGCAGCAATAGTAATTAATTTTTATAATTATCAATAATGTCTATATTTTTAAGCACGCACAAAACCATATGAGTGCATACTAGACGTGAATATGGACTTTTCTTCCAGAGTCCAAGGATTTGAAATCCGAACCCGAAAATTTTTCTGGCATTAGAATTCGACCCTGATAAATAACGTATGAAGTAGAAAATTATTAATAACATTTTAAAGTGATTTGAAGATTAATTTTCTGATTTAAATCTCTTCTTAGATTGAAATAAGTGTTAATCTTAACCCTAGAACTACCGAAAATTTTACTCAAGTTTTATAAAAATATTGCACATCAGAATTCTTATTTAAAACTATGGAACTTATTTACTTAAATCATTATTGTCTGGTTTACACATTTAGTTTATTTTAAAGAAATTTCTGGTTAGAATAAATATTTCGAATGTACCCATCGGGCCCATTGGACCCGTGTGGTAGACGGAGGGTTAAATACTCCCTCACGACTACGTTTTCGGATTTTTCATGACCCTGAAAACTCTTCCATTTACATGCTCTCTACTGTCGCCAAATATCTCTAAAAGTCACAATTCTCATTCTTTTAAAATATCATTGCAAAACTATGACAGAAAGGCATGCGTTTTATTTTCTGGTAATTTTAGAAAAGAACTTAAAAAGGAAAACGAGGACACTCTTGAAGTATTTTCTCACGGCTTTATTTTACAAACACTGACTTCATAATCAGACATTAGTATTTCTTCTTGTATCACATCAGTAATAATTCATTTCTTTTTCAAACTGATTTTTAAAGGCTTGTAAAGCATTTTTAAATACTTAGAGTGCATTCTTGAATCTCAAGTATCAATGGAGCGAAAAGTAAAAACCCAGGAACAAGTCGTACCTTTTTTTCTATTGCTGTCTTTTTAAAAATTACATCTATAAACACGTATTTTGTTAAACAAAAGATAAAAAAACGTTACATAAAACACGTTTTAGAACTCCGTTGTATTTGACTGACTGGCGTAGAAGGACAAAAAGAAATATGAATTAAACATATTGACAAAACCTCAAAATTATACAAAATTCAATTAGATGGATTGGTTTATTAAAGATAAATGTTATATTTTTGACAATTTCTCATAAACCCTGGAATGTACAGAACACGTTCATCTACTTTTGTCAGACATTTGTTCTTTAAATTTTAGCCAGTGTCGCTTATTTGGGCCATTTCGCCCCATTGTCCGACGGCCAATATCAATATTTTTTTTTATTTTTACAGCTTGCGAATAAATAAATCTTCACTTTGATCCAGATCCCTGAGACTAGTATGAATATCGATCACGTGAATACCAGTTTTGATAATGGAGTTATGAATAAAGAGGAGGAGATAGATAGTGTAGAGTCTACCTGTTGCAAGTGAAGTAAGAGAAGAGGTTGTCAGAAGATGGCGGCTGTCTTTTTACATCGGATAAACGGTTTCTCATTACCGCTAATGGAGTTATGAATAAAGAGGAGGAGACATATAGTGTACTGTATACCATCTGCGAGTGAAGTAACTGAGGAGGTTGTCACAAGATGGCGGCTGTTTTTTTACATCGGATAAACGGTTTCTCATTACCGCTAATGGAGTTATGAATAAAGAGGAGGAGACATATAGTGTACTGTATACCATCTGCGAGTGAAGTAACTGAGGAGGTTGTCAGAAGATGGCGGCTGCTTTTTTTACATCGGATAAACGGTCTCTCATTACCGCTAATGGAGTTATGAATAAAGAGGAGGAGACATATAGTGTACTGTATACCATCTGCGAGTGAAGTAACTGAGGAGGTTGTCAGAAGATGGCGGCTGCTTTTTTTTTTAAATCGGATCTTCAGTTTCTGGTTACAGCCAGGGAAAACGTCCCACCAGTAAAATTAAATAGAAAATTTCATCTTAATTATGAGTCTTATTCAGGGAAATTTTTCTCAAAAATGTCGTAAAAATTTTTATTTGTTATTACTGGTGTCAGTATGCCTTGTAAAACTGTCAGTTTGTTTCCCTGGTTGTCACAATATGGCGGAAACGCTGGGCAAAAATACCACGAAACTAAACTCCTACCAGTAAAGATGAAAATCTGTTCCCACCATTATTTATGACTGAAATTTTGTAATAATAAGGCGTTTAAATAAATTGAAAATTTCTATAAAAATCTACTGGTGGAAATTTTCACCGGCGGTAAACAACTGCTGCGATAGCGGTTACAGTTGAAGCTTCATTATTTTAAAGATATGTCAGTTCCTCCTTATTAACACTAGAACGGCGGGAAATTTTGCTCAAGTTTTATAAAAAATATTTCACATCAGAATTTTTATTTAGAACTATTAAACTTATTTATTTAAGTTATTTTTGTGCAGTATATATTAATCTTATATTATGAAAAAAATTCTGGTTCGAATCGAAATGTATTCATTCGGCAAGGGTCAAAATGACCCCTCGCCGCCGTTCTAGTGTTAATAGTTCCACCAGTAAAATTGGGATATATCAATTCACATTACTTTAGTGGCTTATTCATGAAAAATTTCTCTCATAAATACGATAAAAATTTTCTATTATTTTTTACTGGTGGGAGTTGGTCCGGGTATTAAAATCTCTTTCACTAAGACTGACAGGCAGTTGTCTAGGTTTTCACAATATGGCTGAAACACAGGGCCTGACTACCGTTGAAGTTAATATTCCACCAGTAAAAAGGAATATCTGTTTTTGGCCATAATTATGACTGAAATTTTGTCTTAAAAAGGCGTTTAAATAAGGTCAGGATTCGTACGCATCAGGGTTTTTCATGGGATTTTTGACATTTTAGTACCAGATATTTCGTAAAGTGTTCGCTGTATCTAAAGTTAGAATTTTATTTCATTAAATAAGCCAAATATTACTTTACGAAAATACTGGTATAAAGTCTTTCAAAGTCCTTGAAGCATACGAACCCTGCAAGAATGCAACTGTAATATAGCTTTAAAAAAAAGACTTCAGTGATAAAACGACTAGAAAAGTTACAATAAAAAAAGAAAATTGCCCAGTTACACTGATGGCATTGAGCTCGCAGGCTATTCACAATAATTGTATATTATACTCTTCAAATATTGCTTTATGAAAATTCTTGTAACAGCTCTTTGAAAGTCCTTGAAGCGTATGAAACCTGAAGGTGCACAATAATGTGCACGAGCTCGTTTCGGGCTCGGGCTTGAAGTTATGAATAAAGAGGAGGGGGCATAAAGTATACTATCTATGAGTTGGGAGTGAAGTAACTGAGGAGGTTGTCACAAGATGGTGGCCGCTTTTTTTAAATCGGATCTACAGTTTCTGAATACCGACGGATCAAGCTTTCCACCAGCAAAATTCAATATAATCTTTTTTCTTATTTAAGCCTTTATTCATGGAAATATATTCTTACAAATATGATAAAACTTCTATTTGTTTTTGCCGGTGTCAGTTTGCCTGATAAAATAGCCAGTTTGATTCGCCGGTTGTCACAATATGGTGGAAACGCAGAGACTGACTACCGTAAAAGTAAACTCCCTCCAGTAAAAATGAAAATCTATTTCTGCCATTATTTATGACGGAAATTTTGTATTGATAAGGTTTTTTTTTAAATAGGGAAAAAGTTTCTATATAGATTTACTGGTGGAACTTTCCACCGGAGGTAATCAGCGCTTGAGATAGCGGTTACAGTTGAAGCTTCACTATTTTGAGGCTATGTCAGTTCCTCTTTATTAATTGTTCCATGCTCGGGCTGAGCCCGATAATACCAGTTTTGATAGTGTAATTCCGATATCGGTACAAATCTGGTTTGCCAGTTTTGCCTCTACTTTTAATTTAAAAACTTCGAATTTACATCGGAAATTCTGAAACTAGAATTTTTACTTTAGGTAATCACGAAACGTCTGTCATTAATTAACTAAAACTACTATGCAAAATTTCTGGCGTGAATGTAAGGTTTGAGGAAAAAAGGCCAAATCTGGCAACCCTGGTACAAATGGTGATATAGCTCGAGATAACTTTATATAAATGTAGAAGAAACTGTTTTGGTGCGAATATTTCCAAATCCAATACTTTCTAAAAAATTTCACTTTATTCACATTTTATGATTAAAAATGATTGAACTAGTTAGTCTTGGTGACTTTATCACAATTAGTCAGAAAAAGTGACTAAAAGGGAGAAAAATAGCGCACTTGAATCCCTGATATCCCCGCAATTCGGGGCGTTATTTCATCTACTCAAGAACGAGTGGCGCCTTTCCAGTACATCTTTGTAGAATACATATCTCTACGAACACAGACAGATATCAAGTCCCAAAGAGGTGTTACATTCAGGGCTGCCACAGGCGACTATTTTTTCTTTATTCTATCTCATCCCACTTTCTCAAAACAAAAATTGTTGACATACTGTTCAGAAACATTTGCAAGAGAAATTAATATATCATTTTTATTTTAAACATAGTGGTGCGAATAGAAAAAAAAGTCGCCTGTGGCATTCCTGTACATTGTATTAGAGAGATATCTCGAAGGAGTGACTAAATTTTTGTCCGTTGTGCTTCTATTGGAAAACGCCGAAGTAAGGGGCATCTAAGGGTAGTAAAGTGTGTGGCGTCGATTTCAGATGCTTCTGTGATGCATTCAACTTTACGTTCAGACGAAGATTATGATGTCAGCCATTGAGGTAGATCCATTGGGATAAAAGTTTAGTAAGAACTTTAGATTTGGCATAGTAACTACTGGAAAGAATTTAAGGGTAGTGAAAAAATAAAAAAGTAAAATTAGTGTATATTAATAAAATTAAGAAGTAAAATTAATAAAAATTTAATAAAGGAAAATAAAGAAAAAGTCTTAGAGAGAGAAAATAATAACGTTAAGCACAAGTTCAAAACAAGGTCGAGGTACAGATTATGTAAAAAGGAAGTTGCAAAATCCACAGGATGAAATACAATGGCGATTTTCAGAGCCGGTTTATTCTTGTTGCAATATTGCAAGGACGTGAGTTTCAAAACTTAAAAAATGAGATTTTCTCTATCAATCTCTTCTATCGGTAAACCTGTACCGAAAAACCACTGCAACTTGCAAAAAAGTTAGTTTTATCCTGTATTTCTGGCATTCTAAATTCTTGATTTACAATGAAAGCAATTGACGCAGTTACAGGTTTTTCGCGATTTCCTAAATTTTGGTTTTCTAGACAAGGCGAGTTTTGAAACTCATGTCCTCTTATATATCATCATCCATAATCAGAGAATATTCAGGTCGCTTTTTATGACACGGTTCGATTTCATCGTAATCCGGTAGATCTGTGATAATTTGGCCGGAGAGATTATAAAAATTAAAAAAAAAAGATTCGATTACTATTTCTCTGAAAGTGGTAATTTGGAGATCTATCCTGATGGCATAGATGCCAACTCTTCCGCTTTGTTTGTGCCTCAAGAATTTAATAGACATTTTTCCTTTATTTAATCGGCAGATTACGGCAATTTAAGAAAGTAAAATTTACTGCAAAACTTTAAAAAATTTAAGAGTTGGAGCTTGCTGATAGTGGAATTTCTTAATTATTGGAAGCATTTCTAATATTTCCACGATTATTGTTGTGCTGTTTGATTACCCATACTTGCTGCGAAGGTGAAGCTCTAGATCGAAGATACTTAAGTTATAATAGGCAAAATTTAAGCATTTTAATAAAGAATTTTGAATTTTGTTATAAATAGCTGGAGCTGGGCTGCCACAGAATACTATTTTTTAATTCTATTTTGCATCACTTTTTTAAAACCAAAATCTTTTACATATGCTTCGACAACGTTTTCAATTGAAATATACTAAAAAATGTATTTCTTAAAAATAGAGGTGAGAATATAATATAAAAATGGTCGCATGTGGCAGCCCTGCTAGAGGGCTGCGAGCTGTAGAAGCCTCGCCAACTTTCCACATGACAGTTCGTATTTCTAAGTCAATATTTGTTCAAAGATTACCCGAAGATACTTAATATTATCACACAAAAAATAGTATTGTTATTGATAGTTTTCCGACTAGAATAAGAAAGTTTTCTCTAAAAATAGACAACAGCGGTTATATATTCGTCTATTTTCACGCGCAGCACATTGCACCAGTTTACGAAATCGTCGAAGTTTGTTTGTATGTTTTTTGTCTTTTATACTGCATATGCAGTTTTTTGTATTGTGTAAATGCATGAATTCTGCATGGAGGAAAAGAAATAACCAAAGATTTTAAATCTGAAATAGTGATTCCATATTCTTTGAAAATTGCAATGAAGGTACGCAGATTGAAATCATTAACGCTTTTTAAAAAGAGCCTTTTTTTTATTTTCACCACAAAAATTTAATCGAATATTTTGCTTTCTTAACAATTGCAAAAAATATGTAGTCTTGGTTAATATAAATTCTTTCTAATACTTCATAACAATTTTTAATAAATTCGTTCGTTGAGTCAAAGTGAAAGTTTTAAATAATATTAATAGCATTCTTCAAAGCATGAATGTGTTATACTGAAAGTCCCAAATGTGATTATACGACATGTAATAAATTCCCTGGCTGAACCTAAATGAAAACCATTAATATTAATAATAGCATGCTTCCAAAGATGAATGTCCTTTCCAGTCACAAATGCAATTAACATTCAGCCTTAAATATTGAATACTAATTCAAAATTAAACTACGCCTTTAGCTTAATATGTAATGAAGTACTGGACCATAAATAAACATGCCAAAATTGCATTTGCTCTGAGATATATAAAGTGAAATATGTAAATGATGACCATGCATTTCAGCGGTTTTGAAAATGTAACACTTACTATATCAGATTTTTCATCATTATGATAAAATGCTTAGTTTTTAAAAACATCTGTATATTATATGGAAAGACACAGTCTTTTGTGCGAAATTCACTGTTGTTTTATTGATTATAATTTATTGTTAAATTCAACGTACATGTGATATTCATTTCTCAAAGATAAATATGTTTTTAGCTTGTTATGCTATTTCATTAACCAAGATAAGTGTGTTGCAGTTTAATAATAACAAAGGGTTAACACCTACTAAATATTTAGTAAATATATTAATAAATAATAAACATCATAATTACATTAAGCGACTGCATAGTTGCATATCTCCTAATTTTTTTAATACCAGTACACTCTTACAAAAATGTTCGCTACAGTTGTTTGCAGAAATTCTGCGATTGTATAAAACAAGTACTTTTGTATAAAAATATTGGTATTAAAAAATTGGGAGGTTGGAAACCGTGTAGCTAATTCAAGATCAACACTTAGACTCGTCAATTTCACACATAGATTTTCTTTTCCTACATTGTGTTTCACTATAAAATGTAAACAACTTAAATCACTTAAACTTTTTTTCTGAGTTCTGATTCGAAATGAATAATAAACAAATGGATAAATGGTTAAATTAATTATGTGAAAAATGTGCCGTGTCATACAATTTTCAAAGAATTATTCAACACTTTCTTTTCATATTTCGTGTTTTGAAAACATTTCTGAAATTTTCAAAGGGAAGATATTCCTTTTCAAAAAGTTTTAGCGTCTTTAATTTTTTTTTTCGTTTGTCATAAACCAACCTTGATGCTTGTTTTTCATATAAAATCTCAAAAAGAAAAAAAAAAAACTTTGATTGGTAATATCTATTTTAAAACACAAGAGGAAAACAAAATAACTTTGAAAATCAAAAACAGAAATAGTGTTTAATTTAGTTCGCTAGAATTAAACTTTTTTTAATCATATGTATTAAATTCCAATATATATATCTATGTATTAAATTCTAATATATATTTAAAAATATTCCTTTTATAATTTTTCGGTCTGAAATATTATATTTTATGACTGTTCATAGATATGTTTTTAATATAATAACTGAAATTCTTTTATCAAATGCCATGCATCTCACACTGGAATGCCAAAAGTTATTCAAAACGTCAAACACACTTTTCCTCAGAGGTTACAAAAAATGCATGTTTTAATTAAATTTGAATTGGCATTTTGGATGTTTAACAAACTTCAAAGTTAAAACAAATGTTGTAACAAGCCTGTAGTCTCCTATTTGTGTAACGTTACTTATTATGTATCAAAAAATTTGATTTTCTCTTGTATATTTTTAATGTTCTGATTTGTTTAATTATCTACTTTTTATTAACATCTTATGCGCGAAAAATGAAAGTTCTATTTACATAGAATGGGAGTAAAAATTAGTGCTCGAACGGTTCTTTTTAACCTTCCGTCTACCAGACGGGTCCATTGGACCCGACATGTACATTCAAAATATTTATTCAAACCAGAAATTTCTTCAAAACAAATTAAATGTATAAATCAGACAATAATAAGTTAAATAAACAAATTAAATAGTTTTAAGTAAAAATTCTGGTGTAGAATGTTTTTATAAAACTTGAGTAAAATTTCCGGTAGTTCTAGGGTTAAAGAAATAAACATGAGACGAAATCCAATCCTATGTGCGTACCATGGAACTATTAATGAAGAGAAATTGAAATATTCTTAAAATGGTGAAACTTCAACTGCAGCCGGTTTCGGGCTGGCTCATTACCGCCAGGGCAAAATTCCACCAGTAAATTTGGATAAAATTTTTTTCATTACTTAAAAACGATTGATGCAGAATTTCAATCAACCTTATTGCCAAAAACATATATTTATTTTTACTGATGGCAGTTTACTTCGGCGATAGTCAGACCCTGCTTTTCCAACATATTGTGGCAACCTCCTGATAGTGTCATATTTGCATAGGAAAAAACTTCCATTTCTTTTGTCAGTTTGATATGGCTTGTTGTGTGCTTTTCCTCCGAGATCACTTTTTTAAAAAGTTACAATTTCTTTGGTGATCTTTTCTAGTAAAATATGCAGAGAATGACTATAGATTTCCGCACACTGTAAGAATGGACAATTTCACAATATTAAATAGTATTAAATAGTCACAATATTATGCATGTTTTCGTAACTGAAATCTGATTTTGAGTAATGGATATTATTTATACCTTGAGATAACTGATAATCTTTTTAAAAATATTTTTTTAATAATCAAAAGTTTTTAAAAATCATATTTTATGTTATTCGTTATTTTGGGGCTAACTTTTAAATTACCTTTATCAAAATTACGCTAGCTATCAGCCCTTTTGTAACTGATTGTAATTAAAAAATGTATGTAGTTTTGCATGCAGAACCCGAATCTGCTATAGGAAATTTTCTATTACGTAATGATTTTGAAAAAAAAAAAAAATCAAACGTAATTTTTACGTACGTGGTAAAATATGTACCAGAATTTTTATTTAAAACTATTTAACCCTTTCAGAGGCAAATAATTGCGTTTCTGGAATGCTGAATTCATGCCGAAATTTTCGAAAAAAAAAAAAAAAATCAATTCTACGACTTTTTTTTCTCCACCAAAATTAGAAAAGTAAAATTTAATAAAAATTTTACGGAGCAATTCTTCATTAATCGTAGGTAGAATATAATATATCCCTCCGCCCCTCAAGGGGTTAACAGATGTGCCATGTTCCCGCTAGTCTTCCGTAATATGTGGGTTAAATTCACCCAGGTCTTATATGTTTTATAGCAGATTTTTTTTTTTTTTTTTTTTTTTTTTTTTTTTTTTTTTTTTTTTTTTTTAAGAAATGAAATAAAAATAATCCCCATAATAATATCTAAGTTAAATAAATAAATGTATAACAAATAATTTTTTGGTTCAAAACATTGTTAAACACGGTCAAATTAATCCACATATTACGGAAAATTAGTGAGAGCTTGGCACCTCTGAGTTAAACAGGAAGAATACCTGTGTACGACCAAAAATTACATAGTTATGAAGCTTTGAGTTTTATTATTTTTAAGCATTTATTGGCATTTATAAATGGGTTTTTTCGTTTTTAGTGGAAGAAAACACCGAAATTACATAACGTTAACATAAATTACATAAAGTACAATTTAATCACAAACTTCTGCTGCAAATCTTGATTACAATTAGGTGGGATGTAATAATCCCACCGTCTGACACAGAGTTAATTTATTTATTTAACTTGTTTCTTCATTGAATCTTTTAAACTTGTTTCATAAAAAAAATTCTGTCTCGAACCAAAATATATTCATATAGTAAGGGCCAAAATGACCTCTCAAGGTCCATCTAGTATTAATCGATTTGCATCATTAGCGCATATGCCATGCGAACATGTCATGTCTGTCACACAGCTGAAAATCCTTATGCTTGTTGGCCACCGTTATTTTCGAAAAGTTTGCTTCGCCTTATTCAATTGATGAGATATCTCCGACAAAATATGTCACATTTTTCCGTTCTTAAATACTGGTAGCCAAAAATTGTAGTATGTGACAGACATGACAAGTTCGCATGGAATTAGCCATATATGCAAGTGTTGCCAGATTGGGGACATTTTTGTCCCCAGATTGTTCATTGTCACCGCTTTTTTGAAATATAAATATTCGGCCCATTTAAAAGTAGATTAAAAATTCTGAAAAATAAGAATTATACTACTCCGAATTATACTATTTTAAAAAATGGTGACAGTCAAATATTCTCTATTAAAATAGTCTCCCATCTGGCCATCCATCAGCATCATATATGCGTCCCTTTCAGGAATTTGTTCCTATTCAGAAATTCAGAATACATACCACAAATTCCGAAAGAAGAATTTTTACTTTATTTAATCACGAAACGTCTATCATTAAATAAGGCAAAAAAAAATTACTATTCAGAATTTCTGAATTGAATTCAAAATTTCAAACTAAAAAATAAATTATAAATATTCACGCATCGGATGCAAATTTTTATATTAAAAAAAAAAAAAAAATCGGTAAAGTTAAACATACATCACTTTCTCTAAAACCTTAAATATAATTAAGTTTTTATCTCATTAAATCTAAAGTACGTATTTTAAGACTTGCGGGAATTGACTTTTGAAATGGAAATATTCAATTACTGCATTCGTCAATAATTGTCGCACAATAAATGCTTTTCGTTAATTTACTCCTGAAAAATGTGCATTTCCGATGAGAAAATAGTTTTTCTGTCAATATATATTTCCTTCTATATAAAGTAAGTTTACTGAAATATTTTGAACTTCTTAAGAAAATTCAATTTACATATGCGAAAGGAATTCCATTTCCTCAATTAACTTTAAAATTTACGCAGGCACATTTCCCTCTTAAAGCAGAATTATAAATTGTTAATTCATTCAATAAGGAGCTTTAGATTACATGAAAGAATTTAAACCATAATTAGTCAGTGAATAAACCGGGATATTTCCTTCTATCTGTACACGTCTGAGTTAAAATTTTACCGCGTAACTTTCCATTATCGTAGATTAATCATTTAACCCATTTCCTGTTTTTTTATCTTTTTTTTTTTTTTTTTTTTGTGGAAACTTGCAGTGAAAAAATAAATGATCGAAAAAAAAATTGAAAAATTAGATTTTATTCTATTTTCAAAACATTCCAGTCCAAAAATTTACAATAGATGTAATGTTCGAAAATTAAAGAAGTTGAAAATTGTACGTCAAACGTGGCGAATGAGGTGACGTTCGTAATATAAGTAGTTTTATAAATATTCAGATCTTGCTGTAATAGCTGTTGCACTCTTGTGCAAAAATGAATGAATACAAAATTTATTACGAATATATATTTTTAATTCAGTACTACGGACTCCATCTTAAATAAAAAGTAATGTCCATGGTAACATAGAACCATTACCTATCATGGGATACCATTGCTTTAACTACGTATGATAGGATATAATAGAATGAAGAAAACTTTTTTCAATAGCCTTTTAAGTTTTGACTTGATTTTCATTAATTTTGAGATAACTCGACAAAATTCTGCAAAGGTTGTATGCATAAAATTTCCAACAATTCGATTGGGTAGTTTTTGTACTGTTTTATGCGAACAGACAGACAGACAGATAAACGGACGGACCAGAGGACGTCTATGGGTTCTACGTATTTATATAATGACGAACACATTTAAAAAAATAAAATGAAAAATAAACTTTAACCCCTTAATTCTCGCTCCCGTGATATTCACGGGATGTGTCCTTTACTCAGATGGTTTGATTCCCACCAGTTTTATAAAATAGTGTCATTATCTTTATTATGGTATCATTTTACCTGTCATTAACTAAGGTGGATGTTTCTTTTTCAAAAAAGTGGTGCCAATGAGCAATTTGAATTTTTAAACCGTAATTTAATGCAACCGTTAAGGGGTTAATTAAAATTTCAATACATTTTCGTCCAAAAATTTACAATAGATTTGTAGGAAGACAAAGTGAGTAAAATATTTTTATTATTAGGTTGAGTAAAAAGTTCTGGGAAATTCTTAATCTAACAGTTATCAGAATCTGTATCGTATACAGGGTGTTCCGTTAAAGGGGTCCAATATGAATAGGGGTAATAGAGGAGATCACACGGAGCATAAATCAGTATATAATGCCTGGCCGGATCTCAATAATTTTCAAGTTACAGCAAATAGAATGAAAAATCGGAAATTTGTAAAAAAACCCTCATTGCTAAACTATCGATAATGCTACATAAAAACGAAGCACATATTTAGAAAGAGCAGAAAAAATCCTACGAAATGACATAAGTTGTTTTAGAATATTGAGAATTAATGGCGAGTTACAAGCTCTGAAACAGTGAAAAAATACAAAATCAAATATTTAGCAAAATAGTTAATCGTTAATTCCAAAAATGCAACTCTACCTACATCAAGGAAAATGTTATAAAATTTGGTCCATTCCGAAAGCTTTCGAAGAAGCTGACAATAAACCATATCAGTTTAATTGTATGGGAGAAATCAAGCAGTTCCCTAGTTACAACTCTGTACTGTTGCACGCTCGGAAAGGGCGAAACTCCGCCCATGACGATTGTAAACACCCCGTTTTAATATCTTTCAATTATACATTTCTGATCAACCTCTATCAATACCCTTTCATTATTCAGTCTGGTCAAGTGAATGACATATTGTGCAGCTCTCGCCTTGTCTTAAAGCAAACTCCGTGACTGCTGCGTTTCCTCCATGAACTTTCAGGATGATGAAGAAGAAGTACTTTTTATGCAAATTTTCTATGTGTATAGGAAGAAAAGTGTAATAAAACAGCAGTCATCAGTGGGCGTTATGTTAAAGGGAGGCTGTTGTAAGTGGGATTGTAGTAAGTTGATGTATAATAATTATGCCGGAATACTCTAACGAAGAATATGCGGACATGCATCTGATGTACGGGCAAGCTCATGGAAATGCATGTCTAGCACAGCGCATGTACCGTGAGCAATTTCCAAGTAGACGTTTCCCAAGTTCGAGACTCTTCATAAAAATCGATAGACGATTACGGGAGACTGGATCGTTTAATACAGCAAGCATTGATGCAGGGAAACCTCGACATGTACGAACACCTGCAATGGAAGAAGATGTACTGAATATTTTTAAAGATAACCCCTCCACGATTACACGAGCTACTGCGTCTGAAGTCGGTGTTTCTCACCAAAGTGTGTGGCGTGTTCTGCGTGCAGAAAACATGCACCCCTTTCATGTGCAGCGGGTACAACTGTTATCAGTAACAGATTGTGCTCAGCGGACAGAATTCGTACGCTGGTTGCTTAATGTAACAGAAAATAATCCACAATTTCTGGAAAATATTTTATTTACTGATGAAGCAACATTTACGAGAGAGGGCGTGGTAAACACGCACAATATGCACACATGGTCATATACAAATCCGCACACTGTTTTCCCGTCGAACGCACAACAAAAGTTCAGTGTGAACATATGGGCAGGTGTCCTCGGCGATTATCTCATAGGACCATATTTACTCCCAGATGTACTCAATGGCAGTACGTACTTGGTTTTCCTACGGGATATCTTACCGCAGTTACTGCAAAATGTGCCAGCAACATTGCGCCACAATATGTGGTTTATGCACGATGGCGCACCGGCACATTTATTCATAGGTGTTCGCAATCACCTCAATTCAACATATCCTGGGAAATGGATTGGACGCAGTGGACCTGTTGCTTGGCCTGCACGCTCTCCAGACCTCAATCCGTTAGACTTTTTTGTTTGGGGACACCTTAAATCGCTGGTGTATGAAACGCCTGTGGATACACCGGAGGATTTACTAGCGCGAATCGTTGTCGCTGCAGGAGACATTCCCAACTCCGTCGGAGTTTTTCGGCGTGTTCGCCAATCTTTACGACGTCGCTGACGGCTGTGCGATTCTGTTAATGGGCGCAACCTCGAACACCTATTATAATAATGTTCGTTCGTCTGCCTTCCGACATTGAACTGTGCAGCGCAGGCCGGAAGACTATGCTTCACATATGTCATAAAGTACGTGGAATGTAATTCTTTATTTGTCATTTTTCTTTTATTTTCAACACTTTTTGGCACAGTATTTTGTAAGTCACAGACTGTGGTGTACTCAAATTGTAAATTACAAAGTTTGTATGAATTAATTTAAAATTTAGTGTCTTTTTTAAATTTATAATTAATAAAATTATTATGCTATTTGTTATTATTATTTCCTATCATAAATTATGATGCACATATACATACAATAATTGTCCATGTAAAACATGTACTGAAACTTCTTGCATAGTTACAAATCGCAATATTTTTAATTATTTCCGAATTTTCACCACCAGTTTAATTTTAAAGAATTTAACTTAAGCTTTATATCAATAAAAGACCACTTTAAAATGTAGACTATTATTGTAAAGTTATTTTGGTTCATTCAACTCTTGAATAATTAAAAATGTTGCATCTCAGAAGAAGCATGATCGAAAATGTATAATTGAGAGTAATTAAAAAGGCGGTGTTTCCAATCGTGATGGGCGGAGTTTAACCTTTGCTAGTGTCAAAGAAAGCGGAGTTGTAACTAAGAAACTGATTAATTTCTCTCACACAATTAAACCGATATGGTTCATTGTAAGCTTTTTCGAAAGTTTTCGGAATGGACCAAATTTTACTACATTTTCCTTGTTGTAGCTAGAGTTGTCTTTTTGGAATTAACGATTAACTATTTTGATGTATATTGGATTTCGTACTTTTTTCACTGTTTCAGGGCTTGTAACTCGTCAATAAATATTGCTATTTTAATACAATTGATGTCATTTTGTAGGTTTTTTTCTGCTCTTTCTAAATATGTGCTTCGTTTTTATGTAGCATTATTGATAGTTTAGCAATGAGGGTTCTTTTACAATTTTCCGAATTTTCATTCTATTTGCTGTAACTTGAAAACTATTGAGATCCTACCAGGCTTTATATACTGATTTATGCTCCATGTGATCTCCTCTATTACCCCTATTAATATTGGACCCCTTTAACGGAACACCCTGTATAGGAGTACTAGTGATACAGTTCAGACGTGGCTCCATCCGATTATTTCCTCTTTCGATCAATGCAACACATTTCCATAGCTGCCAACTTGTACGGATTTTTGCTACCACTAAAATTTAATAGAAAAATTTTCCTAATTCAATCGCCGAATTGCAGTGAATGTTGATAATTAAATAAGGAAGAAATTTCTGTAAAATTTTCGTGGTAGTAAAAATCCGTACAAGTTGGCAGCTATGCTTTTCCAAGGGCCGTCGATTTGAATACTTTAAAGAAGTTGAAGAAGCATATCAAAAGTTTTTCGATTCCAAGGAGCCGCCATGGTACTTCCAGCTAATCCTGAATCTCGCAGAACGATGGCACTAAGTCGTGTGAATTTCTGCCGAGCGACTACTCTGCTCGAAAGACTATGATGGTCTCTACTTTGAAGAATAGTCCTTGTTGCTTTTGTTGTTAATTTGCGTATATGAACTCAAGTTTCACAAATTTCCCAGAACTTTTTGCTCAACCTAGTAGATTATAGTTTACATTTCGTATTTAGTATAAGAATATATATACAGTGTTTTTAAAATTTTTGAATTTTTAGGTAAACTCTACTAACACTAGAAGCGCCAAGAGCAGTCAATTTAACTGCCACCAAATATGTATGATTCGATTTGATCCAGAAATGTCTTTAAAAAAGACTTAAATATATATATTTCACACAAAAAAGTTAAATAGACAAGTTAAAAATTTCTAAATAAAAAGTCTCTTGTGCATTTTTCTATAAAACTTGAGGGATATTTTCTGCACTTTTAGTGCTAACTTACTGAAGAAAGCAATTTTATTTACTCTGCAATAGTTCGCACGAAAACTTATCCACATGGAAACTACTTAAGATTTTATATAAAACTCATTGTCTTGAACACATTAAACTAAAAAAAAGGATAAAAATTGTAATCGATCACTATGAAACATCAAAAATAAGTAAATCTGCCCTATATATATGTAAAATCCTAATGAATCGAATTTATGAAACGACTGACTAAACGACTGATTAGACAACTGATTATGTTTCATGGCGATTTATCCTAAAATATGGAATATTATGCGGTGAAATTAACAAGAAAAATCCGTACTGATCTGCAAGTTTCAAAACTGATATTAGAATTTCAAAAATTGAATTAATTTTCGAGATATTAATTTTTTTCTAATTTAAAATACTTTTCTCAAATAATGGCAACTCAAATTTTAATCATAACCAATATATAGTTTTTTCATTTTAGAAAATGTTATTATTTTAAACTAATTTGGCGACCAGTTTGGTTTCCCTGAAATGTATGCTAAGAAAGGTATCATTTTACTTTTATTCATAATTCAATTTACTTGAACAATCTTTCGCCAAATTGGAAGATTCTGATAGACAGGGTTCGTACGCTTGAAGGACGTTTTACCAGAAATTTCTTGAAGTAATATTTGCCTTATATAATTAAGAAAAATTCTATCTTCTGATATAGCGACCAGTACTTTAAAAAATTTCTGGTGCTAAAGAACCTAAAATCCCCTGAATCCCCTGATGCGTACGAACCCTGATAGAGAAATCAAGAAATCGGTATTTTTATGTTAGCGGGACGCAGGTCATAAATCGCCAAACATTTTTCACGTCGCATTTTTTTTTTTTTTTGTATTTCCTTAATTTCATTTAAAATATAATCCTTTCACTCATTTTATGTAGAATTCAAAACTTTCATTAAAAACTGAAACATTTAAAATTAATGGTTTTCACTTCTTTCTTTTTTTTTTTAACGAAACGAAAAGAAAAATACTATTAGGCACAGATGTCATATACGCACCGCGGTATCTAATTGGCGCCAAAATGGTGTTATTTTGCTTGACATGGTAACCCGGCTATTGTTGTTTATTTATTAATAAATCTTTCTTTTCTTTTCTTTTCTTTTTTTTTTTAAATTATATAAATTGTTTTGTTCTATAGATCTTATTTTTTTTATTGTTATTTCATTTTAAAAACAATAGAAAATAATTTAAAATTAATATGTAACTGATATTCGAAAACGATATTTTCGACAAATTAACGTAAAAGAAAATAACGCCAAACCCGGTGCGTATATGACATCTGTACCAAATATTAAATAATGCAACAAACAATGCAATTAAATTTAAACTTCTGTGCAATGTTTTAATTTGCCACTCGAAAAAAAGTTGGCGAATTAAAAAAAAAATATTGGCGAGATTTGCACCCGGCTAACATAAAAGTACCAAGAATTATTTGCGATAATGGCAACTTTTATGTAGTTTTAATTGGAAAAAATATTTTGATTTTTTAATCAAAATGGAAACCTTTCATAAGAAAAGCGAAGGGGTCAGCCAGTAATTGTTTATGGCTGTTACATGACTTGGACTATTATGATATAGATGGAATGATGGCGATAGAATAATATTTGTCGACTTATCACCTGTGCATGGCTAACATTAAAGTACCAAAATGGCACATGGAATATAATAGCGAAGGGGTTCGCGCGAAACTATTGATGATAGTCACATGATTTAGGCTATTATTATAGATATTGTTTTCAATTGTAAGAACAGCGCAGAGAATAATATTTCCTTACGATTAAAAATTTATCTTCACGTGACTATTAAAAACGGAAAAAAAACTTTAAAATTACTATTAAATGAGTACGTGTTAAAAGCAGGAAAATATTAAAATTATGTCATAAAAATTGTATTTACACGTGAATATTAAAAGAGAAAGGAAACTTTCAAATAATATATACATTAATATGCGTTCAAAGCAGTTAATTGTAGTAATTACGTCACATTTAAAATGGCCATATAATAATACTGCCAATCAATTTAAATATATCTATGCTGGACATTAATTTCATATTTCGAGATGATATTTTTAATGAATTTTTACAATTCTATGTCACCGCAAATAATAATATTTCATTTCTAAAAACGAAAGTATTTTCATGTGAATGCTAAAAAGAGAAAGAAAACTTTAGTGAAACTTAGGTCAGTTTTAAAACGATACATTTGAAATGTCCGTATTGTATTATGTTAATCCTTTTATAACCCTCCGTCTACCAGACGGGTCCATTGGACCCGACAGGTACATACAAAATATTCATTCAAACCAGAAATTTCTTTAAAATAAACTAAGTATATAAACCGCACAAAAATAAGGTAAATAAATAAGTTAAATAGTTTTAAATAAAAATTCTGGTGTAGAACGTTTTATTAAAACTTGAATAAAATTCCCGGTAGATCTAGGGATAACGCTGTTAAAAAATACCGAGAGACAAAGACTCTGTTTACTTAATTCATTTGAATTTAGCTTCTATCCAAATGTTTAACTGATTTTCTTTAATCAAACACGAAATCAACATTTGGATGTCTTAACAGCAACTGATTCGGCCTTAAATTTTCGCAATCAATGGGAATTGAATTGAAAACCCCGTTTTCTGCGAGATCACCACATGATTTTTCATTAAAATTCAATCTTCTCTAATCTTTTTAAAGCCGATCAGATTAGCGTATTTTTATATACTGCGGTATCTTAATGGGGATTGGCGAGCGTACCTTGTACGGGCAGAGCCCCTGTTGGTACCATGTTAGTTCCCTTACAGGGGCTGTCAAAGGTATTTCATTACATTTCAGCTAATGGGAAAGAATAGTTTCAAATGATTTTTAGTGATCTTACACACTTTCAAACATAATAAAATTGATATACATCTATAAATTTCACTAAAGTATGCATTCCGTAGAATATGCGATGCAAATAATAGTTATTATTCATTTACACGGCCACACAAAAGAATTCCGTTACATAATTATATGGGAAGGGGGATTCTTTGCGGCGTATTTTAATTTTTTATGAAATTGATATAGATCGCTGAGGTTTACTATAAGTAATTTCATGCATAATACGAAGTGCAGAACATTTATAGGGGTACACGAAAGATTTCTGATACTATATTGTATTCGAAGTACTGTACATTAACTATGATCGCTAGAAATGCATTTTTAATTATGATATACGCTTTTAAGTTTCACTATATTTTTTCAAGCTATACAGTGTGTATAAATGCTATAGTTCATGTACAGGCTTACAGAAAAGAATTCGTATGGGGTAATGAGTATGAGCATAAATTGCTTAAAGGTGGTTTTTAATGAGTTACGCATCTTTACGCTGAACTACATTTAGTTTATTAATAAATGTTTCTAGAAAAAAAATGATATAACTGGCCAAGCAAAGAATTGGATACATGGCTGTCTATAGATGATAATTTCTGGAAATGTGATTTCAGTAGTTTTAAGAGTGTTTTAGTTTGAATTAAATTTTAGCTAATTAGTTGCGTGGTAATAAAGGTACTAGGTAAACTGCAGGGGTTTTATAAAAAGTATTCAAGTGGGTTTCACTCTAATAGTATAAAATGCTGAAAGAGAAATCTCAACTTTTTATGCGTTTACTTGCTAAACTAAATTTTTCTATTATATATTATATGTAACATTCTACAAATCAAATAAAGGGCTGTTCAAAAGAATTGGAATACATATTTTGCTATGGACGGTAACTGCTGAAATCAGTTTTCCAAATGTTTTATGCGCTTTCTAAAATGTTTACTTAGTTAACTTATTTACCTTATTTCCCTAAATGACGTTTGTTAAAGCATTCAGGAAGTGTTGGAAAGTGTTTCATAATCTATGCTTAACGCGTAATTTTTCTTTCTTGTTTTCATTTAAAGTGATAAGGATCCAACATGTATCTTTAAATTTTGAGTATTCAAATTACGTGCAAGTTTAATGCAAAATGTGTAAATTATATGATTTTTCTTGACTGATTTGATCCAAGAAACTTAAATAACGTGTCAAGTGCGAACGTTACTGTTTGAAAAATGAAATTGATACAATTTTAAATAGGTAGAAACATAAAAAAAAATTTCGTATTCGAAAGCATGACATTATTCCGAGTGTAATGATAACTTTATTGGAATTTTATTGTAAACGACTTACATATAAAGAAGTTTGCATTATTCCTTCTGGAAGGAAATAATAATTATTTGCGTACTTAACTGTAGAAATCGACGGGAGTCTGACTTGATTTATGGATACATATTTTAAACTTTGACTGAGACTGAGCTAATACACATCTAATGTTAAGGAAACAGTGTAAATAAAGGATATATATTTTTTAATTAGTTCAAAGACATTCGTGAAAATTCAAAAAGAAATGTTTGATGAACTTTATTAAGTACGGTGTTTAATTAATCAGGAGAATTTGTCATTCACTGCAGAGTTATGAATTTAATAAGAAGAGTTAATCTGGTTTTGAGCATCTATTAAAAACCTAATATGTATAAACACGATTTTCTTACTTTACTATGACAAAGTAAACAGTGGTTGAATAATTAAGTTATATTTTTTAGTAATATTAGAATATATTTAATATTTCATATAATATAATTTAGCATACTTTTTTATGTAAGTTTAATTTTTTTTAATCCATTGTTTACTTTCTGATAGAAAAGCAAGTAAATCTGTATAAACATGAGTTACTATGAGAAAGTAAACAGTGATTGAACCATTAAGTAAATTTTTTTTCAATTTTCTAATCAAAGCATACATTTTATTTTAATATACAGAGTGTTTGTACACATTGTCAAGAAAATAAGACGTATGATAGTATTCATTCGTATATCGTTTATTATTCGATATATAACGTAAAATCAGTAAGATTTCTTTGCATTTTTAATTAAATGAAAAAAGCATCTAAAATATGAATATCATTATTAGTAAGCTACATTGCTATAAAAAATAAACAAAATATTGATACTGATAATACAGTGGCTTCTATTCCAGCCAACTAATATGAAATGTTGATAAATATGGTATATGTATATGTTTAATGTTTTAAAATGTGCATTTAATAGTTAGCAAACTTCGAAAAAATTAGAAAAATTAATCGCATTAAAAAATTAATTTATATCCCTTCTTGTTTTTGTTTTCATTTTACATCAATAAATGAAATAATTAAACGATGAATAAAATGGCTTCCCATATTGAATTTTACTTAATTTAAAAGTGTAAACGTAAAAATATAAAACATGTAAAAATATAAAAAATACTATTAAACATTTTTCTGCAGTCTAAAATTTCGTAAAAAAATAAATTAATTAATTAAATAAATAAATGAATAAAAAAAATAAAAGATAAATAAATTAGCTTTGATTAACAAAATTTCTAAGATGATATATTTTTTTATTTCATTTTATCAAAAAAGGCATTTTCACAACGAAAAAGAAAGATCCAACTAAAAATATCAACTTATAAAAATATATCAATTAGTTAAAATAAATTATATCAAAAGTTAAAATCATAAATATAAAATATAAACAAATTTCTTTACATTATTCCTCAAAACAATCGCCTTTTTTCACCAAATGATGAGAAAATTTAAAAACTAATTTTTATCCTTTCATACTTACATTGAAAACAATTTGTCTAACTCAATTTTGAAACAGCACATTAAATGATGAAGTGAAATTTACTGTTGATAACGCTATTTGTTTTTCTAATAACTTGGTAGATGAGTGTATAAAAAAGTTAATAAACAGTTCACTAATTATTATGCTTAATTCAGTAATAAAAATTTTTAGAAACTAATTAGCATATTTTTTGCTTCAATTAACAACTTATCAACAAATTTTAAAAGACATAACCAAGAATAAAACAATGAAATCATGGTGCACTTTTTTTAATTAATAGCTATTTACACAAGCTCGAAAAAAATTTCTTAAAATGCTTGAGGAAAACTGCGCATTATTTATTTTCTTTCTACATATATTAATATGAAATAACACAGCTTTTATGATCTAATAACAGAGGTGTTGTATGACTTTATAAAATTAAATGCAAACAGCTTTCATTTCTTATATGCTAATATTTTTCTTTCATTTTGTATGGTGCAAAAAATAAAAAGGTCAAATATCATAACGTAATATGAATATTTTTTAAGAAAATATATTTTAGTCATATTTCCTAAGTAGCTAAAATTTAAATTTCATTTAAATTATTTTCATTAAAATCTAACTTTATAAGCAAAGTAACAAATATGTCACATATTAAGTATTTTTGCCAACTCTATTTTACTTGTATTTATATAAAGTTCAATTCCCAACGTTAACCTATTAAGGACCACACATTCTTATACTTGACATGTAATTTTTACATGAAATGTAATAAATTTTTTATACATATTAATGACTAATTAAGAGAAACATGAGATATTACATTTTTTTTAAATATGAGATATGATATGCCATACTTGCCAACTTCGGACATAACTTCCGTAAAATGTGAGTTAATTTAACCCATATTGGACCACACCAATTAAATATTTTTGAAAATTTTTTAAACTTCGATTATATCATTAATATGGTGTAATTAAGTAGATAGTAGCAAAATTTTGAAAAGAAGTTTTTAATTTTTTAAGCAACTATAAACAGTCCCATAAACAGGACATATTAGTAGGACACATAGCAAGGACATATAAAATGCATACATAAACTAATTTTATGAGCAAATATTTTATTTTACTTTAAAAATACTATTTATGTTGTACAAAAATACTCTATGATTTCTCCAATAAAAAGATAATAATAACGGTAAAATTCTAGATTATAAGGTCACAATTTTTGAATAGATTTTCTTCAATTAAATTTTAATTGGTTATTTTTTTTTTGTTTATATGTTATACTTTTATGTATTTTAAAGACGTCATAACAAAATGCATAAAGAAAATCCTTACGAATTTTATTTAAAAAAATGTTTTATTAGCTGTCCTATTTATATGAGAGCGGTCCAATATGGGTTAAACCAAGTTACCCAGGTTTCTAACCAGAAAATATTTTAGATGTGTCATTGGCTATTTAAATTCAAGTTTCTACGTGGAGCTTTTTTAATATAATTTCTTTTAAAAAATATTCCTGTTGGAAACTTGTTTAACGTGGTTTAAATTAACTCACATTTTAAGGAGTTAAGTCGGAAGTTAGCAAGTATGATATGTTCTGAAAACGCAACGTCAGTATCAATGAACTACATTTTTGCCGTATGAAAATCTTTGAAGCATTTGCTATGTAGCAGTACATTAGATTTACTATACATTGTTATAGTTCAACTGCTACAATATGTGTGTCTTTAATTGCTGAATTTTATTTCATTTTTTATAGTGCATCTTTGAACATAATCCGGAATGTATCAATAAAAATCAATATCTGATAACAAATTTGTTAAAAAAAACATTCACACACAAAAAAAAAATCACATACGTAATGTTGCGAAAACACAGCATCATTCTTTAATGGGTTAACAGTCGATATAGTTATTTAGATTAACTTAAGATTAACTTTAGATTAACTTAAACAGAAAGTTCATTGAGGAGTCTTAAGACTCTTAAAATTGGAAAAAATGATAAAAAAGACCATTTTCAATATTTAATATCTTAACATTTATTTCATTTTAAGACACAATTTTAATTGGGAATGAAACCTATAAATATGTCCTTTAATTTCAAATATTAAAAAAATTGCAATATGCAGAATTAGCATTTACAGGGGACTCCAAACTACCAGACATTTGACGAGCAGAATATCGGCATAACAGATTACGCGCAGGATTGCGAAATAAATTTTGAAACTAGAATGAAAATTTTGGTGCCTACTTATACTTCAGATTGTAATAATTACCCTGAACCTAAATAAATTTATGTTTAAAGCATTTTTATAATTGTAATGCAAGTTTGTATTTAGCTAATACAAAATTTAGAAAATTTCAACAACATAACTGAAAAAAATATAACAATTGAAAGGAAATTTTAGGTTGTATTTATACAGACTAACATTAAACATGTGTTTTGAAAATTTAATGAAAAAATATTCAGAAGTTTTTGAGATATCGTGCGGGATGCCCAAAAACGTCATTTGGAGAAAAATGTCTTCAAAGTTTCGGAAACGCCGCTTCAGTTATTGAGCGGGTATAATTTCAAAAGCTATAACTTCTGGTCTAATGGAAATTTCAAGGAAACAATTATATAAAAATTTTCAGAAAAGGAAAAAGTTTAACATCTAAATTAATTGATTTGACTCCTTTATCGTTGTTTTCTCCTAAAATAATTGCTGCTTTTTTGCGATTTTTTACTATAAAATAAGCACAGTGGTAAAAATACACCTTTGAAGTGAAGAACGATGGTTTTATTATGCTTATAGAAATGACATTGCAGAGGTTTCTCGAAATAAACTGAGCATAGGCTGCTATTCCGTGCTAATAGCAGTAAGGTGGAGTGGGTAAGTCGTTCTGAAGTAGGGGAATGAGTGTTAAGTTCCTACACTAGTAGGCACGCGAAAAGACTCGGAAGTTAATGTAAATCCTATGGGGAAGTTATTTTCAAATGTATTGCTTAGATTTTAACCCTTTGAGCTCTGATGGGCGAATTTCTTCCTACTTAATTTTAATATCTAACTGTCAAATTGGCACCGGAATATTCAACCAAATTTATTTGAAAATAGATTAATGCTTTTTCATTGTATAATATAAGCCGAACCTTTTGTTTTCAAAATACTAGTGCCAATGGGACATTTGGGCATTTTGAAGAAATTCAGCCCTAGAGCTCAAAGGTTTAATATTTTTGAATACTTTTTTTTGCATAGCATATCTGAGGACCATTTCTCAAGGAGCCAGTTTTTATTTTACAATTTTGGTTTCAGATTTAAAAAAATACATTCACATTCGGAACCGGTTCTGAAATTGAAACTACTCTAATAAAAAAAAAAACCTCTAACCAAAATCGTAGAGTAAAAACTAGCCTGATTACATATAGACATTAGCTACGCAAAAAAATCACTTAATAATATTAAAATGCAAGCGAGATATTTGAATATAACAATCCCAACATTAGCATTCTCGTTTCTTCCCATGACTAGTGACTTCTCTTTTGGGTGTAAATTGGAGATGTGCTAGAGCAGCAAAAATATACTACCATGTGTGGTCGTGATGACGACCATACAGTAAGCGAAGTTGACCAATTAGTTTGAGTAATGAAGGAAACTGTCTAACATGTGTGTAAAAGTGCTATTATGCGTAAAAATTTCAAGCAACAAAAATCGCCTGCGAGTCGCCAGTTTTCCTGTAGCTAACCACTCTTTTTTTTCATTGTCCAAGCATTTCATTGGCTGTTCAGGATAAGGTTTTTCCATCGTCCGATTTCCAAGCATTTGATTGGCTGTTACTGTCGGCTTCAAGTCATCAAATCCGCTCCTACACAAGGTAGTTGCTCCCTTTCGAAGAAACTCTCTTGAAGCCATAGGTTAACATCGAGTCTCTCGGAATTAGAGGCGACTTAGACGCCTCGAGTAATAGCACTTTAAGGAAAAAAGTGTACTGCGAGTGGACATGACTCAATCCCTTAAAGCTCTGGTTGGTAAAAGATCCTAACGTAGACCGACCAGAAACAGTTATCACGTCTTGTTGATAAAAGTCGGTTAGTAACCTGACAGGAATTGCTGTGATCAGAGAATGAATGTTCATTAGATGTTCTTTCCAATCGAACAATACGTAGGTAACTACATTCGACAAGCAGCACATAAAAACGCACTCTTGTAATGTCCAATAAACACCGAAAGTGCATAGTAACTCATTGGAAGCGCGCAAACTGGTCCGAAGAATAACAAATTTTACTTTTTTTTCGAATGACACTGATGTTTTGAGTGCATCGACGCACACTCTAATCAAAGATGTGTTTTCCTGGACAAGTGTCTAGTGCTCGTAAAAGGCGTCTAAATGGCCTGATATTTGTTATGTTGTTAAAGCAGGATAATGCTTATCAGAAATCAGAAGTGGGAAATGTCTATAGTAAAATGGAGAAATTCTTATGCTTAAACCAGGTAATTTCAAAATTACGGAGTTACGGATGTTAATCATAATTGTGGGCTAATGGAATCCGGGCGGATCACTGTAGATTGGATTATTATGAATTCCTCTCACCTAACACTTAAGGAAAAGAGAAAAAAATCCCGTTTTCGGGACCAATTCGTAAATTTTTTCAATCGCTGTATTTTTAATTATTACATCTAAAAACAAATAATTTTATGAGAAAAAGATAAAAAACGGTACAAAAAACACGTTTTACAACTAAACTGCATTTGGCAGAATGACATAGAACGACACAAAGAAACACGAAAATTTTTGAAAGGGGAAATTTTAACTGCCACTTCCAACTAAACATGTTGACAAAACCTCACAATTATACAAAAATCAATAAAATGGACAGGTTTATTCAGGTAAATGATGTACTTTTATTCCCTTTACCAATTTCTCATAAACCTTGAAATGTACAAGACACGTTCATCTACTTTTTTCAGCGATTTTTATTTTATTTTTATTTATTTATTTATTTATTTATTTTTTTTTTGTCAGTGTCGCTTATTTGGGCCATTTCGTCCCATTGTTTTAAGGCGAAATTAATGCTTCAAGCGGCAGTGTATGAAGGCTGTAGTTCGACCGGAAATGGTCCTCTGATTGTTTCCGGGTGCTTATCCTAAAATGGCGGAGACTGATTAACCTGATTCTTATCATAAAACACAGTTTTTATATGTCCATTCTCGGTAACCCTTTAAGAGTTTTGCCCGAGCGGCATTCGGGCGAAAACAGTTTGCTATTTTCGATACTAAAAGCTTTTCGATACCACTTAATTTAACTGTAATCTTTGATTTGTTAAATGGCATACCATTTTCGATCGCACAGAGGCAAATATTTAGTAAAAAAAAATGGCCCCGTATTGTGTCAAATAAAAAATGAAACAGTTAAGGAGTTAATAAGTTGTTAATCTTCATTCAACATCTTGGTAAATAAAACCCCTACTATTTAACACGTTGTACGCAGGCAATTTTTCGGTAATGAGCACTAAATTTACGTTCACAAAAGCCACTGTAAATTAAAACCTGCTCACAACCAATAAGAAGAAAGCATGCATGGATTACACTTTCTTTTTTTGCCCGTACACTATTTCAGGTACCAGTAATACTTTCTGTCCCCAACTCACAAAAACGTATTTTTACCATGGAACTATTAATAAAGAGGAACTGACATAGCCTTAAAATAGTGAAGCTTCACCTGTAACCGCAATCGTAAGCGCTGATTACCTCCGGTGGAAACTTTCACCAGTAAATCTATATAGATATTTTTTCTCTATTTAAAAAACCTTATTAATACAAAATTTCAGTCATAAATAATGGTAGAAATAGATTTTCATTTTTACTGGAGGGAGTTTACTTTTGCGGTAGTCAGTCTCTGCGTTTCCGCCATATTGTGACAACCGGTGAAACAAACTGACTGTTTTACTAGGCAAACTCACACCAGCAAAAACAAATAGAAGTTTTATGATGATTGTGCGAAAATATTTCTATGGATAAGGGCTTAAATAAGAAAAAAATTCATATTCAATTTTACTGGTGGGAAGTTTGCTCCGTCGGTGTTCAGAAACAGTAGATCCGATTTAAAAAAAGTAGTCGCCATCTTGTGACAACCTCCTCAGTTACTTCACTCGCAACTCATAGACAGTACACTTTATGCCTCCTCCGCTTTATTCATAACTCCATTATTTTTACGTGTCCCGCATACAATGTGTTAAGATGCCACCAGCCTTGTTCACAGGATTATATGCATATACGTGACTGGTCTGATGAAAACTCACAGACACTATAGATTCTCGGCTGTCTCATAGACAGGGATGCAGGCGCTGCGCCACAAATGACCGAATGGTACCACTAAGTTTTATCAGTATTTCTCCACTTATTTAATGGCAAGATTTCTGAAATTTAATAAAATAAAGAATACCATTAAACTTATTTGTTAAAATCCGTCATTTGCGGCGCAGCGCTTTCATCCCTGCATAGAATCATAGAACAAACTTACGATATAGAAAATCTGGTAAGCATAGCAACACAGTGTTCGTACGCATCAGGGGATTCAGGGGGTTTTAGGTGATTTAGTACTAAACATTTTTGTAATGTACTGGTCTCTAAATCGGAAGATAGACTTTTTTTTCATTAAATAAGCCAAATATTACTTTAAGATAATTCTGGTAAAAAGTCCTTCAAAGTCCTTGAAGCATACGAACCCTGCAAGAATGCAACGGTAATACAGCTCATATTGAAAATATTAGAATAATTGAGAAAAAATAATAAGAAAAAATTATTTTTCATTTATTTACTTTTGATACTAAGAAAATGCAATTACATTTCTTATAAATTAAATCTGGAATGTTTACATAGTAAGATTTTGAAATTTACAAAATATAAAGTACAGTACAATAAATTAGGTATACAGCTTGCTGAAACACATTAAAATATTAGAATAAAATTTAGATTGTTTGAAAATATTAGAATATTTTATTTTACGCAACAATATTACCTTGTGAATATGAATTAAATGGTAGTTAATATTTTTTAGCATCCCCTTTAGTTTTCACAACAGAGTACAATCGATCTTCCATACTCTAAACAAGGTGTTTACAAACATTTCTATCAATATTAGCCCAAATAGACTTTATACGTGACACTAACTCAGTTTTACTTGAAGGGTTTTCTTGTAGTTTTTCTTCATTATACACCATATGTTTTCGAAGGGATCAAGGTCTGGTGAGTTTGGTGGCCAAGCAAGTAACTTACTGTTGCGTTTGCGGAACCAATTCTTAGTTGACACCGAGGTATGCGGTGACGCTAAATCTTGTTGAAAGATGAACTCATCTTCAAATAAATCTTCTGATGATGGAATCATGTAATATTCCAAAATTTCTTGATATATCTGAGAGTTAACCTTTTCGTAGACGATTCATAACTTTCCAGGTCCTTCTGCACTCATGCAAATCCAAACCATGACACTAGCAGCAAATTTTACGGAAAGTTTAAGGCATTCTTTATTAAATGCTTCTTGCTTGATTTTCCAAACTCGAATACCTTGAGTACCATATGAAACACAAAACATACTTTCATCACTAAATAATATATTTTTCCAATCTTCTTCGCTCCATAAACATCTTGATTTACACCAATTCAATCTTATACGCTATCGTTTAGCAGTCATGGGAGGTTTTGTTTTCGGTACACGAGATCCAAACTTAAATTTATGGAGACGTCTTAATGTTGTCGATGTAGAAACTTCAACTCCTTCTTCTTTTCATTTTCGGTGCAAGAATCGCACTCTTTTAAAACGGGTTTTCTTAACTATACACTTCAGTTTCCTGTCATCTCTAGCAGATGTTTTTGGTTTTCGGCCGCCATTTCGGCGATTATTTTGAAGATTTCCGTTTTTTGAGTATTGTGTTAGTATTTTACTAATGCTTGATTGCGAACAATGTAAATAATTCGCTATATAACATTGATTTTTACCGTGCCGATACAAATCAACCATACGAAGTTTAATAGATTCAGGAATATCAGTCACACGACCCATTTTAAGACGAAAAAGCAAACAAACTGTAAAATTAATACTGATTTTAAATAAAATCGTCTGAATTTAAGCATTGGTGCCACCAGTTATGAATTGGTGATAATTAAAGGAGAATTAATGTGAAATATTCTAATATTTTGAACCACTTGAATAAATATTCTAATATTCTGACTTTTCAAAATATTTTTTTTTTTCAATTAATCTTTTAAAAATGATATTAATATTAAGATAATAAATAAGTTTAATCAACAATAAGTTCTTAAAAAATATATCGTTTGCATATTTGCATTAAAAGACATTAAATTACCAAACGATATTTTCGATTTGTAAAAAAAGTAATTATTCTAATATTTTGAATATGAGCTGTATAGCTTTTAAAAAGGCTTCAGTGATAAAAAGACTAGAAAAGATACAAAAAGTGATAAAAACGTGTAAAAAAGAGCAAAAACACCATAAAAAGGGATATGAATAATATATGACATACAGATATTTTGAATTAAAAATATATTTCTTAAACAAATAATTTCTAAATATGTATTTTAATGAAGAATGCATGCTCATTGCCAGAAATAGTAATTTATTTTTTATAATTATCAATGTGTATGTTTTTAAGCACACACACACAACAAAATCATATGAGTACATACTAGACATGACTTCGCTTTTTTTTTTTTTTTTTTTTTTTTTTTT
This sequence comes from Maratus speciosus, assembly GCA_963932465.1. Taxonomy (NCBI): domain Eukaryota; kingdom Metazoa; phylum Arthropoda; class Arachnida; order Araneae; family Salticidae; genus Maratus; species Maratus speciosus. The sequence goes on along the minus strand of OZ010789.1, from coordinate 283,154,183 downwards.
TTTTTTTTTTTCTTTTATCAGTGCCGAGGATTTGAAATCCGAACCAGAAAAATTTTGTTCCATCAGATTCGAGCTTGATGCCGAAAGTACGCAGTCAAAAACTGTTGTTAACATTTTATAGTGTTTTGAAAATTTGTGTTCTGATTTAAATCTCTTCTTCGATAGAAATAAGTATTAATCTTAAGTACACACTCATGACTCCGTTTTCTGATTTCCCTCAACCCTAAAAACTTTTCATTTTATACACTGCTCAAAACAATTAGGGGAGCACATGATTTTAATGAAATTACGCAAATATTTGCACCGATAAGTAACGTAAAATAAAACATACATAATTTGAAATGTTGTAGATAACAGATAAAGAAAATTTCACATACAAATTAAAGTTTATGACGTCAAAAACTAGTAAAAGGAGATAAGTGCAGAAATCGGGATTTTGCAGAAAAGTCTGTTTCACTGCCTCAGTTGTAAAATTCAATTGTTCAGCTTGTGTTTTGAGAAAAGGTGGCTTGAAAATGTCACAACAACATGATTTACCGCAATCCATGGCTTGGCGTGTTATCGAGACAGTTGATTTTGGGGAAACACAACGAAGTGTAGTGGATGCTGTTGGAGTCGCAAGAAGTGTCCATGAAAGGCTGTGGAATCGATTCCAAGACACGTGAAATGGTAGTCATCGACAAGTGCAAGGTCGAAAATGTGCTACAACAGAAAGTGATGACCAATTTATTCTGTTAACAGCTCGTCGAGACGGAACGGACAATGCTACTCAGCTGCAAACACAGTTGTTCTTGGCCACTGGACGAAGGGTGTCCAGTCATACAGTCCGACATAGGCTTCGTCAGGGTGGTCTCTATACGCGTAAGCCAATGGTCTGTATTTCGTTTACCTCAAGTCAACTGTGCGGCCCAAAGGAAGTGAGGAACTGAACATCGAGTTTGGAGGCAAAGCTGTTGGAGTCAAATTCTGCTTACAGACGAGTCCCGATTCAGTGTGGATATGGCATCTGATGTGTTTTGACATGGAGAGAAAGAGGCACTCAAAATAATCCTACATTCGTTTCTGAAAGATCACATTACAGACGAGGTGGGTTGATGCTATTGGCTGGAATCAGCATAGGTGGACGTACAGGTCTGCATATCAGTCAGAATGACACTTTGACGGTCCGAAGTTATACAGACGAGATACTGAGACCTCATGTCGTATTTTATGTTGCAGCAATTAGTGATTTCTTTTTTTTTATGCATGATAATGCCACACTTCATACAGTTCGTCTTGTGGAAAACATAATTGAATCTAAATCAATACAGCGTATGGAATGACCAGCATGCTCTCCAGACCTAAATCTGATCGAGTATGTATGGGACATACTCAGACGACGCATTGCTGTGAGACCGAGGCCTCCTTTTACTGTCCGGGACTTGAAGATTGCAATTACTGAGCAGTGGAACAGTATCCCCAAAGTCTTATCGATAACCTCATCGCATCCATGGAAAACAGGTGTGCAGCAGTCTTAGCTTTTCAAGGAGACCGCACGCCATATTAAAAATCTTGCATCATTTCTAAACAATTTTTTTTTATCATTTACATAAACCAAATTGTTGTCCTAAACCATCTTTTCATGTTCGTTTAATCTTTTCAAAGAACAAAAGCTCCTTCACAACCTTTTTGCATATTTTTTTCTGTATTGCGCATTAATACACGTCTACTATCCATTTTATGCACATACATGGCTGTCTTGCACTGTTCTCTTCACTTTTTTGCTTTCTCCCCCAATTTTTTGAGCAGTGTATTTACCCAACTATCGCCAAATATATCTAAAAGTCACAATTCTCATTCTTTTAAAATAAGATTGTAAAACTATGAGAAAATGGCATGATTTGTATTTTCTGGTAATTGTAGAAAAAGCCTGAATTGGAAGGCTAAGATAGACAGGAAATTTCTCAAGGCTTCTTTACTGTAAGAACACTGATCTTGATGCAGCTTCATAAGCGAAAATTAATATTTCTCCTTATATAACATCAATAACAATTCTATTCTATTTCAAACTTATTTTTAAATGCTTGTAAAGCACTTTAAGAAATATAGACTACATTCTTGAATCTCAAGTAGCAAGTTTTTTTTTCGTTTTTACGGTTTTTGGATAAATAAATCTTCACTTTATGCCTGATCACTGAGACTAGTATGAATATCGAGCTGGATAAAAAAAACAAAGGCAATTTTTGCAGCAGTTTTCTTTTTTGTTACAATATAGCAGGCATTATACAGGGTGTATCTGAAGTACTTCAACAAACTTGGGGTGATGATAGTACTCATCAAGACGAACAAAAAATGCAATGGAACATGGTCGCAAATGACATTTAAAGGGCGAAAATTTCAAAACTAATAAAAATATCAAAATCTCGCAAGCTGCTTTTCTGCAGAACTGGCTAGTAGCACGAAGTTGGTTTTCCTTTAACTTTGTGCATATCCGGTCAAAAGGAAATAACGAAAACTTGGAAGAAAGCCAAACAAATCTGTCGGCAGGAGAAATCCAGGAATCTCCCGAAGTCTTCGAGGGTGTTCGCCAGTCGTTCCTCCGTAGATGTACTCTGTGTAATAATGTCCGCGGTCGACACTTTGAACAACTGTTGTAAAATATTTGTTTTCCCTAGACATCACGAGCTGTGTCTTACATATTCTGTGCAATAAATAATTTTCTGGAGTGTTTCTTTCTTGTCTCAATTTGTCCATTTCCAGACGCATTTTCTCGATTTTCATCCTCTAAATGTTATTTGCGACTCCATGTTCCATTGTATTTTTTGTTTGCATTTGAGTACAATCATCCCTTTAAGTTTGTTGAAGCATTTTAGATACACTCTGTATATATATATATATATATATATCATCATCCATAATCATGGAATATTTAGGTAACTTTCTATGACAGTCCTCGAATGCATCGTAATTTGGCAGTTCGGTGATAATCTCGAAGGGAATATTATAAATAATTTTATAATTTTTTTATTCTATTACCGTTTTTCTGAAAGTGGTAGTTTGGAGATTTTTCCTGATAGTAATATCTCTTAGTTAATTGGAAGCATTTCGAAAAAATCTAAGATTTTTGTTTTGCTGTTTGCTTAGATTACCCATACTTGTTTTGAAGGTGAAGCAATAGATCGAACATACATAAGTGATAACAGACAGAATGCAAGAATTACAATGAAATTTGTTATGGATAGCTAGGGAAGGGCTATTTAGAAGAGCACTGAGAACTATAGAAGCTTCCTCAACTTTCCACATGACAGTCCGGTTTTCTAAGTCAATCATTGGTCAAAGATTAAAGGGGTCCGGGACACAAAAATCTTCAAATTTTGCAGAAACATTTTATTTCATTAAAAATTTCTTTGTTTTTTCCTGCTTAAAATGACATTTAAATCATGTTTCTATCTGAATTAGAACAAAAAATATTATTTTTTTCGTTTTAGTTTGTTTTCAAAATCTAGCTTTCAAACAATGGCTGTCACGGAAACGACTTCTTGTACAAATGCGTCTTTTCTTCATGATAGAATTTTTCACAAGTTCTCTTATTTAAATTCTTATAATTCGAGAGCCGTTTAAGATAAAGAGTTCAAACTTTGAATAAATATTTTTCAATTATTTTACTTTAATTTTGATTCACCATATTTGAAAAAAATATTTACTTTTGAAAATATGATTTTTTAAAATAAAGTTGGACCACTTTTTTTTTTAATTTTTTCAATAAATATTTTAATTTTTTTTCATAAATTAATATTTTTAAAAATACCGAATCAAAATTAAACTTATATATTTCTGTATAATTAAATGAAACAAAAAAATCGAAATTCTATAAATAATATTTTGAGTTATAAGGATTTTAAATTACCCCACTTTTTTAATAAATTTTAAATTAAATTTTTTTAACCCATTTTCGGCCAAAGGTGCCTAAACGCACCATTTCAATAAATATTTTTTTAATAACACTGGGACGAATATTTTTCAATAATTTTATTTTTCTGCTATTTTTAAGGGTTCTGGAGACATATATAAAATATCGGCAATTCAATTGGAGTAAACACTTTCTGTTGAGAAATTTTCAACATACGCTAGTCTTTTAAAATTGAAACGGTTATTGACAAATTCGACTTTTTGAAAATGTATAATTATTCCACTTTAGATTAATCATATATTTTTATAAATTATTAAAGTTACAAATTCTGTAAATAAAATAATAATAAACCAAATGACATAAAAAATTAAAAAAAAATATTAATTTTAAATTCAATGGTGTGTTAGCGCACCATTGACCGAATGCATGAAAATGCCGAATGCATTTTATTTCTCAAATAAAATATTATTTTTCATGCACGAAACTTTTTTTTTGTCTTAATGAATGTAATTTAAGCATATTTCAATGAAAATAATACCACATTTTATAAAATTTCTACGCTTGGCCTAAAATGAGTTAAAACATTATGAGACGTTTTATCATGTGATTTCGTTTACAAATTGTGATGTCTGGAGAACTTTTCTTTAACTTTTCTTTTAGTTTCTGCTGGCGCCATTGTCACGTGATTCGTGGGCACGGAGAGGAAGGGGGTACACTGTTTTTCAATGTGGAAAGTAGAGGTATTGTTTATGCCGGCGTGTGAGCACGGCGGTTTTTTTTTTTTTTTATGAAAAACCGAAAGATTGTTATAGAAAGTTTTTGGTAGGTGTTACGGGTAATTATTCTTTTAGGAAAAGAAAGTATTATAAAAAAAACAGCAGCTGTTTTATTTTCGTTTATTTTGACGCGCAACAAATAGTACCAGTTCATAAAAGCGTCAAAGTTTGTTTGTATGCTTTGTATAGTGTGTATGCAGTGTTTTGTATAGAGTCTATGCATGAATTCTGCCATGAAGAGAAAAAAATAACCAAAGATCTTTAATCTGAAACAGTGATGCCGTACTCTTTGAAAATTTTAAGGAGTATACCCAGATTGGAATCGTTAACACTTTAGAAGAACAGCTTATTTTTCACTACAAAAAATTTATCGAATATTTTGTTTTCGTAACAATTGCAAAAAATATGCAGTCTTGATTAATATAAATTCATTTTAATACTTCATAACAATTTTTAATAAATTCTTACGTTGAGTCAAAGTGAAAGTTTAGAATAATATTAATGGCATTCTTCAATACATGAATGTCTTTTGCTGCAGTCCCAAATGTGATTATACGGCATGTAATAAATTCCATGGCTGAACTAAAATGAAAACCATTAATATTAGTAATAGCATACTTCCAAAGATGAATGTCCTTTCCAGTCACAAATATAATTAACATTCAGCCTTAAATATTGAATACTAATTCAAAATTAAACTATGCCTTTATCTTAATATGTAATGAAATACCGTACCATAAATAAACATGCCAAAATTACATTTGCTCTAAGATAAATAAAGTGAAATATGTAAATGAAAATCATGCCTTTCGGAGGCTTTCAAATTATAACACTTTCTATATAAGATGTTTCATCATTATGGTAAAATACTTAATAATTGCTATATGTTATGGAAGGTCATAGTTTTTTGTTCGCAATTCCATGTCGTTTTATTTATTATAATTTATTGCTAAATTCTACGTGCACGTGATATTCATTTCGCAAAGATAAATAATTCTTTCAGCTTGTTATGCTTTTTCATTAACCAAGATGAGAGTGTAATAGTTTATGAATAACAAAGAGTTTGCACTTTGTGAATATCTAATAAATATATTAATTAATAATAAACCTCATAAATGCATTAACCGTCTAATTTCCAGGGTAGAATACGTTCTAGAAATTCCTTAATTCCGAGAAAGTGAATTCATACCAAGAAATTTCAGTAATAAATTTTGGTTTATTTAACGGCGGAATGTCTCTAATTAAATAAAGCAAATATTGGTATCTTAAATTTCTGTGATGAATTTGGAATATCTTAATTAAAAAATCACTACATTGGAAACAGTTGTGGTAGCATATTTGTTACCATGGGCACTACAGAGTTAAGTAGCTAATTCAAGACCAACACTTAGATTAATCAATTTCATACATAGATTTTTTTTTCTGAATTGTGTTTAGCTATTAAATGTAAACAACTTAAAACACTTATATTTTTTCTGAGCTCTGATTCGGAATGAAAAATAAACAAATGGGTAATTTGTTAAATACATTATTTAAAAAATGTTCATTGTCATAAAATTTTTAAAATTGTATTTTATACTTTCTTCTCATATTTCGGTTGTAGAAAATACTTTTTAAATTTTCAAAGTGAAGTCCAAAAACGTTTTAGAGTCTTTAAGTTTTTTTTTCTTTTGTCTTAAACCCCCCTTGATATATTTTTAACTTACGTCGTATAAAAACTCAAACAGAAAAAAAAAAAACATTTGATTAATAATATCTATTTTAAAAGCTAAGAGGAAAACAATAAAATTCTGTAAATTATAAACAGGAAGAGTGTTTCATTTCGTTCGCTAAAGTTAAACTTTTTCTCTCATACGTATAAAGATATAAGCTGGTGAAATAATGTTTATTTTACTCTTTAAAGATGGGTTTTTTATTTAGAGAGTTTCTGAACACTTATTTTTTGGCCCATTTTATTACTGAAGTAAGACATCAATAGAAGACATCATTATTGACATACTTTTACCACAATTTTCTTTACACTTTAAAAGTTTTATTTATGTTTTTAATTCTAATAAACTTCATTTAAAAATATTTTTTTTACACATTTTCGATCTAAGACTCATTTTACGACTACTAGTATTGTGTGATTACCAAAAGTTCGTGCCCCATTTCATAGATGGCAGTAGCTTCCAATTTTGACTGTGATGATATTTCTTCTATAACCATATAATTAACTGACAGTACGTTCGTCTAAGAATAATGAGTTTCTAACTGCCGTTTTTAAAAATTGACTTTTTGGAATAGGGAGGCTCTAGTTCTATCATGAAAGCATTTATGCATTTAAATTACGTTTTATCTAATTTACGTCTACATGCAATAAAGAATAATACAGTTCTATCAGAAATTGTCGAATGCAGCCAGAATACCATAATTCTATATATGAAACAATCGCAGACAGCATATCATATAAATCATATTTTATTTTATTAATACTTGGAAAATGGAAAATTTTCCAGAGAGAAAATTTTGCCTTGCATACAATATTTCAAATGAAAATCAAATTAATTTCTTAAAAGGCGCAAATACCAACATGGTGAAAAAGATTCCACGCCGTGACTCGAACAGGGGCCATCAGCATAGCGCACTGACACTCTACCAAATAAACCACATGGAATGATACCCAGCCTGGAACTTCTCACTAATACATGTTGGCAAGTCTACAAACGTGAGCCACCGACAAGGGGCAAACACGAAACATAATTAAATCCAGCATCGATTGAAACTATATTAATACTTGGACAATGGAAATTTTTCCAGAGAGAAAAAAGTATTAATCCAATTATTTCCAAGTATTAATATAGTTTCAATCGATGCTGGATTTAATTATGTTTCGTGTTTGCCCCATGTCTGTGGCTCGCGAAAAAATATTCCATCTTGTGCTGCGTTTGTTGCCTTGCCAACATGTATTAGTGAGAAATTCCAGGCTGGGTATCTTTCCATGTGGTTTAGTCGGTAGAACGTCAGTGCGCTATGCTGATGGGCCGGGTTTGAGTACCGTCGTGGAATCTTTTTCAATATGTTAGCATTTGCGCCTTTTAAGAAATTAATTTGATTTCATTTGAAATATTTTATTTTATTTTATTTTATAATATATCATGGAAACCTGCAATATTTTATAACCTATGTGATATAATAAATTATTTTGGTAAAAATATCCTCTTTTGGTAAAATATAGAGTGAGATTTTATCAGTAAAAAACCCTTTACATATGTTTTTCAGTGCTTCAATAAGCAAAATGAATTGTGTTTTATTTATTTACAGGACGTGAGCCAGGCAGGGAGGAAGGAATAATCATATCGGATTTAGATTTTCAAAATCATGTGGGGAGAATGGGTGACATTTTAGATGAAGTGCACGCTTCAAATATTTTTGGCACTGAATCAATCCAACCAGAACCGGTCCAAGAAACTCCAACAAATCAAATACAAGCAGGTTCTAATAACATGCCACCTTCTTAAGGAGAAGATGAATCTGTATTGCTTGCGACTGTTTATTTTAATAAGTGCAGTGTTGCCAGATGGGCTACTTTTTTTAAAATTCAGATTCTTGATTGGCACCACTTTTTTGAAATGGTAAAATACTGTTAGAAAATGCTCTTTTGTTTTAAGAACATTCCACCCGATGGCAGCATGAGACAATCCTTTTTATTTGATCTACTGTGACAGACACTCAGAACAGTTAGTTTTTCTCATTCCCTTGTAGCAGTTGGCAGCAAAATGCTGGTGGATTAAAAATCAAATAATATTCCAAAGGAATGATAATATGTCAAAAAAAAAACTGCAACAAACCATAGTTCAAAGTATTTCTTTGTGTTTGTAAATAGTCTTATTCATCTGTTTTGTTTTACTGTGAAATGTGATCAATATTGTGTCCAGCATATATATATATTATTCTAGTGTATTTAATCTACAAATAAATGTTTTTTGTTCATCCTAGGAAGAATATATTTCTATTTAAATGCATCAAAACATAAAGGTAAAACTTTTAACTTTTTATTGTTTACCTATTGAGGAATTTCGTATTCATGCCTTCCATATGGAATAACATTCCAACAAATACGCCTTATTTAACATGGAACTATTAATAAACCGGAACTGACATATCCTTAAAACAGTGAAGCTTCAACTGTAACCGCTATCGCAAGCGTTGTTTACCGCCGATGGAAATTAGCACCAGTAGATTTATATAGAAATTTTAAACTTATTTAAACGCCTTAGTATTACAAAATTTCAGTCATAAATAATCGTAGAAACAGATTTTTATTTTTACTGGTAGGAGTTTACTTTGGCGGTAGTTAGGCCCTGCGTTTTCGCCATATTGTGACAACCAGGGAAACAAACTGACAGTTTTACAAGGCATACTGACACCAGTAAAAACAAATAGAAATTTTTGTGACATTTTTGAGAAAAATTTCCATCAATAAGACGCTTAAATAAAACGAAATGATCTATTCAATTTTACTGTCGGGATGTTTGCCCTCGCGGTAATCAGAAACTGAAGATCCTATTTTTAAAAAAGCAGCCGCCATCTTGTGACAACCCCTCAGTTACTTCACTCGCAACTGGTAGACAGTGCACTATATGTCTCCTCCTCTTTATTCATAACTCCATTTTATTTAATGACATATTAATGAAGGCGAAAACAAAGATAATTTTACCGTTTCAAAAAAGTGGTGGCAATCAAGAAATCTGAATTAAAAAAAAGTAGCCCACTGGCAACACTGAATAAGTCTACGGGTAAGAAGCTAACTAGGATTCGAAGTATGTCTCCCTCTTACTAGAAGTTAAATGAGAGGAAGGAAAAACATCAAAAAGGGGCAGAGTATGTTAATGCTTAAGCAAAAGTTGTTGTGGCAAGAAAAAGTAAAATATTTAAAAATTGTTTAAATTCTTGCAAGTTTAAATGTGCAAAACACTGGTTTCCGAGATATGATAGACTGTATTTTCAAAATATGTTTAAGAGAAATTAGCCTAACTATAGCGTAAAATAAAGCATAATTTATGAAACATTTCAAAATTAGGACAAAAAAAAAGTAATATAAAAGTTATTTCAATGCTTTAGAAAGTTTTTTCCCCTAGGGATATTATGTTTTTACATTTTAGCCAGAGTATATCAGAATGTAACTGTAATAAATGTAACTATCTGCGATGGAAGAGGGCGAAATAAACTGGAAGAAATAAGCGGTGTCCAGAGCATTTGGAACTTCGATTTAAGAGGAACACCTGACAACAACGCTAAAACTAGTAACCCCCTAGGTTAGATGATTTGAAGTAGTGGCAACTACCCTCCCTTCAAAGAACAAATTTATGGGTTTTTTTAGGAGAAATTTCGTAGGAGAGAAAAAGCACGAGTAAACGGGCCTTAAGAATGAAAAGGAGAAAAAAGAGATTTTAATTTGTGTATTTTGATTAAATAAAGAGGATTTAAATAATTAAATAGCATTATTAAATACAATGATTAAGAAATTCTTTTGATAGGAAATTTCTGTTCTACATATTTAGTATTAACATTTTCTTTCTAAATTTTTACATATTTTATCTAAAAATGTCTAAAGTGTTATTAAATATTTATTTTATACACCTGTGTCTGTAAATAATAACCTTTTGACAAACATAATTTGAAAACATTTTAATAGCACTAAAGGTTTTTGTCTTAAACTGTATGTGATGCTTTATTTATTTTCGACTTGTAAAAACTCAAAAGAAGAAGAAGTTTGATTGATGGCACCTATTTCGAAGGCCAAAGTTAAAAACAAATAAATTCCTTGAAAAGGAACAAAAGTTTATTTTATTTTGCTTGTTAAATTACATTTTCCTTTTTATATCTGTAAAAAGTAAGTGCCCTTGTCAGATAACAATTCTTTCTTTCATTCTTTTTTTTTTTTGGGGGGGGGGGGGTCTTTTTGATTTTTTGAACAATTTCTTTAGTATTGATTATGATTTCTATTTTAGATTTTTTTTCTTTTTACAAATTTAAGCATTAGAAACAATTTATCTGACATGTCTCATTGTAGTTTTCTAAGTGAATTTTTCGAACTGATATTTTTGCAATTATAGTGCATTTTAAATATTTTCTTTTCATATTTTGAGATTTCCTTTCGATATAAATTTCTATTTTATAAACTTAAATATTACTCGTAATTAGTGAATTTTTATGAACAAATCATATTTTGGGGAGAACAAAATAAATTTGTACTATTTCTCTTACTTTAACACTTTATTAAGTACAAATGCAATTTGAATACATTTAGACATATTACATATTTGAAGTGTGTTTCACTATTAATTGCAGTCCAATAGACATGTTGTCGTGTTTCTAATGCGACAAATGTTATGAATCAAATCAATTAATTAAAGTACTATTAAACACTTATTTCTTCGTCCATGTAAGCAAATAATTTCAAATATTTGAAACCAAAAACACTAGAACCGCGTTGATGGGCCATTTTGACCTGTACAAAATGAACTGATGACGATTCGAGCCAAAAAACTCTTTACGAAGTAAGTTAAATATGCACAGGCAAATACAGGGTGTCCAGCGAATAAGACCCTGATTTCAAAATTAAATATCTCAAAAACAAAGAACAATAGAATTATGCGGTAATCGGTTTGCTTATTAGCTAAGCTGTAAAAATGTTATGCAGAAGTTGCAAAATTTAGTTGCAAAAATCGTTAACAGATGGCGCTGTAATCGCAATACTTGTAAACTGCTTCGAAGTCCAGAGCAATGGCGTCTCATTCCTAGATGGCTCCCTACGTAAAACGAATATTGTGAAAGTCCATTTTTTCATTGGGGTGATGTGCAGAAGTGGAGACATCTGGTCACAGAATTATTGCATCAGCTTTAATTTTAGAAAATTTTAATTAATAGAATTTTCACTAAAAATTTTAGAAATCATTATAAGAATTTTTAAAATATTTTATTAAATCCAATCTTTAATGCCATATAATTATTTAAATCAAAATGCATATATTTAGAAAAATAATTTTGTACTTTTTTATTTATTTTTTATATTTTTAAATCACGGCATAATATTTTGGTATTTTTGTTTATACCTGAATTATTACAAATAAAAAAGTAATTTTTCACTTTTAATTTATTTTTAAATCACGGCATAATACTTTGGTTTTAGCACAACACATATATTTCTTTTCTTTGTAAACAAAAATTTAGAGACAGAAATTATGCATTAAATTATTTCTTTTTTAAAAGGAATTGATGATAAGTCATATCATCAACGTCAAAGCAGAAGTATTTTGGATGCTGCATTCCTTTCGAACACGTCGGATCCTATCGCTAGAAGCTGCGCCATCTTTCTGTGCCCAATGATAAAAAAAATGAAAACGAGTTTTTAAAATTAAAATTATTTTTTAACTTAATTAAATTTTTAAAAATAGAAACTTTGTATTTTTTTCATTCAAACTATTCTCTACAAAAAAAAAAAAAAAAAACGATTTTTGAATCATTATTATAAATGCTCAATGATTTTTAAAAAGGGGGTTTCTTTTAACTTAATTAAATTTCAAAACCAGAAACTTTAGATTTTTTTCATTCAAACTTTTTTCACAGTTTAAATAAACATTTAAAAGTAAAGATTTCCATTTTTTTTCAAATCCTCCTCCACTTGGATTCGATTTCACGATCTACCAATTAGGAGAGAAAAGACATACCACAGAGATGTTGGTAACCGGACCGAAGTAGCTTATAACAAAATTTGAAATAAATCTCAATTCTGTCAACACATGGCTCCGCTTCTGCACATTACCCAAATAAAATATTTTTTAAGTTCTTATATAATGATTGCTAAACTTTTCATTGAAAATTCTATTAATGGAAATTCTCTAAAATGGAATCTGAGGCAATAATTCTGTGACGAGATGCCTCCACTTCTGCACATCACCCCAACGATAAAACGATCTTTCCCAATTTTCGTTCTTCCATAGGAAGCCATCTTAGGATTGAGACGCTAGGGCTCTCGATTTCAAAACACAATTTATAGGCATTGCGATTACAGCGCAATCTGTTAGCGGTATTTGCAACTAGTTTTTGAAACTTCTGTACAACATTTTTACAGCTTAGCTAATAAACAAACCGTTTACCGCATAATTCTATTGATCTTTGTTTTTGAGATATTTAATTTTGAAATCAGGGTCTTATTCGCTGGACACCCTCTATGATATAAATAAATAAGTTAAATGGACTAGGTATGTATATTTCAAAATTTTCATTTGGACCACAATTTTTTTTAAATTAAATAAATTACTTATATTCTGTGCGTGAATAAGAGACATAAATTAATTACATAACTTTGCATATAAAAAATCTGGTGAAAATATTTTTATATACATGTGTAAAATTTTGTGGTCATTTTAGCATTTTTGCAAAAAATATATCAGTGTTTATTTATTTATGATTTCTAAAAACTCGACAATAGAAAAAAACTGATAGCTAAATCGATTATAAACCAGATGATAAAACGGATAAAACTCAGCAAATGAAAAAAAAATACACAATTTAAATTGCAAAATTTAAGATTTTTTTCTTCATATCAATGAAAATGTAAGTATTTGGCAGAAAATATTTCTTTTATTGTTAAGACATGCTTTTCTTCTAGAATTATACTTATTATACTGTTACTTTTGCTTTAATTTTTCTTTCAATTTTTAAATTTTTATAAAACTTTGCGTTGAAAGTTTTTTTTTTTTTTTTTTTTTTTTTTTTTTTTTTTTTTTTTTTAAAGAGAAGTTGTCATTGTTCGTATTGTTTATTATACTTGTATTTATTTATATCTAAAAAAATAATATATTTTTTTTAATTTCATATGCCTTTTAAAAAGATGCATTTTAAAAAAATTTCTATTTCAGGATTTCTTTTTCGATCTCAAATGCTTTATTTAGTAACTTTCAGCATGATATTATAATTGTTTCAATCTCATGACTGAAATATTTTAGTACTTCTGAACGTCAAACACAAGAATACGAAATGTATTTAAACTCTTGAGGGGCGGCGGGATATCTTTTATCCCACCTACGGTGAATGAAGATTTGCACCAGAATAAAATTATTAAATTTTTCTTTTCTAACTTTGATGGAATAAAAGTCGTAAAATTGCTTTTCCTAATTTTGCAATAAATCTGCTTGCAGCTTCCAGTATGAATTCGATATTACAGAAATACAATTACTTGTCCCTCAAGGGGTTAAAACACACAACCCAGGGCTACCGCACACCCCTTTCCGAAAACAAAAATTCTTCACATACTGTTCAAGAACATTTGCAAGAGAAATATGCTACAAAATCTGCTTTTTTAAAAAAATAGTGGTGCGAATCGAATAGAAAAATAGTCACCTGTGGAAGCCCTGATAACCTTATAGATAAAAAAATGACATGTATAATTATATTTATAATATCATTTTGTAGGTTTAACATAATTCAAGATTAGAAGTAATGCTTTTAAGAAAAATAGCATTTTAACCCTTTCACGGGTAAAGCACTTCCATTGCTAAAATGTTGAAATGAATGTTTGGCATCAGAATTCAAAAACAGATTTATTTGCAAATAAGAAAAAGTTATTTTCACAGATACAATAAAGGGGAAAATAATACTAAAGTCCTGGTGCAATTGTCGCATTTGAGAATTAAAATTAAGTGGTTTAATAAACGTACCACCACCCCTGAAAGGGTTAAAGCTGTTTATAAATATATATATGCATTTTTGAGTGATTGTATGCATCACAGGGCTGCCACAGATGACTATTTTCATATTGTGTTTGCAGCAATATTTATAGAAAAAAATATATTTTGTAGTATATTTCCCTTTTAAATATTGTCAAAGCGTACATAAAAGATTTTTGTTTTTAAAAAGTGGTGCAGAATAGAATTAAAAGATAATCAACTGTGGGAGCCCTGACGTCATGATGTGATTTATTAAATAATCAGTTTTGTACTAGTTTGGTCCCTTTTTTGTCCAACAAAAGCATATTCGTCATTGGCCCTTATTAAAACTAGAAGCGCCGGAAATTTTACCCAAATGTTATACAAATATTTTACACCAGAATTTTTATCTAAAATTATTTAACTTATTTCTCCGTGGTACACATAAACTTACTTCACCGAGGTGCACATTTACCTTATTTTAGGGGGAAAATTCTGGTGCGAAGGGAAATATTTTAATTTTTTACCGGTCAAAATGACCGTTATGGCGGTTCTAGTGTTAAAACAAATTCATTTGTAGTAGTGCCTTGTGTAATTGGTGTTGTCAGGTATACCGCATAAATCGGAGCTCTAAAAGCTCTTGACACCAGTATTTTAAAGTAGTTTTCTTCGCCTTATCTAATGGCTGCGATTAAATATGGCGAAATAAACTGTAAGAAAGTAGTGGTATCCTGAGCATTTGGAGTCCTGATTTACGCGGGACACCTGGAAATACCATGTGTAATAGGCATGACTATCTACTGTCCGACAATGAATTATCCGTTACGCTTGTTTAACTGACGCCTCTCATGTATTTCATCATAAAATTGTTAGCAGCTCTCTTCCAAAATTCGAAACGAAAGTGTATTAAACTCCTATTAAAATGCATAAAGCTTTAATTATGGTGCTAATGCTAATAAAATATTAAAATGCAGTTAAACTATATCAAGCATTTAGAACTTTTTCAAACAATATTGGATATTGTCAGAATAATCAGTTACAATAGATCGAAAATTTTTCAAAACCCGAGGGTAATACCGCTAACGAAGGTCCCTTGTAAATTATAATAACATTTTGAATACAAAAATGATTTGAAAATCAAGAAGCAGGTAATGTAACGTAAATGCTTCTTTAGAACAGTAAATCCTTCTGCAAGCAAATGACGATGCATTCTGTGAATGTATTTCAAATATTAGCAAGGAAAATTATTGCAACAAAGGCGCAAGAGTAGATCACACCATATGCAGCAAAAACGTAATTCATCAAAATATTAAATTTTGAACCGATTAATAAAAACATTGCCTATAAAAAGTAATTCGACACTTTTTTTCCTATGTTTTTAATTCGTCTAAACACTATGATTTGCCCTTTTTTATGGTAACAAAATTTCATAATTATCCTGTCAAATTAAGATATATTTTTTGTACATGAATGAGTATTAATAAAAATTTTTATTTGGTATCACAAAACATGTTAAAAAAGATCTATGGTTTCTTAAAATGTAAAATGTAAAAGTTCAGTTATTTGTGGTCGATAGAAAATAGCCTTGAAGATTTGGACAAATTGAATTTCATTCCTCACAATATACAGATATTCAATTTCAAAATTCACTTCACCAATATACCTATTAACAGCCTTTACAATGTTTAAAAAAATATTTTTGACTTATTTTATATAAAAGATGAGATAAATGTTATGAGAGTTACTTTTAATTTTATGTCATTTTTATTTTTATAAAATTTTGTAAACATCATTAATTATATTTTTAATCAGTTGTATGGCATTGGCAAATGAACAAACTATTTTAGTACAACTGCTAACCTAATTTTTTTTATTATGAATATAAATATACTGTTACTTATAAAGGAACTTAAAAATATAGATTTATTGAGGGTTTTGATTTGATTTTAATAATGAATAAATGTAACATGATTGTTTATAGATAAATAGAGGAAACGGTGGTGATTATAGTGACGGTTATTGGATCTTTATTTTTTGTTTTTGATAAAAATTTAAATACAGTACAGCCCCGATTAGCCGTGGAATTGGGTGGCAAGGGCTCCGCGGATAAAAAAAAATCGCGGATAACCCGAAAAAGACTGAAAATGGGGGTGCAAACGCGAAAAAAAGAAAATTCAAAATAAAAACTATGTTTTAGTGTACATAAAACATAATAAAACGTTTAAAATACATACATATGCACAGTACATCAAAAACCTTTGCTTTACATCTAAATCACTAAAATAAAGAAGGGTAAACAAGAAACAATGCCATACATACTGTACAAAAAGAGCTGAGTTACACCTTTCTAAAAACATCAGTCACTTGTTTTTGCTTCTTGTTTTGGAAATACCTTTTCTTTATTCTAAATTGTAAACTATTGTTTTTCTTTTAGTAAGGAACAATTTTTATCTCGAAAATGAAGTTATTCTTGATATGCTCTCCTGGAATTTATCATAATAGTGTTATTTAATTGTTAAATATTTTAATTGCTGTGTTTACGTTTGGTTAATAAAATCAAGAAAAGACATCAAGACTTTATATCTGATATTTCAAACATCGCAACCGAATCTAGAAATATTCTTCTATTACTTTCATTTGCATGGATTTTTCTGTTTATATTTATTAATATAGGGCTTATTGTATTTTCTTTGCTGTTGGCTTGAATTAAAAATAATCGCTTGTATATATTTATTTGATAAAAGAAATAACCTTATTTTGTACCAGAAGCATTCCAGACTTGTTTTATAATTAACATTAGAAAAATTATATTAACACGTTCACGCCGGCGCGGTGGGTCACACTCGACTGTCTCAGAGCTGGCAAGTCTCCGGCCTTCTGGATACCAGTATTTTAATACAGAAAATGTTGTTTTATTTAATTAGAACAATTGAGCGATTTAAAGGAACAACATTTTCTCTAAAATAACAGTGGTGCGCAAAAAGCCGGAGGCTTGACAACTCTGAGACAGTCGAGTGTGACCCACCGCGCCGGAGTGAACGTGTTAATATAGTCATAAATTAAACAAATAGATTCAATAGAATTTGCGACAGCGATGTTAATTTTCATAAACAGATTTTTAAGTTTTTGGCTATTTTATTTTATAATAACAATTATCCACTTAAATTTTTAAGACATTATTCTAAGATATTCCTGATAAATAAATGACAACACTGTGGATTGGCAGTATGATCAGGAAGCCTGCTTCTACAAAACTTCTTGTGGTTATATCAGCCCTTAAAAAATCATGAATTATGGTCGCACTTACTGCTGAATTTTTTTTTCAAATCTGTGATTTGTATTTTTTTTTATATACTTTTACTGACATTATCTTAAAATTTCTTGGAATTCGATGAAATATTTCCGAAGTTAGAGCGACATATTAAAAAAAATCATATTTTTTTTTTTGTGCTGCTGTGTAGTCTGTTCTAAATATTGCAAACGCAAAGTTTCAGTTTACAATATCAATCGAAATTTATATATATAAATGTAGAATTTTAAAATAAAATTAATTTCAAATCTGTACCCAGCTTATAGATTTTATTTTTTCGGATTTTTTAATAATTTTCATATTTGTATTTTCTTTTAATCTATCTCAACAAAAAACGTTGTTTGTTATTATATTGTTAGGTAACATTTGCAGTAATAAAAATAATTATTTGAAACTAATAAATAGTGAATGCGTTATTAAAATTGGCAATCGTTTTCTTCTCTTTCTTTCATAATATAGACAAATGGAAAGAACGGAAAACATTTAGAAATATTATTTTTCTGAAATTCAATTCATTCAATTCACTTCAATTATAAACTGTAGTCCAGTGTGGATTATTTGTTCAATCAATTCTTTAAAAAACGTCCGGTATCAAAACATTTTAAAAGAACTATTAAAAAGTTTCTCTTTTTTATGTTAGAAAGAGAAATTACATCTTCTGAAAGAAAATACATTCCTTCGGAAAAATATTTTATTCTTCTTAAATAAGCTTTTTTAGTTCTTAAAATAGTGATGTTTCATTTATAATGAAGTGTGAGAAATCAAAAAGAAAAAATTTGATTGAAAGCATCAATTTTATACATTCGAATGAAAACAGTGTAATTCACTAAGGAAAAAAATGTAAGTTTAAATTGATCTGGTAAATTAAAATTTTCTTCTTCGTGCCTATAAAAATAAGAACTGGGGAGATATCATTTCTTTTATTCTGATGCTGAATTTTCATTAAGAATTATTTTAGCAATTATTTTCGTGTTGATATATGTTTCGTTATATATATATATAGTATTTAACTTTTAGCATTGAAATCGAATCACTTCAGAATATTCTTTATAATACTAATTTTAATTGCTAGAAGGTGTAAATTAAAACTTTAAAAACAGTAAAAAATAGCTTTATTCAACTGTTTACATGTTTCGACTCTACCGGAGTTATTTTCAAAACAAATAAATAAAAATATTCTAAAATGATACATTCTACGAAATGCCCTCATTAAATTTTTCACGTACTCAGGGTTCGCAGCGTACCTAAAATTTTCGCATTTTGCTACCACAAAAATTAAAACGATAGTCTTTGTTGTATGTATTATAGATGTTAAAGGAATCTAACACGAAGAATTCTTATTTAAAATACTGGTAAAAAAGTGCGAAAATTTTAGGAACGGAGTGAGCCCTGCGTACTCTTTCATATTATGCACGTTATTATTATTATTATTATTATTATTATTATTCCGTTCGGAATGTCGTGTACGTTTGGGAAAATCAATTTGTACCGGAAAATTTTATCATTTATTAGACATTGATTCCGATATCTAATGTCTAATAATTACCGGGTAGAATTTTCCGGTACGAATTGATTTTCACAAACGGACACGACTTTCCGAACGATTCAATGTGTATATTTATTTTCGCAACCATTGAGTAACTTGAGCCATAATTTTTGTAATCTAAATGATGCTGCAATTGTTACATATGGAATTTTTCTATGTTACAGTGTCTATGGTTTCTCTTCAGATGGATGAATACTATATATACGCAAAAATCCAATATGTAACGATGCAGTATCATTTAACTTACCAAAATTATGGTTCAAGTTAAAATGGTTTCGCAAATAAAAATAAACATCCAAGTAAAAAAAAAAAATAAAAATAAAAATAAAATAAAATAAAATAAATAGCGCGCATAATATGAAAGAGTACGTGAAAAATTGAATGGTGTCATTTCATAGACCGTACAGTTTTAGACTATTTTTATTTATTTGTTTTGAAAATGACTCAGGTAGAGTCGAAACATATAAACATTTTTTACTGTTTTTAAAGTTTTAATTTACACCTTGTAGAAATTAAAATTAGTATATTAATACAGGGTGTAAATTTGCTATATATTTAGATATATTATTAGTCATATATTTTATTAGTATTCACGTTAAAGAATTTCAGAGTGGTATCATTGTAATTATTATGCATTTCTAACCGACTTTCAACGAAGAAGAAGACCAACGTATAATATAGACCGGGAAACGGCAGCACAGACAATCACCTCATCGAGTTCACGGCGGGAATTCCAGAATTAGTTAAAAGTCGATTCGCATATTAAACCGCAATTGGTCTGCCAAATCATATCTTGGTGGAAAACACATGAAAACCCAATTTTAGCGGTTGATTCTTAGATTTATCATTGTGCTTTTCTGCACCCAAATATATGAAAACATGGAAGACTGGAATCAGGAAAATACAAAGGTAAACCTACGAGTCAACCGCTGAAATCGGGTTTGCAGGTGTTTTCCACCAAGATATGACTTAGCAGACCGAATGCGTTTTAATATGCGAATAGAGTTTAAACTAATTCTGGAATTTTAGCCGTGACCTCGATGAGATGAATGTATGTGCTGCCGCCTTCTAATTCTTCTGCATCTATATTTTTTTTCTACATACGACCACGCATAATGTGAACGGACGTTCTCATTTTCAAACTTTCTTTTAATGGAGCGGTCTCTTTCTGAAACTAGTATCGTTTAAATATCATCGAAAAATTCAATCGAAAAATGGTATGTTTGCCTGTCTATTCGTTTTCGCGGTTTTTTTTTTTATTTATAAACTTTAATATTCGTAAATATTGATCAATTATCACAAAATTGTTATACGGTGTTTAAGTATTCAGCTCTATTTTAAGTTTTAAAATAGTCGTAGTATTTATAGTTTTTTTTTTTTTTTTTTTTTTTTTTTTTTTTTTTACAGGCATACCTAAAAAATTTGATATAATGGGTATCATAATACGTAATAATAACAAGAATGAGATTTGAAATGAATATTGGTTAGAATTCGGCATCTGACCCAGTAGCCCAATATTATTCGAATCCGAGTCGATCTCCGGTATTTGTCTGGTACAGAATTGCCAGTTTGGCCTTTTTTTTATTGTTCCAAAATTTCGCAGTTGCACCAGAAATTACCTATTATATTTTACTCTTTCTTTAATGACAAGCATTTCATTATAAATTAAACTAAAAATTGTTCTTCAAAAATTTCCTGTGTGAATACCAGGTTATTTTCATTAAAGTTGTGGCCAAGCTGGCAACCCTGGTCTTATAGTGTCAAGCTTCTTTTGTTTCTGGTCGGGTTGGGTCTAAATTGGCGTTTGACTCTTGCGCCTCGGATATAGTAACCCTTTGTTCCAACAATATTCTTTAAGATGAAAAACTCTATATATGAATACAAATAAGTACAGTCGTGGAGAAAACACAACCTAGGGGAAGGTGGCCTAAAATGATCCTAGCGGGCAAAACGATCCACATAGGTTTTCTTCCAGACAGGTCGCTCTATCTACAGGGTAACACATAAACTAGTTGTGCCAAGTCAAGAAGAATCAATGGCGGTATTCAAACGATCGCAGTGTCACGCATCTGAATAGAATTCTTTGAAAAAGTGGGTTTTTTAAAATCTGTTATAAGATAAGCACTAACTTTCATATTTATTTACATATACAGTCTTTCATGTACAGAAATATGACTTGGTTTTCTTAATAGAGTATGTTTTTAGATGTAAATTGTACATGCAAAGTTTGTTATGTTATTCGGCGTCGTCTTGTTATATGATCTAAAATGAACGGTCATGTTGCCGGGTAAAATGATCCATTATGTGGATAGTTTTACTACCATTTTATTGGCAGAAGAAAATCCGCGTACCGGTTCCTAGCCATCATGGGAGCCAAATGTGTGACTGCCCCAAACCTTTCTCTTTGAGTCCACGTGTTATCCTACTCTCTCTATAGAAAACGGAATCAAGCATTTCGGTAAAAAGGAAATCGATGGAAATTGCCCTTTTAACGAGCAGTCCTTATAAGAATCAACTGTGCTTGGAAACGAAAAATGGAGAACAGAAAGAGAAGATAAAAGAGGCTGCAGCTAAGAAAATCCAATTAAAATATGCTAAATCTAAAAACGAAATATCTAGAACAAGCAGAGAAAAGAGCATGAAGTCAAAACAAAGACGTATTCCCATAAGTGTTGCCAGTGGGTTACTTTTTTTATATTCAGATTTCTTGATTTGCACCACTTTTTTTAAATGGTAAAATTCCTCTTGTTTTCACCTTAATTATTATGTCATTAAAGAAGGCGAATTTTACTGTTTCAAAAAAGTGGTGCCAATCAAAAAATCTGAGTTTTAAAAAAGTACCCCACTGTGGCAAGACTGATTTCCATAAAGAAGAAAAGGGTGCCTAAAAACAATATTTTGAATATAGGGAAACATATTCATAAGATGAACACAAGTGTATTTTCGTTGCGATGAACTATTTCCCTCCTCTGCAGCAGGTGAAGGTCCTTTCCAGTGTCACAATGTCGTAAGTGGGCGCAAAATGCATGCGCAGGAATAGATGAGAATGGCAATTATGTGTATCTTTGCGATATGTGCTTAAATATTCCGAGTTTTCGGATGGGGAGGAAATAGGCATTATTTAACTTACTTCTGCGTTTATTACGGGCTATGACATTTGGATCATAATTTTCAAATATTCCATTTTATTATTTTTTCAAAATTATTTGTGATACTTTTTTATTTTAAAATTTACATAAATTATGTATGCTATTTGATTGTAAAAGTTATTTTATTTCATTATGTATTGTCATAATTACTTTTATGCCCTTTATTTTGCCGATAAAAAGCAATTTACAATTATTTTTAAATGAAGGATCATTTTGCCCTTGGGTGAGGGTAAAATGATCCTTTGGACACGTTTTCAAAAATCTATTTTTCTCATTACTCAATTTGGGTTTTAAATATTATTAAAGTCTGTTTCTGATGCACAATATAGTGTAAAATATATTAGCATAGGCCAAAGTTTTATTTAAACAGTTATGTTATTTTAAAACAAGTTTTCCCCTTAAGTGGATCATTTTAGTCCAACTTCCCCTACTAACTGTGCTACAAATCATAGTTGAAGGCAATTAACGATCTAATTCTATATCCTAGAAATCATCAGAAATATGAAGACAACAGTAGGACAAGTGAATTGAATTCTTCTTCTATGATGTCAATAATTCTTTTTGTAATACCCACCTAAAATATAACAAAAAGTTAGGGTAGTTACCAAAATGTTCTTTAAATCCTACCGCCTATAATATTTTGCATTGAAAAAACGACAAATTTAAAACTGAGTTTACTCGCAACTCAGTTTTAATTATATTCTGCTGTTGTTCTGTATAGGTGCAAATTTACGGTCGCCAGTCGCCGACTAACTTTCAGTGTCTTAGTCACCAGAGATCAATTTCCAGTGTTCCCAATCCCCGTCGCTGAATATATATATATATTTTTCCTTTTGCAAATAGAAAAGCACCTGTTATTTTCACTGGTCGAGGTCAAGTATGACCTTGATAAAAAGGTCAGGGAATTTTTGCGATCTTATTTTCCACCATGAACGCTGCCCCTGTGATGTACTGTTTTAATTGCCGAACATTATGTTCGAATATAATTCTGCGCATGTCCCATCCACTACAAAACTTAGCAGCTGCAAAGCTCGGCACATGAGCGCGCTAATGGTAATGCTTCTCCTTTCGCCACCAGCGAAAGCAAGCATTTCTTGGAAGGTTTCGTTCGAAATTCAGAGTTGAAATAAATACAGTTCAAAGTTCCCGATGCGATGGAGATTATTTAAGGGCTTTGGATCATGGAGTCGCAGGGACAGAGGATTCCGAACTCTGAAGAAAAAAAAGGAAAAGAAATTCGCACGAAAAAATACTTAACGCGAGGTATATTCTTGCTCTGTAAATGTTTTCTGCAAGTGTGAGATTTTTATAGTGCAAAATAATCTTACATGTGCATAAATTTTTATATATATACTTTTATATGACAAAATCAAAATAAGAAATAAATTTTTCCTAATATTTCCCGTTATCATGACAGCTTAGGTTAACATGTTTTGTTATTCAATTGTATCTTGTCTAATTTTATCTTCTGATTTTCCCAGATTTATATTATACTTTTTTAACCCTCTCGCTGCGCAACCCGATATTTCATCGGGGATGCATTTTTTCCGTCTAATTAACCCTCCTTGATCTTTCCTACCAGTTACTTTTTATTGTAAATTTTGACTTATCTAATCGGAGCATTTTCCCGATTAAATCAGACGAAGATTTTTGTTTTGAAAAACCGGTGACAAAAGAATAAAAATTCTTAAAGACGCTCGTCGCGAAGGAATTAAATGCGCAATTTTTTAAGCTATTTTGATAAAACAACTACGCAGCGAGAGAGTTAATATCGAAGTTTCAAGAATTTTAGGATTAAATTAAAGATACATATTTGTTGCAAGTAGTCTGTGTTTTGTTGCGCATGTGTATTTATTAATTAAACTAGTTTTCATTTTAAATTCCTGAATTTGTTACGTTTTTTTCCATATAAACACTATTGTTTTATGAGTTTGTTTCACAATGGGGCCACTAGATTTTGGTTAGGAGCCAAAGTGGCGGCTGGAATTTTGTGGTTTAGGAGCCGCTATCTCCTTAAAAATTTTGGGGATATGCACCTATAATTCTGGTTGACGATATATTTATATTTCTGACTAAAAGACAAACTTTTTATTAGAAATAAAAATTAGGAGTGTTTGCTTCATTATTGCATTACAATATGGATTGATGTTTTTCATTTCCTGTAAAAATGTGTAGGGTTTGTTTGAATGTGTCGGGACTTGATTCATAAAGAATGTTCTACTTCTTTTGATATAAACCAACCCGTACAGGACTCTAATATGGATAAGAATACAGGATTTACAAATATATGTAAGCACAGGGCTCGATAATGGAACTATTAATTAAAGGGAACTGACATATATTTAACATAGTGAAACTTCAACTGTAACCATTTTCGCTGGGGTTGATTATCGCCGGCCGAAACTTCCGCCAGTAAATTTAAGCAGATATTTTCTCCTTATTTAAAGGCCTTACTGATACAAAATTTCAATCATAAATAATGGCCGAACCAAACATTCATTTTTACTGGTGGACGTTAATTTTTGTTGTTGTCAAGCCCTGTGTTTTAACCATTTTCTGACAACCTATACAATTTCCTGTCAGTGTCAGAGAACACGAATATAATACATGGGTAAACTGAGACCAGTAAAAACAAATAGAAATTTTACGATTTTTTTTAAGAGTATACTTCCATGATTAAGGAGCTTCAATAAGACGAAATTTTCTATTCAAATTTACTGGTGAGGAGTTTTTCCTGGCTGTAATCAGAAACTGTCAATCTGATTTTTAAAAAAACAGCAGCCATCTTGTGATAAACAATGGAGCTATGAATAAAGAAGAGGTGACATATAGTGTACTGTCTACCAGTAGCACGTGACGTAATTGGGGAGGTTGTCACAAGATGGCGGCTGCTTTTTTAAAATGGGATCTACAGTTTCAAAATACCGCCGGGGCAAACTTCCCATCAGTATAATTGAACAGAAAAATTTGTCTTATTTAAGAGTCTTATTCGTAGAAATATTTTCTCACAAATATTTTCTGATGTCATTTTGACAGGTAAAACGGTCAGATTGTATCACCGGTTGTCAATATGGCAGAAACGAAGGACCTGACTACCGCAAAAGTAAACTTACACCAGTTAAAATTAAAAACCTTTTTCTACCATTATTTATGACTGAAATATTACAAAGCGATGTACGTAAGCGTCCTATCTTAAATGGGAGAAGTAACCGCAAGGTTAAAAGCGAGGTCACACCAATCAAGGTCATGCGCCACGTAACGGATGGAGTGTAAACTACCAGTAGATACCTAACTGTTTTCTTACTGACACCACTAAAATTGTAAAGTTTTTTCACCTCGATTAATAACTGAAGTGCTTCTGATAAGGCGAAGAAAACATCGTGGTGTCAAGTGCTTCTGGATACACCTCTCGCTACGCCATTATTTTGCAATAAATGTGGAAAACAAAATTCATCTCCATGAGTGACTGAAGATTTAGGAAATACGCGCCACACTAAAAGCCCGCGTATGTGAATTATCACTCCGTCCACAAGGCGGCGCAACTGTGTAAATTTACGCCTGATTCCAGCATTAAGTTTGTTCGCTTACTTATAACGCTTTGGAAATATTACATTAATAGCGCCTTTAAATATTAAGAAAATTTCTATAAGCTTCGACCGGAGGTAATCAGTCCTTAAGAAAGCGGTTACATTTGAAGCTTCGCTATTTTAAGGTTATGTCAGTTCCTGTTTATTAATAGTTCCATGGTGATAAACCCCTCAGTTACTTCACTCGCAACTGGTAGACAGTACACTATATGTCTCCACCTATATATTCATACCTTCTTCTTCATAACTATTCATAATACCTATATATTCATAACTATATTCATACCTATATATTCATATACCTATATATTCATAACTCCACTGACTCGATTATCTCAAGGGAAAACTCACCAGTAATTTATTTAAAAAATTAGTTTCCTTATTTAAACTCAGAATTTCGGTTATAAATAGGGAAAATTTCTTTTCAGAATTACTGTTCGAAATTTGGCTTTTTTTGTACCTTATTGTTTGTAAAAAAATGTTTTTTTAAATCTTTAAATTTAAATAAGAGAACATTATCATTTCATAAACATATTAACGCATAAAAAGTTTTTTTTTAAATAAAGTGTCACAAAAATACATATATAAACAAGTAAACGACATGACATGCTTCTGTTTCCTTAGAAATAAAAACCATTATCATAAAAATTCATCATCGATCAAAACGAATATTTCATGGTCCGGTGTCATTCGACTTGATCCATGGTGAATTTTTATGATAATGATTTTCATCTCTAATGAAACTGAAACATGTCAAGTTGATTCGTTGTTTATATATGTATTTTGTGTGACATATTACTTAAGTAAAAGAAATTTTTTATGTTTTGTTAAAAATGACTTATTAAATAATTTCTTTTTAGATTTTGGTTTAAATGTCAAGAGTCATACATATTATAAAAGAAGTTACAACATAGATTTTCTTGAAAACTGTAAATACTTTTAAAGGTATCCAATGCCAGGCTCTGGAATATGAAATATATTTTAAAATTTCACACACATTTCTCTCCTAGAGTTTTTGAAAGTGACATGTTTGAATTTGATTTTTTACAATTTTGCATGCTTAAAATTATTTCAAACCTCAGGGATTATTCGTATGTAAGTAATCCCGTACTCATTATTTTTCAAAGCAGAAATATTGTTAAAAGTTCTTCTCGCTGAATAATTTATCTAGCTATAATTTTTATGCTATGATTTGTACAAAAGTCTGATTTTGTATTATTGTTTGTATACAGTTAAGTTCGAACAAAAGGGAAATGTTCTGTGACATATACACGGTGTCCATGATTAAACGACCGTACTTTAAAGTTGTCTACAGACAAACCTATTGTTCATAAAATTGTGAAATTTTGTGAAAGACATAATAAAGGAATAGAAATTTGTTAAGGCAAAACAAGTTCAAAATTTCGCTACTAGAGGGCGCGTGTTTTAATACATTACACATTTAGCATTACCATAGTTCAGAAATTTTATTTATTATCTTAATCTTATTCTAAAGACAGCATTTCACGACATGTTGGTAGCATTTCCCAGAACATACTGCGAGCAACGATTCCAGATGGTATCTGAAAATGATGACCGTTATGCGAAACATATTTGGTTATAATAAAATTTGTTAAACTATCTTAAATGTATGCTAAATGTGTAACTCATTAAAAAACGGTCTCCTAATTTTTTTTTCGATTAAACAATTCCCATACCTTTATTATGTCTTTCGCAAAATTTCACAGATTTATGAACAATACTTTTGTCTGTGGACAACTTTAAAGTAGGGTCGTTTAATTATGGACACCCTGTATAAACATTAATTTTTTAAAAATCCAAAAAAATGCGCCTGCAATTTGCTTATATTTGCTGCATATCTAAATCAAATCATCTGCAGTTAAAATTAAATGACAATATCTTCTTTCTTGAGCTATAGCTACCGCGGAAGTCGTGAAAAACAGAGCTCATCAGCGACACCTGTTGGGATGTATACACTCAAACCTAATAAGGAAGTGTTTATGTCAAGATCTGACAGATCATGAAGATTAGTGAAAATCCATCGATCAGTTCTTGAGTTCTTATTCTTGAGTTATAGTTTACCTACCGCGGAAATCGTGCAAAATACAATATAGCAGCGCCAACTCTTAGGCGATTTACACAAAAGCCTAATTACTATCTATTTATATCAAAATCTAACAGAATATGAAATTTGATGAAATTCCATGCATTAGTTCTTGAGATATAGCTATCGCGCAAATGGTGAAAAAATGCTTCACAGGATGACCACCTGTTGGACGATTAACACCAAAACCGAATCAGCACCAAATTATGTCAAGGTCTAACTGAATGCGAATGTTCATTAAATTTCCCGCATGCGATAGAGCGCCCACAAAATTTGTGTATGATGCAGAAAGGCACACATTTGGTGACATTGTAGGGTTGCCACGATTCAGGCAATTTCTAGACCAGGAAATTCTTCGGTACTAATATTTTCTTATAGAAAAACTTTCCTTAAACGAAAGGAAATTTCGTGCGTTTAACCTCGGTTCTTTTTATAAACAAATACATATATCTCACGTGGACGATTCCCTGAAGAGTGGCAACCCTGCATTTGTATCAGCAAATCAAGTGTCCAGTTAATTTTAAGACGATATAATTGTAAAAGTTAGATTTCAACTATGACACGTGCTATCAATGCAGATGATCGGAACCGAAGAAAAGAATTTTACGAATGGTTTGTATACACTTTTTGGAACACCGTCTAGTTAGATTAAAAAAATTGTAAAAAGAAAAAAATAATTGTTTCAGGGTTCGTACGGGTACCGTTAGTTTCAAGGCAATATATCAGTATTTTTTTATATATATAAAAAAAAATCTAGTTTAAACGCACGAAATTTCGCCTTATTTAAGGAGAGATTTTCAAAAGAAAATACTGGTAGCGAAGAATTTCTTAGTCTGGAAATTCAAGCACCCGTACGAACCCTGTGATTGATACAGTTATTTATTTTTTACAATAAATTTACGTTATATAAAACAATTTTATTCAAGGCGGAAAACTTCACTAACGCCCTGAAATGTAAAGATTTCGAGAATATTCTATTAGAACTGCTAAGCATTTATAAAAATCCATTTGCAGTACTTTATCATGCATATATTAGATTAGAAAATCGTATTAATATTTAGTTGATATATTGAAAAAGGGTGTCTTGAAAACTTGCACGCAATGCTTCGAAAAAAAGAGGGTCAAACTGTGGACATCTAAATCCATCGTAGATTTGACCTACAACAATGTTACAAAAGGAATAGCTTCCTCAGTCCAAAATCTACTAAAATACGTAACCATTTTAAAAATCTATGAATTTCTGGTTAATCGGCATCAATTCAAAATAAATATTTTGTTGCTTGAAATTACACAGAGAAGCGACATATCAATATTTAGAAAGCATTTGATGAAAAATACGGTTTAAAAAAGATATAAATTGACTGATTGGAAATTGCTGGAGGTGTATGTGTGTGTGTGTGGGGGGGGGGGGATATCCATCTATTTTGAAAAAACTTTTCTGCTAAAACGCGCTTAAAGCCTTCGTTGATGTTTATCACGTCATAGTTCTCTCCTTCTATAGCTCCAAAACTACCGGTTAAGTTTTGATATCGACTTATCTATACAAATAAAAGAAAGTTTCGCTCTGTGTGTCTAGGGATATCCAATAGGGGATATTTATCTATTTTGAAAATACTTTTCTGCTAAAACGCGCTTAAAGCCTTCGTTGGTGTTTATCAGGTAATAGTTCTCTCCTTCTATAGCTCCAAAACTGCCGGTTAAGTTTTGATATCGACTTATCTATTCAAATAAAAGAAAGTTTCGCTCTGTGTGTCTGCCTGTCTGCCTGTGTTTGTGTGTGTGTGTGTGTGTCTGCGATGGCTACTGAAATCTGCGGCACGTGCGAGGCTGAACATTTTTATGAAGATAGTCCAAGGCTTCTCCTAATACACCTGAGACTCATTCGAGTCTAATTCGAGACAAATTCGATTTTAGTTTCAATTTTTTAAAAAAAATGCTTTAATTTTCGGAACCGGTTCTGAAATTGAAACTATACTAATATTTAAAAAAAAAAACTATAACCAAAATCTAAAACGTAATAGCAAGCCCGGTTATAGAACGTTCTCGTCTATCCTATGCAAAAATATCATCCAAAAATATTAAAATCAAAGCGAGAAATTTGAAAATAACTCCCCCATAGACGTTACATTAGTGTTTTCCTTTCTTCCCGTGACTGAAGTGGAATCTTAACCTCGTTTTCCGCGTCATAAACGTCTCAGTCAGTTCGAAAAAATATGATTATTAACAGGATTAGGATCACTCTGCCAGGGAGCCAACCAAAAATGGCATAGGCATGAACCCCTGACAGAAAAGTACCCTCTGCGACCTGCAAAACCACAGCTGGGAATAGCCCAAGAAATACAATGACAAAAAAAAAATAAAAGTAAAACTCACAAAGAGCGCCCTGGCGCTTGAACAGTGGTTAAAATAAAACAAAGATTAAAAATCAAAATTTATGTTTTATAAACGAAAAATGTTTATTTAGTTCGTTGTAAATAAGTCTGAGTCTGTGATAATTTGATTTCGAGAACAGTATGTTACGCATGTTCCAGCTAAGTGTCCGGTTACGGATAAAGTTAAATGAAGTAGGCATCAATTGACATTTACCAAACAGATAATGTTTGACATCACCGATGTTTCCACATATGCATTTATCACTCTGGCGTTTTCCCCTTTCATAAAGATAACTAGGAAATGCCCCATGTGCAGATATAAAATAGGCATGGACTTGCGAGAAACACAAAAATGAGGTATCCACTTTTTTAATAATACTATGCGTGTCTCTTACCTTATCGCTATAAGACCATTCGTACTGCCAAATTTTAATAATATTGCTTTTGTAGAACTGCTTCACAAACTAAACAGGGATAGGAATGTTTATTTCAGCATCAAATGTACCAGTCTCAGTGACTGATTTGGCAAGGTAGTCTGCGCGCTCATTTCCGACGAAACCAACGTGGGATTTAATCCAGCCTATATTAATAGTTTTATTATGCAATAGTCGTAAATTCGTATAAATATTAAAAAGAATTTCGTCCGTTGGAAAAAGATTTTGAAGCGCTTGAACTGAGGACAAGCTGCCTGTATAAATGTGGAATATACTGTATGAGGAGTCTCTACACCACTCAGTTGCGGAATCTAAGGCGGTAAGTTCAGCCTGGTATACCGTATTAAATAATTTAAGTCTAATTCTCTTCTCAAAGATAATATCTTCTTTCAAAAATACCACAAAAGCCGCTCCAACGCCCGTAGGCATCTTAGAACCATCTGTATATAAAACTGGGTGGTTGTACAAAGGGACCTTCTCAGTAATAGCACGTACGAAATTGACATGATGATCATAATAAAAGTAGGGATAGTGAAAAGTATAAACTTTTTTCATCAAACGATCTGTTGAAAAATAAACATCTTCTATCCAATCTGAACCATCATTATTCTGAACTTCAAAACATAAAGCCAGTTGTTTTAATTCTACTTCGATTGGAGGAACTCCTGAAAGTACACAAAGGGCCTGTGTTGATATTGACCGATATGCGCGAATGATAGATAAGAGACATAGCCTTTGGCATGAGGATAAACGCTTAATTCCATGGCTCCGTAACTCATTAAACCAAATTTCGTAACCGTAAGTAATCTGTTTCTTTAGCACTGAATTGTACCAAATTTTTAGAAACTCAAGTGGTAATCCTTTATCACGAAATCTTGTCTTTTGGATATTACAAGTAAAATCTTTATTTTATCGCGGGCCATATCGAGATGCTCCAACCAATGGAATCTACTGTCAAGATAAAATCCCAAGTACAGCAAATTATCCTTAACAGATATGCTCCTACCCTGGAGTTTAAAAATAGGTCGACGCTTTCTTGATATATATTTTCCAAAAAGCATTGAAGCAGATTTTTCAACACTAATTGACAGATGTAAACCACTACAGGCTGCAGCAAAGTGGGAAATGCTAGCATTGATGGTATTCTCAAGTGCAGGTCTTGTATCACTGCCTTCAACAATAACAGAGTCATCAGCATAAGAAATAATTTTTTGACTGTGTCGCTTATAAGTTTTGATAATCTTATCAGCAACAATGGTCCAAAGCAGGGGTCCTAAACAGGAACCCTGCGGGCAGCCCCGGAAGATTCTAAACCATCTTATGCCTCTAACAAACTTGAATCCTATGAGACGATGACTGATATAATTCTTTAAAGTCGTTTTTAAATACTCATAAATCGGAAGTTCATCAATTAATTCAGCCAAGATAAACCAATCCATCTCATCAAAGTCTCCAACCACGTCAAAAGAGATGAGCGAACAATATTTGAATTCTGAAAGTGTTTCCTTAATTATTTTCTTTAGAGCTGCAAGAGCTGAAATTGTGCTGCGTGATTCCCTAAAACCATACTGTCAATCATCCAAATATGACATAGATTCCAACATTATAACGGTTCGTATCTTAACTACTCTTTCAAAAACCTTTGCAATGATAGGAAGAAGTGTTATTGGTCTATAAGATTTCGGTAACTTGGGATCACGGTTACGTTTGCGAAAAAATATTATAATGCCTTTCTTCCAGCATTTCGGGAAGTGACCAAACTTCAAAAAGGTATTGAATAAAGAAATCATAAAAGCTGTAAAATTTTTACAAAGGTTCTTGATAATCAGCGCATCTATCTCATCGCAACCAGGAGCCTTATTATTTCCTTGTCGACTAATAGCAAAAAATAATTCTCTTTTAGTAATTGGAACAAAATAATCAGAATCTTCAAAATTAACATCACCGATATATTCAAATGTATTCAGAGGAGGATTATTTACCTTAAAATGCTCTGACATAAGATTTTCCGCGTTATCATCATATGAATCAAAGACTTGAGAGTTTTCAAGAGTGGTAAAAATTAAATTATTCTTAGATAAAGATTTTTTTGAAATAAATTTGTATAAACTTCCGTAAACATTGTCTGTCTTCTCACAAAAACCTACCCAGGCAGAACGCTTAGCTTTTCTCAGATTTTGTTTATACATTCTTCTGGCAGCTATATACTTTTGTTTATACTGTAAATTATCAATGTTTTTCATATACCGTTTGTACAAGGCATTAACCCTGTTACGTTCTTTTCTAAGAGAACTGTCATACCAGTTTACAGTAGGAGTATGTTGTATAACACCACGCTTAAAACACTTCATCATAAGTACTTGTAATAAATCAATAAAATCCTCCATCCAAACATCTAATGAAGAAGAATTTAAAATTCTTGCTAATGAATGTGAAAGAACTGACAATTTCTCCGCAAAAAGGCTATTAAATTTCTTCATATTCTTATTTTTTGTTTTAAATCTGCCATGACTAATCTGTAACGGAGTAGAAGAGAGGGTAAATCGGATATAACGATGATCACTGTACGAAAAGTTTTTATCATCAACTGTCCAATTATCAAGTAACGAGAGAACGTCCAAACCCGCCAGGGTCAATCTGATTATTAACAGATTGAAAAAAAAATTCAAAAAACATCGTTTTCGCGGTTGACTTCTTCACATTACGTCGACGCTCCGCTAGAGCTCATTTTCAGAGGCACTAAATCACAAAAATTACCTAATTAACCCTTTGTGGACGGGTGATGCATATATGCATCGTCAAAAGATGCATGTGGAATTTGTTTTCGGCACCATTAATAAATAAGTGTAATATCTGTCTTTTTTAATTAGAGCATTTTTGGTATTTTACCAGTAAAAGGAACTATTTAAAAAAAACGCGGTGCCAACCAAATAAAATTTGTGTAAGGGATGCCGTCTCGAAAGAGTTAACCTTTTCATGGGCAAGGTACTTTTATGCGGAAAATGCGGAAATGAGTGATTAACACCAGAATTTACAAACAAATTTATTTCAAAATAAGCAAAATCTTTTGTTCACGTGCTTGATAACCCGACCGGAGCACCAACCAAAGAATGGCATAGGATGTAACGCTCCGGTGGAAAATGCCCACAACAATCACCGATGCCGGACATTGGAAAGCACCCAAAATAACAAGGGAAAAGGCACATATTCTGACGAACTTACATAGTAAATCGTAAATTTACAAAACAATTGATGTTGCTTTCATCATAATAATAAAAATAAAAACAAAAGTGAAGTGACTTAAATGTATAACAAAAGTTAAGACTATAAACCCTTGTTCAAGATTATGAAGTGTAAATGTTCATAAAAGTTCACTGTTCACTAATGTTCAAATGAGTTCAGTGTTCGAAAGAAAGATGTTCATAAAAGTTTTGTATAAGAAAAACTAACTTGAAGAAAGATCACCATAATGTTCAGACCTCAAGAGAAAATCGCCGCCAACAAAAATGTCAGACAAAGGACAGTTACTATAAAAGGCACAATGTTGAGCCTTTGATGTAGTGTCAGAAAACCACGTAATGTCCGTAGCGAACCACTGATGAGTATTAACAGTATGATAGAAGTAAAAAGTTACAAGTGTAAAAATTATCAAAATTTATACCTAATAAATGAGTATTCCCTATTAAGTGCGTTGTACATAGCACACAGTTTTCTATAGTTTGAACGGGTGATGAGAACGTTTCGAATGTTCCATCTCAGTGTACAATTCCTGTTGAATTTAAATGTACAAGGCATTAACGGACAATGTCCAAACAAATAATGTTGTATACTTCCTACATCACCACAGTTACACCTGTTATTTGGGTGTTTTCCTATTTTAAACAGATACTGTGGAAATGCTCCATGTGAAGAAAGAAAATAACCTATCACCTGGGATTCACATAGAAATAAATCGTTAACCTTGTTTAATATCGCATAAGTATCTCTTCCCTTCTCCGAATTTTCCCAAGAAACCTGCCATTGATCATGTAGAAGTGTTTTAAAATGACGCTTTAAAATAGAAGTTGGTGCAGGAATACGTAGAACTTTATCATACAGATCATTTATAATAACTGATTTTGTCAACACGTCCGCTCTTTCATTTCCTGATATTCCAACATGCGATTTTATCCAGCCAATATATATGACTTTATTATGTAACATGCGCAAAGAGTTGAAGATATTAAAAAGCTGACCGTTAGATGGAAATAAGCGCTGAAGAGCGTAAATTGATGACAAGCTGTCAGTATAAAGATGAAATGAATCATGCGGGGAGTCGATGCACCAACTGATAGCCTCGTCTATCGCAGCCAATTCTGCTTGAAAAACAGAGTTATAGTCATGTAATTTTAATCTCATGTCTAGCATAAAAGAATCCCTATACCAAACCGTAAATGCAGCTCCTACACTGTTCATCATTCGAGAACCATCAGTATACAATATCGGATGATTCTCCACTGGTACTGTATCAACCACTGGCTTAACAAATTTTATATTTAAGTTTTCAAAGAAGTAAGGATAATTATATGTCCTCAGTTTATTCATAAAATCTTCACCTTTAAAACACATATTGTCAATCAAGACTGTACCATTTCCATAAATGATATTATAACGCTTAGAAGACAAATTCCAGTTCTATGTCAAGTGGTGGAGCACCCACCAAAACACACAATGCGTCATTAGAAATCGTACGATATGCCTTTAAGACAGATAGCAGACATAGACGTTGACAAGAGAGTAATCTTGTTATTCCATGTTGATTTAAGTCAGGCATCCAGATCTCATGCCCATATGAAATACGTTTCTTCAAGACGGTATTGTACCATATTTTAAGATAAATAGAAGGAAGACCTCTATCACGGATTCTGGTTTGGCGCATTTTACACGTGAAATCGTTAAGCCTAGTTCTAATCATATCTAGGTGATCCATCCAGCGAAAATTGCTGTCAAGTAGAAATCCCAAATAAAGAATATTGTCCTTTACACTGATACTTTTGCCATTATGTTTAAAAATTGGTCTTCTTTTACTAAGAGTGTGGCTCCCAAACAGCATTGCGGCTGACTTCTCTGCACTAATTTGCAAATGATGTATAGAACAGATATCCGAAAAGTGATGACACTAGTATTCATTTTATGTTCTAGCGCAGAGCGCGTATCTGCGCCCTCTATAATAACGCTATCATCAGCATAAGAAATAATCAGTAATCCTCTCTGCTTGGAACTCTTTAAAATCCTGTCAGCAACTAGTGTCCAGATAAACGGCCCAAGACATGACCCTTGCGGGCAGCCACGGAATACATGAAACCATGTTAATCCATGCGTATATTTAAAACAAATAAGCCTATGACTCGTGTAATTTTTAAGTGTAGACTTCATATAATCAAAAATAAAATATTTGTTCACGTGCTTAATAAAAGGAAAAATTTCATTCCAATATTCTGATGCAAATGTGGCATTTACGAATTAAAATTAAGTGGTCCAAAAATGAACCATCGCCCTTGAAGGGGTTAAACCTTTAACCTTGAAAAAGGCAGACGTTTGTTTCTTAGACGGAGCAATCGGTTATGAAAATTACGAATTTTAACTATTTTGAAAAAAAAAAGCGATTGCATGTCACTTTGCACCTCCCAAAGACGCTTCTTTTCTACGCTGAAAGTAACCAAACGCCAGTACTCCGACACAACCTTTTCAGAGTATCTCGGAAAAGCGGACTTATATGATCAATAATTATTTCAAAATGTTTGGACGAGTGGAAGTATTAAAAAAATAAAATAAAATCTGAGAAAATTTGGATGAAAACATTACATCGCTTGCTCTTTCGAAAATTTTACACGGACTTTAAAACCATTATATTTTTAATATAGTGCTTGAAGAACAAGAACTTTTTTTGAAACTATGAAACGACGGATTATGAAAAACAAGAAAATATTTCACGAATACTTTTATCGCTATGCGTCAATATTTTTTGGTGGATTTTTCCTTTAAAAATATAAATTAAAACAAAATCGCGTTAAAGATATAAAATCATACAAATATGAGGTTTATTTATGATTACAGTAGAGCGCCGATTATCGGAACTCCAATTAACCGAACTTCCAATTATCCGAACAGACCATTTTTCTCAATTTTTTCTTTAAAACGAACTGCCAACTATCCGAATAGCCAATTTCACTAAAATTTTTTTTTAAAACCGAACTTCCAATTATCCGAACAGCCAATTTCTCTCTGTTATTTTTTTTTCTGGAAACGAACTTCCAATTACCCAAACACTCTATTAGACCTGGGTATCAGATTTTAAATGATGATGAGATTGTGCATGAGATTTAAGGCGAAAAGAAATTGAAGAAAATGAAAGCGAATGCTTTGAAAATGATTCGGGTCCATTACATAACGAAGCCTTTGGATGTGTGGAAACAGCTACGAAATCGCTCGAACGGTAGAAGAATGCTGATCCTATTCAACTAACGTACTTAAAAAGATTTATAAATAGGGCACCATTGAAAAGAATGTCTTCTTTGAAGCAAGCAACAATGGAAAGTTTTTTGCTTAAATTATAATCTCTGGAGTTCAGAAAATGATATAAAAAAAACTAAAAAGACAAAAATTCAATTTTTTAACATGTCAGCATAAACTAGAGCTGTCAGTCCGAAGCGTGGATAAAGTATGAAGATTTTAGTATAGTCAGGAATATCCGCTAAATTATGTGTCCATTTATCCAAACTAGAGTCGGTCTCAACTTGTTCGGATAATAGGCGCTCTACTGTATTTTGATGTGCCCGAAAACGCTGGTCGAATCAGCTAGTACTTTAATAAAATAAAAATGACTTTGCTAAAAAAATAAAACTATTTTTTTATATGTTATACCAATAACAATATAAAGTTGCAACAGAATCTTGCAAAACTAATTACATATATAATATTAAAACCCCATAAAAGCCTGCAGTTTTATCAAATTTGAAATACTTCAAATTATAACTTTAAAACTGGGTGATGTATCAATTTATAAAACTTTTGAAACATATTTTTCATATCTCGTTTCCAGTATCAAACATATTCTGAAATTTTATCTCTAAATAAACTTATACTTCAATTTTAAAATATCATATCTGAAAATTTTTGATAGTATATGTGAACGAGCCGTTAGTAAAATTTTATTCAGTAACTTCAGTATGAAAAAAACGCATGGAAAGATAAGACAAAATTATTCTTTTCGTGACGATAAAAATTATTAAAAATTAGCGAGCTAATTGACTTCGAAAGATAGATTAAATAAAGATTAGAAACTGTGTATCTTGATTTAAATGACATCGATAAAAATACCAATTTATAGATTGACATAATATTCTTCTATGTCCGCATTTATAGCTAAAAAATTGGATTTAAACATTTCTGAGGTACCTTCTATACTTCATTTGAGATTTTTAACCCTTACCACTCCGTTGGCTCCGCTGCGGAGACATCATCTTTCTTTGCAAAATTTGTTTCTGGCACCAGTAAAAAAGGAGATAAAATTTAGCTTATTTAATCAGAGCATTTTCGAAACTGTGTACTAGAAGGACACTTCTTTTAAAAAAGTCCTTCTGGCCAGTGCCGAGAGGAAGAGGTAGCTTTCATAATCCTTATTTAAAAAAAGCCAACTTATATCATGCAAACACACGAAGCTCAATTTAGTGGAAACCGAATATAGGAGATTCAATACTAATTTTTATCAATATAATGAATGAGAATTTCGCGAAATTAGTCAGCTTTATCCAAGCTGCTTTTCTTTAAAGTAACTTATATTTGGCTGCCAAATTCGGCAATTTCTTAAAGTGCCTGTCATTTTAAGACAACATGGTGGATGAGGCTAAGCAGTGAACTTGGTCGAGACCTTAGTAATTGCTGTGCACATGCTCACTCACATCGGAATCGGTTAATATATAGGAGTGCTGTCGCATGCAAAAAATCAGATTTTTCAAAATGTCACCCACAACAGAAAGTGAAACTGCTATATCTGAGCCATTTTTTAAGGTAAAGACAAACAAAAAATGCTCCTGAATCCTTATATCAAGATCAAATACTTAAGAAAGAAACCTTTTTCAATTTCTAATTTTTTTGCACCTCACTTTAAATATATATATTTTTTTTAATTTAATGGCCGCCATTTTGAAACAAGATGGCTGATGAATCTGGCCAGCGAACTTGGTCGAGGTGTTGATGTATACTATCCACATGCTTTCTTACATCGAAATAGGCAAATACGTGTGTTAATGTGTGTCAAATACAAGATCGCTTCAAAATGTCAGCCATGCTAGAAATTCAAAGTGCTATAAATCAACCATTTTTTAAGATATCAACAAAAGAACAAATTTTCAGAAACAAAAACTGCTCCGGAATCTTTGTATCAAGGCCAAACACATAAAAAAAATCTTTTTCATTTTCCAATTTTTTAATACCTCATTTTGAATTTTAAATTTAATTTTTTTTAAATGGCAACCCTTCTGAAACAAGATGGGGAATGAAGCTGGCCAACGAACTCGGTCGAGACATTGGTATGTACTATGTACAGACCAAGTTACATCCAAATATGTTCATAAATACGCCTGTTATCGCGTGACAAAAATGAGGTCGTTTTAAAATGTCAGCCACAAGAGAAATTCAAAATGCTATTACTCAGCCATTTTTTTTTAGATATAGACGAAAGAAAAACTGTTCCGGAATCTTTGTATTAAGGTCAAACACATACAAAAAAATCTTTTTCATTTTCCAATTTTTTGGTATCTCATTTAATTTTTTTTATTATTTAATTTTTTTAAATGGCCGCCATTTTGAAACAAGATGGCGGATGAAGCTGGCCAACGAACTCGGTTGAGATATTTGTATGTACTATGTACACACCAAGGTACATCCAAGTCGGTTCATAAATACGCCTGTTATTACGTGAGAAAAATCAGGACGTTTCAAAATGTCAGCCACGCTAGAAATTCAAAATGCTATAACTCAGCCATTTCTTAAGATATAGACGAAACAAAAACTGCTCCCGAATCTTTTTATCAAGGTCAAACACATAAGAAGAAAATATTTTTTCAATTTTCAATTTTTGGTACCACATTTCAAATTTAAATTTTTCTTTAAAATTTAAATGGCCGCCATTTTTAAACAAGATGGCGGGTGAAGCTGGCCAACGAACCCGGTCGAGACATTGGTATGTACTATGTATAAACGAAGTTACATCCAAATCGGTTCATAAATACGCCTTTTATCGCGTGACAAAATTCAGGACGTTTCAAAATGTCAGCCACGCTAGAAATTCAAAATGCTATAACTCAGCCATTTTTTAAGATATAGACGAAACAAAAACTGCTCCGAAATCTTTGTATAAAGGTCAAATACATAAGAAAAAAATATTTTTCCATTTTCAATTTTTTGGTACCACATTTCAAATTTTAAATTTTTAAAAAATTTTTAAATGGCCGTCATTTTGAAACAAAACGGCGGATGAAGCTGGCCAACGAACTCGGTCGAGAGATTGGTATGTACTATGTACACACCGAATTACATCCAAATCGGTTCATAAATACGCCTTTTATCGCGTGACAAAATTCAGGACGTTTCAAAATGTCAGCCACGCTAGAAATTCAAAATGCTATAACTCAGCCATTTTTTAAGATATAGACGAAACAAAAACTGCTCCGGAATCTTTGTATAAAGGTCAAATACATAAGAAAAAAATATTTTTTCATTTTTAATTTTTTGGTACCACATTTCAAGTTTTAAATTTTTTTAAAAAATTTAAATGGCCGCCATTTTGAAACAAAACGGCGGATGAAGCTGGCCAACGAACTCGGTCGAGACATTGGTATGTACTATGTACACACCGAATTACATTGAAATCGGTTCATAATTTCGGGAGTTACAGTGTGACATAGGTCAGATATATATATATATATATATATATATATATATCAATTTTGAACGGAGGGTGGTTTCGGGGTCTGGGGGTCATGATCGATGAAAATATAGCAAAATTTTTTGAAATCGCTTTCCTCCGAACGGCTGCAATAGGTAGCTTTTTTGTAAAGAAAGCTACCTAAAAGTGGTACTGATCGAATAAAATTTGTGTAAGAGACGCCGGATCTTTAAGGGTTAATAAGATCATATGAATGTTATTCTAAGTATAATTGTATTGATGACCGACATTCTTTGTCCTAATGCGAAATGAAAGTACGGTCTTGGGAAAAAAGGAATCATCCTCATTAACTCTGCAACAGAGTATAGCAGAAAAAAGTTACTGGTACCGAATGATTGGAAATAAAGGCTACTTTTAAATGATGTACAGTAGTACTCCGACCATCCGTACATCCCCTCGAATTACGCCACACCGCATTTACGTCGTCCTGATTGAAAAAAATCCTTAATTAAGACGCACTTTGAACTTTTTAAAAGACTTTTGGAAGAAATTTAACATCTCAGATACAGTCACAGTCATAGGTGATTCATAGAGGGAAGTTGAACATAAAACAATGAGAGATGCTTGGTAAAGATTTTTTCCTTTCGCAGAGACTAAGAAAAATATCAGAAAATTGTGATTCTGTATCTCTCTAAATTGATGAAATGGTCGAAAATTGAAGAGAACCGTACTTAACCATGGATTATGAAGATGTTGTTCAACTTATAAATTCCTCTGATCCGGATTTAACGATCAGCAAACTTATCGAATTAAAGAAAAATAGTACTGTCGAAGGAATAGATGAATATTTTGAGCCTAGGGGGAAGGGAGGTGATTATGACGGTTGCAAAACTGACCGAAGGACTAAACATTATTGAAGCTGGAATGACGGTTCTTGAAAATATTGCTTCAGACAAGCAAAGTGTAGCAAGAACAATAAATTGTAAATTAACAACTTATTTATTTATTCCAAATTCTTGCATTGCAAATGCTTTTTTTTTGTTAATGTTAAATGTATGTAACATAATCCCTAAATACAATAGAATATATTCAAATTAGATTTCGCTGAATTTTTATTAATTATCATTTTTTGCTCCTTTAAATGTACCTCGACTTACGTCGCTAGTCTTCCAACGAATTGCTGACGAAAGTCGGGGCATTACTGTATATAAAATTTGTAAAACAAGCCATCGACAAATTAAAATCCGACCAAAATTTGTTTTATTTCCATGGCAGCACCTAATCTTGATAATATATTTTAAATGGACGTTTCAAACTATGCATCCATACGACATTTTAAATCATTTGGTGATAAGTTTTCGATTTATAAACATTCAAAATTTAGAGCTTCTAATGTTAAACTACATTTTCATATTTTTATTAATATCTCCTGAAGTTACAATCCTAATGTAATAATTTTTTCTGTGATTATAATACTAAAAAACCAAATATAAGTACATTGAATCTGTAAATTAAAAATTTTATAATATGAATTATGAAATATGAAATTAATATTCGAAATCATTGTGATTTGCAACCTGCAATTGTTTTGACATATTTATATTTATTATGTCCTGCTTTATGCGAATTCAAAATTACAAATTTTTCTTCCCAGTAGTTTTCAAATTATGCTTAAAAAACGTCAATGAAAACAAGTAAAAATTAAATTAAAAAAATTAAAAAAAAACCGA
Organism: Maratus speciosus; assembly: GCA_963932465.1. NCBI lineage: Eukaryota > Metazoa > Arthropoda > Arachnida > Araneae > Salticidae > Maratus > Maratus speciosus. Next base: position 283,111,666 of record OZ010789.1, on the reverse strand, counting down.
CTGCGTAAAAAGCGAAGTAATTAATTATTTTTCATCGATGTGAAACTATTTTTTATATTACTTACCTTTTTTTATTTACTTGGTGACTTTTAAGTGCTGTTTAATTGTTAGTTCCTATCTATAAACACTGTTTTGATGAGACCTATAGATGTCTATGAAGGTTAGAGTTGCAGTAAAGCTAGAGATCCTACCTTCACAACTTCCAGGTTGTGTGATATTTAAAAGGAGCTTCTGATTTTAAAATAGTCAATGAAATATCGTCTTTTTTTGAAAGACCTATCCAATGATATGTTACTCAATATGGTGCGTAAAAAATTTTCTTCGTCTCTGCCGCCATTTTGTATTTTACGGCCGCCATTTTGAATGTATAAAAACAAAACCTAGCTTATAACCATCGGACGGTTAAGACGCATCCATAGAGACCTCATTAATTAAAATCCATCCAGGAATTGCGATGTTTCGGGGGTATAAAGAAATCCACTTACCGAGATAGGCATGAAACACATAACCCTTCTTGGCAGTCGGGTAAAAATATATTGTACTTCTTTGTTGAAACGTTTGGGCTGGCAATAGTCTAAACATATGAAGTGAATGAAATGGTCGTATTGGCAAGAAATAGTACATTAATAGAAGTTACGGCTAAGATGTGTTATTATCCCACCCTCCGCGATGTTGAGTATTTGGCGATTTTTATCGCTCTGGCAACCCCGGCGTTTGGCGTCTAGTAACTTATTATGGCAACCCCAGAGCTGCCAAGTCTCCGGCTTTTTGGATACCAGTATTTTAATACAGAAAATGTTCTTTTATTTAATTGGAACATTTGAGTGATTTAAAAGAACAATATTTTCTCTAAGATAATAGTGGTGTGCAAAAAGCCGGAGACTTGGCAACTCTGCAACCCCCTTTTTTACGACGCGAGAGCGTGAACATTCATTTCACTGCCGGGTGTCGTTGCTGACGGTTGGTTGACTCTTGTACCAGATACTCTTTGATATCGTGTTCTATGGCTGTCTTTTTATTTTTATGTTAAATTTATTGGATGTATTTCATTGACTATAGTTTCTGTAGTCCGTATAAACGCTCTTGCTGAAGTAATTAAGAAATATGAGGAAATTTTGACATGAAAGGGGGGTTTGTTTATAGCGTGTCAATGCGTATTAAGCCTATTTTGGAAAATGACGGTGGTGTTATATTTTGTACTGTAGGTTTCAAGAAAGCAGATGTCTGTTAAGACATGTTGATAATTTTATGTATATTTTGTTGCTTTAAGAGTTTTTTACATTTTGAGATTGCTACAAGACGAGAACTGCTGAATTTTGAGAATGCTATATCGCGAGAAATGGTGAATTCGGCGATGTTTTTTTTCCGTTAAATGTGCGCGAAGCGCTCATACAAGGGTTACTGATTGCCAGTTTAGCGAATTTTGTTTATTATTTACATTTTATTTTCGTTGAGCCAAACATGCGTATAAACGGGTGCTTGGCGACATTTACTACTTGGCGGAAAAGGGGTTTTCTCGCCAAAAAAAAATCCAAGATGGCGGAGGGTGGGATAATAACACATCTGTTCCGAAGTTACTTAGTCATTCTGTAGCATTTCAACAATCGAATACCAAACTTAAACTTTGTATTTAGGTTAATTGAAGGGTGTAGGATTTATAGGGGAGCCTAATGAGGATTGACGCACTTTTTACAAAATGATTTTTTATTTTTTAAATATTGAACGTAGGATAAAGTTTTATATATCATTTTATTCGTTATACGATCAGTTATCAAAACAAAATTGCTACATAAGTGTAACATATAAGAAATTTGAAAAATTATTGATTTTAATCATGAAAAAATATTAGGTCAAGTCTTCCCACATATGGGAGGGTTGACCCACTATATGGGAGGCTTGACCCGCTTTGTTTTACATTGAAACATTTCTGAAGAGAAATAAAATCAGTTTAAAAAAAGCAAAATAACTTTAATCTACTTGCTTTCATTATTATAAAAATATATTTTTGTAAATATGAGGCTTAAACAAACCTGTTAAGACGTAATCGGAAGTCAGAGGAGAAAAAATTTGTTTAAAACAGGAATTGTCTGAGCAGGTGTAATTGTACAGCAGGAAAATTTTAACATTTAAGGCAGTATTCTGTTAGAGACAGGTTCCGTTTTCATAGTGTTTCATGTTGTTATGTCCGGATTTAGGAGCGACTGTCCCACTTTTTTTTAATCTCCTTGTTCTATTTTTTGTGAAACTCGATCTGACAACTCTAGTTGTCACATAGTTTGGCTTCATCTCACTGTATTCACCGTGGAGAAATTTTTCTACATACCTTCCTAAAGTTTTTCAATCGATGCTGCGTTCTTTTGCAACCGCATGAGCACTTAACTTATCATTAACATGATTTAAATCTTTAAGGGACAAAGTACTTTCAGTACTAAAATGTTGAAATAAATGACTGGCACCGGAATTTACGAACAAATTTATTTGGAAATAAGAAAAAGGCTATATTTCACATACTTATTAAATGGAAAAGATTTTAGCAAAATTCTGGTGCCATTGGGATGTTTCGAAATAAAAATTAAGTGATTTTATAAACATACCACTGACCCTCAAAGGGTTAAGACTGCTTCTTTCATCCTTTCGAGTCCTTTCTAGTATTTTCCACTCTTTCCATTTACCTATTGTAAGCAATATTTAAATGGAAAAAAGTTCCTATCAACTTTCCCACTTTCTGGCAATTTTTCACATTTTTCTATAGTCAGTTTTAAACATTTTATTTTCTATCACACCATTTTACTGAACCTTTACAAAATAAATTTACATTATTTTATGTATAAAGAATAATCTTCATGATTTTCCCTAGTTTCACGTTATTCTTAATTTAAATCCAAGTTGGGAGAGCTTAGATGAAAAATTCACGATTCGTGTTAAATCACATTAAAATAATGAAGCATATTTCAGGACTGAAAGTGGCGTGTAGTTCAGTATAAGTAATCACAGGAAGATTAAAAACTTTGATTATTCTATTTACGCTTTTAAATATGTACAAACTATATACAACGAAAACATTTATAATATTTGTTATTCCTCACTGGGAATCCAAGATAATGTGTTATTGAAATTTCAACAATTATTTTCTTCTATAAAGAAGCCATGAAAATAGCATGATTTCATATTCGAAAATAAATTTCCATTTTTAAAATCAAAACATCATTTCTTCTATTAGAAGAACAAGACAAAAAAAAAACAAAAAAAAAACATGTATATATATATACGCAGTCGACCTGTTGCGTTCAAGATTCACATTGAGTATAAATTTTTTTAAATATTAATTCTCTAGTCAGGCCACGATATCTGGGATCACTGGCGCCTATTCAGTCTGGCTGAGAGAGGAAGGGGCTTGCAAAATATTTCACAATGTATATACCATTAACTTTTCACTATGCACAGTGTATAATAATAAGATTTACAAAACCACTTAATTAAGGGAGCCTTGAGCATCTGGTCAACCCTCCCTCACATTGACTAGGTCAAGCCTCCTTATATACACCTTTTCTAAAGAATACCACATTTTTATGTTAAGCCTTACTTATTGTACAGTCTTTATGCCTGGAATGAAAGCTCGATATTTCTGCATTACTTTAAACCTACTTACTTAAATTTCTATGACATAATTTATTTTAAAAAAGCTTACAAAATATTTCTAAAAAACAGAGATTTTAGGTTGAAATCGATTCATAATTGATTGTTCCACACCTATTTCGATTATCTCTATGAAACGAAGACTGTTGTTTGAGCATTACAGTAGCTTTGGTTGACACCTATTGATAAAATTCTGAAATTCTTTTAAATATGAAAATTGATGGGTGGATCAAGCCTCCCGTATGGTCAACCGTCCCTAGTCTCCCCTATATGGTTTTCAAATTTGGGTATTCCTATTAAAAAAAGTTTTAGTTTCGTCTTGATATACCGCTCCTCAATTTAACCCGGATTAACATATCTTATGAAGGACTTTCTGCTTCGAATCGACTGTTATGAACTGTATGTTGTCAGAGGTCAAAATGACTTCTAATGGCGGTTCTAGTGTTAAAAATCAAAATTATTTAGGTGCTGATGAGGCAATTACGTGAATATTTAGCCTATATTTGGTTTTGTATGGATGTAAGCATATTCATCTCTAGACAGTTTAGAATTTTATTGCAAATTGAATGAATATTTGAATAAAATTTGCTCCAATTTTCTAAGTGGTTGAACATCTTTTATCTCGTAAAACAGTTCACCACACTGACGTTACAGTAAGGTATATCGACGTGCACTGTAAACAAGTGGGTAAGTGAGATCACAGATCGCACAGAGGGTTTCGATTAATATTTCTTTCAAAACACTTTCTTCTTTAATTAATAAGCCATATTGATATAATTTATAATTATTAAATCCTTAAAAACCGCACATAAAAAGGTAAAAAACGCTAAGGTTTAAAAAAAAAATTACGCCCCCCCCCCCCGAAATTTCTCGCGCTATTCTTTTGAAAACTTTTTATCATGTATTATAAACTATCTTAAAATTTCAAACAGATCGCCGTGTTAGATTTCCTAATTTAAGTAGAATCGCGTTCTTTTAATTCCCCATTCAACCACCAGGGAGTGCTCTCTATTCTTAACAAAACTGCATCTGAACGAAACTCCATTCTACAACTTATCCGTAGATACATTAGTCGGGGGGTGGGGGCGGTCTTAAACACCAGTTTAAGATATTTTCTGAAATTACTATTTTAGAATAGTGGTATCGACACGTGAATTTTTTTTATATTGAACAAGTAGCATTTATCTCAGGACTCCGTCAAAAAACCACACAAAACGGTAAAAAACGCTAAGGTTAAAAAAAAATTAATGCCCTTCCCGAAATTTCTCGCGTCATTATTTTTAAACTTTTTATAAACTATCTTAAAGTTTCAAACAGATCGCGTTGTTAGCTTTCATAATTTAAATAATACTGCGGTCTGTTAGTTTCACATTTCATTACCAGGAAGCGCTCTCTATTCTTAACAAAAGTATATCTGTATGAAGCTCCTTTCTACAACTTATCCGTAGATACATTAGTCGAGGGTTGGCGGTCTTGAACACCAATTTAAGATATTTGCTAAATTACTATTCTAAAATAGTGGTATCAACACTTATGAAATTTTTTATATTCAATAAGTAATATTTATCTGAGGGAGCGGTTTCTGGAATCTCGCCAGATTGGTTGTGTTTCTCTTCTTTTTATAACTCTGCTGCAATCTTGTGTACTAACAAAGCCATGTCATGTGTTGTAAGTTTTAGATCTAAAAATAGTATTTTTATTTCGATAACATTGCCACAAGGTCCTATGATAATTGAATCAATATACAGTGCTCCATCTGGTAATATTGATAGAGACATATCTCCCTGGATGAATTATTATACGAACTGTTCACGACTGTTAATTGGTGGCGATTTTAATGTTCCCTTGAATTATCTGGGGTACACTAGAGAAAATGATCGAACAGAGACATTTTACGACTACATTATGATTGGTAATCTGAGAATTTTAAACGACCCATGTGCACCCCATTCATACGTTCAGGGCGAGAGAAAGGGTCATCCGGACCTAACGCTGGCTGGTTCTGATATTGTTCCGCTATTGGATAACTGGTAGGTTATTGATAGAGTTTTCTCATTCTCCGATCATAGTTATATTTCCTTTGACCTTAAATCGGAAGTTCTTTATAGTCACATAATGAGATATAAAACTAAAAATAAATCTTTTGCAAAGTTCAATAGACTTTTTAGACAGAAGAGTGATCTATTGCATGATACACTAGAAAGAGTTTATAATATTGCTGCTTTGGAAGATTGGTTAATTAGTTTTAATGATTATATTCAACACATCATGCTAAGAAGCTTTAAATTAGGTAAATTATCTCATAAGCCAAGAACGAGTTGGTATACAAAACAGTTGCAGGTTGAGAGAAATAGAGTGAATGCACTTTACAAAAGACATCGAAAAAATCTGGATATGGAAGAATACAGGGATACATATGTCTTGGCTCGTCGGCAATACAAGAGGAATCTGCGACGTGCGAAGAAGGTTGGTTGGACAAATTTCTGTATAAGAACGGAGGATGCTTACGGGAACCTATATAAATATGTCTCTGGCAAATCTATAACATATGCCGATTTGGCTTTTACAACTCTTGAAAATTCTTCAGTTTTTGATACTTATGATGAGGTTGCAGCTACATTGATGCAATAGCACTTTAAGATTAATGATATACCGCCTTCCATTCATAATTTTATAAATGATGTTGATTATACAGATCATCCAGATATGGTGTTGTTTACAACCCGTGAATTAAATTTTGCTTTAAAAAAGCAAAGAAATAATAAGGCTCCAGGTGAGGACAATATAGATGCCTTAGTTGTGAAAAATCTCTGCAAAAAGTTTAGATTTTTGATGCTCAGCATATTTAATACCTGCCTAAGGCTCGCTCATTTTCCAACATGTTGGAAAAGGAGTCTGATAGTATTTTTCAGGAAGAGAAACAGAGCTCCTGCTTTACCGCGCTCCTATAGGCCTATAACATTGCTACCTGTGTTGGGAAAGGTTTATGAAAGACTGTTGAAAACTAGAATAATTTCGATGCTTGAAATACAAACTATCTTGATGATAACCAACATGGGTTTCGCGAAGCAAAGAGTACATTGACGGTAATGGCTTCTTTAAGGAATTTGATAAGGGAAAAGTTGGCAACATACAAGTATTGTGCTTCCGTTTCCTTCGCTATCTCGGGGGCCTTTGAAGTCCTGGACTGGTCGATCGCCTCGGAGATTTTTGATAAGTTACCAATCTTTGTTTATTTGAAGAGCATTTTTAAAAATTATATTTCTTCAAGGCAGATTGGGTTTCGATTTCTCCGGGGTGTCCGATGGTTCAGGATTCTCTTTGGCTGCCCGCAGGGCTCTTGTTTAGGGCCATTGATCTGGTCAATTGCAGCAGATGAAATATTGAAACAGAGTAGATATAATTTAATGGGTATGATTTCATACGCAGACAATTCAATTGTTACAGATGGTGCAAATACAAGAGAGACATTGGAGTACAAGGTGAATAACCATGCGGCAAATTTTGTTACTGCCTGTGCTCGTTTGAATCTTTCAATTAATCCAGATAAAGCTGTGGCCATGCTTTTTGGTACAAAGACACTAAAGAAAGGAAGACCGATTTTTAAACTAATGAATAGAAGTATTCCTGTAAAAGATAACATTATGTATCTCGGTTTTATGTTAGACAGTACATTTAACTGGTTAGAACATTTGGACATGGTCAGAACAAAAATTACAGGATTTACATGTAATGTAAGAAAGACTCGGATAAGGGATCAAGGTCTTTCTATTGAATTTATCAAGATTTGGTACTTGAACGTTCTTAAAAAACAAATTAGTTATGGCCACGAAGTCTGGTATAATGATTTGAAGTGTCATAGTCTACAAAGGTTATCATCTTGCCAACGAATGTGTTTACTTTCAATAATAAGATCTTATCGTACAACATCAACGGATGCACTTTGTGTGTTAGCAGGTACGCCTCCTTTGCAGCTGGAACTCTCGGCTTCCTCACTAAAATATAATGTGGCACATGGTAATTCTTCCATGGAAATTAATGATATCTTGGTGATTTCTAGTAAGTTGATGAACAAAATTAAGTCATATGATTATCCGTATTTTTGTTATTCACATCATATCAACTTTGTAAGACCAGTGGTTGACTCGGTTCCTATCTATAACCATCCAGTAATTTTCACTGATGGATCAAAGATGAATGAGGGTGTTGCAGCTGCCTTTACAGTTTATTATCATGAAGCTTTTATATTTGATTTCAGAGTTAAACTTCGGTCATTTAATTCAGTTTATCAAGCCGAATTGGTGACAATTTCAGAAGCAATTGACTGGTGCAGATCTACAGCTTTTAAAGTTTTCCATTTATATACTGATAGCTTATCATCTTACAGCGCTCTTCAGAGATTATTTCCCACAGATTCCTTGTTGTTGAAAATTTTTACCAACTTACGTTTATTGAATAAAAAAGTTATCCATATAGGCTGGGTGAAGGCCCATGTTGGTATACAGGGGAATGAAAGAGAAGACTACCTGGCAAAATCTGTGATTATGGATGGAATTTTTGATAAAGAAGAAGACATACCTATACCTATAAGTTACCTTAATTCGGCTTTGACAAGGAAGATTATTTCTGACTGGCAGCATCATTGGGATAATAGTAACAAGGGTAGGGACACCTTCAGTTTATTAAGACATGTAAATACCGATTATCTTTGTTATTCACAAATCTATGCATACTTTTATTCTTCACACGGTGCATTCCCAACCTATTTATATAAGATAGGACGTAGGGATACAGACAGATGTCTTTGTCATAGAAGGAGTGATGTACGTCATTATCTTTTTGATAGTTGCCAGGTCTCAGATACCAGTGGTGGAAAATTGGCGCAGAGGTGGAGCACTGACACCACTATTGACACCACTAAATTATAGCAGTATTTTGCCTCTTATCTAATGATCAAATTTCTGAGTTTTTATTAAACTGAATAATGCCATAAAAATTTAGTGGTGTCAATAGGCTCCGCCTCTGCGCCAGTTTTCCACCACTGCAGATACTCATTTTTATTTCCATCGAAACAGATCGGTGGAATGGAACATTTACAACATCCTCAATTAGAGATCCAATTATGGTAAACTTAAAAAGATTTACAATAGCTTAAACAAGGCATTTTCATTCATAAAGTATTCTTTTTGATTTACAGCTCATTTATTTTTATATAATTTTAAAGTGTTGCTCCTCTGGTTACAGCTTGATTTGTGGCTATGTTTTTTTTTTAATTAGTGCTCAAGCTTGGGTGCTTAAGTTTAGTATTCTCTAAACTACTGTGTTTAACAAAACTATTGAATCCTGTCATGAACAATGTTAAAACTGGACATTTATCTTTTAATGGAAAATCAATTTTAGAGACATTTTTAATAAACATTTGTTTTTACGGGACATTTCTTTTTTATGGACATTTCTCATTCAAGGACATTTCTCTCTTATGGACTTGTGTTTTTAATCCTCATCAAGTTTCTTCAAGTTTTCTGGATTGATGTTCTACAGATTATTGGTGCTGGTAGAGAATTTTACTATTTATTTTGGTTAGTCAATTGGATTAACAGTTTGGATTCAATAAACTAGGATTTTGTTTTTTAAAATATACATTTATAGTTTGTAGCTCTGACATACGGTGGTAGATGTTTCTAAAGGATGACTCTTTTCTGTCTTCGGTGGTGCACATTTGTTGTTTTGCTATGTACGTGTTAGTTCACAGTTAAAGTAACTGACTTTTTTATTTCGTTATTACTTTTTACGAACTTGTGGACTTTACTAGAATCAAGAACTTTTTTATCGGTTATATATAGAATGTCGTCAAGCCGAAACTTCGTTTGTGAAGTTCGTCTGTTAACTTGTCTTGTATTTTTTTTCTGTATCTATCTCAAGTGATTTCACTTCGGTATGTTGAGCTTTCTTTGAATAACTGCCGTTTTTCTGGTTTTTCCGAGCCTGTTGGCTTGGCGGATGTTTCGTTTGGTGGTGGAGGGGATTCTCCTCCGGAGCATATAGCCTATGCCAAATTTGGTGGGCGCTCCGGTTGGGTGATCAAGTCCCTGATCAAGTAATATTTATCTCATCACACGGGGGAAAAGCTGGGTGTGGACACCTCAGATCCATAATATCATTAACCGGTCACAGACCTTTCCAACGATATATCACTTGACGGGTATCGCCAAAATTTTGAAAAGTGGGCTTATTGGGGGAGCAACGAGGGGGATGAAAACTAGAGATGAATAACGTGATTAACCGTTCACAGACATTCCATACGATATATCACATGACGGGTAATTGCAAAATATAGAAAAGTGGCCCCTTGGTGGAGAAAAGTGGGATGATGGGCATTTATCGAAAAATGGATATCCATTCCATCGGCAGGGAAAAGTGAGCTTCGCTGGAGCTCAGTTATATTTCTCCCGGCTGTGGCTCAATTAGTGGCAAAGTTATGGTCCAAAGAAAAAACAGCCCCAAACTTTGGGGGTGGGTCACTGCGGGGTGTAGGTGCCTCGTAGCATTAATTTTTTTGTAATATGTAACAGGAAATTTATTTACCTTTAAAATAAGGTGTATGTTGGGGTGGGTGCAAATTTATTTACCTTTAAATTAAGGTGTATGTTGGGGTGGGTGGAAACTAGTATTTCATACTTATCGACAAATATTTAAAAGGTGCCCTACCCGGGCCCCTAATAGAGTTAGAAGAAATCGGAAGACGGCAAAATAATCGTTAGGAAAAGTTTGCTTGAGCGCTGCGGAGATAATTTTCGGCCGAGATCTAAGATCTGCGTCCAATAGGAACCGAGATATTTAAGGAAATGTGAAAAAAAGATAGGATTTCTTTGCAGAAGAGAATAAAAATTTTAAATTTTAAAGTGCTAAGTCGGCCCTAAAGGGTTACAATAAAAACAACCATGATAGCACAAGACCCCTTAAGACCCAAGGTCGGTGGAATTACTTTCATATTTTCATATTTAAAAGAACTGGTTCCATTATATGTCTTTGCAAATCAAGATTTCCCATAGTGCAACAGCAATTTCAAGCATTTTATAGAAATAAAACCAATTAGTTAAATAATAATTAACATCTCAGCTTGTAATTAAGATAGAAGATTGAAATTGGCATTGATGAAATCAGCGAAAAATTTTACGTCCGGATGTAGAAAAAATTAATCAAAAAATTTAATAATTTAAAAGTTTAAAATTCGTTTTAAGAAATCCTAGTACGAAAAACCACGCGATCTGCTTAAATTGCTTGGGTGCGGATACGTCTGCAGAAAATGATGACACCTGTTTTTAATCCATCAAAAAGATCATTTTTGTAATTTGATAAAAAAAAATCCATGCTTTTGTTAAATTATGAATGCTTTTACGATCTTGTAATTAGGGGTTTTTAATTGATAACTTCCGTTAATTACTACTTTTTCAAAATTTTATGATTTGTCGTTTGATTTGAGGTGTTTAGCTCTAAGTATGCAAAATTTCAAGTCTCCAACATATATAGTTTCTGAGAACGGGCTCTGTGACAGACGGAGAGACAGACAGACAGAGGAGTGAGACGATTAGGGTTTCGTCAGATGATATAAAATCCTAAAAAAGTTTAAAATACAGAAGCACTCTGACAGTATAATTTTCCCGATAATTTCTCTAAGTATAGTTCTGGAAAGAAAAAAACCTTACTAAATCTGTCGCAAACCATTGTACAAAAATGTGAGTGGTACTGTAAGCGTCTTGGAAATTGGGTCTTAACCTGGGCTCTACTATACAGGGTGTCCTGCCTCAACGATGTCCAATGACTAATTCCTAAACCGTTAGTCATATTACATATAGTTCCAATTACAAAAAGATTTTAAATGAGGTAAAGAAGTACAGTAGCCTTCCTCTTAACCGGAACTCCGCTTTAACCGGTCGCCTCTATTTCCCAACATCAGGCAATATTCTAAGGGTAATTTCGGTTCCCATTTTTTATGGTTAATTAACTCAAATTTACATAATGTAGAATAATTTAATCTTCTTATAAAAGTATGTGATAAGGTTTTCAACAATTTAATTTGTAATAAATAGTGTTCATTATTTGTTATTAGTGATAACTTTTATTTCAATTCAGTTAATTACAATTAGTATTCATTTCACAAAATATAGAAAATATGTACTTTCTTAAAACTACACAAATTAAAAAACAAAATGCATCCTACGTATTTAATTAATTAAATATGCAGCTACTTATTTAATTTTTTTAATAAGTAATTCTCCAGTTTAACCGGTTTTTCTCTTAACCGGCTAAACCTAGGTCCCATTTAGGCCGGTTAAGCGGGAGCTTAACCGGCCCGTTAAGCCGGTTAAGCTACTCGATTTTAAAACCGATTTGGGTCAATAAAAACATTTCTTATAAAATTAACGAAATTTAATTTCTTATCCGATTCTGCCGATCCTATAAGTTATATATAGTAAAATTTTCATATTACGCCGACAAATAATAGAAAAAAGTCGATCGAGCAAAAGCTGTTTAAAATTGGAGCATATTTTTTTCTGGGAATTATGGGTCATTCACAAATTTAGTAGAAATATAAATTCATCAGCTATATTTAAAAATTGTTGACAGTAAAATTAACAAGGAAATTTAAATTTGAAATCTTTAATCCTTTTGACATATTAATGCAAAATATACAATTTGTACTAAACATATAAAAGGAAGAAAAATAACAGAATTTTTGTTAAATAAAATGATGAAAAGTAACAGTATCAATTCTTTACAAAACGATGCATATATTAAAATATTATTAGATTACACTAACCTGCAAAATTTGGGTTATGTCAAGTTTTTTAGCTTTTGATAATTGATTCTTATATTCTGTAGCGCTGGATCCGAAATTGACCTTTATGTTTTACCATCACGTAAAGATTTTTGCTAATCGTGAATTTTAAAGTTAAAAAAACAAAACAAAAAATAGTGAAAATTTTATACTATAAAATAGATGTGATTGTTCACAAATCGTAAATTTCAAAGTTAACGTTGAAAACCCTATCCCACCTTATCGGACACCTGAGCTCCGCCCCCTGAATACTAGGCCTGAGCGCTGATACAAAAATGGCGGCTCCTGAAGGCGGAATTTTTTTTCAGCGTGTGTACGGTCCCATAAATATTCGGAACCAATAATTTTTTTTAGTTTTTTCTGTTTTATTTTTCTGAGATTATAGAATCAGGGAAATCTTTTGTAAAATACTGGTTAATAAAATACATTTTAGGTGACGTACATACGTAAAAAAAAATCCGCCTTCTGCAGCCGCCATTTTTGTGTTAACGCTCAGACCTAGTATTCAGGGGGCGGTGCCCTGAGCTGTTTAGCTGTAAGAATCCTAGTATAACAGGGTTCGTGCGGGTCCTTGAATTGCCAGACTAAGAAATTCTTCGTACCAGTATTTTCTTATACGTAATCTCTCCTTAAATAAGACGAAAATTCGTCCGTTTAAACTAGATTTATTTTTCTATAAAAAAAATACTGATATTTCGCCTTGAAAATAACGGTACCCGTACGAACCCTGTATAAGCCAAAAAATTGAATAAATTATTCAATTAAAAAAAAATTGCATGTGTTTTATAGCGTTGACATTTACGTTATATTTTAACTTTGACATTTACGATTTGCATTCTAATATTCTAACATTTATATTCCATTCATATTCTAACAGGATGGTTAAAAATGAAGGTAATTTTCAGATTCAGTGCTAAAAAATTCATAAAAATCAATTACCAAAAGTTAAAAAACATTACAATCTCCTCTATTTAGTATGAAATCTTTGTTATTTTTTAACTTTGAAATTTACGATTAACAAAAAATCCTGAAATGATGGTTAGAAATGGTTAATTTTCGCATTCAGTGCTAAAAAGTACATAAAAGTAAAAAAACACAACCATCGCAGTCTTTTGTTATCTAATCTAAAACTTTTTTGAATGGAAAGAAACAGCCTCAAATCCTTACAAAATAAAACATATGTTAAAATACAATTATTTTAGCCATTCTGAATCTTAATGAAAATTAACTGAATCGTACATGTACGATTTTTTACAAACCGCAGATACACCTTAAAAGGGTTCTTCGAATTCTTTAAGTACTTGGTATACGACCCCTAAAAACTTGCTCGAACTCTTCTCTGTTCCGATGCAGCATCAATAAAGATGAACTGAGATATCTTTAAAATAGTGAAGCTTCAACTGTAACCACTTTCGCAAGCACTGCTTACCTCCGGTAGAAACTTCCACCAGTAAATTTTTATAGAAATTTCCTCCGTATTTTACAGGCCTTATTAGTACAAAATATCAGTTATAAATGATGACAGAAATAGATTTTCATTTTTACTGGCGGGAGTTTACTTTCGCAGTAGCCAAACTCTGCGTTTCCACCATATTGTGACAACCGGTGAAACAAACTGACTCTTTTACCAGACAAACTGACACTAGCAAAAACAAACATAAGTTTTTATCATATTTGTGAGAAAATATTTCCATGAATACGGCGCTTAAATAAGACAAAATATTTAATTTTACTGGTGGGAAATTAGCTTCGTCAGTATTCAGAAGCTGTAGATCCGATTTTTTAAAAATCAGCCGCCATCTTGTGACAACCTCCTCTGTTACTTCATTCGCAACTCACAGACAGTATAATTTATGTCTCCTCCTCTGTATTCATAACGGACATTCTCACAATCTCTTGACTTTCGAGAAAAAAAATCTGGTGAAATTAAACTTGTTTAACCCTCCGTCTACCAGACGGGTCCATTGGACCCGACAGGTACATACAAAATATTCATTCAAACCAGAAATTTCTTTAAAATAAACTAAGTATATAAACCAGACAAAAATAAGGTAAAAAAATAAGTTAAATAGTTTTAAATAAAAATTCTGGTGTAGAACGTTTTATTAAAACTTGAATAAAATTCCCGGTAGATCTAGGGTTAAATAACATTTTAATCTGATAGACGAATGCCTTAATGATTCAAAAAAAAGAAAAAGTGGTCAGCAGCGAAAAGTATTTTATTTAACTGAGGTTTAAGTTAAACTTGCGAGTTTAATTTTCCTTACCATTTTACCACTATAACTTTTTATTTTCTTCCAAATTTTTACTTATAATGAATTTGCATAGTACCCACAGGACATTCAAATAAGAAATAATAAAAATGTAGTACTTTTAATACAGAATTTTTGTATAACATTGTCTTAAAGGGGTGTTAAAGAAGGGACGGTACGGTAAAAAAAAGGGGACGGCATAGGAAAAGAGGAACGAAATGTGAAAAAAAAGAACGGTAAGGATGGAACGGTGAGGAAAATTACCACCTATTTTTAGGCAAATCATGTTAAGACTAATTGATAGCCACAGTGTTCACTGATTTTTAGAAACAGTTCTTAACAATGGATTAAATTAATTTTTTTATTTAATTTACTTCGAAAAGTGCAGGAATAAACCTTGGGGACGGTATGACTACCAATAAAGCCACGATCTTGAAATTGATATTTAAATGCTGATTTAAATTCTGCAGTAAATTTCCTGTCAAAGGATTTTAGACATTATTTCTCTAGCGTACTTCTGCATGTGAAAAAACTTGAAAAAAATTCTGTGGCTGCATCTGAAGTGATTTTCTGCATAAGTTTAGCAAGAAAGACGGTAAGGATGAAAAACCCAGGGACAAAGTTAAAAAAATAATATGAACCGTAAAAATGTGTGCAGGTTAATTTTTTGCTACATATTTATATAAAACAATTATTCCAGTTTCGTAAAAAAATAACATCGAATTACTTTTATTGAAACAATTTTATACAGACAGCTCCAAACTTAAAAATCAGCATCAGGAACACGGAATGGTATAGGAGTTTTCCTGGTATTTGGACCCCCAACATCTTCCAAAACGTATTTATCTCGTTAATATTGTTATGCGATCATGCAATGGGATGTTCCCCAGTATATGAAGTAAAAAACACAAAAAAGTGTATTAAAATAAAAATTATTATTCAGGGACATGAAAGTCAAAAGATTTGTGAGAATGCCCCATAACTCCATTGGCATAAGTGATGCATTTAAAAGTTCCATAACTCAGTCAAATGTAATGTTAGATGAACGATACTTTTTTTGTCTTACGTGTCAGTGTAATAAAAAAATTTTACTAAATATAACTTATAGGAGACCGTATACAAAATTAAATGTCGTAATTTTTAAGAAATGTTGCAATTGACCCAATCGCTTTTTTCTTAAAGGATGTCTGTTTCTTTTTAACACTTTATAACAAAGTTGAAAAGTGTTTTTGCATTCGGTTTGTCTGTCCGTCTGTCCAGGTTCTAACTCTCGTAAATATACTCGGATTTTCATGCAATTGACAAACGGTATTTAGAGTCACCAAAACATGTTTAGTATTCTATGTGAAGTATGTGGGATTAATAGTTCATTTACAGGGGCACTCAGAAGTATTCCATTACATTATGGTATTTGTGGAAAATTAGTTTGAAGAGTATTTTAGTGACATTATTCAATTTCAAATGTATTGGAACTCATATAAATCACTGAATTTCATTACGATCACCTTAGTACAGGGCATTTATAGCAATTTTTATTTTTTTATTTCACTTTAAATATTGTTCAAAGGCACACTATATGCATTATGCAGGGGTCGCATTGTATAAGGAAAAGTGTATTGTTTCTACCAGAACCCTTATTCAGTGACCTTCATGATGATTTTATTTAAAATATGCTACAGAGAGGTATGATGATGATATTGAATCAAATTTTTCATGAACAAAATTGTGGTAGGAACAATAAAATTTTCCTTCTAGCATGCGACCCCTGATTATGGCATATATTTTAGCACAAGAAATAAAAAAAATTGTGAGAAAAATCAGGAATTTTTCTGAATATTTTAAGCGTTATGAAGAACATTTCAAAATGCCCCATGCGCATTCATATCAATTAGAATTTCCAATATTTTTTTTGCTAGTTTACTAGCTTATACCAGCAGACCCGACCGGCGTTGCCCGGGTTCCGTAAATAATAACCTTAACCCTTTGAGTGGCAAGCAATAATGTCTGTGTAATATAGAATTCTCACCGGAATAATCGAAAAATTCTATTTTAAAATAAGGAAAAGCAATTTTTCAACATTTCGCCCCCAAAGTTAAAAATACAAAATTAAGTTAAAAGTTTCTGGTGCGAATCCTGTTTAAAATAGGTGGGATATAATATATCCCACCGCACTTGAAGGGGTTAAACAAAACTCAAGTTTGCATGATTTTATATCTTTTGAAATTTTTTTAAATGAACCTAATTTCGGAGGCACCCATTGCCTTTCGCAGCGTCTAGTGTGTTCCCAACAAACTTCTTTCCGAGAGAACCTGTAACCTGGGTCCACGGTACCTAAGGCAGCATGCATCGGTAGTGCTCCGCACAACCCGGAGACAATCGAAAGCCAAGTTGAATGAGCCAAACCTCGTAGTAATCAAGCCCTTAGTATCCAAAAAATGAATGCATCATTAATGTTAGAAAATGTTGGTAACTGAAATCTAGGAAAAAAATCATAATACAGAAAGTAGCTGAATTGTAATCTAAGTTCAATAACCAAATCCCGTTGAAATTAGTTCCTTAGAATCTGAGGAATTAATGCCCCCCCCCCCCCAAGCGGTGGAAGATGCCCTCTCCCCTTGTAAATTTCATGAATTACATTTAACATTAACACAATATTAAATAAACGGATGAAATGCATTATCTTAAGTTACTTTTAAATTAACACAATTTTTATTTTACGGCTGTAGTGAGTAAACGTAAGTTGATGCTGAAATGGGAGATTAATGTTCGAAAAAAGTGGTAGCTGAGGTATAAAGAAAGACCATGTTTGGGTTTTAACGGGAATGTAGTTGGGTATAAGAAAATTTTTTAGTAGTTTTAAATTAGCTGCAGGATGCTGTAAATGTTTACAAAAGGACCCTAGGGCCCCAATAAAAATAGGAGGGTATTGGTTTGGGAAGAAGAGACTAAGACTCAGCTTTAAAATTATGCACAGAGAAGATGAGAAAACTATGGAATTAAAAATGATTGGCGCACAAAAAGTCTAAGGGACCCTGGACCAGCCCTACGCACGCCAGAGGGGCCCAGAGTCTTAACTGGAATGTAGAAAGGTGAGAATAACTAAATGGAAAAGGGATACCAAAAATGAAGATCAGATTAAAAGGAAGCAATTTATTAACAATTTATTTTCACAAAAACTTCAAGGGACCCTGTATCGGACCTCAAGGGGGCAGTGCTTTAACTAGAACGTAGATAGGCGAAAATCACTAAATGAAGATAGGTCCACCAAAATGAACAAGATTTTATGAAAAAGGGGCAAGTTATTAACAATTTAGTGCATAAAAACTCAAAGGAGCCCTGGGGCCCCAGGCCTTAAGGAATTAAAATTCTGGGCCTTATGTGCATCAGGACCTATCTTGGACTATTCAGATCTAAATATTCAAACTTCTACGTGCAGTAGTTTTCGCTAGCCTTCGCACACAGACACACAGACGTTTACTCACAGCGATTTGTTATTTTATTAGTGTTGATAAGTAACTACCATGGCAAATTTAATGTATCTGGTTCCTTCAGTAACACAAAAATCGTATTTTTAGAACGTTTATTGCTCCTCCGCTTCCTTTGGGGTACTAAAACCGACGTAAATGTAGCCTATCTTGGAGCAAGGGCTGTCATCATCAATTTCCAAACATTACTTTTTAAATCAGTTTGATATTTCCTGAGCTTGCGTAGAAATCTTAATTTAGAACTTTTATAGACCGCTTTTTGCGCTTTTTTTATAGAACGCTTCTTGCGCATTTTCACTCCTTTTAAATTTCAATTTTTTAGGAAACATTTTTAGAGATCCTTTATTGGTTATGATTTACTATCATGACAAATTGCCTGTTTCCATGCCCTTCAGTATCATAAAAAGCGCAATTTAGAACGTTTTATCTCCTGTAACCCCAAGGTGGTAGTGACAACGATATAAAATAGAGCCTATGTCAGAGAAAGTGTTGTCATCATCAATTTCCAACCATTACTTTTGAAATTGGTTTGATGCTTCCTGAGACTGCGTAGAAATCGCCATTTAGAAGGTCTTTTAGAACGCTTTTCGTGCATTATAATCTCTTTTAAATTTCGATTTTTCTTTTTGTAAGAAATGTTCTTAGAGAATCAATTGCATGCATTTGGCATGCTATCATTTCTCTAGGCCCTTCAGTAACACAAAAATCACATTTTTAGAACGTTTTTTGCTCCTCACCCCCTTTAAGGATAGTGACGCCGACATAAAATACAGCCTTTGTTGGAGCAAGGGCTGTCATCATAATTTTGACGATATATTTTAAATCGGTTCTGTACTTCCTGAGATTGCGTAAAAATCACCATTTATAACGTTTTTAGAACACTTTTCGCGCATTTTCAATACTTTTAAATTCCGAATGTTTTAAAAAATGCTCTTAGAGATAATTTATTTCTTATAAGTAACTACCATGCCAAGTTTCATGATTCTAGGCCCTTCAATAACAGGAAAATCGCATTTTTTGAACGTTTTTTGCTTCTACCCTCCCTTTGGGTTAGTGGCATGGACATACAATATAGCCTATGCTCGAACGGGAAACAACACAATCATTTTGACACAATTACTTTTGAAATCGGTTCGATAGTTCCAGAGGTTACCTCGAAGAAACAAACAAACAATCTTTACTTCTTTATAATTTTAGTATATATATACAAATAAAACGGTGCATCAAATTTTATATATTCGAATAAAAAGGTTTGAAAAAAAAGTTTCTAAATTTTATGAAATTTTCGGCATTTTTGTATCATATTTCTGCAATTAACTACCTTTAACTTTTTCAATTATATTTAGTTGTGAAAATCTATGCGCAGTTTTATTTGTAGTATTTAAAACAAATTCGAATAAAAAAAAATTGGGAGTCTTAATTGATATGGAATGTGCATGATGTATTTTGAATAGTTCTTTATAATGCTTAAAATATTAAGAAAATTCCTTATTTTTCTCCAATTTTTTTTTTCAATTTCTTGCGTGATAAATATATGCCATAATTCATATACCGTGTGTCCCAAAAAGGACTGACTGATTTTAAAATTCAGTAACTTCCAAACGGTGACAGATATTTAAAAAAATCTTGCAGGAGGGTTATGCATAAAGTCAAAAGTTTTTTTATAGTGATTTTCGATTTTAATTCGAATTACAAACAATAGATGGCGCTGCGATCAATAGAGGCTAAATTCAGGCTCGATTTTTGGTACTTCGTGGCCCGGATAATACATCTCCATCTCCTTTTTCTGCATGGAACAACAGAAAGGACCAAAAATCGAGCCAGTATTTAGCGACTATTGCTTACAGAGCCATCTATTGTTTGTAATTCGAACTAAAATCGAAAATCACTGTAATAAAACTTTTGACTTTATGCATAACCCTCCTGCAAGAATTTTTTAAATATCTGTCACCGTTTGGAAATTATTGAATTTTAAAATCAGTCAGTCCTTTTTGGGACACCCGGTAGAATGTTTTCCATATTATTGAATGGTATTTAAAGTGAAATTTATAAAAAAAAAATAATAAAAAATGAGTACGATGGTCGCTTGTCCCTGTAAAACAAATATTTTCATTAGAAATTCGAGCTTGTGAAAAATCGTAGTTTTTGGCATCTGTGGAAGTTCATATTATGTCGATATTTTAAACATAAATTAGTTGAGGATGTTAAGTTCAATTTCTTGAAAATATTATTAATTTAATGTACAGTCGTGGAAGAAAAAAAAGTAAACACCCCCTACTAACTCCTGAACAAATTATTGTAGAAGAAAGTTACTGGTATCGAACGATTGGAAATAAAGTCTATTTTTAAATTATGTATATAAAATTTGCTTAGGGGGGCATCTACATATTAAAACGAACCATAACTTTATTTTTTGAAATAGCAGTACACAATTCTGACAGCATAAATGAACTCTACACCCTTCAATTAGCCTAAAAACGAATTTTTATGCAATTCGTACCATAAGTTTTCGAGAAATTAATTATTTTAAAACGAGCGTATTTTAAGGGCTGTATCCAAATTGAAGTTCCGTACTCGATTGTTAACCGAGAAAGACACTTTCTTGATCAAG
This sequence comes from Maratus speciosus, assembly GCA_963932465.1. NCBI lineage: Eukaryota > Metazoa > Arthropoda > Arachnida > Araneae > Salticidae > Maratus > Maratus speciosus. Next base: position 283,090,843 of record OZ010789.1, on the reverse strand, counting down.
GCACCTTAAGCGCCACTCAAGGAGTCAACGAAGCCTGTTAGATTGCAGTACAGCACAATAAATTTCAAAATATCTACTCACTTGCATCGTAGACGGCCCCTTAAACCATCATTTTGCCGTTTATTAAGCATAATTTGAAAACTACTTGGAAGAAAAATGTGAAATTTGGGATTTCCATAAAGCAGGACTTAATAAATCTAAATCGATCAAAAAAAATTGTAGGTTGTAATTCATAATTTTTTCGCATATTAATTTCATAATTCATAATTTATATCATAAAATTTTATGTTTGGGTATATTAGTATTATTGCTACAAAAAAAAAAATAGCACATTAGGAGCATAATTTCAGGAGATATAAATAAAAATATGAAAATGTAATTTAACATTAGAAGCACTAAATTTTGAATGTTTAAAATTCAAAAACTTATCATTCAAATCACTTGAAATTTGGTGTCTAGGCATAGTTTGAACCGAAGTTTTGAAATATCGCATTAAAATTGGGTATTGCAATTGAAAAAAATGAAGTTTGGATTCGTTTTAATCTGTAGATGACCCCTAAGAAAATTTGATATACATCATTTAAAAGTAGCCTTTATTTCCAATCGTTCGGTACCAATAACTTTTGTCTACGATAATTTGTTGAGGAGTTAGTAAGGGGTGTTTACTTTTTTTTCCACGACTGTAAATTATTTACAAACACTGCGAAAGTTGTCAATGAATATATTTATATCCCATCACCAGAAAAATAATTCTGTGCATACTAAAAATTAGACTTCAGCTGCTTATTATATCAACTTGTGGAAACAAACATTTCTTTTTAAATAAATCTATTTTTGACACTTTCGCAGATAAGTTCATAAATTTAGATCTTTCCGAAACATATTTCAGAACATTGTGTGAAACTTTATAGGGAAAAATCTTTCAACATTTTACCACAGTATCACATTATTTTTACTACATTCATGAAGTTTTATCGAAGACGCTTACGAGACTGATTCACGTATGAAAACGTGACCGCACGTTGCGTTTATATCGAAATCTAAAAGTAGAGTGAAGTTCGTGTGATATTAGTTCAATTGTTCATATAAATTTCATGTAGAAACATTTCGGAAATGCTGCTAAATGTATTTATTTATTTATTTTTGTGTTAGACCACTGGTACAATCTTTAAAATGATCAGTAAATAAACTAGCCTTATACGAAAATATGCACAGCTAATAATTCACAGTTTCATTAAAGAAATAACACTTTTACGTGTTAGTAAGATTTCATGGTTTAACTTATTTTTATCTCTAATTCGCATTTAACCCGTTATATACAGCAATTTTTTAAATGTAACTTTTTTTTGTTTACTACAATGAAAATTAAAGGATATTCATAAAAAATACTCACCCGTGAGAAATTTAATTCGTTAGAGCTGATTAATTAACCAATTAACGGTCACATTAAATTACGGTTTAAAAATTCAAATAGCTTATCGGCACCGCTTTTTTGAAAAAGAAATATTCACCTTATTTAACAGCGGGTAAAATGATACCATAATAAAGCCATCTATATTATTTTGCAAAACTGGTGGGAATCAAACAATCTAAATAAAAGACGCTGCCCGTGAATATCACAAGAGCAAGAATTAAGGCGTTAAATTGGTACTTTAATGTACCGTTAGTACACTATGCCTAAAGTATTGTACTCTCGTAATAGAAAAACCCACATGATATTTCAAATAAAGTTTTAACTTTAAAACATGCTAAATAACCAGAAGACAGCCATAAGTTAAAAATAAAAGAATATTAAAGTGACATAATTTTATTTTACATATGGAAAATCAGTAAAAATTCAAATTTGATTGTATTTATTTATTTTTTTTCTAGGTTCTGATTTTGTTAGCAGTCCTCTAATTATGCAACGAATATATTCCAGGAACAACATCTTCTATCGCATCTCCACATATACAGTATATGAATTTTATATACATCATTTCTAGCATAGCAAAAAAAGAGCCGATGCCACCTTTCGATTTCCTGTAAAAAGTAATAATGAAACAGAAAAAAATACTAGAAAAACATAACTACACTACAATTTAGTAATTACATTATAAAGCACATAAAAGATATAGATAACTACACAGATAAAAACTAAACAATACGTGTTTTTCCAACACCCAGTGTACTGCCGGTGCTTTTAAGTACGGTCAAGTACTTCAACTGTTAAATCAATTACATACACCGTTCTCTTAAAATAGCTAGTCAAATTGTATTCAAAGGTAATTGCGAACATATAAAAAAAAAACACTTACCGTGTGTGCTTTACTATTACTATGTTTGCAGCAATAAAATGGCAAGAGTGACATTCCGTGAAAAATGTCGGCACTAAACACATCTACTGTTTCAAAAATAGCCTCCTTCTTCGCTAAAATAACGAAACTAGAACTACTGCTAGCATATATCCTGAAAAAAGAAGAGTTCAAAGAGTTTTCTTGCAAAGTACCATTAGAATAGTAGTAATACTGATTACGAGATGGAAATTCAAAGTGAGTGGTACTTATAAGTACTGTCAGTAGACAAAGGGTTAAGGGGAAGTTCAACTTCTTTGGGTCAAAATTTTCTCTTTTCTTTGTAACAAAAACCAAATCGTAAAAATCACGTAAATTTTAGATCAAAGGTGTAGAAGGGATCGTACGGGTACAGTTATTTTCAAGACAAAATATCAACATTTTCTTATAAGAACTAAATCAAGATTACACACGTGAAATTTCCTTGAGATTAAATTCACAAGAGATTATCTGTAAGAAAATACTGGATCAAAGAATTTTCTGGTCTGGAAATTCCAGCTCCCGTACGAACCCTGTGTATAACAATGTGAGTTATGAATAAAGGGGATAATGAATAATCTTCGTGATTTCCAGGAGTTTCACGTTATTCTTAATTAAATCACATTTGGGAGAGCTAAGTTCAACATTTTGAATTTATATCGTTTTAAAGTGAACAAGCATATTTCACAATTGAAAGTGGCGCATGTGTTATTGAATATAAATAAGCACAAGATGATTAAAAACTTTGAAAATTCTATTTTACACTTTTAAATATATACAGTATTTACAGCGAAAACATTTGCATAATGCTTGTTCAATATATATATAGTTTCCTCGCTACGAATCCAAGATAATATTTTATATTTTTAGCAATTATTTTCTTCTGTGAAGAAGCCAAGAAAATAGCATGATTTCACATTCAAAAATAAATTTCCCTTTTTAAAATCAAAACGTCATTTCTTCTATTACAAGACCAAGACAAAAAACATATACGCAGTCGACCTGCTGCGTTCAACTTTTATCATTACTACTTCAAAACTAAACTAAAGAAAAAAAAGGGTAAAAAATGTTTTCAAATATCAAGTCTCTGGAAGGTCATGTGATCCGGCGCGGCGCCTTCCGACTGCTCGAGAGAGGAAGGGGTTTGCGAAATATTTCACAAACTTCCCCCCGCCCCGATGAACAAGGGTTCATCAAAAATGGGATTCAAAATAATTAAAGTAAAAAAAAATATTCTAAAAGATCATCAGTTACAGTATACATAAATACAATACAAATCAAAATATATACTTACATACTGGACTTCAAATAAAAACTAACTAAAACAATTTAAAAGATTTTCGAACAGGTTTCTGCTACTAAAAATAGAAAGAACAATTTAAATCTATACAACTTTTTCTGGAATACTCAACACAAAAATTAAACTAAAAATTAGAAATATTATCAAACAAGAAACACTTTTTTCTTAAGTGAAAAGAATAAAACTTTTTAAAATCAATAACAAAAACAGTTCAATGATTTTTTTTTAAAGTCAAATAAGAGTTTTTGAGTCTGTAAATAAAATCAGAGTTTTTTTTTTTTTTTTACTTTCTGAGTTCAAGATTGTACAACAAATTAATGGGTCTTTTAATAAATGAATTATTTGTTTTCAATTCACAAGATCTTATCTTGCCGTCTCTGCCCATAAAGGTTTTAGTTACTTTGCCTAACTTCCACAAACTTCTGGGTAAGTGTTCATCATGTACAAGAACCACATCATCTACTTTAAAGTCTAAAGTTTTATTCTGGAAGGTGTAGTGAGCAGATTTTAAGTTGAGAAGATACTCATTTTTCAAACGCTTCCAAAAATGATTTAGAAGAGTCTCGCGTAAACGAAAACGTTTCCCTGAAGATTCTTTCGTTGCTGGTAAAATTAAATCGTTCACTTTTATGGTAGGTAAATACAAGATACGTTTTCCGATTAAAAAATGTGCAGGAGTAAGAGGTGATGGTTCTTCTAACTCGGAATAGGTGTAAGTCAACGGACGAGAGTTAATTACAGCTTCTACTTTAATTAGGAGCGTTTCTAATTCACTCAATGTTAAATACCTTCTTCCGATAACTTTACATAAGGTAGTTTTCACTGAGCGAACCATTCGCTCATGGAAGTCATCCCACCAGGCTTCACGCTCTGCAATATACTTCCAGGAAATTCTGTGATTGGCGAAAAAGTTTTTAACATCAGGATGGTGAATTACTTTCCACATTTCTTTTAGCTCAAGATCAGCTCTTTTGAAAGTTTTGGCGTTGTCTGAATAAATTATAGCACACAGTCCTCTTCGTGAGATAAACCTGCGAAATGCTAACAGGAATTCTGCTGTTGACATGTCTTTTACTAATTCTAAATGAAGTGCTCTTGTGATAGCACATGTAAATAATAAAATATAAAATTTATTTTCATTCCCCTTGACATAGAGGTGTCCCGCATAATCAAGACCTGTTACTGAAAACGGTGGAGCTTCGTTAATACGGTCACCTGGAAGAGGGGCTATAACTTGTTGACCAGGGCGTAAGTTAAATTTCTTACAGATTGTACATTTGTTCCGGACTGATTTTATACACTGTCTGGATCTTAAAATCCAAAACTTTTCACGAGTTTGTACTAATGTACTGGACACTCCGGAATGAAAAACTTTTTCATGTGCATCTTTCACGATTAATTCAGTCAATTTATGTTTTGCAGGAATCACAACGGGATGTTTTTCATAAAATGAGGAGTCAGACTTTTGTAACAGTCCTCGTACCAACAGCAAACCTTCATCTGACAACATAGGATTTAACTGTAGAAGATTCGATTCTTTAGGGATACTCTTGTTACATTTCAAGCTTTTTATAAATTCAGGGAAACTTTCTTCCTGCACCAGCTTTAACCAAAAATTTTCAGCATGTAACATATCCTCAGCTGATAATTCTGAAAAATCTCTTTTTTCTACCTTCAATTTTATATTGGAAGTATATCTAAATACGCATGCTGTTACACGATATAATTTCTTTAGGGAGCTATATTTTTCAAGATTAAAAATGGGAATTTCATCAGCTTTATTTGTTTGAACAACGCAAGAAATGGTTGCTGCTTTTCGAGACTTCTCTTCAGAAACATCAGGTAATCGAGGTGCAGCAATTTTAACCCTAGGCCACTGATTTTTGGGAAGGGAAAGAAATTCAGAACCATACCATCATTTTTGAGAATTTATTAAATGCTTCACAGAACAACCTCTCGTTATTAAATATGCGGGATTAAGTTTGCCGTCACAATGTCTCCATAAACTAGGATCAGACAAATTATGAATTTCAGCTATTCTATTACTAACAAATGGTTTCCATTTTTCTTTTGGCCCTTTAAGCCAATGAAGAACAATTTCTGAATCAGACCAGAAAATAGTATTACTTATTTGGATAATGTTCGTGATAAACTTTGCCATTCTGGCACCAATAAGTGCTCCCATGAGTTCAAAACGAGGAAGAGTTAACTTCTTCAAGGGAGCAACCTTAGACTTAGACATTAGAAAACTAGTTTTAAATTTATCTTTAGAAATGGGATACCGTAAGTATACCACTGCACCATATGCATTAGGGTTAGAATCAGTGAAAATATGCAATTGGAGATGCTCCTTTTCAGGTTCTTAAAATAGTGTCGAGGAATTTTCAAGCGTGTGAGATCAGGGATTTCTGAAAGCCAATTTTGCCCATTATTTTTTAGTTCACCACAAAATATTTCATCCCATGATATTCCCATTACCCACAATTGCTGTAAAAGGTATTTGACACGAATAACAAAATGGGGAAATAAATCCGGCTGGATCAAACAACATGGCTGAAATTTTCAAAACATTGCTTTTTGTACAAGAATCATTGCTTAAATTTTCTAACAATGGTCGTAATTATAGCCCCAAATTACCTTCTGTATTGTTCCAGATAAGCCCTAAAACTTTTAGGCAATTATTTGGGGGTTCGGAACTCGAAATAGTTATGTTTTCGTCAACCCATTTTTTCCTAAGTTCCTGAGAATTACTTTCAAATTTTCTTAACTCCATCCCCCCTTCCTTCAAGATATCAACAGCTTCTTTAGTAACGTTAAGAGCTTCTAGAACATCGTTTTCTCCTGAAAATAAATCATCAACATAAAAAGAAGAATTTAGGATTTCAAATGCTTTTTATGAGTGTTTTAATATTTATTAATATGGCTCTTAATAGTACAAGCGATGATAAAGGGACTACAGGTGACACCAAAAGTAGCTCTGGTCATTCTATAGGGTACTATGTCTTTATTCTTATCAAATTCTTAATAATATAAGAATCTAAGATAATTGCGATCTTCCTCGGCTACAGATATTTTCAGAAAAGCTTTTTCAATATCAGCCGAAAAAGCAATTTTATGTAAACGGAATTTCAAAATTATATCTAAAACATTAGGATTTAAGTTAGGTCCATCATTCAAAATTCGTTTAATGATAGAGAATCACCATATTTGGAAGAAGCATCATAGACTATGCGCATTTTTGTTGTAGTTTTGTCGTCACGGATAACAGGTCTGTGTGACATGTAATAGGAATTATTGGAATTTTTCTCGGTGCACAATTCTATTACACCCTCATTAAACTGCTCTAAAAAATGGAATTATATTCCTTAAGTAAGGAATCATTTTTTATGAATTTATTTTCTAAACTGGAAAACCACTTTTTTGCTACTTCAAGATTATTTCTAAGCAATTTACGAGAATTTTTCCACAATAATTTTTTTTCATAACGTCCATTTACGAATTTTAAATTTTCTTTAAATTCTTTTATTACCTCAAGATCGGTAATGTTCTTTTCATTGCTTTCAGCAATGCCAATTGCTTCGAGATCCCAAAATGCTTTCAGCTGAGTATTTATATTTTCAACTGAAACACGCAAACAAGCTACTTCTTTTTTATTCAACTCTATCTACCCTTGCACCGTATGACCGAAAATAGTTTCTGCAACGTATAATTCTTTTGTCAATTTTCCCTCTATTCCCTTTAATTTTCCACAAATAGTCAGACCATAGCAAAATATGTATTTCCTGTTCAAGACCTTTATCAGCAGGCTTAAAGCCTCCTGATCTCATTATGTCTAGAAATTCTGGTTCTAGGGTTTTTACAGAAGCTCCAGTTATATTATCAACCACTAGTGCTTCTATCTTTATCGAGTTAATTTGGTTGCACAACACTGGATAATTCAAGAACAACAACTTCATAACAAGATTCATAAGGGCGTCTCCGCCCAAAGGGATAAACTAATAAATTTTCAAATCGCAATGGCTTCAATTTTAATTTTTGTACTAGAGATCTCTTCACAAAGCATTTTTCTGAACCGCTATCACATAAAACGCGAGCCAACAAGCATGGTTTACCAGCAGACACAGAAACTGTACAAGTCTGCAATAATGTAGATTTATTTTGTTTATATTTTTGTTCCGAAATCATAGATACAATTGCACCTTTTTTTTCTTTTTCAGGCTTTTCTTTTGTTGTTTCTTTAAAACAAAACAAATAACTATGGGTGTTGTTACCACAATTACTTCTACAATTAACTGATAAATGCGACTTATAAAAGCATTTGTAACAGCAACCTTCTTTCTTTAATTTATATCGTTTTTGTTCATCAGTGAATTTCGAACAATTTATTCCTACATGATCAGAAAACTTGCAAAATATGCAAAACTGTTTTGTAGATGTATTTAAAGCAGCAGCTGAAGATATATTTTTCTTTTGCGGAAAATTTTGATATTTACTTGAAAAGTTTGCATATTTGGTTTTAGAATTTTCATAAGCCTTGCTTTGGGAATTATTTACTAAATTAGTAGCTTCACGGCATCTTAATTCCGTTTTAATAAAATTTATTAAATCAGTCACTTCACAGTCTTTATCGGGTCACGTTTTCGATGAAAATCTAGTATCAAATTTTCTGGTAATAACCTTAATAATATGGGTAGTAATAAATGGCCGTAGGATCCTGATGTTACTCCTAACGCATCAAGATTTCTTATACAAGTTTCAATATTATCGTACAATTTTCTGAGCGAAGTGACATTATTACTATATTTCACTGGTTCAAGATTTAGAATTTTGTTCATGTAACAGTTTATGATATTTTCCCGCTTCCCATACCTTTCTTTTAACAACTTTAAACACGTAGAATAATTTTGATCTGTCAGTTCAAAACCAGCAACAATATTATATGCTGGTCCAGACAACAAAGATTTCAGGTATTGGAATTTTTCAATTTTTGATTACGATTTGTTTGAATCTATCGCACTAGTAAATAAATTAAAAAATTCCAAGAACTGGCTTGCATCACCAGAAAATTTTTCTATGTTAAGTTTAGGAAGCTTCACTGCCGAAAACGGTTTACTACCGATTTTTGAACCGTTACTTGATTCTAGTAAAACTTTTGGTTCAGTTTCGATTTTACATTTTTTAAGCGTCATCTTAATTTTAAATTTCAAACTTGATATTTTTTCAGAATATTCTTCTACCGATTTTAGTTATTTTTCATACTCAGTTTTTTCCTGAATTAGCTCATCTATTTCGGAATCTAATTCCTTGAGTAGAGCTTCCTTTTCAATTACGAGCTCTAATGATTCCATTAAAGAATCGCAATCAGTCTTATCAAAATAAACAGACAACAATGTATCACATTTTGTAATTAATTTTGCAACTGCAGCGCGAACAGTAGTTCATTTACTTTTAAGTTTTTCTGGTTTATCCATGTTTAAATTTTAATTCAATTTTCAAAATAAATTATCATGATAAATGTTTATTTTAGAGAAATCAACAGTCATGCAGAATAATAAAGGTATTTCTTACCTTTTTTCCGTGTTCATCAGGCACCAAAGAATAATGGATAATCCAGGACTCGCAGCGTTCCTAAAATTTTCGCGCTTTGCTACCACTAAATTAAAACGATAATCTTTGTTGTATGGTTCTATAACAGATGTTAAAGGAATTTACCACGAAGAATTCTTATTTAAAATACTGGTAGCAGACTGCGAAAATTTTAGGAACGGTGCGAGCCCTGATAATCTTCATGATTTTCACGAGTTTCATGTTATTCTTAATTAAATCACATTTGGGAGAGCTAAGTTCAAGATTTTAAATTTATATCATTTTAAATTGAACAAGCATATTTCACGATTGAAAGTGGCACAAGTGTTATTCAATATAAATAAGCACAAGATGATTAAAAACTTTGAAAATTCTATTTTACACTTTTAAATATATACATTATTAATAGTGAAAACATTTGCATAATACTTGTTAAATATTTATAAATTCCTTTCTCGGAATCCAAGATAATATTTTATATTTTTAGCAATTATTTTCTTCTATAAAGAAGCCAATAAAATAGCATGATTTCATATTCGAAAATAAATTTCCCTTTTTAAAATCAAAACATCATTTCTTCTATTACAAGACGAAGACAAAAAACTTATACGCAGTCGACCTGCTGCGCTCAACTTTTATCGTTACTACTTCAAAACTAAACTAAAGAAAAAAAAAGAGTAAAAAATGTTTTCAAATATCAATTCTCTGGAAGGTCATGTGTACCGGCGCGGCGCCTTCCGACTGCTCGAGAGAGGAAAGGGTTTGCGAAATAGTTCACAGGGGAGGATACATATAGTGTAGATTCTACAAGTTGAAAGTGAAGTACCTGAGGAGGTTATAGTAGGAGAGCTGTTGAACATTTTTGAGTAGGTATTTGAAGCACCCTGAAAATTTGTGCAGCACTTCTTTTGTAATGCCTGAATACAAAATAGAATGTCTGGCTGAAGGATCGTGGCCAAAAACCTGTGCCAGACACGTGTCAAGTGCCATTTTTTGACACTACACCAAAAAAGTATTTGAGGCACGCTGAGATTGAAACAGAATAATATTTATACTTAGAAAAAAAATATTTTGAAAATGACAGACACTTTAGTCGGCCCAAAAACTGTGCCAGGCACGTGTCAAGTGCCATTTTTAGACTACCCAAAAAAGTTATTTGAGGCACGCTGAGATTGAGGCACAATAATATTTATGCTTAGAAAAAAATATTTTGAAAATGACAGACACTTTAGTCGGCACAAAAACTGTGCCAGACACGTGTCAAGTGCCATTTTTTGTCTGGCACAGGTTTTGGGCCACGATCCTTCAGCCAGACATTCGATTTTCTATTCAGGCATTACAAAAGAAGTGTTGCACAAATTTTCAGGGTGCCTCAAATACCTTCCCTAAAATGTTTAACAGCTCTTGGACTATTATCACATGATGGCGGCAGATTTTTTACATCGGAACAGCAGTTTCTGATTACCGCCGAAGCAAACTTCTACCAGTAAATACTGAATAGAAAATTTTAGCTAATTTTAGCGGCTTATTCATGCAAAATTTCTCTCACAATTATGTTAACAATTTCTATTTGTTTATATTGGTGGAATTTGGCCTGGATATTATAATCTCTTTCACTGGCATCGACAGGAGATTGTTTGGGTTGCCACAATATGGTGGAAATGCAGGGCCTGACTACCGCCGAAGTAAACTTCCACCAGTAAAAATAAATATGTGTTTTTTGCCATATTTATGACTGAAATTCTGTATTAAATAGGCGTTTAAATAAGGAGAAACTTTCGATTCAAATTTACTGGTAGAAGTTTGTTCCGGGGGAGGGTGAGGGGCGAGGTAATGAGTTACCGCGAAACCGGTTACAGTTGAAACCACCATTTTGAGAATACGTCAATTCCTCTTTATTGATAGTTCCATATGTTGAACCTCTCCTTAAAGTTTCTGAAGAAAACTAAAGGATTTGAAGTATTTTCGCCATGTTCTTAAGAAATAACATTAAATTAAAAAAATCAAAAAACCCGACTGCGTAGAAAGCGAACTAATTAATTATTTCTCATGAATGTGAAACTATTTTTTATATTACTTACGTATTTTTTTGATTTACTTGTATTGATGACTTTTAAGTTGCGTTTAATTGTTGATTCCTATCTACAAGCACTCTTTTGATGAGGCCTATAGATGTCTATTATGAAGGTTAGAGTTGCAGTAAAGGTAGTGATTCAAAGTATACAACTTCCAAGTTGTGTAATATTTAAACGGAGCTTCTGACTACAAAATGGTCAAAGAAACATCGTCTTCATTTTGAAAGTAGATCCAATGATATGCCACTTAATAGGGTGCGTATTTTTTTTTTTCGTCTCTACCGCCATTTTGTATTTTACATCCGCCATTTTGAATTTATATCAAAACAAAACCTAGCCTATAACCATCGGACAGTTAAGACGAATCAATAGAGAATCATTCATTAAAATCCATCCAGCCGCTGGGATGTTTCGAGGGTATAAAGAAATCCACATACCCAGATACGCGTGAAACACATAACCCTTCTTGGCAGTCGAGTCAAAATGGATTTTTCCTTAACCCCTTGGGGACGAGCGACACGTATACTTGCCGGAAATAGGCCTAAGGATCCTCGTTTATCCTCACCAGCAAAATTTTACTGTAAAATTTGCCTTATTTAATCCGAGCATTTTCCCGTTTTGAATAGGTACAAACTTCTGTTTTTTAAAACCGGTAGCAAAGTAATAAACATTTCGTAAAAGGCTTCCGTCGCGAAGGGGTTAAAATATATCATTGTCCCTATAATTCCCTATTTCTGCCTTACCAATGAAGGCTTGTTATTATATCTGAAGAGAAATTATCAATACTAAACTTTTATCCTAAAAACGTCAAAAGCAGAAACCCTAAAAACATCATCTGCAATGATAAAATTGTGGTTTGTTTAAGAAATGCATTTTTCATTCCAAAATGAAAGTTTTTTCATTTATCTTACTGAAAATTAGAATTCAGCTTTTTATTTCATCGAATTGTGGGAAAATGCATTTAAAAAGAAATTCACTTTTGACTCTTTCGCGTATAAGTTCATAAATCTGAATCTTTCAGAAACATATTTCAGAACAGTGGAGAAATTTATAGCGAACAATCTTCCAAAATATTTCTACAGCGTCACGTTCTTTTACTAAATTTATGAAGTTTTATCGAAGAAGTTTTTGAGACTGTTTCACGTACGAAAATGTGGCCGCACGTAGCATTTATATCGAAATCTAAAAGTGAAGAAAATGTTCGCGTGATGTTAGTTCAAAAGTTCATACAAATTTAATGTAGGAATATTTTGAAAATGCTGCTAAATCTAAGTTTCTTTCAATAACAGACCATCGGAACAATTTCTAAAATGATCTGTATATAAAATAACAAATTTTAAAAAGTTGCATAGTAAAATATTCATAGTTACATTAAATAAGTAACACTTTTACGAGTTATTAAAATTTAATGCTTTATTCTTTCCCCCTGAATTCGCATTTAAACTTTCTGAAGGAACTGAACAAATGTAAGCAGTAGGGAAACGACAATTCTGGGTCAGGAGGGGGCACTGTCCTCCCGCTGGTGCCTTATCTGTTCATTCCGCCCGTGCTCCTGCCTCCGTGCCATCGCCGGTACTCCCGGCTCATACCTCCACCTCAGCACCGCCAACACAGTACCGCCCCCTAGCGGGAAAAATAACGTTATTAGAGTTTTTTCTACCATAACATGAGAGTAAACGTTAGACCGACTAGATTATCATACTATAAGATGAAGATTAAATTTATATTTGAATGTTGAACAACCATTACCTTAATGAGTTTTAATAATTAAGCTAAAGAACGAAAAATATCAATTTTAAGGAAAAAAGCTGATTTCTGTAGATTTTTTTTCAGGTATAAGACCATGAATAAATTTTTATTTGAATTTTGAATAATCAACAGCTCAATGAGTATTATCAATTAAATAAAACGATGGAAAATACCTATTTTTAAGGAAAAAAACCGATTTCTTTAGATTTTTTCCATGAAAAATATAAATTTTCAATGGGAAAAGAAGATTTCTTTAATTTTTGTTCCAACTATAAGAATAGAATATCGTCGAAAAAGGGAAATTTAAACATAATTCTTGAACAACCATTACCTTAACGAAATTAAAAAATTGGACAAATAACAAAGAAAGATTACGAATTTTTAATTAAAAAAGACGAATTTTATTAACTTTTACTCTATTTTGAGATTTTATCGTACTTTTAGACGATAGTTATGTAAGATGACTACACCCCAAGATATATTAAAACCAATTTCCTTAATTTTTTAGCAGATTCAACAGGATTTTTTCGATGGGGCTAGTATGAGAGAAGATAACTCCAAATAAGAACTGCCATTCACTACCACCACCCCACGCATTCCTCAAACTTGGGGTTCACAACAAAAGAAATTTGATGTCACAAGCTACAAAGGCATATCAGAAAATGTTTCTATTGAAGAAAAGTATCAATTTTTAAGGAAAAAGGCTCATTCCTTCTCAATTTTTCAAATGTAACATAAATGATATAAACTTATATATTAGTTTTTTTTTCTTTAAATCATCACCTTAATGAGTATTATTAATTAATTAAAACTATAGAAAATATCAGTTTTTAAGGAAAAAATTTCATTTCTTATGAATTTTTTAATTATAGCACGAGAAATAACAACTTCTCAGAGGGGAGTTAAACTTATATTTTAGTTTTTAACAACAAAACTTTAATAAGTATCCTTAATTAAACAAAAGAAATATCAATTATCAAGAAAGAGATGAATTTTTACACCAATTTCCAACTTTAAAATACATTTGTTTATCTATTCTTTCAAGATACTATTTATATTGTTAAATTTTAGCCATTATTAAAAGCTTGAATGTCTTTATATAATGTTTATATTTATTCACGGCATGATTGCAGTTGAGATCTTACAACCAATAGCACAAGTTTCTTTTCTATGTTGGAAACTGAAAATGAATAAAATTGTTTCATACATTCGAGATTTTACAACCAATAATACAAATTTCATTTCTATGCTGGAACCTGGAAGGCACCTCTTACTGATTCAAACATTTGACATATTAAAACTAGTCTGAGTTACTCTGCGCATATTATTAATCAAATTATCATGTGTTGTACCCTACATTTCAGAGATTTCTGAATTATCAACCACCAAGTTTAAAATATAAATACTATTATTAAAGTTGACATAGTATACATCACTAGTCTGACTTATTCTGTTCATATTATTAATAAAATTATTACATGTTTCACCTTTCACTTCGAAGATTTCTGAATTATTGCGATACTTATCTACATCAAACTCTATTCTTGCCCCTATATTGTTTCAAATATGAATCTTTAAAGTTTTTAATGATACAGAGTATACATGAATACAAACTTTTTTTTCTGACCATTTCATATTTCACGTTTGATACTTGAATATTTGAACGTATTGAACATTTCATATTTTGACTGTTTCGCAGATAAGTTTTCAAATAGTCTATATTTCAAGCCAAATTATCTGAAAATTTCTCCACATGGGCAAACATTGCATAGATCTTTTTACTACTGCCTTTTAAAAATAGCACACATCAACTTTTGGGTTAGCATTCTAAGAACTGTAACTGAAATTACTTCAATTCCTTATAGAAAATCTTGTTTTCACACAATTTCTTGCAATTCAACAACGAATTGAGCTTTACCGCAATACTTATCTACATGAAACTTGATTCTTGCGACTATATATTTTAACATTACACAATTTTAACAACGATTTTTATCCATTTATCAGAAAATTATTAAATCATAGAAAGATTTGTGCTTCAAATTTTCTCTTCTCTTGCTTATCATTCTAATAATTATCAGATATATTCCTCAGAAATATTTCTATCATATGAAACAGTAAAGAAAATTAATGTATATTTAATATTTAATAACCTCATACACGAAAGTAATACCGAATGAAAATACTAATAATCAATAAAAGCAACTGTTGAGCGAAAAATAATACAAATTACGGAAAAATTAAAATGTTTTTTTTCTACAAAAGTTAAAAAAATAACAGATGTAGGACAAGTTAGACAAATAACTTAAGAGTTTTCTGGAATTATTTTCAAATTTACTAAAACCATACCTTTTTCGGACCGCAAACTATTATTTCTTGAAAATATAACATCGAATCTGTATAGTTTTAACATTTGGATGATATACAACTCAAGAAATATTCATAATTAAACAAGAGAAAATAATTTTTTATCATATCAATAACTGGAAATTTCTCCTTTTAAATATATTTTCATGATTGTACATACAAAAATAAGAGTTTACAAACTAATTCTACAATTCCTGATACAGTGAAATTCAGTGATTTTTCGGTTTTTAAACCAATACGACAATATTTTTTTCTACATCAAACTTGGTTCTTTCCTTGTATATTTTTACATTACAAAATTGAGATAGATACTGACTTAGGAAGGGAATAGAGTTGAAAATTGATCCTGCTCAATTTTCGCCTTATATGAATTCCTCCTACATGGCATTTCTTACTGCTACCATCATTATACATATTAAAACTAGTCCGGGTTATTCTGCTCATATTATTAATCAGATTTCACCTTTCACATCGGAGATTTCTGAATTATCATCCATCAGGCTGTTTAAAATATAAATACTATCTTTATAGTTTTAAAGATACATAGTATACATGACTAGTCTGGGTTATTCTGCTCATATTATTAATCAGATTTCACCTTTCACATCGGAGATTTCTGAATTATCATCCATCAGGCTGTGTAAAATATAAATACTATCTTTATAGTTTTAAAGATACACAGTATACATGACTAGTCTGGGTTATTCTGCTCATTTTATTAATAAAATTATCAAATGTTTTACCTTGCACTTTGAAGATTTCTGAATTGTCATTCATCAAGATGTTTAAAATATTAATACTATGTTTATAATTTTAGATTATACATAGTATAAATGGATACCACCTTTATTTTTTTCTAAACATTTCATATTTCCAATAACCCATTTTCGAAACCAAACTAAATGAATTTACACCACAATGCTTATCAACACCACAGAACGGTTTGTTTGTGCTTCAAACTTTCACATCTAACGCTTATCATTCTAATAATTATCACATAAGTATTCCTCTGAAATATTACTATCATAGGAATAAGTAAAGAAAATTCTATTTATATTAAATATTAAATAATCTCACACACGAAAACATCATGTAAGGGAAAATACTAATAAGCAATTAAAATAATTAACTATCACATAAAATTCAATCTATTACATATAAATCTTCAACAGATCAATGAAAAAATATACAAGTTAGAAAAATAAATTTACAAAAAAAAAATTAAATAAGTTTTAAATAAAAATAAAATTACCAAAAATTTACAACATTAAAAAATACAAAAGAAAAAAATACAACATAAAAAATTACAAACGTAAAGAAAAAATACAACATAAAAAATTACAAACGTAAAGAAAAAATACAACATAAAAAATTACAAAAGTAAAAAAAAAAGAAAAAAAAAATACAACATAAAAAATTACAAAAGTAAAAAAAAAAAGAAAAAAAATACAACATAAAAATATTACAGTGTTCGTACGCGTCAAGGAATTTAGGGAATTTTAGGTGTTTAAGTACCAGAAATTTCTTCAGGTATTGGTCGCTATATCTGAAGATAGATTTTTTCTTCATTAAATGAGGCAAGTATTACTTTACAAAAATTCTGATAAAAGGTCCTTGAAGCGTACGAACCCTGTATTACAAAAGTAAAAAAAAAAAAAAAAAAAAAAAAAAACATAAAACGTTTACAATTGTAACAAAAAATTACAAGTTATTGAAAAATTTGAAATTATTTTTAAAAAGTTTTAAAATTTGCAAATTTAATTCCTACCTTAAATTTCTACCTTACCACTATCACTTCTCAGAATAGAATAATCTACGCTTTACTATAACAAAATTTCTTGACAACATTTATTATATTACTGCTTTGTACGCATGCGTAAGTTATTACGTGGTCAAAACGTTTGAGAATAATATAAATTTTCGAAAAGCAGCGCAGCATTTCTCATTTCCACTGTTACACTTTTCAGGGAAGGTGACTTTAAATGCACAACTGTGATAAATTTCCAGATTTTAATTCAAGTGAGGAATCAATTTCTTCGTTAGTGAATAAAGTAACTTTTAGTATATTATACAATATATATGCATTAATAAAAATAAATAAATAAATAAGTTATTATTTATATATTAAACCTTTTCTAAGTATATAAATATATTTCTTTATTGTGCATATGTTGCAGCAAGATGAATCAAAACAACAGCAATCCTTTTTATTAGAAATTAATAATCTGAATTATTCGTCCTTAACACATGTAGAGTTAAAAAAAAATAATGAATATGTGAGTACTTATATGTGAAATACAGGAATTCATATATGAAACGTTAGTTAGATTAAATTTAAAATCAAATATTTTATCATCTATACATTAACAAGTGGTTTTTATCTATATCGTTGAAGAAAATTCGAATGGATTACATTTATTTCTCTTACAGATGTGTTCTATATTCTACAAACATCTGAGTAAATGGAATTTAAAAGAACATATACTGAAGAAAATCCCTATAGTTGTGAAGAATGTCAAAATCCGTTTTCAAGAAAACATGAATCAAATATGCATACGACGTCATATAATCAGTGATGGAACAGCGGCGCAGCAATTATGCGATTGTCATCACTAAATTTTAATAGTATTCATCAGCTTAAAAAAACCTCAGAAATTCAGTCCTCAAATAAGACGAAGAATACAATTAAAATTTTGCGGTGTCAATTGATTCTCTGCTGCTACGCTGTTCCATCACTGTATAATGAATGCATCACCAGTTGTATGTAAACTGTACGACGAAATTCAAAAAATAATCAGATGTTTAAATAATTTAACAATTAAGGAAGAGATTTAGACTATTTATCCAACCCATAAGATTTACCACAATATCCCCAAAATTAAAATTGAGAAATTTTACACATTGCTGTAAAGAAAGTTTTGTTTACCGTAATTCTCTTGACTAACATGAATGTAGATATTATTCGCAGTGTATTCTTTAAATAGTTATAATAAATATTATTTTATCTACAAATATCTGTCTGTTTATTTTTCTATATATATATTTCATTATTGGATTAATCTTAAATAAGTTTATTTATATATTAATCTCCTAACATTTTAAACGAAACAACGCTTTTACAACTTAAAAAAATTTCATAAGTACAAACAAAACTTAAGAGATGAATGAAAATTTGAAAGATTACAAAATAATTTCAAAGTTTTCTAGAAATATTAAAAAAAATATTAACATTATTGCTAAATATTTACAATATTTTTATTGCAAGCAGTTTTGTAAATATTTACAGCATAAAAAAATTACAAAAGTAAAAAGAGAAAAATTACGAAATTACAAATGTATAAAAAAAACATAAAAAATTATATATATATTACAAAGTGAAAAAATATTACAACATAAAATTTTTTTGGGGAAAAGTTGAGAAAAAACTTTCATATTCTAACTCTAGATACAGGTAATTTTAAAATTCCAACAAAGGAATGGAACAATTTAAGGGGTCTCGGGACTCTTAAAGCTTCAAAATTTTCAAAATTTTATTTTTTTCATATGTTAAACTCCTATCTTTTCTGAATATTTTGGTATAATTATTTACTTGAAATTCCCATTAGAACAACAGGATACAGAAGGAACAGAAGGATTTAGAATTATACCCGCTCAAGAGCTAAAGCAGCGTTTACGAAACTTTGAAGTCATTTTTCTCCAAATGACGTTTTTGGGCATAAGGAAACGATATTTCAAAAAACTTCTGAATATTTTTTCATGAAATTTTCAAAACACATGTTTCATGTTAGTCTGTATAAACTGAAACTAAAATTTCCTTTTTATTGTTCAAAAAATTATCTTTTTAGGTGATTATACAGTTGAAATTTTCAAAATTTTGCATTAGCTAAATACAACTTTCTATTAAAAATATAAAAAATACTTTAAATACAAATTATTTAGGTTCAGGGTAATTATTACAATGGGATGTATAAGTACCTCCAAAATTTTCATTCTAGTTGCAAAATTTATTTTGTAATTCTGTGCGTAAGCCTTTATAACAATTTTCTGCTCGTCAAATATTTGACAGTTTACAGCCTACTATAAATGCTAATTCTGCATCTTGCAATTTTTTAAATACCTGAAATGAAAGAACATACTTATATCTTTTAATCCCAATAAAAAGTGTGTTTTTAAATCATATACATTTTAAGAAATTAAATATTGAAAATTGTCCTTTTTTTACATTTTTTTTTTCAAATTTAAGAATCCCGAGACCCCTTAACCCCTTAACTCTCACTCCCGTGATATTAACGGGCTGTGCCTTTTACTCAGATTGTTTGATTCCTATCAGTTTTATAAAATAGTGTATTTGGCTTTATTATGGTATCATTTTACCTGCCATTAAATAAGGTGAATATTTCTTTTTCAAAAAAGTGGTGCCAATGAGCAATTTGAATTTTTAAACCGTAATTTAATGTGACCGTTAAGGGGTTAACCGTTTCAGGGTAAAGATACTTGTATTCGTAAACTGTTGAAATAATTGAATGACACCAGTATTGTCAAGAAAATTTATTTGTAAAAATGTAAAAGTATATTGTCGCGCATTTAATTTTCATAATTTTTATTGAAATTTTCATAAAAATATTCGGGTGCCAATGTGGCAAATAGGGATTAAAATTATGTGATGCCGTGATGGCATCATCGTCCTTCAAAGGGTGAAGCGAGTTCTCCATTTCGTTAAAATATAGCATTCCATTATTTAAAGAAGAAGGACATTTTATTATAAATCATTTTAAATATTATATTAGCTCAAAACGGTTTACCATTATAAAAATAATTAAATTGCTTATTTTAAAAGCATTTACGTTTACTGTACAAAAAAAGGCTTTATTTTTAGATTTTATAATGAGGTTTTATTACACAGAATTCTCTATTATTCGTCGAATAGTTACAGAACATTTTCCCATCCTTTATCGTAAACGTATAACACACTGATGATATACCATTTATATTTAAAATGCAAAAGAAAATGCACTTTCTCTAAGTTCTTTTCTTTTTTTTTTTCAATGAAGACACATGAGCAACTGGGGATTCGCAATGATTCGCACATGCACTTGTTCTTAGTACAACGACGTGACCGATAAAAGTGTGAACTCTCTTTTGCTAAAAGGCTTTCGTTGAGATATGATAGACAGCAAAAGTTTTACGCTATTGTTCTACAGGGTGACACATAAATACTGTGACCTGATGAAAATGTCAATTTAGTTTAATGTTTTGTTCGATGTTTTGAGCTGTACTATTGTTTTACTCATATTTCTCGTGCTTTTTTGTTGTCTAATTGCTATTTACCCTGATATTACCCTTTCATCGTCCAAGGGTTTTCCTGTATTTTTGTAAGAATGCTTGTAAATTCCAGATAAATATATGTATTAATCTCAGTCTGATGCTGTAATATCTTCAATAGCACTTCTTTCTATATATAGTTCAAAATAAGATTCTGTTTAAGATATTTTTATGCACAGTCATTTTAACATGATTTCTAGAAACGGAAAATTATGGATCAGCCGGTTAAAGGGTAAATTCACCGTTTTGCAGGATAACATAGCGTACAAAGGTTAATCGTGCATTCCTCCAACAACACTTCTTCCAAAGCAAACTTCGCTGTTTGGGAGATCCTGGAGCAAAAAGGCTGTGCAATCAAGCACAATTCCCTGGATTCCCTGAAACGGGCTCTGGAAAAAGCTTGGGCGTAATCACGCCGGAGAGATTCTGTCGCGGCCATCTTGAAGAATTTACAGAAGCGTTTAGGCCGCTGTCTACATCGCCATGGGAGGAAGATATTACGAATGATCTTGATTGTTTCTTATACAGAATGTTCTTTCTTTCGAATGGCGAATAAAGCGGGTTGTTTTGTTCCTTCAGTTAAATTTTATGGTCTTTTATTCGCGTCACAGTATTTATGCGTCACCCTATAGATAAAAAGAAAAATTTCTAAAAAAAAAATATTAACATAAGCAGCATTGCATCCATTCTTTAAATGGAAAAAATTACATAGCATTGCACGCGTATAGGAAAAAAAGTGTGGAAAATTTTAAGAAAACTTAAATAAAAAATAAACACACTCGGATCGGAATGTGATATTTATGTTTACGTGTGAGTGCATTATTTATAAGTGCATCTAGCACTTAGAATGAAGTATCTAGCATTTATAATTTATTTACAGAGACGTTCAAAAAATGCCATTACATTGCGATCTATGGGGAAAAACCATTTCCAGTGTATTTTAATGATGTTACACTATTTCAAATAGATTGAAAATGATATATATGAATGAGATACACTTAGCGATGCTAACAGCAGAATAGGATGGCCATAGCGAAAATCGTTCATGTACAGAGATGCACAAAATAATTCGGTTACATTATTGCCAATGAACAATAATTGCTGAAGTGCATTTTCAGTTGTGGTACGAGTTTTAAAATATAACTATTTTTTTGCATATCACTTTCTGTGTTCAATTTCAATCTAACAAATACAGGCCTGTAGAAAAGATATCAAATACATTTCCGTTTATTGATGGAACTATTAGAAGGGAAATATTCAACTGTGGTATGCGTTTCTTAACTGAAATAAATTTTAGCATATTACAGAGTATATATATAATTCTATAACATACAGGCCTGCACAAAAGAGCATATTTTCTCGAATATTGATGGTATTTGTTAAACCGGATTTCCAAATGTGTTATGCTTTTTCCAAATTATTAACATAGACACTGTATTCCATCTTTCCAAAGAGTGCAGTTTTTTTTACTGTATTAAAAACTGACTTGTAAAGTGCTTCATAATCTATTCTGGACGCATGATTTTTCGTTGTTTTTTATTTCAATGGTAAGTACAACAGAGACTCTCTTACAGATTGCACGCTTGAAACGCAAAAATTGGCAGATTATCCCTTGAACAGAAATCTCAACATGGAATTTGAGTGCTCGTGTAATTTATTGCTTTAATGGTTGATCATTATACACGAGGTCTTTTTCTTTAACTTCGTGTATTATAAAAGGCTGAAGCGATATAAAACCATTGCTATAAAAAGAGCCTGATTATCGCTTACTAGGGAACATCCCAGGTCTGGATTTTGCCTAACTTTCAAAAGGTCACGAGAATCATGAAATTTATAGTATAAGAACTATACTCCCGAATCCAATAATTTGCGGGATATATTAATAATCTATTTCGTAAATAGAGAAATAAATAAAAAGAAAAGCGGCCATTTAAACTGATGGCATTGAGCTCACAGGCTACTCACTCTAATTGTATATTATACTCTTATTCCAAAGAATAATGCCCCTCGAAAAATAAATTAAGGGAGCCCCGTTTCTATCTCTCCTTATACTTAACCAACGAGCCTCCAAATCTCATCAGAGAAGCCCCTTATCAGAACAGACCGGTATACCGAAATTGAACATATGGAATAGAACAACACATTTATCTAAATTAAGGGTAGTATTAGCCCCCGCCCCCCTCCTTTTTTTCTTAAATAATGAACCTCCAAATCTAATCAGGGAAGCGCCTTATCAGAATTAACCGGTATGCCAAAATTAAAAGCAAATGTGATAATTCTGCATGAAAAACCCATTTATCTAAGGGAAGGATTAGTTCTCGTTCCCCCCCCCTCCCTTTATATTTAACTAATGAGCCCCGAGAATTAATCAGGGAAGCGTCTTATCAGAATAAACTTAGAAAAAAATGAAGAAAATCGGATATTTCTACCAAGAGGTATCTCGTTACTTACATACGTACATACAGAACCTACGGGCTTATTAGCTCTCAGGCTTTGATTGCCTGTCAGCTAAAAAGGGACAAACAGCATGAGATTCCATGCAAAAGCTAATGGAGACAGGAATTCTGTCTTATAATTAACCATGATAGAGATTTTCTACGTAAAAGTGTTTAAAATACAAGTTTTCACAACACCCAGGCACAAACGATGAAGGACATTATTGTTTGACAGTCCAAGCAGGTGTGTTTAGTAAAAGTCAAGCATACTCGTTTTACTGATGGGAAGACTGTATCCATGTTTCGCCTTAACCTTTTGTACTTCACTGACACCTATACTGTGACAGTGGATTTGTTGTTAACCCCTTGGGGACGAGCGGCACGTATACGTGCCGTATGAAGCGCTCATAATCCTTGTTTTTCCTCACCAGTAAAATTTTACTGTAAAATTTGCATTATTTAATCAGCGCATTTTCTCAATTTAAGAAGATACAAATTTCTGTTTTTAAAAAACGGTGACAAAAGATTAAAAATTTCGTAAAAGGCTCCCGTCGCGAAGGGGTTAAACTTACAGGGCTGCCACAGACGATTATTTATCTATTCCTTCGCACAACTATTAAAAAAAAAAAAAAAAAAAAACAGATTTTGTAGTAGGGGAAGGTGGCCTGAAATTATCCTAGCGGGCAAAACGATCCACATACGATTTCTTCCAGACAGGTCACGCTATTTACAGGGTACCACTTAAACTAGTTGTGACAAGTGAAGAAGAAGCAATGGCGGTATTCAAACGATCGCGTCTGAATAGAATTCTCTGAAAAAGTGTGTTTTATAACATCTGTTATAAGATAAGCACTAACTTTCATATTTATTTACATACACAGTCTTTCGTGTACAGAAATATGACTTGGTTTACTTAACAGAGTATGTTTTTAGATGTGAATTGCACATGCTAAGTTTGTTATGTTTCTCGGCATCATCTAGTTATATGACCTAAAATGGACGGTCATGTTGCCGGGTAAAAAGATCCATTATGTGGATCGTTTTACTACAAATTTATTGGCTGAAGAAAATCCGGTACCGATTCCTAGCTATCATAGGATCCAAATGTGTGACTGCCCCAAACCTTTCTCTTGAGTCCACGTGTTATCCTACCGTCTCCAAAGAAAACGGAATCAATCACTTCGAGAAACTGTGCTTTGAAACAAAAAATAGAGAACAGAAAGAGAAGATAAAACAGGCTGCAGCTAAGAAAACCTAATTAAAATATGCTAAATCTAAAAACGAAATAACCAGAACAAGCAAAGAAAAGAGCATGAAGTCAAAGCAAAGACGTACTCCCACCAGTGTTGCCAATGGGTTACTTTTTTTTAAATTCAGATTTCTTGATTGGTACCACTTTTCTGAAATGGTGAAATTCTTCTTATTTTCGCCGTAATTAAAATGTCATTAAAGAAGGCGAATTTTACTTTTAAAAAAATGGTGCCAATCACGAAATCTGAATTTTAAAAAATAGCACACATGCAACATTGATTCTCATAAAGAAGAAAAGGTTGCCTAAAAACCAGTATTTGCAATATAGTGAAACAGATTCAAAAGATGAACACAAATGTATTTATTGCGATGAACTATTTGCCTCCTCTGCAGCAGGTGAAGGTTCGATCCAGTGTCACAGGTGTTGTAAGTGGACGCGAAACGCATGCGCTGGGATAAATGAGAATGAGGATTATGTGTATCTTTGCGATATGTGCTTAAATATTCCGAGTTTTCAGGGGCGGAAATAGGCTTATTTCTGCGCTTATTATGCGCTATTACTTTTGGATCATAATTTTCAAATATTCCATTTTATTGTTTTTTCAAAACTATTTGTGATACTTTTTTTTATTTTAAAATTTACATAAAATAAATTATGTATTTTATTTGATTGTAAAACTTATTTTATTCCATTATGTATTGCCATAATTACTTTTATATCTTTTATTTTGCCGATAAAAAATAATTTACAATTATTTTTAAATGATGGGTCGTTTTGCCCTTGGGTGAGGGTAAAATGATCCTTTGGACATGTTTTCAAAAATCTATTTTTTTTCATTACTAACTTTGGGTTTAAAATATTATTAAAGTATGGTTTTGATGCAAAATATAGTGTAAAACATATTAGCATAGAACCAAAGTTTTATTTAAACAGTTATGTTATTTTAAACAAGTTTTTCCCTTTAGGGGATCATTTTAGGCCACCTTCCCCTATATTTATCTTGAAAATGTTCTCTAACAGTATATCAATAATTTTAGTTTTGAGAAAGTGGTTTGAAGTAGAATTAAAAAATAGTCACCTGTGGCAGCCGTGAACTTAGTATGTCACCGTATACGTGTTAGTGGAGTGCAAAAGGTTAAAGCCTTTTCGAAAACATACTCACGCATTTCATTGAAAGTTTGTGAAGATAACTGGTTATAGGACAAATGATGTATTTTTAGTATGCTGTCTATTGTAATAGGTTAACATAACAGCAAAATACATTGATGCACTTTTGAATGTTTGCCTATTTTCTTTACGAAGTACTTGTAGTCTTTAAAAAAATAAACATTCAGTGGCTGAAGGTGTTTTGTCGATTGTAATGGAAGAAAGACTGATTGTATAACAGAGCTTAGTTTTTCGGTACTTTAATTTTCATCTGTTTGGCCATTTCATCTGTCCAGTGCTAGGATAGAATTCTCATTGCCACACTTTTCTGAAACACTATCCCGAATAACACTAAACTAATTAGTTATAAGACAAAATTTCTGCCTTCGATAGCTTTTGAAGGAATCTCATGCTGTTTTTCTATTTTTTTATTCCTCTTCTTCCGAAACAGAAAAGGTTCCATATCTGATGAAATATTGAATTTGGGAGTATAGTTCCTATGCTTTTCTTGATCGTCGTGACAAGCTCTTTCGAACTATACGACTCTCTTTAAATTCTCATTACCACCATTTCATCTGTCCATTACTAGGATAGAATTCTCATTACCACACTTTCCTCATATTCTATCACAAAAACTCTAAATTGATTAATTATAAGACAAAATTCCTGCCTTCGATAGCTTTAGAAGGAATATCATGCTGTTTTTCTTTTCTTTATTCTTCTTATTTCGAAACAGAAATGGTCTCATATCTCATGAACAATTGAATTCGTGAGTATGGTCCCTATAATTTTTTTGATCGTCGTGACAAGAGCATTCGAACTATACCACTCTCATCAAATTCTCTTTAGCACCATTTCATCTGACCAGTACTAGGATAGAATTCTCATTACCAGAGTATCTTTCCTCAAATACACTCTCGAAAAACACTAGATTAAATATAAGACAAAATTCCTGCTTTTGATAGTTTTAGAAGGAATCTCATGCTATATTTCTTTTCTTTATTCCTCTTCTTCCGAAACAGAAAGGTCTCATGTCTCAGGAACTATTGAATTCGCGAGTATAGTTCCTATAATTTTCGTGATCGCCGTGACAAAAGCTTTCGAACGATACCACTCTCTTCAAGTTCTAGAACTGACACTTGGGTATGTTCCCTAGTTAGACCAATGGAGTTATGAATAAAGAGCAGGAGACATAAAGTGTACTGTCTATGAGTGGCGAGTGAAGTAACTGAGGAGGTTGTCACAAGTTGGCGGCTGCTTTTTTAAATCGGATCTACAGTTTCCGAATAGCGACGGAGCAAACTTCCCACCAGTGAAATTGAATAGAAAATTGTGTCTTATTTAAGCGCCTCATTCATGGAAATATTCTCTCACAAATATGATAAAAACGTCCATTTGTTATTGCTGGTGGCATTTTGCCTGGTAAAACAGTCAGTTTGTTTCACCGGTTGTCACAATATGGCGGAAACGCAGAGCCTGACTACCGTTAAAGTAAATTCCCACCAATAAAAATTTAAAATCTATTTCTGCCATTATTTCTGACTGAAATTTTTTATTAATGTCATTTAAAAAAGAGAAAACATTCTATGTATATTTAGTGGTGAAAATTTCCACCGGAGGTAATCAGCGTTTTCGAAAGCGGTTACAGTTGAAGCTTCACTATTTTAAGGATATGCCAGTTCCTCCTTTTAAATAGTTCCATGGTCTCTCTCGCAAGGCCTCACTACCTCCGGTGAAAACCTCCACAAGTAAATTTATATAGAAACTTTCTCCTTATTTAAAAGTTCGTATTAGTACAAAATTTCACTCATAAATAATGGTAGAAATAGACTTTCGTTTTTACTGGTTGGAGATTACATTTGCGGTAGTCAGGCTCTGCATTTCCGCCATGTTATGAGAACCGGTGAAGCAAACTGACACCAGCAAAAACAAATAGAAGTTTTTACCATACTTGTGAGAATATATTTCCAGGAATAAGGCGCTTAAATAACACGAAATTTTCTATTCAATTTTACTGGTGGGGAGTTTGCTCGGTCGGTATTCAGAAACTGTAAATACGAATTAAAAAAGAGCATCCGCCGACAACCTCCTTAGTTACTTCACTCGCAACTCATAGACAGTACACTTCATTACTCCATTAGTTAGACAAGCATTCAACACTCTTGTTGAAAGAAAAACAATTATCCTTATGTAAAGTGACGTTTTCCCAATAAGAC
This sequence comes from Maratus speciosus, assembly GCA_963932465.1. Taxonomy (NCBI): domain Eukaryota; kingdom Metazoa; phylum Arthropoda; class Arachnida; order Araneae; family Salticidae; genus Maratus; species Maratus speciosus. The sequence continues at coordinate 283,063,083 of OZ010789.1, read as the reverse complement.
TAAATTTTAAGGACATTTCGATTTTATTTTTAATGCACATACAAACACAATATCGGATAGCATCGAATTTACTGTGCTTTTCTCAAATTTTGTGTGAATACCCTCGCAAAAATTACTTATAAATCGATCCAAACTCCTCGGAAGTTTGTCAAGAACGGTGTGCATGGTAAATCGGTATAACTGATTGCGCTTTTACTAATTATCTGAAACAAAATACTCGCATGGATGCTTAAAATATTTTTAAATAATGAGATATGGAAACTCAAACTTATAAGGTAAATCAAAATTTCACAAAATGGAGGTAGTTTGAAGCATGGAGTAAAATTTCGGCATTAACTATTCATTTTCAAAATGGTTTATAAAATTGAAATTATTAAAAAAAACTTTTGAAAGATTGTCCTCCAAATTAAAAAGTGTAAATTATTTGGAATTAAATGAAACAGCGATAACTTGAAAGGTTTAAGCGGAACAATGTACACATTTACAGAAAATTTGTTTGAGCAAAAAAAATTATTACATGCTTCTGATCAGCCCTTTTATCAGCGTGCCACCTGTCTATTAAACTGGTTGTCACAAAATAAATATAATTTGGAACAAAAATGGTTTTGGGAACATTTTCTAACACTCAAAGCTAACCGGTATGAAAATAAAAAATAATTAAATAAATAAATACTTTAATAAATAATAAATAGTTTTCAATGATTCCCTCAATCGCAAAATTCAGCAATTCAAAAAGTGAGATTTCCAATTCTAGAAAAAAAAAAAAAAAAAAAAAAAAACAGTGCGGATTTTTTAGGCTGGAATTAGAACCTTGGGTACTTTTCCTTTATAAGGACATCATTGTCGCCAAACGTAAAAGTTGGCGCAAAATGAAAATCACGTGAATTGAAACATTTTAAAAATAAAAGAAAAACATTGTCGATAGTAAGGTTAGCATTTCAAAAATATAATATTTGAAAGTTACAGACTTTTACGAACTAATTTATTAAATCACAAATATATACTTAAAATAAGGGTACTTCTTAGTTAACCCGTCGACCAAAAATCTATCGCCAAACTATACGATTAAGTGTCAATAATGGTTGATCGTAAATGACTCTTGACTTTAAGCAAGTTACACGTATTTACGTCATCAAGTGATTTTTATTTCGACTTTTTATTTGTATTTTTATTAATGTTATACTAATTTATATGTTCTTCGTTATTTAAAATAAAAATTATGTCAATTTGTACAATTTGGTAAGTGGTTTGGCGATTTATATAATTTGGCGAAATTGGTCGACGGGATAATTAAGTAGTACGAAAATAAGTGAACAAATAACTGTTATACAATAAAGTAATAAAATAAAACTGACATTAAACTGCTAAAATAAAAATCCTTTTCACGATCAAGGTTGAAATAATTGGCCCATTAGCGTACATTTTGACATGGTGACCATATAAAGGAAAAGTACTGAACCTTGTATAAATCTCCCTGCAATTTTGTGCATCAATTTCATTTTTGTAAACTTCAGATTCTAGTGCACCGCTGTATTGAGTGCTTCGAAAGTTTTACTGATGAAAAGGAAAACACACTGTTTAGCTGAAAAATACTTAACGCGAATATGACGAAAATCTGTATATGAAAAGAATATTTTGATAATTTACAATGTTTTTTGGTTTGTACAAAGTACAGAAAGCTTCACTAAACATTGAGAAAACAAAACAACAACAAATGAATATGTATTTTTAAAAAATTAATCGGATTTTATATTATAGACAATACAATTTTTATTTTCCTTTTAAAAATACAATAACCACTATCAAATTCTAGCTTCAAGCTTTCCAGGAAAATTTAAAACGATTGACTTGGAGGGGATTTAGTACTAAACGTGATCTGAAAGTGAAAACGTGACAACTGTTATATATTTGCTTAAAGTATTTTCTCCCGTGATTCTCTCCAAGACATTTTTGTGTTGCTATTTCATAAGTAACACTGTAGATTGTTTGAAATCAATGTAATGCTGGAGTGTTTTCGTAGTTTAACCAGTGAAAGTTTCTTACTTGTTTTGGGATATAGTTCAACAGATATTAATTACAGATAATTGCCAAACATTATTTAAGTGCAGTATAATTGTGATTTATAAACAATGATATAACTAAAATTGATGAAGTTATAAAACTTATAAATTCAAAACTGTGTGACACATTTTAATCTATACTAACATTATAAAGGAGTAACGTTTGTTTGTTTCTTTGAGAGTTTCTAGAAGGTAATCTCTAGAACTACCGAACCTATTTCAAAAGTAATGACGCAAATTGATAGTAACAGTCCCTGTTCCAACATAGTATATATTTTATGTCGTTGCCACTTTCTCCAGGCAAAGGGGGGGGGGGTGTAGGAGCAAAAAAAAATGTTCTAAAAATGCGATTAAATTGTGTTATTGACGGGCGTAGCACCTTGAAATTTCGCATGGCAGTTATTTAAAACATATAAACGTTCTCTAAGAGCAGTTTCTAAAAAATCGATATTTAAAAGGGGTAAAAATGCTTGAAAATACCGTTGGTTGACGTTCGACTAGAAACTTGGAATATGACTTGATGGTTACTTTTAAGATGTAAATGCTTACTAAGAATGGTTTCCAAACAATTCAAATATTCCAATGAAAACTGGAATGAGGTTAAAAGCTTCAAAATCTGTATACTTTTTTAAATTATCATTTATTTAGAAATAACTTTAGTTCTTCTCATTAATTTAAGTCTCATATTTGTTTAATTCTGTGTAATAAGGAAGTTTATTTAAACTGTGGCTTAATTAGTAATTTTTGAATTATCCGTAGCAGTATAATTCCTTCTAATAACTAGTCGGATGCGCCAATCCCAAAATATTCTTCTATGTAATACATATTAATGCTTCAAAATTAACAGCGCCAAAATTAACTGGTAATCTATGCCTGTCGCGAGGATTCTAAACATATGAAATTCCGTGCATTAGTTCTTGAGATATGAGTATCGCAAAAAATCGTGTAAATCATGCAAAATGCAGCATAGCAACGCCACCTATTTGGCAGTTAACACCAAACGCTAATCAACAACAGCTTGTATCAATGTCTAACTGAATCTGAAGTTAAATGAAAATTCGTGCATTATTTCTTGAGACACAGCTATTTCGAAAATAGAGAAAAATTCAGCATAGCAGTGACACCTGTTGGGCGATTTACACCAAACCGTAATCAATACAAATTCATATCAAAGACTAACAGAACCTGAAGTTTGATGAAAATCCGTGTATTAGTTCTTGAGATAGAGCTATTGAGGAAATCGTGAAAAATTCAGCATATCAGGGAATAACTAAATATAAATTTTTATTTTAATCCGTGCATTAGTTCCGTGCAAAATTTGTGTCCCATACAAACAGACAGAGTCACAGACTCACAGACAGACCTTTTCTAAAAACATGTTTTTCGAGATCACTGACCCCTAAAATGTGCAAATGCATTGAAAACTGGAAGCTGAAAATTTTCACAAATCCAATATTTTCTTCTTGTAAATATAGAAGAAAGTAAAAATAGTGATGCAAAGACCATTTGGCACATTTCAACTCTTACGCGAGGAATGTCACTGGTTTTGCTAGCAACGAATATAAATTCAAGTACTTGGTGACTGAAAGGTGGATTAAAGTAAAATGTTTCTTGCGTTTAAAAAAATGGTTTAATCATTTTATACATTTATTTAAAAAAAAAAAAAAAAAAAAAATACAAACGTTTTGTGTCTATCTATACCAAGGATGGCGAACCTTTTTGAGGATACGTGCCAAATATTTCAAAATTTTTATATACTAACATTCTAACGTGCCAGAAACATTTTATCTTATATAAAATCAATAATTAATTTTGATATAATTTTTAGTTAAATATTTTTACACTTATACTAAATTACCTTTTATTGTACACTTCCGAATCAGATCATTTTTAGTTCTTCAGGTAGAAGCAGGTTCAATAGATACCTAATTATTTACACTAACAATTATAATTCAATTTTCAAAATTAAAACCTAACTTAAAACCCTAAACCTAAATAAAATAAAATCTAATCTGAAGTAGAAGAATGACAATTAGGTATATTACTATGCAAACTATCTCTTAAAATTCAATTTTCAAAAATGAAACCTTTGAAATTTGATAGAGAAGTAAAATTATTTGGGAAACACTATATATTGAATGGTTTGGCAAGAAAATGACGCTACAGGGCGCTATCGTTGAGATTTATAATAGCGTAATTCATTCAAAAGTAACGGGTTATTTTAAAGTAAATTATATACTTGTCACACAAAACTGCACTTTTTGTAAAAAAAAAAAAAAAAAACAAAAAAAAAAACATAAAAAGGATTGTTCTCCATAAACTAAATATAATCTATAAATTTTTTCGCGTGCCAGAGAAGTTTTCTTTCGTGCCAAGTTCGGCACGCGTGCCATGGGTTCGCCCTTCCTGATCTATACGTTTTAAAAATAGAAAAAAAATATATTAAAAACTCAAGACATAGAGTTGCCGAACATCTGTGTCCATTATGAGACTTTTTTATGTAGCTCAGTGTTGCCAGATTGGGGACATTATTGTCTCGGATTGTTGATTGTCACCGCTTTTTTTAAATAGAAATATTCGGCCTATTTAAACATAAATTAATAATTCTGAAAAATGAGGCGAATTATACCATTTTAAAAAAGTGGTGACAGTCAAATAATCTGAATTAAAAGAGTCCCCAATCTGGCAACACTGATGTAGCTTTAACCCTTTCAGGAGCAAGGTGTTGGAATAATTGAGTGACACCAGTATTTACAAGAAACTTTATTTGTTAACACGTAAAAATATATTTTTGCGTACTTAATAAACGTGAAATTTTCATAAAAAGAATTCGGGTGCCAATGTGGCAATTAGGGATTAAAATTATGTGATGCCATAACGGCATCACCGCCCTTCAAGGGGTTAACGGCCTCGGAACCAGCATCTTTTTCATGAATTTTATTCTGCTGACACCGCTTTTTGTCAAATAATTAAATTTAGTTTATCAATCAAGAAAATGTCTTAACTAAATAAGGAAAATTTTACTTCTCTTTTTTAGTGGTATCAAAAACAATTGCTTTAAGAATCTTTTGGGGATGCATATATGCCCCCATGGTCCCAAAGGGGTTAAGGACCTTTATTATATTGCTTGAAATCCCTTTTTCAGTGCAATTATTTGAAGAAGAAACTGTAAAACCCGAGTGAAATAACTTTTTTTTAAAAATCCTAAGAATTTCAATCTAAACTTCACTCTTGTATATCAATTTTTTGATTTTATACAAAATTTCGAAATGTGTTAGTGACGTTTGATTCACTTTCTAATAGTAATTAAACATGTACTGCTAATTAATGTTTACAATTTAACAATAGTTATGTAACATCTGAAACTTTTCGTGTAAGAAAGATTTGTTCAAAAGTTTAACTATGGCGTGTTAATGGAAAAAAACTGGGCAATTGTGGGCAATCTCAAAAAGGGGAGGGGGGAACTTTATGGGGTAACAGAACGCATCTATACGAGCAAATTTCATCATAGAATGTATGGTCGGAACGCAAGCGGTGAGATGTTAATAGGTAGTTTTCCACTGCCGCAGTTAAAGAATGAACACAAGAATGAGAGGAGGTATTTCAGAATACATTTTATTAACAGGAATGTAATTAAAGTACATGATCAAAGAAATTTCTCAAAAGATCGTCCGCCAACTGTAATGCACGCTGCACAACCGCAGGATAGGGACTGAAGCACATTTGCGAAGACCCCAGGCATTTCTCGAATATCGCGGCAATCATGTCGACTAGATCGATATCGGTTTCAAATGGGGTACTCTCGGATTAGACTTTTCATATGGCCCCACAGGAAAAAATGCGAACACGAGAGATCCGGCGATCTTGGTGGTCAAGCTATGGGATTTCCTCGACCAATCCATCGCCCTGCGACAGTGGAAAACTGTACCTTTTAACTTCTCATCGCTTCGTTCCGACCAAACATCCTATGACAAAAATTGTTCGCATAGCCGCGTTCTAGCACCACGTAAAATTTTGCCCACATTTTTCAGATATACCCTGCATATGCCTTGCTTTATGAGAATGTCCAACCAAAATTCATTTTTCAAACGAGGAATTTTTTGTTCGAATAATCATTGGAATTTATTTATATTCGTAATAAACAAAAGCAATCACTTTATTATTTCAACGTTGTTGTCTATATTATTCAGAAAGTAGCTTCTATTATATCTGCTTGAAGCTTGCTATTTCGTATCTGGAATTTTAAAAGTTAAACTTTTATATTAAATTTATAGATTTTTATACAATTTATTCATTTTTATCAGTTGAATGTTTTTACTTTTGTTTATTTTGACAGATTTATACTGAAGGAAATTAAGGATGCTTTTAGCTTCACATTTTATTACTATTATTTACTATTGTTATTATTATTATTAATATTATTTCTCCACATTGGATATAGTCACTACGTTTTAGTATCTGATATCAGAAGATAGAAATACGTATGGCCTTAATATGCAAACGAAAAATGCCATAAAGTCTTATAAGTTTTACTTATTTTGGCATAACAAGCAACTAAAAAAAAGTGCTCAATTACACTGATGGCGTTGAGCTCAGAGGCTATTGAGACTAACCATATAATATACTCTTATTTATGTCTATTATTCATAAAATGGAACTCACTTTTTTTGAGTAAAACGGTAAATAATCAAGGAAGCGCCTTATCAGAATAAACTGGTATACCAAGTTTGAAGCAAATCCGATAATTCTGCATGAAAAACCCATTTATATAAATTAAGGGGGTTTGGACCCTCGTCTCTCCTTTTTATACTTAACCAATGAACAGCCAAAACTAGTAAGGGGAGCATCTTATCAGAATGAACCTATTTAGCAAATTTAAAGCAAATCGGATATTTCTATCAAGAGTTATCGTGTTAAGAATATACATAAGTACATAAATACGTATATACATACTGAAACTGCGTGCACATTAGCTCTCAGGATTTGATAGCCTGTGAGCTAAAACACTGTAATCGACCTTGAAAGATCATGTATTATATTCCTTATTTTTGTTCTAATCCTTTATTTTATCCTCTTTAGAATTTGCACGATTGCGGTTATACGCTATCTAAACTCGAAAACTAAATTTGAAATCATTACAGAACCGGACGAGCTTCCAACCGAAAACCAAAATAATGGAAACTTAATCTATATTTAATGCAATCTATAAATAATATTCTATTATTGTTTCTCTAATATCAATTTTATTATGTACGTGGAAAATGAACATGTATATACAGCTTTATTTTCAAATATATAAGTTTTTTCGCCTGTAACTATATTGTAAACTTTCTTTTTAAACAATGGTTACAATGTCAAAGACAGCAAAATGAAAATCGAACCCAAAACTATAGCGAACCACAAACAATTAGAGACAAACTGATTAATCTGATTCACAACGAAAGCAATCAGCAGTATCACTACATCTTACGAAGAGCAACGGTTAGTACAAAACGGGTAGTACCACTGCCATCAAAATACTCAAGGCCAGAGAACACGAGTTGTGACGTCATCACTAATAGGCCGACATCTCACTGGTGTTGGAATTCACACCGGAAAATTTTGAATAGCAATTTTCTTTTATTTTATTTGTGGAATATCTATCATCTTATAAAATAATAATAACTATTTAAACTTACTGGTGAGAATTTGGAATCCCCCAATAAAAATCAGCCAGATGCGGCAATACTGTACCATTCCGCATCTGGCTGAATTTTTATTTAGGGATTCCGCATTCTCACCAATAAGTTAAAAGTTATTATTGTTTTATATGATGATAGATGTTCCACACATAAAATAAAAGTAAATTGCTATTCAATATTTTCCGATGTGAATTCCAACACTAGTGAGAATAGTGGTCGATTAGTGATGACGTCACAAATCGGGTCCTCTGGTCTTGAGTATTTCGATGACAGCGGTTGTACGAACAGGTAGTACAAAATCGAGTCACCCGACTCGATGCATGATTTTACCTCAGTTTCATTTGTAATTTCTATTATGAAAATATCAGTCATTCTGATGTCATATTTTCAATGTATCTGGATGTCTTGGGCAGTAACATTATTCGCTTTTTACTATCTAGCTATATGTGTGGCATCAATTTAATTATAGTGTTACGGTACGGAATAAAATTTCGTATGATAGCCGCACTCCTCTAAAAGGGCTACACGGAATATCCTTGTTGCAATACTACATATTTACCATGGAACGACGAATAGAGAGGAATTGGCATATCATCAAAACGTTGAAGCTTCAACTGTCCGCCGGGGAAAACTTCCACCAGTAAATTTGAATAGAAACTTTCTTCCTGTTTAAACGCCTTATTAATGCAGAAATTCTGTCATAATTATGGCCAAAACCAGATATATATTTTTACTGGCGGAAGTTTAATTTGGCGGCAATGAGCCACAGTGAAACTCTGCGTTTCCACCGCATTGTGACAACCTGAACAACATCCTGTCAGTGAAAGAGATTATACTACTCGAGACAACTTCCACCAGTAAAAACTAATAGAAATTTTTACTATATATGCAAGAGAACTTTTGCATGAATAAGCTGCTAAAATAAGGCAAAAGTTTCAGTTCAAAATTTACTGGTAGAAGTTTGTTTTGGCAGTCATCTGAAGCTATCAATTCAATGAAAAAAATCCGCCGCCAACTTGTGACAACCTCCTCTCTTACTTCACTCGCTACTGGTAGATTCTACACTATATGTCTCCCCCTCTTTATTAATATCACAAAATATATATATTTATATATATTATGTTATATATTACCATGTATATACTTATATTTACCATGTCCTATGTTCTGCGCTTTTTTTCTGATCTTATCCGAAGCGGTATTAAACAATCTTGATGCTAGTGAAATCGCGAGACCCTTTTTCCCATTCCCAGCTTTTATAAACAACTTGCGGTGAAGTTAATTAAATTTTGACTTTTTAACTTAAAAACTCTTGTATAAATATATGATCATTTATAAATGTACTATTAGATACTCTTTTTAGAAAATATACACAGGCATACTCAAACACATCATACATGTAAAAATATTCTGAAAGGATTTTTGTACTTCAAGCCGCGCACTCTTTAAATCTATATCGTTGCGTATAGCACTAATTCAAATCTAAGATATTGTTTCTATAAAACACAACCTTAGAATAAAATAAGATATGTTAGAATATCTTATGTCTACGAGCTTCAAAACGTCACGAGATCGAAAAGCAATTGCTTACTTTGGCTGTTTACTATCCCGGCACTAATCAATTTACAATATAGCAATTTACAATATATTAATTAGCTGATCCCCAAAGTCAATCTAGAATAAGCAAATCTTATTTTGGAATACTCTTTATGTGTGAGGTATTTCGCTAGCCAACATCGTTATCCTTTCTACCTTCCACTGAACACTTCAGGAAAATGAATGCGATTGCGATAACGGAGTTATGAATAAAGGGGAGGAAACATATAGTGTAGAGTCTACCAGTTGAAAGTGACGTAACTGAAGATGTTATCAGAAGATGGCGGTTGACTTTTGCATGGGATCAACAGTTTCTGATTACCGCTCAAGCAAACTTCCCGCAGTAAATTTAGAATAGAACATTTCACCTTATTTTAGCGGCCTATTTATGCAACATTTCTCACAGAAATAGAGTTAAAAATTCTATTTGATTTTACTGGTGAAAGTTGTCCCGGGTAATATAATCTGTTTCACTGACAATGACAGAAGGTTATTTAGGTTCTAAGAGCATGGCGGAAATGCAGGACCTGACTACTGCCAAAGAAAAACTTCCACCAGTAAAAATGAATATCTAGATTTGGTCATAATTATGACTGAAATTCTGAGTTAGTAAGGCGTTTAAATAAGGAGAAAATTTCTATTCAAATTTACTCTTGTAAATTTACCCCTGTGGTAATGAGCCCCTGCGAAAGCGGTTGCAGTTGAAACTTCACCATTTTGAGAATATGTCAGTTCTTCTTCATTCATAGTTCCATGATTGCAACATGCTATAGTGCAGTATATTTCAATCCAACTTATCATACTTGGCTAATTCCATGCGAACTTATCATGTTTGTCACATACTACGATTTTTGGCTACCACTATTTTAGAACGGAAAATGTGAGTTATTTTATGGGAGATATCTCGTCAGTTGAGTAAGGCGAAGCAAACTTTTCGAAAATAACGGTGGGCAACAAGCATATAGATTTTCAGCTGTGTGACCGACATGACAAGTTCGCATGGAAATACCCAGTTGTGGAACAATGAATAAAGAGGACTTCACATGTCCTCAAAAAGCTTAAACTGTAACCGGTTTCGCCATGGCTCATAACCCCTGGGGGGGGGTTCCATCAGTACATTTGATTAGACATTTTCTCATTTAAATGCCTTATTAACCCTTTATCTACTGACGGTACTTATAAGTATCACTCACTTTAAACTTTCATCCCATAGTGGATATTACAAATAATCTAATGATACTTTGCAAAAACACTGTTTTAATTTCACTTTATCCGGATACATGACAGAAGTAGTTCTAGGTTTGTTATTTTAACGAGAAAGGAGGCTACCTTTGAAACAGTCGAAATGTTTTGTGCCGGCATTTTGTACAGATTGTCACGCTCGTCTTTTTATTGCTGCAAAAACAGCTAAGGATATAAGATGACTGTTGGATTTTTTTATGTATTCATTACGATCTTAGAATACAATTTGACTAGATATTTTAGGTGAACGGTGTATGAATTTGATTTAACAGTTGAATTACTCCATTGTACTTATAAGTACCGTCAGTACACTGGGTGTTGGAGGAAAACTTCTTGTTTACTTTTCGTCTGTGTAGTTATCCATCGTTTTAATCTGCTTTAAAATGTAATTACTAAAATGTAGTGTAGTAATAATTTTCCTGGTATTTCTTTTCTGTTTCATTATTATTTTTTACAGGGAATCGAAAAAGTTGTGGCACCGGCTCTTTTTTGCTATCATAGAAATGGGATATGTAAATTCATATATTGCATATGTGGAGATGCGAGAGGACATGTTGTCCCTGGAATATAGACGTCGCATAGTAAATGAATGCTAACAAGATCGAATCTTAAACAAAAAATAGTTTTTTTAACCCTCTCAGGGGCAAAGCATTGTCAATGCTAAAGTGTTGAAATAAATGATTGGCACCGAATTTGCCGTAAAATTTATTTGTAAATACAGAAAAGGCTACATTTCACGTACTTACTAAATCGAAAATATTTTACCACAATTCTGGTGCCGATTGAAATACTTTGTTTTCTGTTACGAAATTTTAGTCATAGTGTACTGACGGTTCTTTAACCCCTTGAGGGGCAAGTGATTGTGTTTCTGTAATGTTGAACTCACACCGGAATCTTTGAAAAATTCTATTTCAAAATAAGTAAAAGCAATTTTACGACTTTTTTCCATCAAATTTAAAAAAGTAAAATTTAATAAAATTTTTCTGGTTTAAAACTTTATTAATCGTAGGTGGTATATAATATATACCGGTGCCTCTCAAGGGGTTTTAAAGAACCACTTTTGTTATTAAACTCTAAGAGATTAAATTTCACACGGCTGGTTACTTTTTTATATTTATCATTTAACTTTCACTACAGTAACCGAAAAAAAATTACATGAAAAAAATTGCAGTAGATCATAATAATGCGGTAGATAAAGGTTTAAGGTACCACTTTGAGCCGTAATTATGACAAAAAACAGATATTTATTTTTACTGGTGGAAGTATACTTCGGCGGTAGTCAGGCCGTGTGTTTCCGCCATACTGTGACAACCTAAACAGCCTCCTGTAAGTGTAAGTGAAAGAAATCATAATACCCGGGTCGAATTCTGCCAGTAAAAACGAATAGAAAATTTTACCATATTTGTGAGAAAAATTTTGCTTAAATGAGTCGTTTAAATAAGTCAAAAAATTATATTCAAGGTTTACTTGCGAATGTTTGCTTCTGCGGTAATTAGAAATTGTTGCTCTGGTGTATAAAATCAGCTGCCATCTTGTGACAACCTCCTTAGTTACGCCACTCGGAACTACCAGACTCTACATTATACGTCTTCTCCTTTTTATTCATAACTCCATTACCACCACCGCCTATAACGGGAAAGCCGTTGGTGGCTTTCCCGTTATATATGCATTATTCCTGCTCTCCCCTTAAAAATCTACTTTTAACCGTACTGGTTCATTATAAATTGTCATTATTCTCCCCCCCCCCCCCCTCCAAATAAAATATTTAGTTTAAATTTGACATTTTATAGTTAATTTCATATGGATGTAGTCATTCTCTTCCCCCCCCCCCTTCAAGCCACTGTAAGTTTCACTTTTACTTTTTAAAGTTCCTTTTAAATGCAGACATCATTTATCTCGGTTCCTTTTTCTCTCTTTCAAATTCACACGGATAGAAAAAGATCTTAACCGCAGCTATTTTCCATCGATATAAAATAAAAGAATAAAATACAAGTGAATGCCTTTTTTCGCTTCGCAGCCGACGATAAGTAATGCATATTTTCCCAGACTCTGGGCTTGCATTAGTATTCAATTCTCACCCTTGTAGGTTGTCGGATACAAACCATACGCCACTTTGCTGACTAATTTGCAGCTGTCGTTATATCTGTAACGTGCATATAAAATCACGTGTTCCTATTTCTTTAAGCCTCCCAGCTTACCGCTGGAATGTTATTTAGTGCAACCCTAAAGAGCCCGCCATAGCATAATTTTTAACTCAATGTAAAACTCCATGATTGTTTTGTCTATCCAATTTGTTTTCACCAAACATCTTACATATGGTTAAATAATGTTCGCCAATCTGTAAGTATTGGTAACAAATTCTGACTCACTCTTGCTCTGACGTCGAGCCATATAAACCAAAATCAAGCCCCGCTGTGGGGCGTCTGCCCATTCGGCGGTTATCGAAACTTTCCCCGTATCTCTATACTGTTCACGGTTCTACATTAAACGGTATTTCATAATAAAGATGTAAGTCCTCTAAACTTTTGTGTTGGAGTTTTTTTTTCTTCTTACTCATATTGTGAACCTGGGTATACGAATCACCGCCACACCGCCCCCTGAATTCTAGACCTTAGCGCTGACACAAAAATGGCAGTTATCTAAGGCGGATTTTTTTAACCCAAGCACGGTCCTTTAAGTTTTAACACCAGTATTTTATTAAAGATTTTTTTTAATTGTTTAATTTCAGAAAAACAAAGATGAAAAACCTTTTAAAAATTCTAGGTGCCAAAATTCAATGGGTTGTGCACACGCTGAAAAAAGTTCGTTTTCGGCAGCCGCCATTTTTGTGTCAGCGCTCAGGCCTAATATTCAGGATGCAGTGTTATCACTCTGACCTGCATTATGTAACCCCTCTCTACTTTTTGTACGTTTGATATGCTCCACGAAAGATGCCAAAAAGGAAAAACATCATTTTTTGTGTTTAGAAAAATTCATACGCAGTGCTCGAAAGGTGAATATAGCTATTTCTGAAGATTAATCTTCTTCTTATTTAATAAAAGAAATTCTGTCATTAAATAAGCTGTCATTAAATAGACTTTTCACCAAAATTGGTATTCAAAAGTAGAAAACGTACGAAGCATGTACCGGGTGTCCCAAAAATTACTTATGTATTTTTAAATTCAATAACTTGCAAGCAGTAGCAGATATTATTATTTTTTTTTGCAGGAGGCTTATGTAAGATTTCAGGAGTTTTTATGTTGCGATTCCTAATTTTAGTTACGAATAATAGCGATAGATGACACTGCAAGCAATAGGAGCTAAATCCAGCCTCGAATTTTCGGCCTTTCTCTTCTCCCATGCGAAAAAACGAAATTAGCCTTTTCATTCCCATGGTAGAATACGTTCTAGAAATTACGTAGCTCAGAAAATCTGAATTTACAACAGAAAATTTCAATTTTAAATTTCGCTTTATTTAAATAGGGAATGATCTGTTATTAAATAAACCAAATATTGCTATTTTAATTTTCTGGTATGAACTTGGAATATCGGAATTAAAAAATCCACTAACTTCATGATGCCATTTGGACTCACTGGGAATGAAAGGGTTAAAATGGTTTGAATGAATCCCGAAGTACCAAAAATTGGGTCTGGAATTAGCACCTATTTCTCGCAGTGCCATCTATTGTTTGAAATTCGAACTAAAATCATGAATCATAGTTAAAAAAAAACTCCTGGCATCAAAATTAATCCTCCTGCAAGAATTTTGTTAATATCTGGAACCGTTTGCAAGTTATTGAATTTTAAAATACATCAGTCATTTTTGGGATACTTGGTATATACGATGAAAACTTGCATCCATTTGATAGTCAAATATTTAATTTTAATCTTTTCTTTAAATGAAAAAAGAATAAACTGCTATTTATAGTTCTAAAAACATGAATTATTTCACTACAACGTATATAAACATTGTTTGAAACCCTTGAAATTCTTCAGGAATAAACTTAGAGCAGAATTAATAATCATATCCAATCTAAAATATATTATTTGTCGACTTTTGGACTGATTAATTTGTGACAAAATTCTAATTACACGACATATTTCTGGATTATGAAATATCAGATGAACGCGATGAAAATACACAATAACTAATTCGATAAAGTTTTAAACTTTTGTTAATTTAATAAATTATCCTGGATTTGGTAGATGAATTCATAATGCAGGTATCGAAACATTAATTTGTTTTAAATATTAGAATATTATGAGTTCATTTGCTACCATTAAAAAATATTGATTTTTATTTAAGCTTAGAAATCCTTAACCCTTAAATGCATGCCTTAAATGCATGATTTTTTATTTTGTCCCGAAAAAATTATATATGATTCTCAGAAAGGTTTATTGCATAGGAAAAATAATGAAAAAAATCAGAGATACATTTTTCGTATAATACGTCAACTTTTTTTTATGTTGCACATCTAAAATGCAAGTGAAAACTAAAATATTGCAAATTAGTAAATATTTTAATTAAATATGAATCTAAGTACCTATTTTCATATATATATATATTTATTTATTTTGCAAAACCTTAACACATTGAGAGGCTGTGGGATATATTATATCCCACCTAATTTTAATCAAGGTTTGCACCAGAAACATTTATTTGAAATTTACCTTTCGAACTTTGATGAAAAAAAGTTGAAAAATTGCTTTTCTTTATTTTGAAACAAAATGTTTCAAAAATTCAGGTGTGAAAGCAACATTACAGAAACGCAATTACTTGCTCCGGAAAGGGTTAAATGCATGAATTGTTCTTTTAGAATTGTGTTTTTTTATTCTTACATTAAAGATTAGACACCAGAAATTTTAAGATAGATTTTAACTTTATTTAGTAACATATTTTTGCGCATTTTACAGAATTAATATTTCCATGTAAATATAGGTTGCTGAGAGTTAAATAAAAAGTGATGCAGATGTGCATCACTATACATTTAAGGCTTTTGCTAAGGTTTGCTAGGTTTCTGATTGACCATTGCATATGACGCATTACAGATTATAAAATACAAAGATTTAGTTTGTTTTAACCCTTCACTGCACGAATTTTTCTATTTTTACGAAAAAAATTATTTGAAATCTATATATCGGTCTAATAATGGGAAAAATAGTAAAAAAAAAAAATTAAATTTCAAATTTTCAGCTAAAATTTGATATTTTATAGCGAGTAGGCTACGTACACAATTAGGGTTTTAAAAATTTTATTGCTATATTTTACAACTAAATGAGCTTATTTCAATTAATTTTATCTGCTTAACGCTCTGCAACTTTTTAGGGTTTCATTCATCTGACGAAACTCTATTCGTCTCGCTCCTCTGTCTGTCTGTCCGTCATAGAGCCCGTTCTGAGAAACTATATATGTTGAAGACGTGAAATTTTGCATACTTATAGAACACCTCACATCAAACGACAAATCCTGAAATTTTGAAAAAGTCTTATATTTAACCCTCTGGTCTCCAACTTGTGTATTTTAATCTTTTTGTTCTAAGTTACCCCTAATTAAGTTTAAGACTTGAAATTTTGCATACTTATATCCGAACACCTCACATCAAACGACAAATCATAAAATTTTGAAAAAGTCTTATATTTAACCCTCTGGGCTCTAACTTGTATATTTTAAGCCCTTTTTTTTTTTTAAATGAGTCCCTATATAAGTTGAAGACTTGAAATTTTGCATACGTATAGAAACACTTGCGATCACACGAAAAATCATAAAGATTTCAAAAAGTCTTATATTATTTACCCACCGTGCTCTAACTTATGTATTTTAAGCAATTTTTCTAATTTCCCCCCATTGCATCCGGTGGGTACTTTTCTAACTTTTGCCGAAACCACTTTGACCACTCTTTCATATTATGCATATAGCCTTACATATTTCAGTTCCAATTTTTACCGCCATGGGGTGCCTACCTATCTCGCGTGCTATAGACCCGATCCCCTCGACTAATATACCTACAGATAGGTTGTAAAACGTATTTTCGTTCGGATAGAGGTTTGTGTAGAATAGAGTGTGCCACTGATTGCGAAATGTGGAACTAACAGATTTCGAAAAAGGATAAAGTGTTTTGAAAGGAATAATAAACGAAACCCTCTGTGCGATCTGTGATCACACTTACCCACTTGTTTTATATTAATGTTTTTAAGTATTAACTAAAAATAATGAAAGTAAATTTTACCTAAATAGCTTGATGGAAAGTTTTTTTGTTTCCGAAGAACAACTTCTATTTTTTTGTCAAATGTAACCATCCGATATGGACAAAATAAGTGTTATTCAATTCTTTGGACTGTTCTTGATCAGGGATAGAGACAGAGTTGCCACAGACTTGGGACTTTTTGTAATTCAGATTATTTTAATGTCACCACTTTTCAAAAATCGTATAGTTCGCCTTATTTTTTCTGAAATTTTAAACTATTTTTAAATATGCCGAATATTTCTATTTGAAAGAGCGGTGACAATCAACAATCTGCGGACAAAAAAAGTCCCAATCTGGCCGCAATGGATAGAGATAATATTGGCCAAATTCGTGGCACATAATAAGAATCACAGTGTTTGTAGGTATGTGCCAGATGTGGCACATGGTGCAGTGAAGGGTTAAACAGGATGCGTATAGTTCTACCATACTTTTCTAATGTAATTTTTCGTAAGAACTATTAGGCAAAAATTTCTTATCTAAAATACTGATGTAAAATTCTTTAGAAATTCGAAGTTGTGTATGGCACAGTGAAGAAAGATGATCTTGGATTTATCAAAATCTGCTTTTATAGGCCATGTAATCGCTGAAAACGTTTTGGATTTTTAATGGTTTGTAATGTATTTTTAAGATAGTTCTAAATAGTAATTGTATATTATATGTATGCACCTGCAAGTAATTTTAGTACATTTAGTTGTGCTTTTTAATATGAAGTTTAATTATTTATTCAAGGTGAATTTGCTATTAGAATTTTAACTTTCATTTATTTTTGAATGAATGGTTAATGAAATAATATTTCGTATGTTATATGTGCAGGGGGTTTCATTCATTTAAATTTCATTTTAGCTGTAATGATATGAAATATGTTAACGATATCTCACTGCTGCTTTCGACAAATATTTATGCAATTCCAAAATGTGTAAATACTATTTGTTATCTTTACATGTCATTTTGACATAATGAACAACTTCTAACTCAAAGTTATTAGTCTGAATTTAATTTGTATCATAAAATTTTAATAAATGCCGACTTGTTGGCGAGAGATTTAATTTAACCAAGGGGAATTGTCATTGTAAATTGTATCTCTGTATATGATGAAAGATAGTTAGTAAACGTTTCTAATCAATTTATGTGCCTCAAGTAATTAATTATCGCTTCCAAAATACTATATTTAAAATGGATAAGATTGTTTTGTAAAATTCTAAAAAAGAAATTATCTACTTCTGTAATTAATTGATATTCCAAAAATGTCAAAATATGCTTTGTAAATACAAAATTAGCAAACTATGTACAGCTCAAATTACTGCATATGGATACCATCTAAATTTCCAAATATTATTTAGTTTTGAAATTTTTTGTAAGTAACATCCTTTATCTTACTTATGTTATGGTGTAATTTAGAAGGTTTATAGCAGTTAAAATTTACATAGGAAAAGAAATAAATATAAAGTTATTTTCAACCATATTCTGTATTTTTTGTCTTCTTTTACGAGTGTAGAGCTTTTAGATAACTGTGGTGTCTACGTTTTCAGTGTGCCTCACGTGGGGAGAAAAAGAGGTATTTTTGTTCTTAGGTGTTCCGTTTTGTCGGCAGTTTTCATTTGTAACCAATTGGATACAAATCACGTAACGCCCGTCTAATACAATGATGGAAGCTTAATATTTAAACAACGCTGACTTTTTAACCCTTAATAATCCATAGGAATATTCCAGACATTCGTTGCTACTGCTTCACAAGTCATCTGGCAAGGATTTACTAATGACAAATCTTAATATCACGTCTTAATTTTACTGGTTAGCAGCCAAAGGTTATATTAAAAAACTTCGTACATGCAGTAATCGAATACGTACGCCCATACGCAATGATACACTGCTGACAAAACAAAACTTCCAAGAACAAAAATTCCCGTCTTTCTCTCCACATTAAGAAACACTGAAAACCTAGACCCCTCAGATATCTATTATAAAAATTCAACAGACGTAAAAGAAGACAAATAAGGTAATATCGTTAAAAAAAAATTTAACTTATTTATTTTTCTATGTAAATTTTACTTGCAATAAACTCTCTAAATTTCATCATATAACACTTGCAGAAAATCAGGTTAGCCAATTTCCACTTTTTTCAATTCAGAATTTCCGAATTCACAGCGGAAATTCCGAAAGAAGAATTTTTAGTTTCAGTAATTTCTAAATGTCTGCCATGAAATAAAGAAAAAAATTTTAATGTAAATTTTTGTTAAGAATTCATAATTTCTGAATAAGAAAAAATTAAAAAAGTCCAAACTGGCAATACCAGTGCTTTGGTCTGGAATAAAATTATTCTATTTTTAACACAAACTCCTTTATGTATTTATGCGAGTTTATTGAAAATACAGAGATAGTTATACAAATTTAATTAAGCAGCTGTAGATAAAAATAAGATTCACATTCAAATGTCTTGGCATAGCAACAACTGCTCAAGTGATTCATTCTTCTAACTATAACAGTGGAATACTGTGCAGAATTAGTACCGGTTATATTGAAGTAGTGCTTTCTCCAGTTCGGAATGGATTATATTTTACCGTAGTGTTGAAAACTTTAAATAGATAAGAAAAAGAAATTGCTGCCATCTATTAGCGTATCTTAAATGTTAAACCTCGGAACACAGTTATACTTAAAGTATATATTTTCTGAAATCTTCTGGATTGTGTTATTCATAAAGTATATTTAAAAAATATACAATTACCGCTTTTTAAAGTAATAAAATAAAGAAAGACATTTAAAATACTCTACATCAGAGCTATCAAACACGGCAATGTTGCTAGTTCACTTTCCATGTTTTTTTATTATTATTCAGATTACTTGCTTGGCACCACTTTTTTGAAAAAGTAGTATTCGCCTTATTTAACTCTTTTGGAAAATACTGAATAACAATATGATTAAACAGACATAAACACTTTTTATCACTTTTTATAATTTATCACAGATTATTAGATAGGAAAAGTAATCTTTAGCATTAATTTAAAAAATGAAACATACGTTTAAAATGAAAGAAACGTCAATGGCTTAACGATCATTAAAGAAACTTCTATTATTATTTTAATTATTACTAACTGCTGAAACATAAATGAAGTCATAATGATCAATGTAAAGACATATGCTATCACTATTAGATGCTAGCATTAACAAAGATAATTGTTGAGATAAAATAATACAAAAAAAAAATGTGGATAATATTTGATGCTTAATACTTTAGAAATTTATATATATAAAAAAATCAGTTTTTCAATCTTAGATACCAAATAAATCATAATAATAAATTTACAGACATATGCTATCACTATTAGATGCTGATATTAACAACAAATAATTGTTAAGATAAAATAATTCTCAAAAATATGGGTATTATTTGATGTTTTATACTTTAGAAATTAATTTAAAAAAAGGTTACTGTTGTCGTAACTCAGATACCAAATAAGTCATAATAATAAATGTACAGACATATGTTATCAGTATCAGATTCTGATATTTGCAAAAATAATAGTTAAGATAAAATAATACTAAAAAATATGGGTATTATTTTATATCCCATATTTTTTAGTATTATTTATTAGAAACGTATTATTACTTTAGAAATTAATACAAAAAAATTATGTTGTCGTATCTTAGATACCAAATAATTCATAATAATAAATGTATAGACATATGCTATCACTATTAGAATCTGATATTAACAAAAATAATAGTTAAGATAAAATAATATTAAAAAATATAGGTATGATTTTATAATAATTTAGAAATTAATATAAAAAATCTGTTGTCGTATATTAGATACCAAATAAATCATAATAATAAATCTATAGACATATGTGCTGGACAGATAATTACACTTGTTTATTTCCTATTTAATTTATATCCAAAATTGTTAATTGGTCCAAATCATCCAAGCAACCTCATAGTAAATCGGTATATAATTTTATATACCTTAGATAAATTCAAATAACATAAGTGATAGTAATTACGTAATTCTAGTAGAAGAGCAACGCGAATAATTAATAAAATTAAATTATAATCCGCGTAAAACTGTAATTATTAAATTTAATTAATTACGAATAAAATTAAGAGTTTGCGTTGTGAATTATTTAGACGAACTCTTCCACTTATGAATTAAACTAAAATTTAAGCTGTAAAAATAAGTTGACACACCTTAAACATTTATCAATTAAATAATTACAGAAACTTTTTAAAACTTGATTAAATATTTTATTTACATTGAACACAACTATATACATATAGACATTATATTAATTCAAAAAAAGAAAGCAACACTTTTGTTCGCTGCTCATTATTACATGTATATTTAATCTTTTTAAAAAAAGACAATATTTGCATTCACTCTTATTATTATATATTTTCTTTTTGCAAAAAAAAAAATAATTATCTTTCATTTTTTTTAAATACCTTAATTATATTTAATTATTGGCTTTGTTGGATCTCAGATTGCTCTCTACCATAAAATATCATAAAAGGATATTTATAATTTCTCATATAATTTAAAGTGGTAAAAGAAAAAGATTAAGGTAATACCTTGAATCATATACGGATGGTGGCCTTTATTCATCAAATTCAGAGCTGTCGCGTTGCTAAGGATCATATCCATATGTCATCTGGATTCAGCTTCTTATCAGAGCGGCGAAATCGGGATGGCAGGATGCATAGCTACGGACCGCAGTAGAACAATCCATTTTATTTCAACATCAGGAAGACATCCTCAATTAGGCTTGCTTAGGCTCACTCCGATATGTCCATCTCGCCTGGGCATTACTAGGGCTCTCTGGATTCATTGCATGGGCTTTCAGGATAGCTCCTGCGTCTTCGACATCTTTTTTTCAGACTCCCTTTTTCAAACCTTTTTCTTCTGGCACACCAACTCTTGCAGTGGGTGGAACTATTTGTCTAGTCCTCCCTTATTGGATATGAGAAGATATTGCGTTATCCTTAGATAGACCTATTAGTTCACAGTCTGCAAATGGTCCCTTACATATACTTTAATATTATTATATGCCTTAAAGTTTGGGTGGTCTGAAAAGCCATAAATTTATTCCAACACTTTTATTAAGGCCATAAATTTATTCCAACATTTTTATTATTTTACGATTTCTAATTATACACCACTTTCCACTGGCTTGTCATAAAACGACACCATGGCGTCTGGCTATTGACTGACTATCTGAGATCCGAACTATATTCAACATTATACATTCATTTTACAATACAACAATTTTTTTTTAAATATATATTTAATATTTAAAATCAACTTAATAATTTTTGTATGAACTTACACTCCTATTTTACTTAAATATATAAACATTATAATTTTACACTCATAATTATATTTTATAAAAAAATATTTATACAAACAGAAATAACAAATTACGCAATTTTACTTTGATTTAACCAACATGGTGCGGGAACATATTATTGTTATATGTTGCCCAGCAATATGCTATCGCTATTAGATTCTGATATTAACAAAAATAATAAGATAAATTAATACTCAAATTATGGGTATTATTTTATAATACTTTAGAAATTAATAAAAAAAAATATTTCTGTTACCGTAAAAAAAAAAATATTTCTGTTACCGTATCTTAGATACCAAATAAGTCATGATAATAAATGCATAAACATATGCTACGACTATTAGATTCTGATATTAACAAAAATAATAGTTATGATAAAATAATACTTAAAAATATAAGTATTATTTTATAATACTTTAGAAATTAATAAAAAAAAAATCAGTCGTCGTACCGCAGATACAAAATATTTTATACCGGCATCGTACATTATTATATTCCAGAGAATGTAAGATGAATTGCAGTGAGATGAACAGTGCAACCGAGAGAGATTTACATGAATTGTTCATATTATTCATTTCCGAAATAAATCACTCTGCGAAGAATTTGTCAAACTCTTAAACGCTGGCCTGTTTATCACGTCCGCGGCCATCTACAATAATAATCCTAGTTGTTAAATTGGTTTTCTTTTTCAGCTACGAGAAAACTGGTTATTGATCTCCATATCTAAATGGCTATCAAGGCCTGAGAGCTAACGTGCCGCCAGTTCTGTATGTATATATGTATGTACGTAACGCGGTAACTTTTGACAGAAATATCCGATTTGCTTCAAAGTTTTTTCTACGTTCATACTGATAAGGCGCTTCCCTAATTAGTTTTGTAGGTTCACTGGTTAAGTATAAAGGGGGTAACGGACGCTAATTCCCCCTTTAATTTAGATAAAGGTTTTTTTCATGCAGAATTATTAGACTTGCTTCAAATTTTATATACGCGCTTATTTTGATAGGGAGCTTCCTTGATTATGTTTGGAGGTTAATTGGTTAAGTATAAAGGGAGGAATGAAGGGATAATCCCCCCCCCCCCTTAATTTAGATAAATGTATATTTCATGCAGAATTATTTGATTTACTCCAAATTTGGTATATCGGTTTATTATGTTAAGGAATTTCCTTGATTAGATTTGGAGATTCATTGTTAAGTATAAAAGGGGGAAAGGGGGTCAAGTCTCCTCCCCTTAATTTAGATAAATTGGTTTTCATGCAAAATTATCCCATTTGCTTCAAAATTTTTTCAAGGTTCATTCTGATAAGGAACTTGCCTGATTAGATTTGGAGGTTCATTGGTTAAGCATAAAGGGGACAGTGGGGGAGCTAATCCCCTCCCACCTTAATTTAGCGAAATGTTTTTTTTTCCATGCAGAATTATCTGATTTTCTTCCAATTTGGTATACAGGTTTATTCTGATTACGCGCGTCCCTGATTAGATTTGGAGGTTGATTGGTTAAGTATAAAGGGGGAAACGGGGGCTAATCCCCCTTAATTTATTTCTTGGGGGCATTATTCTTTGAAATAAGAGTACAATATACAATTAGTGAGATCAGCCTGTGAGCTCAATGCCATCAGTTTAACTGGGCACTTTTCTTTTTATTGGTGCCTGGAATGGAGTTTTAAGTTTTCATAATTTTACAATCAGTATTTTCTCTTAAATTGATTTATAAATTTTCCATAATTGGTTTATAATTTTTTCCTTCCGTTAATCTTATACATAAGACATAAAAAAAATTATATATATATATATAGATAGATAGATATAGATATAGATATAGATAGAGATAGAGATAGAGATAGAGATATAGATATACTATAAATGAAATTTATAAAATTTTAAAAAGTAAGATACGAAACCGACCAGAAAACAAAACGCGGCAAAGATGCAGCATGATATGTCTTTGAACATGCCACATACGAAATCAGTAGATAAAAATCAAGACTCAGCAAAAAGTAAATAATAATAAAAATAGTGCTGCAATCTATGTATATATATATTATAAGCAATATTATATTATCACAGAGACTTCATCTTATTTCATTTCTTTGCCTTTGGGGTTCCAAGTCCCTGCAATCATTTATTGCTCACAAGAAATAAACATTTTGTTTTCATTTATTTTTTAGATACACATTATTCAATTAGTTTTCCAGTAACTGATGATACGCGTCAATCTTTCATTATGTAGACATTGTATTCCATATTATAATCAGTCCATCATTTTGCAGGAAAACATTTTATGCATCATGCCTTTTTCACACGAATTGAGGTTGCTTGAGAGACATAATTATTTTAACATTTAAAAAAAAAATGTTCTTCACTTTTTTTAAGTTCACATGAACTCTTTCATAAAAACACAAAATGCATGATTGACAAAATATAATCTTTCCTAGGTGTAACGCTGAAAGCTTTAACCGAATTTGCATTTTTTAATATTAATATCTAATTATCATTTACTACCAGAAAGAAAAAGGAAACTATGTTTAAATAATTTCAATAATAATAAAAAGAGAAAAAAACCTGTTACATGTGCCAGCAAGTTAGAAGCCGTTTAACACTAGAACGGCGGGAAATTTTACTCAAGTTTTATAAAAATATTTCATATCAGAATTTTTACTTAAAACTATTTAACTTATTTAAGTTATTTTCGTGCAGCATATATTAATTTTAAATTATAAAAAGTTTTCTAGTTCGAATCAACATGTATTCGTTAGACAGGGGTCAAAATGACCCCTTGCCGCCGTTCTAGGGTTAAATAACGGCTTTTGTAAAGAACAGAAATTTTAGCAAATCCTGTATTTCAACAAATTGTTTTCGGAAGGCAAAGTGCTTAACCCTTTATCTACTGACGGCACTTATAAGTACTATTAAAATAACTTATTACAGAATTCATTTAATACACCGATTAGTAGTAATACAGTTTAGAATGAGTTATAGATGCATTACTTTAGCTTGTTCCAAAAGTATTATTGGTTACACAAAACAAACATATTTTTAAAAGAATGATTTCTTTTGCCTTTGCATCTTTTCAGCTTTCTTGATGTTGGTGTTGGGGGGGAGGAATTCTTAAATATGGAAATATTTCTCTGTTTCACTTGTAAAAACATTATATTTGTACATTTCCTAATTCTACAAAATACTAAGAAAAATATTTAAAATAAAAGATTTGAGTGGGGTTATAAATATTGCACAAAATCCCTATGAATTCAAATTTAATTAATACTGCTAAATCCTTCAATTCTTCTAAAATTTATTAAACGATTATGTAAATTTTCTAATTTAGTTTCAAAAATTCACTAAAAATGCTTTACAAGATAAATTTTTCACAAATTCATAATTCAGAGCATAAAGGGTTAAATTCCTTGAATTTTCTGTTGAGTTTTATAGCACTAATTATGATTAGAAAATTCCTAGTTAATATTGAAATTAAAGGAATTGTAGTCGTAGTGTTTATTCGGAGAATTTGTAAAATATTTCTGTACCGTTTAAGACGTGTTCAAAGGGAGTGGAAAAAAGTCTCGTATTAAGCGAAGTCTCTTGTAAAGCAGGATCCTGTATTAAACGTGACTTGTACAATGTTGCAGCAGCTGGGTTTATTAACACATTTAGGGGAGATTAGGGAGGGTTGACCCACTTTTTACAAAATTATTTTTTATTTTTTAAATATTGAAAGTAGAATAAAGGTTTATATGTCATTTTAATCGTTATACAATCAGTTATGAAAATAAAATCGCTACATAAGTGTAACATATAAGAAATTTGAAAAATGATTGATTTTAATCATGAGAAAATAGTGGATCATGGCTCCCCACATATGGGAAGGCTTGACCCACTATATGGGAGGCTTGACCCACTTTGGTTTATATTGCAATATTTGTGAAGATAAATAAAATCAGTTTAAAAAAAGCAAAATAGCTTTATGCTACATGCTTTAATTATTATAAAAAATATTTTTTTTAAATATGATGCTTAAACAAACCTGTTGAGACGCAATCGCAAGTCAAAAGAGAAAAAATTTGTTTTAAACAGGATTGTGGGTGAGCAGGGAAAATTGTACAGCAGGGAAAATGAAATTTAACATTTAAGTCAATTTTCTGTTAGCGACACTTTCCGTTTTCTTAGTGTTTCATGTTATTATGTCCGGATTTAGGAGCCATTGTCCCGCTTTTTTTGTCTCCTTGTCCCATTTTTTATGACACTCGACCGGACAACTCCAGTTGTCACATAGTTTGGATTCATCTCACTGTATTCACCATGGTGAAATGTGTCTACATACCTTCTTAAAGTTTTTATATCGATGCTATGTTCTTTTGCAGCCGCATGAGCACTTAACTTATCATTAACATGATTTAAAACTTTACGGGGCAAAGTACTTTCAGTACTAAAATTTTGAAATAAATGACTGGCACCGGAATTTATGAACAAATTTATTTGGAAATATGAAAATGGCTATATTTTACATACATTTTAAATGGAAGAGATTTTAGCGAAATTCTGGTGCCATTGTGACGTTTCAGAATTACAATTAAGTGGTTTTATAAACATACCACTTCACCTGAAAGGGTTAAGACTGCTGCTATTATTCTTTTAAGTCCTTTCTAGTCTTTCCCACTGTTTCTATTTACCTATTGTTAGTAATGTTTAAATGTAAAAAGTTCCTATCAACTATCCCATTTTCTAATAATTTTTCACATCTTTCTTTAGTCAGTTTTGAACATTTTCTTTTCCATCACATAATTTTTCTATAGTTTTACAGAATAAATTTACATTCTTATATATATATATATATATATATATATATATATAACCATTAACTTTTCCTTATGCACAGTGTATAATGAAAAAAAATCCAAAACCACTTAATTAAGGGAGCCTTGGGCATCTGGCCAACCCTCCCTAACATTGACTGGGTCAACCCTTTCTAAATAGATCTTTTCTAAAGAATAGCACATTGTTCTGTTAAACCTAACTTAATGTACAATCTTTATGCCTGGAAGGAAAGCTCGATATTTCTGCATTACTTTAAACCTACTTACTTAAATTTCTATGATATAATTTATCTGAAAAAAGCTTACAAAATATTTCTAAAAAACAAAACTTTTAGGTTGAAAACGCCTCAAAATTGATTTTTTCCACACCCATTTCGATTATCTCTATGAAACGAAGACTGTTGTTTGAGCGTTCAAGTAGCTTTGGTTGACACCTATTGATAAAATTTTGAAATTCGTTTAAATATAAAAATTGATGGGTGGGTCAAGCCTCCCGTATGGTTTTCCGTCTCTAGTCTCCACTAATCGTCTAAATGAACTTTAGAGCTTTCATTTATATGTTTAACCCTAGATCTACCGGGAATTTTATTCAAGTTTTAATAAAACGTTCTACACCAGAATTTTTATTTAAAACTATTTAACTTATTTTTTTACCTTATTTTTGTCTGGTTTATATACTTAGTTTATTTTAAAGAAATTTCTGGTTTGAATGAATATTTTGTATGTACCTGTCGGGTCCAATGGACCCGTCTGGTAGACGGAGGGTTAAGAACGAGAAATTTGCCTTATACACAGGGATGTAAAAATCTAGGCGCAAGCAGGCAGTCTCTCACCACTAAATTTTATTAGTTTTCTTCGCTTAAATTTTATTAGCATTCTTACAAAAAATTTAGACGAAATATTAGACGAAAAGTAACGTATAAAATTTAGTGGTAAGAGACAGCTCGCTGGCGCCTAAATTTTTACACCCCTGCTTAAACGTATATTTAGATTAAAATTTAATTGTATTCTACTTTAATCCTTTCCGGCATACTGGGTTAAAATTTGCCCCACTTAACCCCCTTTACGGTCACATAGTATTTGGAAAAAGCATCAAAAAAGACCTATTTCTTTTATTACAGAAATTAAATAAGTATAAGATTTCTAAATAAAATATGCAATTAGTTTTTTTTAAGGCAAAAATAAAGATGTTATAGAACAAATTCACATTTGTCGAAAAACCATTATGCTAGAATTTTGTGCCTTAATGTTTGTTTTACACCATAAGAATCAGTGTGAATCAGACCTTTATTTTTCATATCTTAGATCTTAATTTATCATCATCACACAAATTTTTACAAATAATATTTGAAATAATATACATACATTAAATTTTGAAGATTAATAATTTTTTTGAGTGTCATATATTTCGAAACATGCAATACAAATTTTAGCATTACAATCAGCGACAAAAGCCCAACCCAATCGGTAATATTCAAAGACTTCACACGGATGCCAGTTAAATTTTTCTGGTTTCAGAAGTTTTTTACAGCAAATAAATATGACGGGCAGAAGAAATAACGAACGACACCCCAGCCCGTGATATTGACGGGAGTGAGAATTAAGGGGTTAATTTTAATTTCCAAGCGACAGAATGGCACCAGTATTTTAAAACGAATTTTTGAATTTAGATTGTAAGTGAAGAAAATTTTTACTTATTTTCAAATAAGTTTGTTCGCAAACCCTTTGTCGTCTCAGTTATTTCAACATTTTGGCAACATAAGTACTTTGAACCGGGAAGGGTTAATGCATTGCCTCTTTTTCTAGAGCCGACCGGAAAATAAATTATGAATGAGCCGGATAATAAACATGTTTTTTTTATTATTATTAATGCGTTACAGCCACAAATAAATCAGCAAAAATAAGTTTCCCGCTAGACTAATTTTTTTAACAGAAAGAAGAAATTATTAAATATTTGAAGCATTGTCTCTTTTTATAGTGCCGACCGGGAAATAAATATGGATTGACCGGAAAATAATCATAGTTTTTTTTTGGATTAATGCGTTGCAACCACAAATAAATCAGCAAAAATAGTTTTCCTATTCGACTATTTTTTTTTTTTTTTTAAACAGAAAGAAGAAATTATTAAATCTTTGAAGCACAACTCACTTTTTAAAATTATTTTTCGTAAATGTAATAAAGAGTACCATTACAATCTGATACTCTTTTTAATATAAGAAAAAACTATCTTTGTTAGTACTTGTGTAAGAAAAATATTGTTAGAATAGCAAAAAGTGAAGAAAACATAAAAGAATTATCCAACCGCAGTCGCATTTTTTAATCTTTACGAGTTTCATTTTTTGTTGCCTATACTATATATTATAAAACATATTAGTTATATAATGCACATTTAAAATCTCACTAACAATAGGTATGATCATCTCTAATCAAGGTAATTTTTATAACGTATGTAACCTGAATTCTCCTTATATCTCTCTACTATAGTAAAAACATACACGTAGCGAGTGACAAAGAATGTTAAGAGGCGGGATTAAAGAAAAATTCCAGTTTTGAATAGTTTGCGGGGTTTTGCTTTATTCAAATATCTATCACTATTTCCAATTAGTAATTTTCGCCTTAATGAGTCTGTTATTAAATAAAGTAAATAATACTATATTCGGAAACAGTGTTTTTTATCTGAATAAAAAAAATCACTAAATTAGCAACATTCGAGAAGTATGAAGGAATTCGAATCATGACCAATTAACACCCTGAGGGGCGGTGGGATATATTATATCCCACCTACGATTAATGAAGATTTGTACCAGAAAAATTATATAGAATTTTACTTTTCTAACTTTGGTAGGAAAAAGTCGTAAAATTGCCCTTTCCTATTTTGCGATAAAATTTCAGGAAGATTCCGGCGTGAATTCAACATTACAGACCAAAGCGTTATAAGTAAGCGAACAAACTTAATGCTGGAATCAGGCGTAAATTAATACAGTTGCGCCACCTTGTGGACGGAGTGATATTCACATACGCGGGCTTTCAGTGTGGTGCGTATTTTCTAAATCTCTAGTCACTCATGGAAATGAATTTTGTTTGCCACATTTATTGCACAATAATGGCGTAGCGAGGGGGGCATCCAGATTTACTTGACACCACGAAATTTTCCTCACCTTAGCAGAAGCACTTCAGTTATTAATCAAGATGAAAAAAACTTTACAATTTTAGTGGTGTCAGTAAGAAAACAGTTAGGTATCTACCTGTAGTTCACACTCCATCCACTACGTGGTGCATGACCTTGATTGATGTGACCTCGCTTTTAATCTTGCGGTTACTTCTCCCATTTAAGATAGGACGCTTACTTATATCGCTTTGTTACAGACACACAATTATTTACCTTCTGGAAGAATTAATTCGCGTCATAACCATTTCAGGGACAGAAACATTCAGTTCGTAATATGATAAAATTATTGACTGACACCAGAATTTACAAAATAAATTTCAAAAAATAAAAACCTGCTTCTCGGCACTTGCATTATAAAAGAACAGTTTTGTTAAAATATTCTTGGGACCGTTTGTCAGTTTCGGAATTAAAATTTTGTATTCACCCCTTGAAAGGGTTTAAGATCTCAATTCAGTCACGGGAAGAAAGAAAAACGCAAAATATTGTGGAGTTATTTTCAAATTTCTAGCTTTTATTTTAATAATTTTGAATGATTGTTTTTGCATAGGATAGCTGAGGATGATCTACTACCGAGAGGTTGTAGATGATCCTCAGAAGTTTCATCAGAAGATCATCCTCTAGTTTTTAACTTTTGCGATTTCGGTTTCAGATTTTGTTTAAAAATTACTTTCACTTTCGGAACCGGTTTGAAAAGGTTCTGAATTTCAAACTATCCTAATATAAAAACAACTGTAACCAAAATTGAAAAAGTAAAAACTAGCCTGGTTGTACATCGTCTTCAACTGTCCTATGTAAAAAAACAAACATTCAAAAATATTAAAATCGAACCAATAAATTTGAAAATACCGCCCCTATAGACTCAGCATTAGCGTTTTCGTTTCTTCCCGCGATTAAAGCATTATTTTTTTCTCAAAAGACAGAAAATTTATCGCGTATTAAGCGGAATCGCGTAATAATCGTTCATGTATTAAACGTGGTATTTTTGGTTTAGCCTTATGGACGATGCTCAAGGGATCTGAAAAAAATCCGAGTATTAAGCGACATCGCGTATTAACCGTGAATGTCTTATCAGGGTTCGACTGTATATATATACTATATAACTATATTATAAGAAATATTATATTATCAGAGTAACTTCACCTTATTTCACTTCTTAGCCTTCGGCGAGCACTCCTGCTAAGAATTTCGAGGCGCTACAATCATGTTGCGCTCGCAAGAAATAAACATTTCGTTTTCCTTTTTTTTTTAGATACACGCTATTCAAACAGTTTTGCAGTAAACGATGATACACTTCGATGTTTCATCATATAGACATTGTCCTACATATGATAGTGCAGTGCATCATTTACAGGGGAAACATTGTTTGTATCATGCCTTTTAGGTTGATTTCGTAAGAAATACTACCTGTTACATTCCCCCCTATGCTGGAATTTCTGAAATATTTTTGCTGATCTACACCGATCATGACCCCTAGAACCCAAAACTAACCCCAGTTAAAAACTTTATCTATCAATCAATCAGTCAATCTATCTATCTTTCTATCTGTATCACTTTTTATGGACACGATAACTTCCATAATTCTGCACAAATCTCTTCCAAACTGATACATAAAATCAAGGGGCAGAAAATCTCGTTCAAGTTCGTTAATGGGCAAAATCGGACCAAGGGTGTGGAAAAAGGGAGGGGTTTTGTGAAAACCGAAACAAAAACTAATAACATCTTAATTATAATGGGGAGATAAAAATTTATAACTTCGTCAATTCTCAAGACATCAAATTCAATTAAATTTATTATAAATCTACTTAATATTATCTACAACTTTTATACTGACAAGTTTTTGATAGGACCAACTCTTAGCGCAACAAAAAATTAAAAACGAAAAAAAAGGGAGTTGAAGAAGAAAAAAATTCATAACGTGGTCAATTCACAAGATAAACAATCCGCTTAAATTTATTGTACATCTTCTTAATATTATCTACAACTTTTATATTGACAAGTTTTTGATAGGACCAACTCTTAGAGCAAAAACAAATTAAACAATGATAGGGTCTGAAGAAAAATTTATCATATTAAGGTTGTACTCAAATCCAAACTGCTTATTTTCTGACTCATTTTTAAATTCATTGTTGCTCTCGAACGCATCCAATTGGAGGTTCTCTTATTCAGAAACTATAATAATGTGCCGTATTGGTCTATTTTTTGACAAAGGCAGAATATATTTCAAAATATGCAATCAAAGTGGGCATTTTGAACCGAATTTCCCGAAGCGATAGTACTGGAAACGAAAAAATAGTCTTACTGATAAAATAACTGTATTTAAATCAAGTTCTAATTAATTGTACAAAAAATTAAAACACAGGCCGCTTATAAATCTCTTCAAAAAATCACATCAGCAAGTTTCATGTTTTCACTTTTAAAAAGCAGTCTGAAAATGTGTCAGAAAATTTCGTGTTGTTGAGCATGGAAATATATATATATATTTGTTGTTGTTGTTGTTGAGCATGGAAAAATATACATATTATATATTTTTTAATATCGCCTTAACATGATTCTGATAAAACCAGCTCTTACAGAAAAATCAAATAAAAACTCGTCAAAAGCGGCCAGATAAAATTGTTAAACTGGGTTTATCTGTAATCTTGATTTAGTTTTTGTTGGTGAAATTAGTACGTAACTTCAAATCTACCTCCATCTGCAGGCCGAGCCGGCAGCGATTTTTTCACTCGAATTGCGGTTACTTAAGAGCCGTAGTTATTTTATCTTTTTTGAAATATGCACATAACTTTTTAAGTTCCCATGTTTTTATAAATACAAAATGCATGATTGACAAAATATAATCTTTTCTAAGTGTAACACTGATAGTTTTAAATTAATTTACATTTTTAACATTAATGTATTTTGATCATTACTACCAGAAAAATGAATGAAAATTTATTTGAAATAAATTTCGTAAAGACATTTGCTATGCATGCACTATAATATGACACCACTCAAGTGAAAAGCTGTTTAAATAACGGCTTTTGCAATGAATATAAATTTTATCGAAACCTACATTTCTACAGCGGGTGTTTGGAGTGCAAGGTGCTTAAACTCCTTGGAATTTACAGTAAGTCTTACAGCACTAGTAATTATGATTAGAAAATTTCTAGTTAATAATGAAGTTACAGGATTTGTAGTCGTAACGTTTATTCGCAGAATTTGTAAATTTTAATTAAACAGGTCGAAAAATTATGCAAAAAATTGTATTACTCTACTACTTTGGTAGAGGGCCGCAAGCTATACGTCTGGCTGGAATTGTATAAGTAAAAAAAAACTAATATAAAAGTAGAAGAACACTAGACTTTTTTCTAAAAAAAAACACAACTAATTACTTTAGTGCAAAATTCTTTATTTGCGTTACATTTTATAACTAAATGAATATAAAATCATAGCAATCAAAAATAAATTACGAAGATAATTTGATTTTCATAAGATAGTTTTTGTTGCCTACATGAAACTCTGTAAAAAAAAGTAGAAGGACACATAAATATTTTATATGTAAATTAAAGTATTAGTAAGAAGTTTTCTTTCCATTTGCCTTTATGATTTGAAAGACTCTGTTTGGCATTGAATCACTGAGTGCTTACATTTTACTTTGACAGTGGTGGAAAATTGGCGCAGAGGAGGAGCCTATTGACACCACAAACATTTTATAGTATTCTTCAGCTTAATTCATTAGTCATTAGATAAGCCGAAAAATACTTCAAAAATTTAGTGGTGTCAATAGGCTCCTCCTCTGCGCCAATTTTCCACCACTGACTTTGATAAAAATTGTCCCAAACTTCATTAAGTTCATTCCGAAGCTCAGCAACAGATTCATACTGTTTTCTTTCATTGTATACGCGACGAACTAATGTCGTCCATATGTTTTCAAATATGCTCAGGTCAGGGCTTTTAGCTGGCCATGGCAAAACACGGACCTTATTTCTGTGGAACCAATTTTTAACACCAATAGCTGTGTGAATCACTGTTCCATCTTGTTGAAATATCCAATCTGCACCACCTAATTCTGTACATTAAAGAAGAATATCAGGACCGTAGAAATTGAACTTTTTTCTCATCTGAGTAAATGACAAAAGTCCATTCTGTGGTGCAAGACGTGTGACCTTGCCCAAAGTGTGATGCCCAAGGTAAGCGGTTAGCTATGTGAATTTTGGCCACTTGGATGATGTTGTCTCTTCTTGAAAATCTATATAACAAAGTCTTTGGACTTTATTATATAGTTATACTCAGTTTGACGTGACACATGTGTTAGGCCTTCTTGTATTCGGATCTTTGAAATTATAAAACCTTTCTTTTTCTACTCTCAGATAATGTTTCTTTCATCACGAGTCGTCAGTGTTTTAATTCTTCCTGTCTTTATTTTTAGTACCATGATCCTCTGGATTTCTAAGATAGTTTGATGTTGCAGGTTTACTAACATTAAGCAATTTAGCAACCTCCCTGATGCTTTTTACCCTCTTTTCTAAATGTTATGGCTTGGACTTTTTGAACATTTTTTAAAGGTATTCCTTTTCGCATTCTAAAAGAAAAATCAATCTAAAAATTAAGAAATATATATATTTTTTTGATAAAAACAATAAAATAGTAATACTTATTTACCTTACCTATAGCAGAAGCGCTCAATAAATTCAATTTTCCAAAACTGTCCTTCTACTTTTTTTACAGTGCGACAGTTAAATAAGTTCATTTTTCTATAAATTAATTTCTGCAGCAATTTATTTTTTATGTCATAACAAAAGGACGTGTATAAAATGATACCCTTATAAAAATCAGACTATAAATGTAAATCACAATTAAGTAAATTAAAAAAATTGAGTGTCCTTCTACTTTTTTTATGCAGTGTATATTTCATATCTGGTTTTAAAAGAGAGCATTTAAATTGATCATTAAATTTCGCAATAAACCAAAGTTTTTTTTTTTTTTTTTTTTTTTTTTTTTTTTTTTTAAACCTTACAAGTAAAGGTACTGTAATCTGTGGCGGGGAATTTCGACTTTTGTAGCACATTCGATGCGTCTCATCGAGCTTAGTAATTTTATATCTTGCATATCGGCTATTGAGTTTTTATAATGGCAGGGGGCCGGGTCAAAGTTCAAAATTTCGTTTATTGAAAAACAGATGCCTTCAAAGAAATAAGTTCGATTTAAGTATGGAACTATTAATACAGAGGAACTGACTTAAAATAGTGACGCTTCAACTGTAACCGCTTTCGCAAAGGCTGATTACCTTCGGCGGAAACCTCCACCATTAAACTTATATAGAAAATTTTCTGCGTATTTAAAGGCTTTATTAATGCAAAAATTTCAGTAATAAATGATGGCTGAAACAGATTTGCGTTTTTCTGGCGGAAATTTACTTTTGCGGTAATCACGCCCAATGTTTTTGCCTTATTGTGACAACCGGTGAAACAAACTGACTGTTTTACCAGACAAACTGACACCAGTAAAAATAAATAGAAGATATTACCAGATCAGATACCCCTAAGTTTTTGCCATAGTGTGACAACCGGTGAAACAAACTGACTGTTTTACCAGACAAACTGACGCTGGTAAAAATAAATAGAAGATATTACCAGATTTGTGTGAAAACATTTCTAAGAATAAGAAGCTTAAATAAGTCAAAAATTTCTTTTTAATTTTACTGGTGGGAAGTTTGCCGCGATGCTATTCAGAAACTGTATATCCAATTTTTAAAAAGCAGCCGCCATCTTGTGAAAACCTCCTCAGTTACTTCACTCGCAACTCCTAGACACTACAGTATATGTCTCCTCCTCTTTATTCATAACTCAATTGATTTAAGTTTACTAATTGTTTTTACAGTGCCATAACTACTATAAGATTATATTATTGCTATTATTATAACAATCTGTATTTGTAATTGCAGATAAAATATTCGTATGCTACTTGACAGGCAGGATTTCGCAAGTTATGATGTCCTCGTCTAGTATAGTTTTGTTCATCCTGTCAATACTTTTTCCCGAGTTACGAGAAAACATCTTTGTAACTACAAATTGTCGGTTCTTTTGTGAGTTTTGCAGTCATTTCGTAACTTACAGACCTTCTGCGCACGGTTGCATGCGAAGGAATTTTCTGCTACGGTTTTATTTTCGGCAGCTGGCATTTATGCAAATTTTTAAACTTTGACCCGGCCCCCTGTCTTTATTAAAATTCAACAATATATATATATATATATTTATAAAATCCATGTCTCTGTGTGTCCCTCACGATTCCGGTTGGACCACCTCATTGAAATGAGTAATTGTTGAAAAATACTAATGCAGGGTTACCACAGTAGCGCCAAATGTTGGCCAACTTGGCAATAGCTGGCTGATTTGGTGAAATTCCCATTTATAACTATTAATCTTTCATAAAGGAGGTCACCAAAATTTAATTTAAACTCCGCTCTTTTAAGATATTTTTTTCAAAATCTATGGGTGAGAATTTAAAGTACATCTTTACATCTTCCTCCCGATGCCACTAATAAAATAACCGCCAATAGACGACGCTGTACTGTATGAGCTCCTAACTGCGCGATTTTAATGTGCTTAGTGCCTTGGCGAAAAAAGAAATTTGGCAACATTTTCCCGGAACCTATCCACTGTTTCATTTTATATACACATGCATTTTATTTTCGATATTTATACGATTTATTTATACGATTAAAAAAAGCCGTTTCTCTAATTTTATACAGAAACAGATGTAATTTGTACATAAAAACATGAATAATATACATATAAAATAAACATATAAAAAAAAACACTCATCAAGTTTGTTTTCATAGCTGTTTATATGATTTGACAACAATTCTCAATATTTTTCCGTTATACGGACACCATGCTAAAATGTATGCGGTACTTTCCCATTATACGGACAGCATTGTCACCAAGCGCAATAGTTGGCGCAAAATGAAAATAAGGTGAATTGAAACATTTGAAAAATAAAAGAAGAAACATTCTCGATAGTAAAGTGGGCATTTTAAAAATATAACATTTGAAAATTACAAACTTTTACGAACTATTTTATTAAATCACAAATATATACTTAAAATAAATGAACAAATAACTGTTATACTATAAAGTAATAAAATAAAAAATCATATTAACCCTCTGTCTACCAGAAGGGTCCAATGGACCCGACATGTACATTCAAAATATTTATTCAAACCAGAAATTTCTTCAAAACAAACTAAATGTATAAATCAGACAATAATAAGTTAAATAAACAAATTAAATAGTTTTAAGTAAAAATTCTGGTGTAGAATGTTTTTATAAAACTTGAGTAAAATTTCCGGTAGTTCTAGGGTTAAACTGCTGCCATAAAATTATAAATACCTTTCAGCATTGCAGTAAACATTTCATTTTTTGAATGAAGGCGTAGCCACATACAATCTATGAGATACGACTCTAAATGATGACGAACAGCTTCCCGATGTCTTTTGTTGCGCCATTTTGCGATGCCCCATAATCTTTCGGAACAGATGTCATATTCGCCCCATATTGGCGTGATTTTTTTCGGTTGCCAATTTGGCGAAAACATCAACAGCATAAACAACATAATCCGGGTTACCACATCAAGCTCTTTAGCGCAAGTTAAGTACCCGTTGCCTATATGATATTGGCGACAGAAAAAAATCGCGCCAATATGGGGCGAATATGACATCTGTACCAATCTTTCAACATTTGGAGTATGACATCCAGTATTAGGGTCGACAAAATTGTATTTGTGATTTACTGTGAAATGATCATAACCAGCACTTAGCAGTTCATCTGTTTTATATCCTTTCCAACAATCTGTATAAATAATACATGACTTTCATCTACTTCTATAATTTTATTAGGTCCACCGATTTTTCTATTTGGTCGAGAACATAAAGCATTTGCACAAACTTCTCTCGAATAACTATTCCATTCCACTGTTGTGTTGTGGTTCATATCAAGTTGCAGCTCACAAAACTCAATCGATGTCAACTCTTTGCACGATAAATATATAAACCTCAAAGCATTGAGAAAAGTCACCCGCGATCCTTTAAACCAAGTTTTTTGTCGTATTTCTACACTTTCTTCGCATGATCGTAAGCTACAACTCAATTTCGGATTTCCAGAACTCATCCATAATTTCACTTCATGATTTTTTGAACACAATCTTTTATTATGCAGAATTCCAAATTCCTGAAACAGTTTTATCACAACTTTCTCATCATCTGGTAATTGCCAAATGATAAAATCCATCTCAGCATCAGCAGTAAAAGTAAACTACAACTTTATAAAAAAAAAGCGGTACATTTCGGTTAGCCGGGCGCCAGTGTTATACATACATATATATGTATATGTACATGCATGTATATATACATATATATTTACATATATATATGTGTGTGTATATATACAATATGTGTATATGTATATATATGTATATTTACATATATGTATGTAGATAAATATGTATATATAACACTGGCGCCCGGCTAACCGAAAAGTACCAAAAAAGCATTTTTAATTCGATTAATAGCAGATTAAAAAGCTTTCCAAGGTTAAGGTTAAACAATAATCATTCACGTGATTCACGTTTCATAAATAACAAATCGCAATGTTTCGCATGGTTTACAATAAAAATCTACGATCAAGGTTGAAATAATTGCCGCATTAGCATACATTTTAGCATGCTGCCTCTATAAAGGAAAAGTACCATGTATGCTAATGCGCCAATTATTTCAAAATGCTAAAAGATATTTGTAATTTTATGCCAGCAGTTTAATATGAGTTTTATTTTATTGCTTTATTTTATAACAGTTATTTTTTCAATTATTTTAAGTATATATTTGTGATTTAATGAAATAGTTCGTAAAAGTCTGGAATTTTCAAATGTTATATTTTTTAAATGCTCACTTTAGTACGACAATATTTTTTCTTTTATTTTTCAAATGCCTTAATTCACGTGACTTTCATTTTGCGCCAACTATTACGCTTGGCGACAATGGTATCCGCATAACGGAAAAGTACCCAAATCTCCCTTTCTGATGCCCAAATTACACCAAACATTTTTTTAAAAATGCCAAAGCCCCTACAGTGGAAAAGTATCAAACTGTCTATTATTTTGCGCTATCTGTGTTATAGTTTATACTATATGCAAGGTGAGTGGGGCGAAAAGTTTAAACATTAAATATTAAAGTTTCGGCACAGATGTCATATACACAACGGGTACTTAACTGTCATCAAAGTGTCGTTATTTTTCTTGATATGGTAACACGGATGTTGTTGTTTATGCTGTTGATGTTTTCGCCAAATTGGCGTCGGAAAAAATCGCTCCAATATGGGGTATATATGACAACTGTGCCAAAGTTTCTAGAGTAAAGCAGTATAAGACTAAAAATTAAGAATAAAATAAATGCAAAATAAGACTAAAGAAGAAAGAAAAATCATGCGTTAAGCATAGAATATGAAACACTTTCCAACACATCCTGAATGCTTTAACAAAACTTCGTTATTTAGGGAAATAAGGTAAATAAGATAACTAAGTAAACATTTTAGGAAACGCATAATTTTTTTAAAAAATTGATTTCAGCAGTTACCGTCCATAGCAATAGTACCGTTATTACATGCCAGTATTTAGCTAAAAATTAATTTAAGCTACTCTTAAAGCTACTGAAATCATATTTCCAGATATTATCATCCATAGACGGTTACGTATCCAATTCTTTGCCTGACCCTGTGTATCATTTTATTTATATTCTACAAACATTTCTTAGTAATCTAAATGCAGTTCAGCGTAAAACTGCATAACTCCTTTAAAAACCACCTTTAAGCAATTTATTCTCATACTCAGCCCTGCATATGAACTGTAGCATTTATACACACGGTATAGTATGCATAAATGTAGTGAAACATAAAAGCGCATATCATAATTAAAAATGCATTTCTAGCAATCATTACTTATGTACGTACAATACTTCGGTTGGTTGGTTGGTTGTATTTATGTCGTCCAATTATCTGCACGTGGGATATAGGCCCTAAGGGGGGGGGGGGGTTTCCTTCCGTGGAGGTCTTTCTAAGGGAACCTAACCCGTATTAACGCTTGGAGAACCAAGGTTCGAAGAAAACCACGAAAACTCCGAACGATTAGGCCGACGGGCGCGATTGGGATCGAACCCAGCACCTCCCGTCTACCAGCTTCGAGTACAATACTTCGGAGAAAAGTTTCTTGGCGAGAAAGAAGTTTGCCAACGTATTTTCTGACAACCTATTTACTGCTTCATACTCACAAGCAATTTTTTGCACATGTATACAATTTATATAATGTAAAAAAACTATTTATCCATTTTTATAAAGAAACAGAAGTATTTTTTGCACAGATGTCATATACGCATCGGGGTTGGCGTGATATTTCTCTGACGCCAATTCGGCAGAAATCTCGCTTTCGAATACCAGTTACTTATATATTTTTAAATTATTTGCTATCATTTTGAAAAGGAAATAACTATAAATAAATAAAAGTTTGAATAATAACTATAGAACAAAACAGTTTATATAATTTAAAAACAGAAAATAAAAGTAAATAAACAATGGCACAGATGTCATATTCGCCCCCATATTGGCGCGATTTTTTTCTGACGCCAATGTCATATACGCAATGTATACTTAACCGGCGCCAAAGTGTCGTTATTTTGCTTGATATGGTAACCCGGATGTTGTTGCTTATGCTGTTGATGTTTTCGCCAAATCGGCGTCGGAAAAAAATCGCGCCAATATGGGGCGAATATGACATCTGTGCCTAAATAATTTATTAATAAATAAAAAACAATAGCCGGCAAAATAACACCATTTTAGCGACTTAGGTATCCCGGTTCATATCTGAAATCTGTGCCGTAATTTGTATATATAAAAAATATTATATGTATTTAGAAACGATTTTTTTTATATATATAAGTGCATATATAAACAAAAATAAAAGTTCATTAGATTTGTTTTCATAGCTGTATATTTTGGCAACATATCTCACTTTCTGATGCCCGAATTACGCCAAGCTTTTTTTTTTTTTTTAAATGCGCTATAATGGAAAAGTACCTAAATAAATAATTAACAGAAATAACCAATTATACAAACTAAAACATTTTATTTCGAGATTAAAGCATTGTTTTTAATTTCGATTAAAATTACATATATCTTTGGATAACTTTAATTGAAATTGGGTTCACGGCTTAATATCTCATTCCATAAACCTAAACAAACACAAGTGATTCATTCATCGTGAACCGTAAAAAATATTAAATCATTGAGGTAATCATTCACAAAGTAAGTTCTCCAACAATCAATGGACAATATTCTAATGACGTCATAGTATGTAAAATGGTGGCGGTATCATTTGTTTATGGTTTGAAATCACAAAGATTTAATTTTGCTATGTCTCTTAGTTACATTATTTTATTGTCGTATTTATGAGATCAGAACAAAAGCATATTTTTTCATTATTTAGTTACTAAAGATGAAAAAAAATTATAAATGTGCATGATTTGAAAAATTTAAATAATTTTCTTTCTTAATACTAAAAAATAACATCGGGAAGTAACAGCGAGTTTATGTTAAATAATTTTAGCTGTTTAATTCTGTTGTAATATTCAAAATAACTGTATTTATTAGATTTCAGTAAACAACATCAGGGCCCGATGAAACTTTGAAGTTAGAGGAATTACAATGTCATTTCAGGACCTTTCTTTTGGAGAAGCTTTTCTAAATTCCACATATACATGGAAACTCTTCAGTGTTAGAAATATTATTCCCAGGACTGGCATAACATTAGAACGGCCTGCAATTTTACACAAGTTTTTGAAAACTACTTTATATCAAAAATTTTACTAAAAACTGGTTACTTTTTTGTTATAGAGGCCCACACTATTAGAATTATGACAAGTTGCAGCCAATTTCGCCAAAGTCGTAACCAAGATCGTGAAGCACACACATATAATACCATATAATACCATTTTATGAAATCGTATACGATAATTTAATAGTTTTTACCTTACTTCAAGTGTGTAATTTATTTATTTTTAAGGCTTAATAATCTAAATTGTCCAATATATGAATTTAAAAAAATGTAAACAAAGACTGAATAGACATGACCGCAAAAATCTGCAGAAAACTTGGAATTGTGCAGATTAGTGGTCTTCTACTGTACACAGTTTTTCATAAATGTGTTTCGTTCTTAAAATGTGTTATTTTCATCTATCACTGCGGAACAAATGAGAAAACTCACATTCTTGCACATGAGTTGTATATATCTTTATATCTAAATTTCCGTCATTTTTGACGGGCTACCTTTCTAGTATATATATAATATTATGCGCGTAATGTGTTACGGAGTAAAACAAAAGGGCTATTTTAATTTCAACAATAGATCATATCTGTAAAAGTCTAGTCAGTTTCTAATTGCAGTATATTAACCCCTTAACGGTCGCATTAAATTATGATTTAAAAATTCAAATTGCTTATTGGGACCACTTTTTTGAAAAAGAAATATTCACCTTATTTAATGACAGGAAAAATGATACGATAATAACGCCAAATGCACTATTTTATAAAACTGGTGGGAATCATACAATCTGAATAAAAGATATAGTCCGTGAATATCACGGGAGCAAGAATTGAGGGGTTAAAAAGCAAAATCTGTTTGATAAATAGTCAAAATTTTATGTTAATATATAAAAAGGCTTTGAAGATACACTAATTTAAACTTTGAATGTTTTTGTTGATTTTCAGCGAGTTTAACCCTTTGAAGGGCAAAGTTCCCCCATTACTAAAGTGATGAAATGAATGAGTCACACCAGAACTTACGAACAAATTTATTTGGAAATAAGAAAAAGCTATAATTCACATACATGATAAACGGAAATATTTATACCCAAAATTCTGGTGATATTGTGGCATTTGGGATTAAAAATTAAGTGGTTTGATAAACGTACGCCCTCCCTTGAAAGGGTTACAAGGTACAAAACCCTTTAAGAGGGAACAGGTCCTTTAAACTTTCAAAAAAAATCAGTTTTAGGTTTTTTTTCTTTATTCTGGATGTTTTAAAATTTCTCAACAATATGCAAAAAAACGCATTAAAAAGTCTGCATTATTTCTTGAGTTATAATCATTTATAGATGGTGAGTATAATGGAAGTAGATATTGGAATTTTTAAGAAAAAAGCGTTTTCTCAGATTGGTAAATTTGGAGTTTGCGCACACTGTTACTTTTAAACTATGTAAGCTACAGCATTAAAAAAACCAAATATGCGTTAAACTTACACTATGTGTAAAATTACTTAAAAGATGACACAGTATTTAAAAATATTAAATTATTTTAATACCTTAGAACTTTCAACTATAAAAAACATAGTCTTCTTCAGAGGAATATAAGAAATACAACAGTTATTGACGCCTAATTTTCAAAATCCAGGTAGATGGTGAAGAAAGGAGTGAAAGTGGAAGTTCATTTATAGATCCGGAAACATTGAGAAAATAAAACATGGATATAGGGAAGCGGGAAATTTTCACGTTTTATCATTCTTTAAGTAAACTGAGCCAAATTCTGGGTATGTTGCAGAAAACCGTCCGCAGCCTTTTATTCTTCTACTCTACTCCGACTCTTTTGCGGAAGCAAGATTCGTAGGTCCCCAGCCACGTCCCGAGTATAAGCCCCCCACGTCCCGAGTATAAGCAGCTGGAGCTGCTATGCTGCATTATTCATGATTTCCATAATAGCTATATTTAACAAACTGAAGCACGGATTTTCAGAAAACTTCAGATTCAGTTAGTCCTTGATATAATTCGGTGCTGATAACCTTTTGGTGTAAATCGCCAAATAGGTGGCGCTATTATGCTGCATTATTCATGATTACCGCAATAGCTCTATCTCAGGAACTAATGCACGAATTTTCATCAACCTTCGGGTTCAGTTAGCCCCTGATATAAATTAATGCTGTTTAATTTTTGGTGTAAATCGCTTGACAG
Source organism: Maratus speciosus (assembly GCA_963932465.1). Classification (NCBI taxonomy): domain Eukaryota; kingdom Metazoa; phylum Arthropoda; class Arachnida; order Araneae; family Salticidae; genus Maratus; species Maratus speciosus. The sequence continues at coordinate 283,018,939 of OZ010789.1, read as the reverse complement.
GTGGTGCTATTATGCTGCAATTTTCACGATTTCCGCAATAGCTGTATCTGAAGAACTAATGCATGAATTTTCATCAAACATTAGATTCAGTTAGTCCCTGATATAAACTGATCCTGATAAATTTTTGGTGTAAATTGTCCAAGTGGTGCCACTGCTGTGCAGAACTTTTCACGATTTCTGAAATAGCTCTATTCAAAAACTAATTGCACGAATCATCATCAAACTTCAAATTCAAATAGAAATTCACAAAAGTTGCCCCTAATTAGATTTTGGTATAAATCACCTAACCGGTGGCGCTGCTGTGCTGCATTTATCAGGAAGTATTAACATGTATGAGATAGAAGAAAGTTTTGGGATTGACACATCCGACTAGTTTAATATTATCTTAATCTGCTTATGAACTTAATTCGGTACTGACAATAAAAGCAGTGTATATTTAAACTTCATTTGGCATTTCTTAAACTAAATTCAGCATAGTAATAACCTTTCTTTCTACAGTGTAGCTAAAACAAAACATTCCTTCAAAGTTTACATTTGGCATTGTGCTAAGCACGCTTCGAAAGAAGGACACAAATTTGCAACGACGCCTTGGTCCGTGCAGCGTTTTTCCAGATAGGTTTTTAATTAACTTTTAAAGTCACTCGGGGCAATTAAAAGATCCATTCAATGCAAAATAGCCGCGAATCCCTTGGTATTTATCTAATTCGCTGTAATTAAGGGGTCTTAAGACTCTTAAAATTGAAAAAAAAATAAGAGACCAGTTTCAACGTTTAATATCTTAAAATGTATGAGATTTTAAAACACAATTCTTATTGAGATGAAAGATATAAGTGCGTACTTTCATTTTATGTATTTAAAAAATTGCAAGATGCAGAATTAGCATTTACAGGGGGCTCCAAACAGTCAGACCTTTGACAAGCAGAAAATTGGTATAACAGCTTACGCGCACGATTAGAAAATAAATATATCAACTAGAAAATAATTTAGTGCCTATTTATACTTCAGATTATGATAATTAACCTGAACCTAAATAAATTTGTATTTAAAGCATTTTTATTTTTTTAATACAAAGTTGTATTTAGCTAATACAAAATTTTGAAAATTTCAACAACGTAATCAGTTAAAAAAATATTTTTTTGACCAATAAAAAGGAAATTTTAGGTTCAGTTTATAAAGACTAACATGAGACGTACGTTTTGAAAATTTCATCAAAAAAATATTCAAAAGTTTTTGAGATATCGTGCGCGTTATGCCCAAAAAAGTCATTTGAAGAAAAATGACTTGAAGTTTCGAAAATGCCGCTTCAGCTATTGAGCGATTATAATTCTAAAAGCCATAACTTCTGTTCTAATGAGAATTTGAAGGAAACAATTAGATTAAAATGTTCAGAAAAGATAGAAAATTAACATCTAAAAAAAATTTAAATTAAAATTTTTTTGAAGCTTTAAGAGTCCTGAGACCCCTTGAATTAGTCTGTTTTTAACAATTTGACATTTATTGCTTTTATACTGTTACTGGCCCTTGCATTACACATATATATCATTAAAAGTTGTTAACTAGGCTTTAAAAGTTGATGGTACATAGAGTACGCCGCCCCTGTCATTATGTATGTCCAATCCGACCATATCTTTAAGGGTTATTATCTAGACTAATTACTGACGATTTTTTCAAAAATCATGATCAACAATGTTTTTATACGTCTGCTACGTTAGGTACCTCCAGCTCAATACCTTTGCTGAATGCCCGTAAATCGAAATTTGTGTGTAACGGAAAAATGCGATTTTATCAAAAACTATGTGACCTAGGGCCATCGCTATAATTTTCCTGCAAGGTTTAAATTGATATCTACTATCTCTAATTTTTTCATAATTTTAGTTTCAGTAGATTCGGAATTAGAATGGAGGGGGGGGGGGGCATATTTTTCAGCTACATTTTCGACGATATTTTTGAAAATGTAATACCTAAAATTAAAAGAAATGAATTTTTGAATTCAGCGTTACGGAAGCCTTCACAAGATACCCCACACGATATACAAAGAAAATATTTTTTTTCAAGTCACCTAATTTGTCCCTCAACATTTTTACTAAATATATTTATAAATGTTTAATAATCTGAAAATGTGTGGGTTATTAGTCTTTATTACTTCCCCGAATTTGAACTTTCTACATTCTATAGTTTACGAGTAAAATGGCTGTGACAGATAGACACAGGAGCGATCTTATAATGGTTCCGTTTTTACTTTTTAAGTACGGAACCCTAAAAATACAACCTGTGGCCAGAAAGTTCGGTGAATGAATTTTTATTTCAAATACAGTATTGTGCAGCATCAAATACAATTTACTGTCCTTCAATATAATCTCCATGGATGGTAATGCACTGTTGGGAACGAGTATATAAGTATTGGTAACTCCTGTAAAACAGTTCTTTCGGAATGGCTTTCAGCTCGGCCGTCACGTTGCGTTGAATGTCGGTGATGTCCGTAAATCTCTTTCCCTTCAGGGCTGACTTCAATCTGGGGAAGAGGAAGAAGTCTGCAAGTGCCAAATCAGGTGAATAAGAGGGGTGATCAAGTGTCACAACTCCATTCGCGGCCAGAAACTGCCATACAACCAAGGCGGTGTGTGGCCGGGCATTATCGTGGAGAAGAGTCCAGAAGCCTTGCGTAGCGCTCTCAGGGAGGAATTCTTTGTGAATGAGACCATTAGAGTCAAAGAATGCGAAAAGTATTGTCTTTATGCACGATTTTTCTGACCGTACCTTGTTTTTTTAAAGCAACGACGGACTCCAGCGTGACGGCCGAGCTGAAAGCCATTCCGAAAGAACTCTTTTACAGGAGTTTCCAGGACTTATATACTCGTTCCCAACAGTGCATTACCATCCATGGAGGTTATTTTGAAGGGCAGTAAATTGTATTTGATGCTGTACAATACTGTACTTGAAATAAAAATACATTCACCGTACTTTCTGGCCACAGGTTGTATATAAAATAAGGTATTTAAACTCATACTTATTAAAATATTTACTAATTTTCAGTATTTTAGTTAGGACAATAGTTTTTACTTGTATTGCACATGTGCAACATAAGAAAAGGTTAGTGTATTATATGAAAAATGTATCTCTGATCTTTTTCATTATTTTTTTGTGTAATAAAGATTTCTGAGAATGATATATAATTTTTTCATAACAACAACAAAACAAAAAAAAAGCATGCATTTAAGGGTTAATACGTTTTCGTAAAAGGTTACCAAAAAGCGAAAAAATGACCTTTTCGGTTCAAATGGTAGCCATATTGACAAAAATCAACTTTTTAAAAGTAAATGTTTGTATAAGCTCCAGAAACGTTAATGCCATTTCGAAATTTGGCAACCAAATTTGTTTAGATGCTTGTGACCGGAAAATACGATTGTAAGTCCACGGAAAGCCTCCGTTGCATTAGGCATATTATTAATTAATTCAGCGCGCAAAAATTATAGTAAAATGCCAATAAATATAATGCAAAACTTGATTTTAAAACTTTTAAACTTGAAAAAACTTTTTAACTTGATTTTAAAAAAATTTAAATTTGAAATTTTTTTATTTTTCTTTGCTGACACATGAGAATTTTCCTTCTCAGGTGTGAAGCTGATATTTCAAAAAATCGCCGTTTCTGTGTTGCGATAAATAAATACTCGGTAAACTTAAAAATACACTGTTAAAAATATCGTGAAAAATTACCTCTGTTTTTAAAGGCTATCTATTTTCTGACCAATGAGAACGCTACATAAATACCTATGGAGCGTTCTCATTGGTCATAAAATAGATAGCTTTTAAAAACAGAGGTAATTTTTCACGATATTTTTAACAGTGTGCTTAAATTAAGAGTTTGAGATTTTAGCAATTTAATTACAAAACTAATTTATGTGCAAAAGAGTCGGACACGCCTCCATTAATTTAACATTTTCTAACTACACATATGATTTCTGGTTAGAATCTTATAAAAAAATAAACTGCCTATATACGCTGTAGTTGTTACAGATTAGAAAAGTTCTGCGTTTATATTCGCTAATAAAGCAAAAAAATTAACATGAACAACAATATAACTAACTCAGTATAATTTAACATCAAATTAAAAATACTGGGTGGTTCAAATGAAAGTATCCCTGCTTGGAATGCCCTAGCGAGAGAAGCAGTGGATGTAACGTCTTCATATTTGGAGGTTATACATATCAGACCATGGGAAACTGATTGGTGCAAAACAAATTTAGTGTAAACAAAGGCCGTTTGGGGGAAAATCAGGCGCTGCGATCGGTTTAAGGTAAGGAAAATCTAACATGACCAAGGGTGTAAACATCTAGGTGCCAATGGGCTGATTCCCACCAATAAATTTTATTAGTATTACTCGTTTAAATTTTATTAGTATATGATCCGATTAATTGTATTAGTATTCTTAGTAGGCGAAGAATACTAAAAATTTAGTAGCAGGAACTGGACCATTTTCGCCTAGATTTTAACACCCTTGAATAGGACGCAACCAATAAAGAACAGAATACGAGGTGTCGGTAATTAACTTTATTATATCATTTTTCTACACAAAAACTGACGATCCTAAAAAACTGTTAGCGACAGTACAAACGAAAGACACGCGCATGGTAAGACAAAGCACACGAAGTTTTCACAGGTCGGATTCAACATGTCCATCTTGCTTCAGCGCCAAAGCGTTCAACCGTATCACTGCATGATCCACAGCGGCGTGTAACTGATCGCGACCGATGTTGCGTACTTGCAAGAACATCTGGTTCTTCAAGTCCGCCAGATTTCCTATGTTTCCTTAATAAACTTTCTCTTTGAAGTAAACTCAAAGCCAAAAATCGCACAGTGTCAAGTCAGGTGAATATGGAGGCCATCTTGTAGAAAATGCACGCTGATAATGCGACCTCCTGTAAAATGGCATCGCAACAATTTTTGAACTTCACGTCCAATGTGAGGAGGCGCACCATCTTGTTGGAATGTTGTTGTAGCGAGGCACCCATGCTGCTAGAATTCTGGATTGATCACACTTTGCAACATGTCCCAATAACGTGCTGCATTTACGTAACAGGTTTTTGGTTCCTGAGGAGTGATTTCATTAAAGAAAAATGGCCCAAATTAAAAGGTAGCAGTGAAGCCGATCCACACAATAACATGCGGAAAATTCAGGGGCATTTGTTGGATATGGTGAGGATTCTCGGTAGACCAGATACGGCTGTTTTGTGTGTTCATTATGCCTCACGTGTAAAAGTGAGCCTCATCGGTCCATATGATGTTCCACAGCCAATTCTTATCAACCTCCATCCTTGCCAAGAACGTTAAAGCGAACGTTTCACGAAGATTGTTATCGCCAGGTTTTAATTCTTGGAAGCGACGAATCTTATACGGAGAGTCCTTAACCCTTTCGGGACGGGAGCCTTTTACGAAATTTTTAATCGTTTGTCACCGTTTTTTAAAAACAGAAATTTGTGTCTTCTTGAATCGAGAAAATGCGCTGATTAAATAAGGCAAATTTTACAGTAAAATTTTACTGGTGAGGAAAAACAAGGATCCTGAGCACTTCATGCGGCACGTATACGTGCCGCTCGTCCCCAAGGGGTTAAGAGCTATACACATGCACATCTATGCGATAGTGTAAGGCAAATCCAGTTGCCTTGATACGGCTCGAACACTGGATGCTCCTGCTGTGTTTGTACTGGCCTGCACAACAACAGCGGTTGCGATATCATCGATCACCTGCGGTATCTCTTATTTTCGTGCTCGGACTTCTTGAAATGCCAAGCTACCAGTTTCCTCAAAGCGTTTGACCATTGATCGCAGAGCACATGGTGTCACTGGATCCGTACGCAAAGATTTCTGCCGTCGTTTACAAACGAAGCGCTTTGGCAGTGTCAATGTCATTTTGGTAAAAAAGCTTTAAGAGCGATGCACGTTGAGGAAACAAGAGAACCATCGTGGCGGTCTCAGAATGTTTCGAACCTATTCGCATTTCTTTTTATCTGTTACAACAGTCCTTTAGCCCGCCTCTTATGCAAATTTTGTTTTCAGATACTGCGCGCGCAAACAAATAAGCAAAGAATACAAGGTACGGGTAATTAACATTTTTTTTTAATTCCCACCACTAAATTTTTAGTATTCTTCGCCTAATAAAAATGCTAATAAAATTAATCGCAGCATATACTAATTAAACGAATAATACTAATAAAATTTATTGGTGAGAATCGGCCCTTTGGCACCTAGATGTTTACACCCTTGATAATGTTACATTTTCCTTACCTTAAACCGATCGCAGCACCTCATTTTCCCCTAGCGACCTTTGTTTGAACTAAAATATTTTTTTGTATCAATCAGTTTCCCATGGTCTGATATGTATATCCTCCAAATATGAAGACGTTACATCCACTGCTTCTCTCGCTAGGGCGTCCCAAACGGGGATACTTTAATTTGAACCACCCTGTATACGTTGCCACTGCATGCTCTTCTTCTTTCGACTGGTTGAAGCGGTAATCGATTGGAAATACAAGGAACTTTTCGAATTCAACACGGCTTGGTTTTGTTCTTTAAAATTTTCAAAGCAATGTAATAAATATTTCCCGAAGATAAGCATATATGATGGCCAAAACGTCGATTGTTATAATTTTATTTTAATGTTTCTTTAGTTGTTCACTTTACAACATTTAGCAATAGGTTAAAAAATCGAAAAAATGACATTTTTTTGTTCAAATGGTTGCCATAATGACAAATATCAACTTTTTAAAACTAAATGTTTGTATAAGCTCCAGAAACTTTAATACCTTTTCATAATTTGACCACCAAATTTTTTTAGATGCTTGTGACCGGAAAAAAACAATGCGCCAGACTGAAAGCCCACGGAAAGCCTCCGTCACATAAGGCACATTATTAATTATTCTGCGCACAAAAATGTAAGTTGAATGTCAATAAATATAATGCAAAAACTTCGAATGTGATATCTGTTTTCTTTGTATCAGAAAGTCGGAAAACGTCACACATGGCAAATGAGATGCTTTCCTTAACTAGTTTTATAACTATCCAAATCTTGATGCAATAGTTGTTGCACTCTTATGCAAAAATGCATAATTACAAAATTTATTACGATTACATACAATAAATTCAGTAATACCGAAATAATAGGCCATCCAATAGAACCATCTTAACCTTCCGTCTACCAGACGGGTCCATTGGACCCGACATGTACATTCAAAATATTTATTCAAACCAGAAATTTCTTCAAAACAAACTAAATGTATAAATCAGACAATAATAAGTTAAATAAACAAATTAAATAGTTTTAAGTAAAAATTCTGGTGTAGAATGTTTTTATAAAACTTGAGTAAAATTTCCGGTAGTTCTAGGGTTAAATAGGACGTCTTCACCATGGCAACCGAGAAGCATTAACTGTCATGGGAAATCATTGAATTATATACGATAAGATTTAATAGAGTGAATAAAATATTTCTTCTTATTTTTTTTTTTTTTTTTTAAGTTTTGATTCGATTTTCATAAAATTTTAATTAACTCGACAAAATTCTGTAACGATTATATACGTGAGTGGTTCAATAATTATTGTCCCTAATGTATATAAAATATTTGTACTGCGATGGTTGATGTGGAATATCGAAGCCTAATCCTTTAAATGCCTATATGCTCAATTTCAGAACCGTAGCTGCGATATTAACATAGTTTTGGAGGGAGGGGTGAAGTTTTAAAGACCTATTTTAGGGGGAGTTTTTAATAAGGGAGGTGAGAGTGAAATGCTGGTTCGGAGCTTATGAGGCTACATTTGGACAGTGGATAAGATGTCTCTACATGACTATGATCCCGAGTCCAAACGGCAGTAGTTACGTCTCATCCACTGTCACAAATCTAGCCCCATAAGCTAAGAATCAGTCTTTCACCCCCACTCCCTCCTTTTCACTCCTCCCTCCAAAACTATGTCAATATAGCAGCTGCGGCTCTGATATTGAGCATATAGGCATCTAAGACATTAGGCTTCGATATTCCACAACAACCATCGCAGTACAAATATTTTATATACACTAGGGACAATAATTATTGAACCACCCTCGTATATCAAATTTCAAACCATTCGGTTGAGTAATTTTTGCGATGTTATATGCGGACCGACAGAGACAGACAGACAGACGGAGGGACGGACGAGATGGCGGCTGTAGGTGCTGCCTATTTATATAATTACGAACGAACCTAAAAAATACCTTCGAACTTCTTATGATATATATTACAGCTTTTATTTAAAAATGATTTTACAAATGCTTATGTAAGGCCATTATGCATGCCTTATAGTGCATGAAATGTTACATTGATACGTTTAAAGTTTTTTATTCCTTAAATACATGATTTTTTATTTTGTTTGGAAAAAATATTATTTTCTGAAAGGTTTATAACACAGGAAAAATAGTGAAAAAAATCAGAGATACATTTTTCGTATAATACGTCAACCTTTTCTCATGTTGCACGTCTGCAACACAAGTGAAAACTAAAGATTGCAAATTAGTAAATATTTTAATAAGTATAAATCTAAATACCTTATTTTACATAATTTTTTATTTTGTAAAATTTAATCCTTAAATGCATGAATTATTATTTTAGAATTACGTTTTTTGCTCTTATGTTAACCCTTTCCGGCACAGTGTGCCCAGGTCGGGATACCTAATTTTAATTCCAAACTTACGAACGGCACCAAGAATATTTTAGTAAAATTTTGCTTTTACAATGAATAGCTGAACAGGTACTGAACAGGTAATCAGCATTGAGGGGTTTCCTAGCTGTTATCAGCTTAACACCCAGACTAGGAAATTAGAATGTCTTATGTTTTAATGAGCCATTGGGATAAAGTTAAACTGTAGCAATGCTACTATAAGAATATAGAAGTTTACAAGAGAAAAAAAAAAAAAGAAAATTAAGGAATAAAAATAAATTTAAGTAAAAACTTAAGAAGAAAGTAAGTTAACAATAAATCTTAAGAAAATTTACATGAGTCTTAAAGTAATTAAAGTCTAACTGCAGTTGTAGAACTACTATATGGATATTTGAAAGTTAAAGTTAGTACTGTTCAGTGAAACACTCACCAAGCAAGGGCAAGAAAAGCTAGGGTGGCAAGACCACAACATCCAACCAAAAAAAAAAGGGACAATTCAGGGCCATACATTTTATTTTTTAAGTTTTTCTGGTCTCTATGTATATAGAGAATTTTTTTTTTTTTTTTTTTTTTTTTTTTTTTTTTTTTTTTTTTTTAAGAAAAGTAAATAAAAAGAAAAAAAAAAGAGAAGGCAAAATTAGCGAGGAGAACTCAGATGTTACTGAGTGTCCATAATTATTGAAAACCTGGGCCGTTTCCGATGGTGGGGCTCAAAAGCGTCATAATCCGGTAGCTCCGCTACAATTTCATTAGGGAGGTCAAAAATTTTTTCATAAAATTTTTTGGCTAAGTCGTTTATGCGTTTACGTAATGTAGTAGTTTTAAGGTCTCTACGGACCGTGGAGTTGCGAAGGTAACGAGATGCGTTACGGACAGTACGCAGGTTGGAATTGTGCAAGCGACTAAGGTTGTCCATAGTGGTCTTACAAGTGAAGCCCCAGACCGGACTGGCATAGGTGATGATGGGAAGGATGCATGAATTATAGAGGATTAATTTATTGTGAACAGACAAGGTTTTACTGTTAAGGAGAGGTTTTACAGAGTTAAAGGCTCCGGCGACTTTACCTCTGATGGAGAAAGTGTGCTTTTTCCAGGTTAGGCGGCGGTCCAGAATGACCCCAAGATACTTAGCTTGGTCTGACCAAGGGATAACAGTGTTGTTAATAATGATTCTGTTAGGGAAAATTATTTTGCGAGAGAAATATACTGCAGTAGTTTTAGTTTCATTTATGACAACGCGCCAAAGCATGCACCAGTCCATGAAGTCATCAACATGAGTCTGTAGGTACCTGTAAAGAGTATACGGGTGGTGTGCCGAAGCGTAAATACAGGTGTCGTCCGCATAAAGAGCGAGATGAGTGTGCAAGGAGCGTGGGATGTCGTTAAAGAAAATGTTAAATAAAAATGGGCCCAACACGCTCCCCTGAAGGATGCCCGCTAGGATAAGGAGAATAATAGATAGAATGTTGTTTATGCGGACTTGAAAAGAGCGGTCGCAAAGGTACGAATATATTAAATGTATAAGTCTGGGATGAAAACCGAGCTGAATTAATTTGTAAATGAGGCCCATATGCCAGACCTTGTCAAATGCCTTTGCGACATCAAGAAAGATGGCAGCTGCGGGAATTTTTGCATTGAGTTTCTCGCTGAGAAACTCAACAACCCTAAGAAGCTGGTGTTGTGTTGAGTGTTTTGGGCGAAAGCCGAACTGCTCGGGCATGAGAATGTTGTGCTGCTGAATGAACTCCTGCAACTGGGCACGAATGACACGTTCCACCACTTTACTGATAGAAGGTAGCAAGGAGATAGGTCTGTAATTAGTGGGGTCAGACAGGTTAGTTCCAGGTTTTGGAATAGGAGAGATTATAGAAAGTTTCCAGGGTTTAGGGAAGTAGTTATGTTTTAAGATAGCATTAGTGAGGTCAGTGATATAGATAATGCAATTAGGAGGAAGGTTTTTAAGAGCAGAGTTAGTAATTTTATCGTATCCTGGGGTTTTACGCTTTTTGAGTTTTTTGATAATATTGTGGATAACAATAGGTTGAATTTTAGGGGGAGGATCTTGAGGGGGGTTAGCCAAAAAATTCCGAACTGTCTCGTTAACATGATCAAGGTGAGCTTGGTTTGCAAGGGTAGGATTAGGAGAAAATTGGGTGGCATAAGAATTAGCAAGCATGTTAGCTTTTTCTTGGTCAGTATAAGCGGTAACATTATTAGATGTGAGGGGGGGGATGGAAGTGTAGTGTTTATTCAGTTTGCGTTTAAGAATCCAAAGAGAGTTGTCCTCGTATGATAAAGTTTTGAGAAAGTTGTTCCAACTTTTCTGTTTTTCTTTATAAAGACTGTTTTTGATTTTATTGTTTAACCTATTGAGAAGAGGTTTAATGGAGGGGTCTCTTGAACTTTGAAATTGTCGCCGGAGCCGATTACGCTGTTTGATAAGGTTGTAAATATAACGGGGTGGGACAAAGGCAAAGTTATTTTTGAAGGTGTTAAATGTAGAAAAATTTTGAGCATTAGTGATATGGGAGTTTAGATGTTCAACAGCCGCATCAATGTCATCGGTATTATTAATATCAGGGAAGGTGATGTCCTGAGAGTTAAGGTAGTTAGTAAATTTATTCCAGTCAATAGCCACGGAAGGGGGGGGAGAAAGAGGATTAATAATATCTATTTTAAAGCAGACAGGCAGGTGATCAGAGGAGAGGTCGTTAATAACTGTAGAGTAGATAGGGTAAGGAAGATTTTTGGAAAGAGCAAGATCAATGATAGAGTCCCGGGCGCCAGGCAATTTGGAAATGTGCGTTGGTCTGGGTGGTGCATGAAGATTTAATTTTAAGTTTTGGACTAAGTTGTGAAGAGAGGTACCCCGCCGAGAATTGCCATGGCAATTCCAGCGTCTGCTTTTGGCATTGTAATCGCCTACGAAAAAGCAGTGGTGATGTTGTGAAAAAAGCTGTGTAAGGCTATTAACAGGTAAGTTACCAGTGGGTGGAGCATAAATAGAAGCTAAATTAATATTGATATGAGGAAGATTAAGATTGATACTGGTATACTCAAGATCATTATAGGTGTGGTTGTGCGATTGGTAGTGTGGAAGATGGTTCTTGATGTAAATAGCGGTACCTCCTCTGTGCGTACCATCCGCACGAGGTGTATGGAATAGCCTGTACCCAGGGATGTTAATGTTGAAGGTGGGGTTGAAAGTCTCTTGAAGGAAAATAACATCAACTTGAGGATGTTCGTGCATAAAGAGTTTAAGTTCATTAAATTTATTCTGCAGGGAGTTACAGTTCCAGGAAAGAAAAATAAGAGAGGAAAAAGTAGGAGAGGAATTACTCATCATTAAATGTGTTAAATTCCGTGGCTAAAGTATCTATAGCACTCATAAGGATGAGTATTTTTTCTATTGGATCTTGTATATTTTTAGTTTGGTTAGCAATATTTTTGAAACATTGGATGAATTTGTTAAATTTTAGGAGTTCTTTCATCTCCTTGAAGGTCTTAAATATTTCTTTTAAGTCATTAGCATAATTAGAACTACTGGGTTGTTCTGGTGTTGCATTTTGAGTGTCATTTGGCTTATTAGGTGTAGTGTTTTCGGGGTTAGGGTCTTGGGGGGGAGAAGGGAGCGGAGCCGGGGCTTCAGTAGGTTTTTCTTCTGGTTTTTTGGCCTCTGGCTTACGGACATAGTTATATGTTGATAAGAGTTCCGCCATTGCGTTTGGAATGATTTTAGGGTTTTCTTTTCGGACGGTTTTGGGGTCCTGCTGTTTTTTATGAAACTGGGGGGTTTTGGGGCAACCACGGTAAGTAGCCACGTGCTCGCCATAACAATTTGAACATTTGGGGATGATCTTTCCAATTTTATTGCACTGGGGAGTTAAATGCTCTTCCGAGCATTTGGCGCATTTTGGCGGCAGGCGGCAAATCTCGCTGGAATGTCCAAATTTCTGGCAACGATAGCATTGCTTTACGATGTTGGTGCCTTTAAATCGCTCAATATCTACTTTAATGTAGCAAATTTCGTGAATTTGGTAAATTTCTTCGAATTTTTCACGTGGGAGGACATTGACGACGTAGAGGGGCATAGGACGACCGGTCTTCCTACTTTTCATCATTGAGGCTCTATTGGCCACGAAATTATGTTCTTTAAGAGCTTCAATTATGACCTGGGGGTCGGTATATGGGGGGATTCCCCTAATGACGACTTTCCTGGGGCGCTGTTCCGCGGGGCTCAGGGTTGTATATGGAATTGTTTTAGAATCAAGATAGTCCTGTGTTTTTCGGAAATCTGCATCAGTTTTACAGTGGATTTTGAGTAATTCACCGTCTAATTTAATCAAGGGATTGCTGTCGTTGAGTTTTTTAATCTCACTTGCAAGCTCCGTCCACTTGCCTTGAAACTCAATATAGAAGGGGTGGATTTTTGGTTTTTTAGGGACTTCTTCAGTAGTGGAGCTACCGGCTGACACACCTTGAGAGGGCTCAGAAGAGTCCATGTTATTTTCGTCTAGGTATTTTTCAGATATACTAGCATACTTATTCTTTAAGGGGATATTAGATTTTAGATCATTTCTCCTACGTTTTAGTGAATTAGCGGGGGTGAATCCGTCATCTGAGTTCACCGCAATTGCCTTGAGTTTTGTTAATATGTCAATTAGATCATAGTCATGATCATAGATAAAAGTTTTAAACTCTCTTAGTTGACTTAATTTTAGGGGGTCAAATGGCTCATTGAACAAAAACATAAGATTATTGAGAAGATTACTCACGCTAGTCTTATGCTGAGGATTCGTCATGTAGTCTTCTTCACTTAAAAGTCTCATTATGTAGTTGTCACAATCTTGCAGGAATTGCTGTACAATCATTCTTTGGACTTCATCCGCTACTCCGGGAAATTCCATCCACGCAGCAGCTAAATCAGATTTCTCCTCTCCATTCAGGATGCGGAGTACATTGTCAGAAAATTTAAGCGGGTCCTCAGTATCCATTATTATCGTCGGTGAGCTCTCTATATTATACTACTATGATGCATCAAGTCCAGTAAACAGTCACTTATTCGTACGAACTAGTTTCTATTACGTGTCACTATCAGCACCACATCTCATGCGAAGATACTTGCAAAAGATCACGCAAGTTCTAAAAACATCGAACTGCGAATACGATCTCTTGAGAATAAAACGACCAGCAAGCAGTAAACACGTCTGTTCCCTCCAAGAGGCACCAGAAGACTGACAAGGTGATTTTCCAATGAATAGCTAAAATAACAAGTTTTTAATTTCTAAAAAAGTCGTTTTAAAATTCTGGTGTCAGTGAATCATTTCATCATTTTACAACAAAAATTGCTCGTGCCGGAAAAGGTTAAAGAGACACCAGAAATTTTAAGATAGATTTTTAAATTTATATTTTTGTAATTTCTGGAAGATTAATATTTCTACATAAATGCACTGACTGATTGCTAAGAATTAATTAAAAGGTGATGTAGCTATGCATCACTATGCACTTAAGGGTTAATCCAGAAAACAAGCTCAATAAACATAAACGTCTAAGCACGATGAATTATTGATGTTGTTTCATATAGCATATGTTGAACTGCTTCTTAAATTTGGAATTACATGCTTCATTTTTCTTCTTTCATATATTGTCTGACAAAATAATCCACAAGTTTCCGAAATCCTTAATATCATGTCACATTCCTTTTCAGTTCTGTAATATCCTAAGCAATTTATAATCTAAATGTTGGGGTATATTATTATATGCTTTAATTTAAAAAGATTCATAAATTACGGTGGATTTTAATATAATATTACAATGCATTTTACGATAATATAATAGAATGTACGGTGTGATTGTAGAACAATTTATACAGATCACTAGAAGTTTGTTTTAGCTTTAATGTAAGAAGCAACAAATAGTTTAGCGTTTGAAATTTAAAGGTTAATTCCTTAACCCTTTTCCCTCATTTGGAAAGGGCTAGGCGTATATAACGTTTTATTGCGATTTATTAAATTTCTAAATATCGCACATTTTCAATTTTTAAACTGCCAAATAGAGAACAAAAAGGATTCTCGATTGCAATTTGTTTGAAAACTATATCGTAATTTTTTGAAAACTGTATTCGTGTATTGCAATGTAGTCAATTTTTAGTGTTTTTAAAATAATTTTCAACCCTGATTTTAGAAAACCTATTTCTGTCACTTGCAGACAGACGATTGCAAAAGATAAAAATGTCTGCACTTAAATTAATATAAATAAAATAGTTCAGCATTTCTTTCCGTCATATATTCCAGAATGAATTTTAAATTTCTTTAATCTAAAAATCCTTATATATATATATAACGATTTGGAAATGGACCAATAAAAATCTGCGTAGATCTTCCCGGTACACTCCTAGATCGTCATCCATATTTCTTGTGACTGGGGTCTTACTTCGTTAATATTAAGAAAACGGTTTCATACAAAAATATGAAAATTGGTGCTGTTATAGAGAAATGTTTGATAAACACGCTGATGCAGACAGTTTTTAAATCCAATAATTATTTTAAGAGATATTTAATGTTTAAGTTGGTTAAAATCGTTTCATTAAAAAAATTTATATGAGCAAAAACTATACATAGGAATATAAACATTTTTACATCATTTTATACATTAGAAGTTCCCGGTGTGCAGAGTGTATTTATTTTTTTAATTTGACTCATTTTTTGAGGATTTATCTCCATTTTCAATTCAAATTTTCAGCATTTCGGAGAGATAATTTTTCATATTTTAGAAATGATATCATTTTAAGTTGTTGCTAATTTTTTTTTACACGTGGCTATTATAATCATGATTTTTTTTTTTTCAAATGAGAGTTAAGTAATTACATGTTAAAATTCAGGAAAATATTGAAAATTACGTCATAAAAACTATAGTTATGAATTTTAAAAGAGAATTTTTTTTAACACTAGAACGGCGGCGAGGGGTCATTTTGACCGTTGCCGAATGAATACATTTCGATTCGAACCAGAATTTTTTTCATAATATAAGATTAATATATACTGCACAAAAATAACTTAAATAAATAAGTTTAATAGTTCTAAATAAAAATTCTGATGTGAAATATTTTTTATAAAACTTGAGCAAAATTTCCCGCCGTTCTAGTGTTAAAAATAATAAATTCATTATTATGCGTTAAAAGTCGCAAATGGAGAAAAATTGCGTCATATTTAAAAAGGCCAAATAATTGACAGTTAGCAAAACAGTTTAAATTAAAAAATATATTTGCGCGAGACATTTATTTCATATTTTGAGGTAATCTTTTCAACTATTATCGGAAATTCTAAGACAGTGCAAATAATATTTCCTTTCCACGAACAAAAGTATTTTTATGTGAATGTTAAAAAGAGAAAGAAAACTTTGGAGAAAATTACGTCAGATATAAAACGATACATATCAAATGTGTTATTTAAAAGAACTTTCTTATAGGGCTGTTAAAAAACCGAGAGACAAAGACACTGTTTACTTAATTCGTTTTATATTAGTTTGTTTTCAAATTTTTAACTAATTTTTTTTTTTCAAATCAAAGATGAAAAGATAATTGTATCCCTTAACAAATGCTGATTTCGCCTTAAAAATCTCCAATCAAAGGAATGTGAATGCAAACCCGTTTACAGGGAGATCGCCACTGTTTTTTTTTTTAAATTACACAGGCCTGCGATGAAAAAAATGCAAGGGTATTGATGGCTGAACTTTATGTATTTTTTGGTGCTAATTAAAAAACAAATAATGACAAAATTCTATCACGTCACATTTTCTTGAAAAATATTGGGTCGTTTGGAAAGTTTGTCGTGTTGGAAAAAACAATTCATACCGGTAAATTCTGCCAGGTAATTATAAGACATTAGATATCGGAATCAATGTCTAATAATAAAATGATAGAATTTTCCGATACGAATTGATTTTCCCAACACGACACAACATTCCGATAGACCCAGTTGTTTTAAACCGTTTAAAGCTAAAACAAAATAATCGATTACTAAAAAATCAATTTGTCTCACCGAGAATCGATTTTTTTAATATAGATTTACAAATGGAACTATTAATAAAGAGGAACTGACATAGCCTTAAAATAGTGAAGCTTCAACTGTAACCGCTATCGCAGGAGCTGTTTACCACCGGAGGAAACTTCCACCAATAGATTTATATAGAAATTTTCAACTTATTTAAACGCCTTATTATTACAAAATTTCAGTGATATATAATGGTGGAAATAGAATTTCATTTTTATTGGTAGGAGTTTACTTTGGCGGTAGTTAGGCCCTTCGTTTCCGCCATATTGTGACAACCAGGGAAACAAACTGACAGTTTTACAAGGCATACTGACACCAGTAAAAACAAATATAAATTTTTAAGACATTTTTGAGAAAAATTTTCATGCATAAGACGTTTAATTAGGACAAAATTTTCTATTCAATTTTACTGGTGGGAGGTTTGCTGTGGCGGTAATCAGAAACTGAAGATCCGATTTAAAAAAAAGCAGACACCATCATGTGACAACCTCCTCAGTTACTTCACTCGCAATTGGTAGAGAGTACACTATATGTCTCCTCCTCTTTATTCATAACTCCATTGATTTACATGGATAAAATCACTGTTGCCAGATAGCACATGCAAAATTGTCCAAAATTGTCCTTTTCATTTTAGCAAAAATATCCATATCGATGTTACAAAAAATTCTGATGTGATGGGGGGGAATGGAGGTCATTTTCGAAATCAGCCCATCAAATAACATAAAAATCAGCGAAAACTGCTCTTGTATTTTTCAAAAACTTCAATTTCGCAGGCCTGTGTTATAATTCAATCTTTTTTAAGTCGATGAAATTAACCTGCTATTAGAATCTGAGGGTGTCGGAACGGAGGTTGGCGAGCGTAGCTCGTGGGGAGTAGAACCCCTAGTAATATAAGAACGTAGTAATGTAAGAAAATATAGGAAAATACGAATTTAAGTCATGTAAACGAAACACGCTTAAAACATTGCAATTATCAGAATAAAAAACGATTTTTAGCGGTTTCTTGGGCTGTTAATTCCTGGCACGAGGTCAATACCAAAGCATCGCTTTTAATAAATATCGGAATTTTATTTGAATACGTATTTTCATATAAAATTATTGTTGGTATCATAATTAAAAATCTGCAAAATATGTATGAAATGGGAAAAACCTTTCATAAATGCATATATGCACCATGATACCGAAGGGATAAATGTCTAAACAATGAAATATTCGGTAAGACTTTCTTTAGTCTAGATTCAGTGCTTGAATTCCAATACAGTCATTCAGGGTAACTTTGAACCATGGGGTGTAACTTTGCACCACCTCCTATTTTTCAATATTTTTTTCTCCAAACGACTAAATAAACTCCGGAACTGTACTCTGTTGGCAAAGTTCTAAACTGGGATTTCTACTCTTTATTCTAGAAAATAAATTAGCAACATTATGCGCAATTTATTGCCTCATCTAACTATTTTTGTGAAGTACTGTTTTCAAGTTAATATTTAATGCTGTTTTGAAGTTGTTGTAATCCAATTAAATTTTCATAGTAAGAAACAATATACTCATCTATCAGACATATTACTACAGTACCGGACCTCAAATCCGGACTGGTCGGGACCGCGGCCGTTCCGGATTTCGGAATTTTCCGGATTTTAGGTCCTCAACCAAAACAATAAATAAACAGATACAGTACATGCCCTTGGCAAAATTTTACATGCCACGAAGCAATCTATACCGCGAATTGCCATGTTAGGCTTAGTGTAAATAAAACCAAAAATACAAATTACAAAAAGTAATTCACAATAAAAATAAGTTAAAAAAAAATACTATTACTGCATATTTTTAGAAATATTAAAGCATTTTTTAGAAAATGAAAATGCGCTGTTGCTCGCGAGTTAGGCCTAGGAATCTATATCGCGGATTGCCATATGAGGTATAAGTAAACAAACATAAACATAAATTAAAAAAAATAATTTAAAATAAGGATAAGATTTTTTTTTTAATCCTGCACATCACATTATCAGAGTTGTATAATATAGACGCACGCGCGCACACCGTGCACGGAAAATTTTCCGCAAAATTCGGAACTTTGCTGAAAATTTCTTAGAGAGAAAAAAAAAAAGTAAATTTTGTTCTTCAATACCGAAAAATTAAAAATGTTCCCCAATTTTATGTACGATTTATTTATTGTTTGACAGGGGTGATTCTGTTTAAAACAAATCGGCCGTCAGTCCAAAAATTCAGGTATAAAAAATATCACTGAAATATATTGCGGATTTCACAACAAATGGTCGCCAAAAATAAACCAATTCCGTCAATCGTTTGCAGAAAAAATACCCACTTTTGTTAAAACATCGTGGAAAAAACGCGAATTTCTTTAAAGAATCGTGGGGAAAAAAATATTCTTTTATCAAGGAATCGCAGAAAAAATGCAAATTACGTCAAAGAAGCGCAGGATAAAAAACGAATTTCGTAAAAGCATAGCGGAAAAAGCGCGAATTTTGTCAAAGGTTAATGAAAAAAAAAACCCGCAAATTTCGTAAAATAATCGCGGAAAAAAACTAATTTCGTTAAAGGATCGCGAAAGAAACACAAATTTCGTAAAAGGGTCGCGGAAAAAGCGCGCGTTTCGTCAAATAATCGCGAAAGAAACACGAATTTCCGCAAAAGGCCACAGAAAAAACGCGAATATCGTCAAAGGATCGCGAAAAAAACAAATTTCATCCAAAAATACGTAAAAAAAAACAAATTTCATCCAAAAATACGTAAAAAAAAACAAATTTCGCAAAAGCATAGCGGAAAAAGCACGAATTTTGTCAAAAGATTGCGAAAAAATGCAAATTTCGTCAAAGAACCGCGGAAAAAAATTAATTTCGTTAAAGGATCGCGAAAAAACGCGAATTTCTTCAAAAATATCACGAAAAAAGCGCGAATTTCGTCAAAAGAACGCGAAAAAATTTTGAATTTCGTCAAAAGATCGCAAAAAATACAAATTTCGTCAAAGGATAAGAGAAAAAAGCGCAAATGTCGTCAAAGAATCGCGAAAAAACCCGCAAATGTAGCGAAAAATCGAAAATTTCGCTAAATGATCGTGGAAAAAATGAGAATTTCGTCAAAATACCGCAATAAAAAATCATCTGTCTCTTTAATGATGATACCTATGAATGGACCTCTCCTTACAAAATGCGATTCAATTGTTTCAGAAGCAATGTCCATTATTGCATTTTGTGAGAAGAGGTCAAAATATTAAGGATTGGGCTGTTTCTAAATGCATTGACAAAATAACTGACAAGAATTCACCCCTTCTTATCATGAATTTTTAGCTTTATAATTTTTTAGCCAACATAATTATTCTGTAATTAATATTAATGCATTTTAAATTAAATTAAATTATTTATTATATTTAATTATAATATTTTCGTAATTATTTTGAAACTACTGTTTAAAATTCATACTGTCAAAGTAGCATAACACGTTATTTTATTAAACATTAAATTAATTTGCAGAAAATTTTTGACCCAATATTTACGTGCGCAGAAAGATTTTGGTTTTATACAAGTCTGCACATTATTAGGAACATAAAAACATTTTTTAGAAAATGAAAATACATCGTTGTTTGCGAGAACCGAATTAGGCTAATTGACGAATTTCTTTCAAATTTTCAGCAAGTTACAATAATAGTGAATCAGCTTGTGTAACAAATTTTTATTAAATTATGATAAGTTATTTGAAAGCTAGGGTACCTCTAAAAAAAAGGCCACTAGATGAAAAGAAAGTAAAGAAAAACGACATATCTATCCGCTGTTTGTTTTGCTTATCACTAGAACGGCGGCGAGGGGTCATTTTGACCCTTTCTGAATGAATACATGTCGATTCGAACTAGAAATTTCTTTGTAATATAAGATTAATATATGCTGCACAAAAATAACTTAAATAAATAAGTTAAATAGTTTTAAGTAAAAATTCTGATGTGAAATATTTTTTTTAAAACTTCAGTAAAAATTCCCGCCGTTCTAGTGTTATTCAACATGTTTATTTAACTGCGTGAAGTGGAAAGTCAACGTTATCAGAATGTGATCATTAGCTTTCGGTGGACAGCTTGTTTTGTTATGGAGAAAGGAACTTTGCATAGATTTTTTTTTTCTCTTTGAGTTAAAGAAAATAATTTTTTGGTACGGTGCTTACAAACAGAATTTTTGCGAAAAATGAAATTTGTTGAACATATTAAAAGTGGAGGGAGGGCGCTGTAAAATATTTTTACATATAAATATTATAAATATATTCTACGAACCTTTTCAAAAATAATTCTTTCTTGTGGTTATTTATTTATTCTTTTTACATTTTCTATATAAATGAAGAAAAGGTTTTTTTTTAAATAAATTTAAAATGTGTGCACACACTAACTACGATAATTCTGTTAGAAAATTTGGATTAAAACTAATGAATGAAAAACATTGCAATAAAATAAAATTGCTGAGTCTAGTTTGGCTCGGCACTGTGTTACGCGCGCACGTAGCGCCATCTATGGACATTTTTATGAAATATTTATTCGAGATCATCGCAGAATTTCAGTTTTCTTTTTTCCATTCCGGATTTTGGGTCGTCCGGATTTTAGGATTCCGGATTTGAGGTCCGGTACTGTATCTAAATGTTGTAAATGTGTTAATATTTTGTGATTATTTATTTATTAATAGTTAATAAAATGTAAAATAAAAAGGCACTAACATTTTACCACGTTTTCAGGGTAATTTTGAGCTGGCTCAAAGTTGTACTGATGCTTATAATTTACTGATTATAGGTGCTACTGTCAAAAATTTCCCATATTTGCTCGTATATTTTATATAAATGCCGAAAGTGTGTATTAGATTTAACATGTGAATATTTTTACAAATATGTGTAAAATACATAAAATTCATTTAAAGGTGTTTTTCGGGGCGGAGCTACTCGAATTTGACATTTCATACATTCGACGTTTTTTATTCTTGTTTATATAATACTAATACAGTAGACTCCCTCAAATCCGCACAGCTTGGGACCAGAGGTTGTGCGGATTTTAGAATTTTGCGGATTTCTGGTCATTGATTTGTTTACATTTTTCAAACTTTAATTTGATTGGTAGTTAAGCAAGGGAAATTATAATGAATGCTTACAGTAAAGTGAAACATTAAAATAAGTAAAATATTAAAATAATTTACTAGTTTAAAAGTAAGTAATTATTAAAATAATTATGCAAAGAAAAATTTAGAAAAATATTAAATTATTACTTATATAATCGATTCAATTCGATTCCAAAAATCCTATGCTGCCATCCATTGGTAGAGCGATCGTAAGATCGATACACCATTATTTGTTCTTAGCACTTTTAATTTTAGTAACTTTTTTCATTGTTATATCATGTTTCATTGTTTTCATTGTAATCTTGAATGCTTTTCTTATACTATTTTGTATGTTTAGAAATAGATTAGTCTATAATTAAAAAAAAAAAAAAAATCCGCGAACAATAATTTAAAAATAGCGTTCCGGTTCGTGGATTTTTCCATTTCGAACCCTGGAATTTTTGATATAGATATGCTAATTTATATCAAAATCAAAAGTAATATAAATTTATTTATTAATAAATCAGCTGTAATAGCCAAAAGAGAATGATTAACAAAAAATTTAGAAGAATAACCTTGCGGTAGTCGCTGATTTCGGCGCCATCTTGAATTTTGTTCCTGCAACTTAACTGTAAATTTCATTGTTTACATCTGAAAAAATACGCGGATTTTAGGCGTTCGTGGATTTTAGGGTCGCGGATTTAAGGGAGTCTACTGTACTAGTACGTATTACTTTAACTATCGATATATTATTGAGTTAAATCATTGAAAATTGTTTTTCACTGCATTTGTATGTTTTATGTTAACAATAAACAGTTTTTTTTTTTTTTCTAAATATTCATGGTTCTCTTCTTCCACTTTTCTTATGCATAATATTTCTTATAATATCATAAATTATACAAATCTTGTGATGGTGGGAAATCTAAATTCGGAGTCTTTACATATCTGAAAGCATTTTTGGGGGGTTCAAAGTTGTCCTAACTATAATACTATTTTATAATGAATTATTTTAGATAATATTCATCATATGGTGCAATGTTTCCCTAAATGGCTGGGTAACTTTGAACCAGTATAAAAATTCCTTTTTTGTTGCATTTATCCTTATTATTCCATAATTTTTGATAGTCAAACGATAATTTAGGAGTATTTCTTCTCTTTTAGGCCCCTAGTTGCAACAATATTCTTAAGGGGTCTCAGGACTCTTAAAATTGGAAAAAAAGAAAAAAAAGACCATTTTCAACATTTAATATCGTAAAATGTATTTGATATTAAGACACAATTTTAATTGGGAATGAAAGATATAAGTATGTTCTTTAAATGCAAATATTTAAGAAATTGCAAAATGCAGAATTAGCATTTACAGGGTGCTCTAAACTGTTAGACATTTGACGAGCAGAAAATCGGCATAACAGCTTATGCGCACGATTACAAAATAAATTTTGCAACTAGAATGAAAATTTTGGTGCCTACTTATACTTCAGATTATAATAATTACACTGAACCCAAATAAATTTGTATTTAAAGCATTTTCATATTTTTAATACAAAGTTGTATTTAGCTAACGCAAAATTTAGAAAATTTCAACAATATAACCCCCTAAAAAATATTTTATTTTTACAATAAAAAGGAAATTTTAGGTTCAGTTTATACAGACTAATATAAAACATTTGTTTTGAAAATTTCATGAAAAAAGAATCAGAAGTTTTTGAGATATCGTGCGCGTTATGCCCAAAAAAGTCATTTGGAGAAAAATGACTTCAAGATTTTGGAAACACCGCTTTTGCTATTGAGCGAGTATCATTCTGAAGGCCATAACTTCTGTTCTAATGGGAATTTCAACATAACAATTATATCAAAATGTTCAGAAAATATAGAAGTTTATCATCTAAAAAAATTAAAATTTCGAAAATTTTAAAGCTTTAAGAGTCCTGAGACCCCTTAAAATGAGAGTGTGTCATATGAAAACAGAGAAAATGCGGATCAAAGTTATCCTAAATGACTGCATTTTAATTTCCGAAGTGTAACCTTCTTATTTAATTGTGATAAATAATTTGAAAAGATTAGTAAAGATTGCTTTTAGTAAATAGTAATATTGGAAATTAAAGGCCATGCTATGATATTAGCAAAGAAACGAAAAAATACGTTACAACGAAGACGTTTCTATATAAAAGTTACGACGTACCAGATTACGTTGTCAGGTATGCCAGTTATTATTCTTTTACAAAATCGGCTACACTCGTTGCATTTTCAATATATACGGGAGCTTTTAGAAGTAGATATCATATTTAGGGCTGCCATAGGCGACTATTTTTTAATTCTACCGCAATAATTAATTTTAATTCAGTCACACCACTATTTCAAAACAAAATTCTTTCACATACGATTCGCCAACATGTGCAAGAGAAATATACTACAAAATTTGCATTTCAAATATAGTGGTACGATTACAGGGCTCCCAAATGATCCGCCAACTAAATACCAATAAATTTTAACAGGGAATTTTATGGTAGGTTTGCGCTAGAATTAACTTTCAAAGGTGGTTCCGGGCGGTTTGTAAGAAAACTCTAAAAAGAATTTTTTTCTAAAATAATATTGGTATTCAGCTGGCGGGCCATTTGGGTGCCCTGCGATTAGAATATAAAAATAGTCGCCTATAGCAGCTCTGCATATTCCTAAACTACACAAAATACTGTTATACAAATGAAAAATAAATTCAGAAAAAGCCACCTGGAACTGATTTTCGCGCTGACAAACTTCAACCAGTATTTCCGAAGAGAAATTTTTGCCCTAATTATTACAGATATTTTGAGTTTAAATAATGCCTCTATTACTTTAGACATATACTGGTGGAAATCTGCGACTGCGATAATCGGTTCCTGATAATCTTAAAATTGTCTAGTTGAAGATATTTTTAGTCTCTGAAACAACCTTGAATTTGCATGTGGTTTATTTTCGGACGGCATGTTACATAAATGTTGTAGTACGTTGCAGCGACTTTTGATTTTGTTTCGAAATTCTGCTTTTAAAATAGCACAAACCCGACAAAAAAATAGTCAAACCGAAACTGACCCAAAGCCCAAAACATTGAAACCTGAATCTGACCCGAAGCCGAAGCCGAAGACAAAGAAAATGAAACACTATTTTAATAAAATTATGAAAAAGTAAGTCTAGGATTATATCTCTATTATCAATTTTATCTTTCTTGTATAAAAATTAACACAAACAGAATCATTAATATTCAAATATACAGATATTTTCATTAAACAAATATTAACTGCTTTCTTTTGGAATGTTGTATCAATTGCAACTTTCAATAACAACACCCTATTTTGAAAAAAAAATATTTGTAAACTACATTTAACCCTTTAGTGAGCAGCTTTGCATACATGCAAAATACAGTGTTTTGAATTTAATAGATTTTTTTTTATTTGTATGTATCTAATTGACACCAGAAAATTAAAATAGCAATATTTGGTTTAAAAAATAACAGACTTTCGTACTTAAATAAAGCGAAATTAACCATTGAAACTTTCTGGTGTAAAGTCAGATTCTCTGAACTACGTAATTTCTAGAACCTATTCTATCATGGGACTTAAAAGGTTAAAGTTTAAGCTTTATAAAATAAATAATTATATAAAATAAGGTATTTGGAGACATACTTATTATAAAATAGTTACTAATTTGCAATATTTTAGCGTAAAACAGCCACACGGCAGTAGTTTTTACTTGTATTGCAGATGCGAAACAGAAGAAAAGATTGACGTATTATATGAAAAACGTATCTCTGATTTTTTTTTTCATTATTTTTCCTGTGTAATAAACCATTCAGAAAGTCATATATAATTTTTTTGAAACAAAATAAAAAATCGCGCATTTAAGGGTTAAATTTATGCTCATCTATCAAATTTCGAGTAACTTGGACTGAAAGTTTTGGAATCGCTTTAATCCAATTTCCATGATTGTGTGATAGGAAATAGGAAATTAATAGTGGAAAAAATAGTAAACTATAACCCATACATATTTTTGAATTCGATTAACGTGTAAATAATTCCGAGAAATCGCTTTTTAGATACAGGGTGTCCATAATTAATCGACCCTATTTTAAAGTGGTCTACAGACGAAACTACTGTTGAGAAAGTTCTAAAATTCTGTGCAGTATATTAGAAGAAATGGGAATGTGTTTGAGCGAAAAAAAAATTAGTTCAAAGTTTCGACGCCTGAGGCGTTTTCCTTTGAATTATAAGTTTTGCAAAGTAACAGTTTTGGAAAGTTTTTGGAAACATTATGAGTAGTGATAGATTTTTACACGGCACTCGTAGTATGCACTTCTATATCGCTTCTTTTTATGCGATATCACTTCTTTTTATGACTGACGTTTTAGGTTTGTGGCTTGCCGGGATCATTTACAACGAGTTGTTTTTGATTAGATATCACTTCTTTTTGTAAGGTATTTCATTTGCATTATACATATTCCATTTTAATTCAGAAAAGAAAAGATAAACGAAAGACGATAGAAGTAAAAAAATAATTTAATAGTGATGCTATAAACTTTTCAAAAGTGTAATATATCTAGTAAGATGTTGGACCTTTTTAAAAATAATTCAAAACCATTTTATCGATCTTTCAAATCTCAGAAGAAATCATTTAGTTTTTAGAAATGATAAAATCTGTCGAACTAACCGGGAATATTTATTTCTGTTGTTCAATAAGCTATATGGTGATTCATTAATTAACTCAGCAAGGATTTTATCCTAATAACTTTTCAAAAACTGCCTTTACATTCTCAAAATTGACATCATTTTACACAAAATATGTAAAGACTTAAAAACAGACTGAATAATAATCATTTGTTTTATCACCGGGTGTGCTTGAAGTAATTTTTAAATAAAATTAGTTTTTTTTATTTCAGGAAATCCAACGTCCCTCCGAAAAGCGCGACAGAAACGCAGATTATCTGATTAAGCTTTTATTTTTTAATTTTTAAATATTTTCATAAGCTCTAACATATGTTGAATTTTCTGAATTTTCAATGCATGTACTTTCTAAATTCCTAATTGTTTTTTACGTGACTAACAAGACATACTAAGTCGTATGCTTTCCATGTATTTTCTCATGTATTTCGGATAATTCATCCGATAAATTGCATTCATTTCAATAAAAGTTCAGAATTCGATATTCCATCGTTATGAAATGACTTTCCCTAATTTCTGTCATATTTGTAAATTTTTAAGTAGCTCTATAATCTGATTAAAAATTAACTGAAAGCTATTGGCATATTGATAGCATTCTTTAATTACCAAGTCCAATATAAGAGTCGATTAGTTTAATAAATCCCCTTATTAATCTTTTTAAATGAAAAGTAAAACGAAAAATTTCAATAAAACTACCGAAAATTTATTCGATATAAAAGGATTTAAAAAAAAAATGAAAAAAAATTGTTTATTAAAAAACAGACTGACTGTATTACCTTTGTAAAATGGTTTAAATTGAATAAATTGCAAAGTTTGGAATTTTGAAAAAAATATTTGAGTATATGTGCGTTTTAATATAAAAGCAATACAGAAGAGAACATTTATCCGCTTATTCCAATATGATACACACTAGACAGTATTCCTAAAGTTCTGTCGAATTGTTTTTATGACTATAAGTATCTATGATTCACTAAAGTGTTTACATTATCTTTCTAAGCACGTTCTGTGGTTCCTCCGTAGTTGGTATTTACCTAGAATCTTTCCATAATCGAGGTCCACTGGCACGTTTCTATAATCTAGTTTCTCCCCAGATATCAGCAGGACATTCCGCGATGATTATTGTGCCCAGTATCTTCGTCAAAAATCATTCCGATTTCGTGCAAAATAAAATTTCATTTAATTGTGATCTAAATTTTGTGTGCAAAAATACCCATAGTATTGGAATTTTAAAAGGGTGTGTGCTAAAATCTAGAAGTATCTTTAATAAAGTGGATAATATAAACATGTTTCATAAAGCAGAAACCTGGATTGGACCTAAATTACTATTAAATAAAATTTATTTAGTAGTTCAATAATAAGCTATTTATCTTTCAATTTTATGTATTTCAACTCTTTATAAACCCTTAACTGCTGTTAGCGATCTCGCAGACCACTACATTTTTCAATTTTTACAATTAAACTTGTAATTTCCAGTTAAGGTATGAATACTGGTGAAATTTTCTTTCATTCTGAGCTCTAGAACTATTGTTAGACATTCTGAATATTTTTAGTTTAATTATAATAGTCCTGTACTACTTTAGTACAGAAACAGTACTTGTGAGTTAACAGAGCTTTTCATTCATCTTTTAATCAAACGGTATCGGAGAACACACGCAGTAGTTATGCGACAATTCCTGTCACAGCAGTTAATGGTTAAGTAATTCCAAAAAATAATTGCAATTAACCCTCAACTGATGTTAGTGCTGTTTTTTTTTAATTTTCACCGTTTAACTTGTAATTTCCAGTTTAACTATCAATACAGTAAAATTTTGCTTCATTTACAGTCCAAGTACAATTGTTTGAAATGTTTGAAAAAGCAAGATTTTATTAGAAATATTACTCTACAAATAGTTTAGTGCAAAAACAGTATTTTATGATTAATTGCGACTTTTATTCATCTTTCAATCGAATAGTTTCGGAAACCTTTCTGAATTGTTACGTGGCAATTTTCTGCATCAGCAGTTAAGGGTTAAATGAACTTTTTCAGATGAATTCTCATGTGTAAAATGCATTATTACGTTTAGTACTATGGACATCTCATTCAGGTTTTAACTGCCTCGAATGCGACAAAAATTACCTAAATGCGACTGCCAATCGTATATTGTGGTGACTACAGATAATTATTAAATTTATACAAAACAAGTTAGTTTTGAAATATAGCTACAGTATTCAGGAATTTGTTGCTTAATAAAATGTATATTTATATAATAAAATGCCAAATACAGTAAAACCTCCCTAAAGAGACCACGTTCTCTTAATGGAGGTCATTTTTAAAACTAGATTTTAACTGTTGAAAAAAGGTAACAACTAATGTTACTAAAATTTATTTTTCACATTAGGTAAAAATATGAAAATTTAAGCATAAGAACATAAGTTAATTAGATAAATTAACTACTGCAGAGTTTAAAAAATGAATACATTTGCTTTGATTTTACCGTTTTACCTTTTATAACTTTTATTACCAAGTCCTTTCAAAGTTCAGTAAATAAATGTTTTTTTTTTTTTTTTTTTTTCAACCATTTGGAAATGGTTGTTGTTTTCGGTCGAGGATGGAGCCAAATGATGCTCGCATTTTACAGGGTGGCTACTAAATACTGTTACACTCCAAAAAATACGAATTAATTTTAATCGTTTGGGAAAACAATTTATTTCTCTATTTTAGGGTTTGGCAAGCTTCTATTAGTGCAGACGAATTTGGTTATAAAGTGAATATTTAAAATTATGTTGAAGAGGGAAGCTAAAAGAATGATGATTAAACAGCTCTTTGATCGCAGGTTTTCCTCAGGTAAAACCTTTAAGCAATTAAAATGCCCTGGTTTTTATGGAACATTTTTATATAAAACTATAAATCGATTATTGGATACTAATAGCTATGTAAATATCGATCTAGGTCTGGTCGTCCATGCTCAGTTCTCACAATAGAGCGCATCAAAAGAATTCGCGAAAAGGTGTGAAGAAATCTTCAACGTTCTGCAAATAAAATGGCTGCAGAAGAAAACGTGAATTGCAGAACTATGCAAGTTATTAAAAATGAAGATCTGGGTTATTGCCCTTTTCGCAAAAGAAAAATTCAAGGATTGACTGCTGCACAAAGTATAAAAAAATTACAAAGAAGAAAAAAATTGATGAAGCGGCACGGTAGGAAAAGTGTTGACAGAATAATATTTTCTGATGGGAAGCTATTTTGCTCTTAACAGTGTTATAATGCTAAAAATGATATCGTATATTTAGCAACCCTCGAGGATATACCTGAAACCTTTCGAATTGTTAAACGCTTTCAGAACAAGAATTCTGTTATGGTTTGGGCCGCAATGTCAAACAATGGAAAATTGCCTTTGAAGTTCATCGATAAAGGAATAAAAATCAATGCGAATATTACAAACAGGACATATTGGCTACACATTTATTACCACATGCTGACAGGTTGTATCCCAAAAAGAATTGGATATTTCTGCAAGATTTTACATCTTCACACCGAGATAAATCAACACAGGGTTGGCTCTCTGTCACCTGTCCGAACTTTATCATGCAAGAAGATTGGCCACCTTCTTCACCGGATCTAAATCCTTTAGGAGGTTGCGTCTGGGGATTTAAGAGACTAAAGTAAATAGCAACAAACACAGAAGTTTGGACTCTCTCAAAGCTTCCATATTGCGTGAATGGTACCGACTACCTCTTAAAATGACTCGTGCCGCAGTCGGACAATGGCATAAGAGATTATGTTTGGCAATCGATAAAGATGGCGGTCAATTTGATTAAAATTATTTCCGGTTAAACTTTCATCTCTGATGTTCATCATGTTAGTGTAGTTACCATTTTCTATTTTATATTTGCAAAATAAAATGACTGAATATTTGTAACAGTATTTAGTAGCCACCCTGTATTATTTTTTTTTTTTTAACGAAATTCAACGATGTTCTTTACTTTAAAAGAATTTTTATTTGAATATGTAATCGAAAGGCATAAAATCGTTAAAAATTGAAAAAAGTTACAAAATGGGTATGCGCAAATTATCAGATATGGAAAAATCCAAACCCAAAGAGCGACGCCGAAATGAAAATCGTCTTGCAAAGTAAAAATCGATGTCTTCAACTGATTATGTAGCCCATGAAAATCGAGATCTTCATCTGATTATCTAGCCCATGAAAATCGAGGTCTTCAACTGATTATGTAGCCCATGAAAATCGATTACAGAATAAAAGACGAACGCGAAAAAGGAAACAATCTAATGTTTAAACGATTGATAGTAAAAGGCCATATCTTGAAGGGATCCAATCCACTAGCCACGGCGTTTTACAATCGGTCGATTCTAACAGGGAAAAATTGAGCTCAACGTAGGTAATTTGTCGCAATCTGTGGATGATTCGGTGGAACTGCTTTCGATTTGTAAACTGTTTTTGTTCTCGAAACCGGACTTGGAGAGTTTATCGATGAAGATTTTGGTCGTCTGACGTTTGATATTTGCGATCTGTTGTTGAAGAGGGTGCGACGGAATTTGGTGGACGAAATTCAGATTTTTCGGTTAAATTTTGTTACGAAGGTGATTTGTCGCGATCTGTGGATGATTCGGTGGAACTGCTTTCGATTTTAACATCTTATCTTTCTCGGCTTCTCTTGTCGAAATGCCCCAAAATTAAAACTAAGTAAATATTAAGTCAAAAAAAAAAAATCCGAATGGTCGTTGTAATCCATTAAATTACATTTTTTTTTTTTTTTTTTTTTTTGACGGGAACAAATAATGACGATTTCATTAATTTATCTATTTCTTTGAGAGTTTCCTCGTTTCCTGGCAGAATAGGGTAGGGGAGTTTATTGACCGTCATTCTTAATTTGTCATCAGAGTTAAATTCATTGCCTAAAAAGGCATAAATGTGTTTAAACACTTAAAAGTTATTGGGATAAAAAAAAAAAATCTAAACTTAGTTTAGAAGTTTGATGAATAATGTGCTCTCCGGAATTATTTTTCTAATAAAACCTTCTTCAAGCGACCAGGAAAAAACGGAATTTGTTTTAATTTCTTCAAAGAAATGGGTCGCACATGGATAGAGTTCTACTGGGATGGTCTCTGAATGGAGGTAAAATTAGTATTGAGCCTATGGGAATAAATTTCGTTCCATGAAGAAATGGTCGTTCAGGGAGGTGGTTGCACAGAGAGGTTTCACTGTATACCCTAAATGCGACAAAACTATGGGGAATCGCGTCTCATTTAGGTACAATGACCTTACATATTACGTACACCACGCTGAACTCACATGGAAATATAAGTAGAGATATTATTACGTACGCCACGCTGAAATATAGGAGTAAATTACTTTAAACTGGTATAAATTAAAAACTAATCAATATTTTTACATGAAACTTTCAAAGGTTTGAACTACTCATAAAAACAGTTGAAATGCCGTAAAGCGCGTAAAAATCCGATAATTACACATTGCTGTAGGCCTGTCAACAGATTTGGTCGGAACAAGAATTTAAAAAGTGCAAAAAACAGCACTTTTAAAATCACATTTACTAAAAACCTATTCGCCGGATTCCACTTTACTTTCGTTTTCTGAGTCACGTAACACGCCCCATTCCATAGGAACAAGAATTTTGTTTATATCATAAATAGTTCTCGAGCTATAGATGTGTCAAAATCCCGTTTTGGTCAGTCCGGAAAATATAAACTAGACAGAGTACTAAAAAATTTTTACAAAATCGTTTGGCATCAATTGGCGGAAATTCTTTTCATTTACGGCTCATTCCACTGTTGTTTCTTTTGCTTGGCGAGAAACTCTGTCGAGTTTCTATGATAATTAGGATAATTTGAGGGTCTTGGTTCGTTTTCTGGAATCAAAAGTAAGTATCCATACGTAAAAACAATCTTTTGTTCTGACCGATATCAAATCAAATAGAAATCATCGTGAGTCAAATTCTTTAGTGATAAAGAACTTGTTTTTCTACATTAAAAATAAATAACAACAAAAATAAAGTTAAGTATTTTTTAGATTTTTTTTTCAAGCACTTTCTTTTATCTACTGGAATCTGGTAGAAGGGAATATGCATTCGAATAATTTTTATTTATACATTGAAAAAATATTTCACAAGTATCAAAAGACGCGCTTACAAAATAAATTTTTATGATAATAAACAATTGGATGAGAATATTTTCTTAATTAGAAATTTTAATTTCAAAAAATACTTTTTTAATTATAGTCATAAGATATTCGGTGCGAAATGCGATCCAGTAATTACAGTCGAACCGGTTAAGGCGCGTTTCAAGGGACTGGACAAAGATCGCGAAGGTCCCTTGGGTACATTTGACGACTGAGAATCCTCATGTATTTGGCCACTGCCGCCTATTTTTACATTCTACTCATACCTTTTATTTTTTAAAAATGTAGTATATTTCTCTTGCATACGTTGTCACATTGATATTTCGTTTGTCCTATTGGAACAAATGGAATTTTTCTATATTTCTTCTTTATATATATTTTTTTTTCTTTGCAACTGCATTGTTATGCTTTATGTATTTTTACATACTATTAATTTTCAAATTAGTTTTTATACAAAATATTCTAAACTTCTCATAGTTATTTTTCTCATTGTGGCTACCAGCCGCGTTTAAACGTAATTTTTGAAGGCTCCCTAATGCCCTTGTAACACAAACTACCTCTAGACTAGATGTTACGTTGCCACGCAACAAGGTAGTTCATCATCCAGCTTACATTGTTCCTTTGTAAAATTATATATATGAAAGATTTTCATTTGAGAAAATATTGCAAGATAGAATTAAAAAAAAAAACCGCCAACGGCAGCCCTGAAAAAAATGTGTACACAAGGAGTTAACCCTTTCAGTGGCAAAGCACTTCCATTGCTAAAATGTTGAAATGATTTAATGACACCGGAATTTACGTGCACATTTATTTGGAAATAAGAAAAAGCTATTTCTCCTATACATGATAAAAGGAAAAAAATTGTAACAAAATTCTGGTGTCATTGTGGCATTTAGGAATTAAAATTGAGTGGTTTCATAAACGTACCACCGCCCTTGAAAGGGTTAAACGTGGTTTGAATAATGTTGCAGGAACTCAGTTTATTTACTCATCTAATTGTCTAAATGACCTTTAGAGCTTTTACTTATGTTTATTGTCGAAATTGTATATTTTACGCATATTTCGATTGAAATTTAATTGTATTCAAGCTTAACTTATTTTTTTGTTTTTATAAGACCGACTGAAATAATGACGGAAAAAAACATGGATATAAATATGACTTTATTGTCAAATAATACTTTATATAAAAAATAAAACAACAAAATTAATTTTCCTGCTAGACCAACTTTTTGAACACAAACCGGAAATATAAAATCTTTACACAACAGCCCAGTTCTAATCATATTTATTATTCGTGATAATGACTAACCTTATAATCAGTTCTTAAACCTTTGTAACTCAACAACTCCGATTTGAAAGATTCCTACGCAGGTATTAAAATGCATCATTTTAAGCATGGAAAAAAAATCAGAACAGAAAAATAAAATTTTATTTGGAAAAATGGGTTTGTTGCATATCTGCAACATCTTGCCAAGTGGCACAAAAACTGAACATATTTAAAATTTTAATTTACATCAAAATTTTTGAAACAATTGTTAGTTTTGTTGTAGCAAAGTCCCACACCACATTTCTCACAAACAGTTTAAGTAAATAATTTAAAATTTATTTTAAATTAAAGTTTAAGTTTGAGTAAAGCCTTTACAATCGGAGTATTTACAACGTATTCTTTTTTATGCCCAATATGGCCAGTGCCCGATTTCGTCTAGGGGCTCTTGTTTTGGTGGAATATGTTGAGTAGGTGTTCTATGTTGAATTTCTTTTTCTACGTGGCCTTTCTCTTTTTTGCTTTGGACTTGATATTAATTTTTCAGAGGAGAGGGGGGGGGGATATCCTTAACTTGCCCTATAAAAACAGACTTATGTTTCCCCTTTTCAATAATTTTGCTCGTTCGAAAGCAATGTAACTTAAATAACCATTAGAAGAAATTTTATATCTTGCTCTTTCGATATTTAAAAAACAATCCATTACAAGTGAAGACATAGCGCGTTGTTGCAGATCTGCAACAAACAAAAGTTTACGCTTATCTTATACATATTATAAATTTCCTAGCTCGAAAATGGTCTTTAAATAAATAATTTAAACTTACCTTTTTAAACAATATACTTGTAGACGTCTGCAGACTTTTTTAACTCCAGTATTTCAAAGCTTAATTCAACAAAAATCAAGCGATAAATCAAACTTTGGCGCGAAAAAAAAAAAAAAAAATCAGTATCGCCATCTGTTGCGGATTTAATGAAATAAGTATGTTAATAGCAGTGTAATAGAATAACAACAATCAGCAAAATCGTCTTTTGAAGTTTACTGTCGAAATAACATTGACTTTTTGGGTATGTTCAGATCTGCAACACGGTGATACAAAAGGTTATTTTTTTTATATATTAAGAAAAATATACTTATTATTTCTTTAAAAACATACTCTTAGCTTTGCAAATGTAAACAAAACATAAAAGAAATGTACAACGACAGTCGAATTTGTTCAGTTTCATGAGCTTCAGTATCTTCTTTGGACCGGTCTTTGTCGAACATCTGGCTGTCGTAAAATTCCGTGTATTGTGATCAACGCGCATCGCGATTGATAAACCATTCATTATAAAACGTAGTAGTGATAGAGCATACGTTAAAAAGCTTCACCAACTACGAATACAATAATTCGTAACCATAATATTTTTTTTTATGTATCTGAGCAAACCGTTAAAAGGCATTTGCAACGTCACATAATGTCAGAATTGTCGGAGGTTCGGTTTCTTCGTCGTCCTTGCCGTTACCAGCTTCATTCTTGGGCCATGAACGAATGTGCTACTAAATTAGCCGCGAGTTTTTTTATTCAAATACCTACCACTACTTCCAATTAGTAATATTCGCCTTAATTATTAATTCGTTAAATAAGGGGAATATTACTTTTCGGGAGTAGTAATAAATATCTAATTACTAAATAAAACCCATTAAATTGTCAGCACTGCAGAAGATAAAAGAAATTTGCATCTTACTCCATGAATTTGTATGTCGTATGTGCCTACCTCCAGGGCACTTTTTTTGAAAAATATGAATTTTTTATCAATCGCCTGTATTTTTAGTTAAAACAGGGAATAAAGCTATGAATTCATATAAATTTTTAATAGAATTTTAATTAACTTTACAAATTTAGGTAGTATTTAGTCAAATTTTAGTAAAGAATTGCGTTTATGCTAAACTTTTTGTAATGAAATCTATTCAATATATTTCACTTTTTTTTCAACAATATATTAGCAAATCCCTTACCTCAGTTATGAAACTTGCAAAGATTTGCAATACCTCTTAAATTTACTAACATACCAAATTTTGTATACAAAACACGATTTTGTTTTTTAAAAAAGCGTATTTTTCAATAAAAATAGTTCTTAAATTAATGTATACAAACTTACAAGCTATATTTAGCTTCCTAACATACCTAGATAAGCAGAACTTTGTGACAAAATTTTATTTCATTATCTTAAAAACCTTTTAAGAAATGATGTTGCTCATAAAAGTACACAATGAAAAATGCAAATTAAGATTTTGATATAGCACAAAAAATTATTTATAAAGCTTACAACTTTAAAATCCACAATGATTGTAGTTGTTTATATATTTGTGTCTATCTTATATATTATACATTTGCATATTAAATGCATTATTCATCTTTCTGTGACTCTTTAAACGGTCACTTCCGGTTTCAGAAGATTCATTTCCGGTTTATATTTTGGGCTATAACTTAGCTTCTAATTATCGCTGAACCAAAGTAAGGCATTTTTGGAATCCTAGATGTTTGAACTTTAATTTTAAATTTTTTAAAGAATCGAAAATTTTCGCAAAAACAGCGATTTGAGGGTAGGCACATACCTTAACACTAAACCGCCGGAAATTTTACTCAAGTATTATAAAACTATTCTTTTACCAGAATTTTTATTTAAAACTATTTAATTTATATTTTAACTTATTTCTCCGTGGTTCATATGTAACTTATTCTAGAAAAAAAAAAATTTTCGAATAGAAATGTATTTTCATTTTTTACCGGTCAAAATGACCGTTATAGCGGTTTTAGTGTTAAGGGAATTATTTTGCTTGATTATTTTACAATTTATTTTTACAATGACTATTTTTATTTATTCTATTTGCACCACTTTTTAAAAGATAATCTCTGTCATACACTTAAAAAGGGATGTTTTTAATGGTTTCTACTACGGAAATAATTTTAATTATATGTATAATGTCGTACGATTGAATACAAAAATAGTCGCCAGTCCAAGCCATAATCAAAAGGTTAAAATTAAAGTATTTTTCTAATTACGAATATATTGATTTGAGTCAGTTGAACCGTATTCCTCTAAAGAAAATGCATTACTAATTAAAATAAATACATGTGCTCAATTATCACACCAAACGTAATTTTTAAGATCTTAATGCAGCAAAGACTAACAATTTTTTTTTAAATAATCTATTCACTTCTTATTAAAATTTATATTCAGAAAGTTCATTGAATAAATTAAAAAAATAATTTTAAAGGATTATTTTAAAATTTCAATCTGCTTTCGAAATCTGTATCTTACTTATTTTTGTACAATCGCGACATTTTGGGCACATATGAAGATGTCTGAAATTTCTTTATTGCAGAAAAATCTCAATAACGATTTCAACATAGCAGTGTATAATGAAATACAGCTACACTTGAACTCCAAAATTAGGAAGTATACTATTCAATGTGTAGTATTCGTTTACCTACATATCATCAGAATTAATAACTAACCAAGATTCTTTCCAACTTTAGAAAATATATTATACGTTGACTATAACTATTGATCAATAAAGCCGAAGCTGCATATTTCAGAAGAATTTCGAATATAATAAGTGGAATAAAGCAAATATATGAGCTTCGACGGCTGCGAACAATGTTTGCGTAGGCCTGGTTTTCTCGTTAAACATGAATTATGTATTGGAAGTTATACATTTTAATGCCAGCGGAAAAATTACGGAAGGCATTATAAATGGGATATTTTCAGAGATTTCGAAATGATCGTGTTCAAGTATTTCATTCAAAAATATTTATTTTTTAAATGTACATTCGTGGAAAAAAACGTAAACACCCCCTACTAACTCCTCAACAAATTACCGTAGAAGAAAGTTACTGGTACCGAACGATTGGAAATAAAGTCTACTTTTAAACGATGCATTTAAAATTTGCTTAGGGGGGCATCTACATATTAAGTGAACCATAACTTTGTTTTTTTCAATAGTAGTACACAATTCTGACAGCATAAATGAACTCAACACTGTTCAATTAGACTAAAAACAAATTTTTATACAATCCGTACGACAAGTTTCCGAGAAATTAATTATTTTAAAACGAGCGTATTTTAGGGGCTATATCCAAACTGAAGTTCGGTACTCGATTGTTCACCAAGAGAGCCGCCTTCTTGATCAAGGCACCATTCGAGCGGTCGTTGAAGACTGATAGATTACAGGATAGCATAAGAAATCTCAAAATATCTAGTCACTTCTGTCATAGACGGCCCCTTAAACCATCATTTTGCCGTTTTTTAAGCATAATTTGAAAACTATTTGGAAGAAAAAATGTGAAATATTGGGATTTTCATAAAGCAGGACTTAATAAATCAAAATTCATCAAAAAATTGTAGGTTGCAATTCATAATTTTTTCGAATATTAATTTCATAATTCATAATTCATATCATAAAATTATAAAAATTGCAAATTCAGCGTATTTATGTTTGGGCACATTAGCATTATTGCCACACAAAAAAATCAGCACATTAGGAGCATAATTTCAGGAGATATAAATAAAAATATGAAAATGTAATTTAACATTAGAAACACTAAATTTTTAATGTTTATAATTCAAAAATTTATCATTCAGATGACTTGAAATTTGTTGCCTAGGCATAGCTGCCAACATCTTACACGCTTTTTCAGACCACAAAAATTTTATAGTAAATTTTACCTTTTTAAATCGCCGTAATCTGCCGAGTAAGTAAGGCAAACATTTCTATTAAATTTTTGTGGTCTGAAAAAACGGAAGAGTTGGCAGCTATGCCTAGGTATAGTTTGAACCGAAGATTTGAAATATCTCGTTAAAATTGGGTATTGTCATTGGAAAAAAAATGAGGTTTGGTTCGTTTTAAAATGTAGATGGCTCCCTAAGCAAATTTCATATACATCATTTAAAAGTAGACTTTATTGCCAATCGTTCGGTACCAGTAACTTCCATCTACGATAATTTGTTGAAGAGTTAGTAGGGGGTGTTTACATTTTTTTTCACGTCTGTACCTACGGGTAAATCGTAAAAACAAAACAATTACGAGAAATTACACTCTAAAAATACCTTTTTAGTTTTTATTATTAATAATATTAATTAATAAGATTTGTACAATGTAACAGATCACTATCCTATGTATTCGATCAGTACATAAATGATAATTAAGAGAATTAAAATAATAAATCTTTGTAAAAAATCACCATAAAATAAAAACAATACATAGGACGCGTTTCGAGTTAAAAATATTAACAGCTCGTCATCGGCTACAGTAAACACGTGTCCGTAAGGGGACAAGGTCAAAAATGAACTGAAAAGTACAGCTTGTAAAGAATGCAACAAATGGCTCCTTTCAGCTTGCGCAATCTGTCGCATTCTTTGCAAGCTCTACTGTTCAGTTCATTTTTGACCTTGCCCCCTTACGGACATGTATTTACTGTAGCTGATGACGAGCTGTTAATATTTCTAGTTCGAAACGCGTCCTATGTATTGTTTTTATTTTATGGTGATTTTTTACAAAGATTTATTATTTTAATTGTTTCATATCGCCAGTTTTCGGTGCTGTTTCGCTATATAAATGATAAAATACGTATTTTAATAGTTTCTAGTTTGTATTTGATAAATCAATCATTTAAATTCCAGTATATAAAAATTTGTTGTTGGATAGATAATTGATTCATTTAAAAAAGTCCCTATCTTCTAAAAAATTAAATCAAGAATTTATACATTAGTACTATTAATGTTTAATTCTGAAAGTTTTTTTAAAGGTCAAAAGTACATATGCTTTGATATATTCCTTGAAAATGCCCTTTTTATGTATTATCTATCATTGCATTTTTGGACATTTTTAAGAACAATTTATTTAGAAATATTCATTAGTGTTGGAATTTATTTATTTATTTATTCGTATTAATTTATTTATAAGCTATTTATTTTTATTTATTTATTTAAAACTTATTTATTTTTATTTATTTATTTATAATTTATTTTATTTTATTTATTTATTCAAATAAAATGCATTACCTATTAAAATAAATATATGTGCTCAATAATCACACAAAACCAAAGTTTTATAATTTTAATTCAGCCAATACTAACAATTTCTTTTTAAATAATCCATTTGTTTCTTATTAAAATTTTTATTCAGAAATTTTTTTGAATAAATTAAAAAATAATTTTAAAGTATTATTTTAAAATTTCAATATAATATCGAAATTTGTATCTTACTTATTTTCGTACAATCGTAACATTTTGGGCACACAAAAACATATATGAATATTCTTTATTGCAGAAAAACTGATTAACCATTTCAACATAGAAGTGCATAATGAAATGCAGGTATGCTTCAACTCCAAAGTTAGGAAGTGTACCATTCAATGTGTAATATTCTTATACGTATATATCATCACTCATCAGAATTAATAACTAACCAATATTCTTTCCAACTTTAGAAAATTACTTCATACGTTGACTATAACTACTAATCAATAAAGCCGAAGCTGCATATTTTAGAAGAATTTCGAACATAATAAGTGGAATAAAGTAAATATGTGATCTTGGACGGCTGCAAACAATGTTTGCGTAGGCCCGGTTTTCCAGTTAAACATGAATTATGTATTGAAAGTTATACATTTTATTGCCACCGGAAAAATTACGGAAGTTATTCTTAAAGGAATATTTTCAGAGATATTGATATAGGTGATTTCCAAAATTTCTCTCAAAAAAATCTCCTGTTAGAATGTATCTATTGGTACATTGTAAAAACGAAACAGTTAAGAGTTACATTTTACGAGTTGCAGTTTACGGTTACTTGCACTGTGAAAATGCCTTAGTAGATTATTACTTTTAATTTGACTTAATAAAAGTTGTACGGTGTAACAGATCAGTATCCTATGTATGAGATCAGTATGTAAATGATAAATTACGTATTTTAACAGTTTCTAGTTTGTTGTTGATAAATCTCTCTTTTCAAATCCAGTATATAAGAAATCGGTGTTGGGTTGATAATAGTTTGATTTAAAAAAATCCATATCGTCTAAAAAATTAATTACATTAATGTCATTAGTACTTTTAATTTTTAATTCTGTACGATTTTTAAAGGTTAAAAAGTGCATTTGCCTTGAAATATTCCTTGAAAATGCTTTTTTATGTATTATCTATCATTGCTTTTTTGGCTTTTTTTTTTTTTTTTTTTTTTTTTTTTTTTTTTTTTTTTTTTTTACAATTTTACACTAGAAAGCCCAAAATTTACTCAAGTTTTATAAAATTATTTAACATCAGAATTTTTATTTAATACTGTTTAAATTATTTATTTAACAGTTTTTCTTCTTTGTACATTTTAAACTTATTTTATAAATAAATTTCTGGTTGTAACCGAAATAAACTCATTTTGTAGGGGTCGAAATACCCCTCACGGTTCTTCTAGTGTGAATTAGAAATATTCAGCAGTGTTAGAATTTAATTAATTTAATTAATTAATTTGGGGATGATTATCGTATTAAAAAATAAATTTGCAGTTAAAGTTTTTTTCTAGACACATTTTGTCTCGTTATATCTTTAGATTGCTTGCTTTTTTACTTTTTATGAACTGAAAAAAAAATGTCATCAGTGCTAGAAATTTCAAATAATCGTTCGCTTCACTCTGGCTCTCCGGGATATGTCGGCATCTTTTAACTACTGTACAGGGTGACATGGTACAAAATGGTACAAAATTTAACCCTCTCACTGCGCATCCCGAGATTTTCTCGAAGATGCATTTTTCCGTCTAATTAATCCTCCTTGATTATTCCCACCAGTTATTATTTTTTTTTTAAGTTTTGCCTTATGTAATCATAGCATTTTCCCGATTAAATAAGGCATAAATTTTTGTTTTGAAAAACTGGTGACAAAAGAAGCTATTTTATTTATTTTGAAGCTATTTTAATAAAACAATTACACAGCGAGAGGGTTAAGGGCTGGTACAGGACACTGTAAAAATCATTTATTATACAGGAATGTATGGACGCAAGTGACGCATTGAGGTACAAACACTAGGGGGCAAATTGGCCATTTTTTATTTCAAAATTTCTCCTTTCTGCCAGAAAATTCCTATACTGTTCTTTTGATTATTTAAGACAGACATTTCATGATTGCAGTACAGAATCAAAAGCCCGGAATCCTCGGGACTTTACCAAGTACGAACTTTAGATTTTTCCGAATTTTGGGTCATCAAAAATACTGCTTTTCCAATAAAAAGAGAATTAAATTTCACTACTTTAAAATGGAAAATATGATGTTCATATATTAAAAAATTGCATATAACAATTATTAAAACCAAATTAAACAACTATTTTAATTAAATATATCATAACAAAATAAAAAGTAAAACAAAAACCTTTATATAAGGG
Organism: Maratus speciosus; assembly: GCA_963932465.1. Taxonomy (NCBI): domain Eukaryota; kingdom Metazoa; phylum Arthropoda; class Arachnida; order Araneae; family Salticidae; genus Maratus; species Maratus speciosus. The sequence continues at coordinate 282,976,631 of OZ010789.1, read as the reverse complement.
AACATACAATTTAAGAACAAATTCTAACTTACTTAACTATTGAACGTTTCAGTCAATGTGTGTTGCTTAGGTTTCTCATTAAGAAGTATTTACTTTATTCTGTTACATAGACATAAGTTCTGATTTAGTAATAAAGCTTTTTTGCTCTAGATCTTTTTTGTTGTTGTTGTTGTTGTTCAACAAATTTGTTTTTCCCTCCTTTTTTGCATATTGCACCTGGAAAGTCCGAACTTTGGACAATTCCGAACTTTGGGTGCCCGGACTTTAGACTTTGTACTGTTCTTTAAAAAAAAATTCTTCTTTGAAAATTTCCGGTATGAAATCGAAATTTTTAAAATAAAAAACCCTCCAAAACTGGCAAATCTTTCACAGGAAATACATAACACTGGACACACAACAAACACAGAACAAACACAGGAAATACACGAAGATAAAAAGAAATGGATTTCGTTTTATTCAAAATTTTCGATTTCATACCAGAAATATTCAAAGAAGAATTTTTTCTGTATAGAACCATGATGTGTCTGTCCGAAATAAAGAAAATAATAGTACAGGAATTTTCTGGAATGAACGAGAAATTTTGAAATAAAAAAGCCCCCCTGGTGCTGTGCTTCAACGCGTCACTTGCGCCCATACATTCCTATACAAAAGACGATTGTTATAGTAGCCTGTACCAACCCTTAAAGTTCGTACCATGAATTTAGAACTACCCTGTATATCACATAGGTTTGATGTTTCAAATTTTCAAAGTATCTATATCGAAATTTGACCGCCAATTACAAAAGTTGATCAGTTAATATATATATACTAGACCAACGACGGCTAACCTATGGCACGCGTGCCATAAGTGGCACGCTGCAGATTATTTTTGGCACGGCATGGATTCAGTTTCTACATACAAATGTAGTAGAACTTCACAAAATGCATTAATTAATCTATATCTTGTCTCTGTTTAGCTCAATTCGATTCGTTCGGTTGGTAGTCATTGTCATACAGATTGAAGAAACTGAAATATGTCACAATGTATTCCAATCTAGCTCCTTATTGACTTCCAAAATTTTAAGAATTAGGAGATTATCGAAAAAGTAGGACTGAAAGGCATTATAAGCAAAAATCCCGATGGTAAAATTATAACATCTACAAATTAAATCCGACACACTAAAAGCTGTAGATTCTGGTGCTTGCTATTTAGACAATTTTTTCTGCGAGACATTCTTTTCGGAAATAAATAATGTGAAAAATTCAATTAAAAACATCTTATTAAAGGAGTTCAACTTGCATTCTCTTAAAAATAACTAAGTACGAAACTTATATAAATTATTCGGCATGTAAGATGAGACAACAGAAATAATGATTTTTAAATAAATTTCTACAGTATAATATCAAATATTACCCATATTTTAATTCTAAAAACACAATTTTAAGTAATTTTTATTCATTATTATTTGATCGATTAATTTTTTTTTATCGCTGGCACGTCGTGATCATGTAAAATATATTTTCGGAAAAATTTGGCACGTGGGTGTGAAAAGGTTCGCCGTCCCTGTACTAGACCGTATAAATATAGGATGTAATATCTTTTATGTTATGAATGTAACATGAAAATGCCTTTATAAGCGTTTTCTTTTACATGAATATACATTTATTTATGACTCATAAAACTTTTACAGTATAAACTAAATAGGGTGAGACATAGAATTTAATTGTTTGTATTTCCCTGATTGAAAACAAATATTTTAATTATCATATTGTATAAAACTTTGGTTTTATGGAATAGAAGAAGAATAAAAACTTCGATTTACCAATAATTCAAACATTAATACATTATAAATTATTCTTCCGATAGCTAAATATTTTACTTTGAATGTCGAATACAAACTTTGTCTTAACCTTTTGACTCAAAAACTCCGATTTGTAAAATATTTACTATGATGTTACAACAGATCATTTCAAGCATGTAAAAAAAATTAAGATAAAAAAATTATATACATTGACTAAGAAGTACTTTTTTGACAGCTACAATAAACAGAAAGTTACAGGATTCTCATAAATATTTTCAATTTTCTAATACAATTGTATAGGCAATCGACTTAGAAAACACACAAAGTGAAACTTTTTTTTTTAAACTCTTTTCAAGACTTGTCGAATAAATTTTCTAATTGCTGTTTTCAATTTTCTTACATTTGTTTGCGGGATCTTTGAAAAGTATAATTTCGCATGTGTCGAAAACTAGTTATTAGAATGAACCAGGTTTGACAGTTATGCCTCCATTATTAATTAGAAATTTCGAGTTCATACCAGAAATAAAGAATAGTATTTTATACTTTATTTAATGAGATAATAAAGACAGCTTATTCCAGGGGCCTGGAACTCCTGTCCCACATCTCCGACACATAAGATGATGGAGGTTAACTGATAGAGCAAGTTCATAGCTGGTAGTAATAGGAATGAAGGGCTTACTTCTAAAAAATTTAACAGAAGTGCTAGGGAAAAGAGTTCATAAAATGTAATATCTAAAAGGAATTTTAAGTATAGCATTGCAACAACTATATATTTTTCTATTTTATTTTGCATCAAGATTTTCTCATATGTTTTATAAATTTTTTGTAGATTTTTTATAATTTTTATAAAATAAGAAGTAAAATAAAAGTTGAAGCTAAGGGATGTTAGCAATGAAAGTGAAAAAGGGTAGCATAAGCATAAGTGCCTTTGAACTTGCATTTTGGATCCGCTCAGGTTGACGTCAGGTTTTTGGAAGTTATACCGTCAAAAAGTAAGAGCATTGCCGGGAACGACCATTCGCCTGATCGCGGTCCTAACAAGGACCAGCCCTTCCTGAAATACATTGAACGATTGCAGGGAAATCACATCAGGATCCATGCCATAGAATGCCGCAGCAGTGCCGGATGCAACCGTTTGACTAACGCCGATATACTGAAAACGACTGGCCCGATCCGCTGAACGCTGTCCGTCTGATCATCTAAGTTAAACATTCTTCTTTCGAAATTTCCGGGATGAATTTGAAATTTCGGATTAAAATTGTTGGTGAAACTGGCAACCGTGGAATGAACTTATAAACTTTCAGTAATATGTGGATTAATTTGACAAAGTTTAACAACGTTTTAACGTAGAACATTTATTTGACTAATCTTTATTTAATTTCAAGATTCTACCTTGAATTTATTTAATTTCATTTCCTAAAAAAATTCTGGTGTGATACGCAATAAACCTGGGTCAAATTAACTCTTAAATTAATGAAGATTAAAGAGAGCTTGGCACTTTCCGTTTATATAAAAATTGGCGCAGGTCGGAATTAATAGTTTTTTAATATGAATTTATTAATAATTTTCATAATTAAAGTTATGCTTTAAAGTAAAAAAAAAAAGTCTATATTATGTTTTGTTCCAGTCGGTGTATCTCAAATACAATAACAAATTTAAGTTGGTTCATATTCAGGGAATCTTTTTATTAATGTTTGTCACGTGAATTTAACATTGGCTTCCTCAAACCTGGAATACTTGTAACTCACTGAAGAATTAACAAAAGTACATAAAGTATATTCTTTGCCGAATTAATCTGCTCCAAGGAACACAAACAACTTTTCGAAATTGGGTGTTACAATTCGAAAAATCAAGGTTGATGCAGTTTTTAATACGTATACAATCCCCATTCCAAAAATATCATTTATATTCTGAAAGTAGAAGATATTTTAAGTCTTATGACACATTTGGTGTGATAGTATTAGGTCTACCGGAAAATTCTGTCGCATAATGTTCTATCACGACTACTTTTTTTTAAATTTTGATTTCTTCATTAGTACCACTTTTTTTAATGTTCTATCACGTTTACTTTTTAAAAAAAATTTTGATTTCTTCATTAGCACCACTTTTTTGAAATGGTAAAATTCCCACTGTATTCACCTTAATGTGAAATGTGAAAACTGTGGGATTTTTATCCTTTCAAAAAAGTGGTACTAATGAAGAAATCAGAATTTTGAAAAAGTAGACTTGAAGGAACATTATGCGACAGATTTTTCCAGTAGACCTAATGTTATGAATGGTCTGGAAATAAAAACAACTGTGTTGTTTTATCCTCTTCAGTCCTGTAGATAAAACAACACTACGAATATACATTCATTGATTTTGCGCAAACAAAAAGACTCCATAGATGGCAGAAGGAGCCGTTTTTCTGAAATTAATACTTTATGGGGCTGGTAATTCACGTTTACAATTACAGTTATAAAATTACTAACACTCTTAAAGTGTTGATTTAATTATTAATAACATAAATTAATGCAGCAACAAATATAATGCCTTTAATTAATTGAAAGATCAACAAATCCTCATTTTTTTAAAATTGTAAATCGTTCTAGTTAATAATCATGACAATTTCTTACTTTATTGGGCACACTGTATGGAATACATTTTGCAAACTCAGATGAAAATAACACCTATTTTATGAGGAAATAAACATTAGTGCTGCCCTTTATTGGTTTTGATCCAAAGCCAAAACCATTTAGCTATATAGAATTAAAGTACGAATTTAAAGAAATCAAATAATTTGGTTTATATCCTCCTCAGTTCGAAAGTATCACATGAAATACTTCCAAACCGAGAAGGACATAGTATCTAACTGTGCATAAACCTTCAAACCTATCAGAGCTGCCAAGTCTCCGAATACCAGTATTTTTGTATAGATATTATGCAATTTAACTTCGAATTTCTCCGAGTAAACAAAGCAAAATTTTCTATGCAAAAATACTGGCAATTAAATATCCGGAGACTTGGCAATTCGTGATGATGAACCTATGATCGTGTAAAATTGAGTTGTGTATGGCCGTATTTTAAACTTTCTGAAAATATATTTAAATTTTCAAAAAATTTCTTTAGAATTTCAGAAGTTTTAGAAATTATACTGATTAAACGAGTCAGGGTAATATATTTAGATACGTAAAATATTTTACTTAATTTATTTATTACCGGTATTCAATGAAAGACATGTATGAGAAATTAATATTTTTAAACGCAAAATATAAAGAAATATTGATGTAATTTATTCTGGCAGCTTCCGATAAAGCTTGCCATTTATAAATTTCGTGGGTGTATCCGTCATTTGTCTTCTTTTTTCCACAGTTTCACAGATAACAACTTACAGCATTCTTCTTAAGTCTCTGCAACATGGTATAATATAATTGATTCTTTACCACATTGCAATATCGAAAGCAATTTGTAATATTTTACATTGTATCCCGGAATTAAAATGGGCTATAAATTACGCAAGCCTGAAAATTTAACTTTCGAAGTCTTAAATTAGTATACGAGAAATTTTTGTTATGTATTAGTTTGACAATTTAATGGAAACTGCTATTCGCTAATAATGTATTAAAAACTGCATAGCGTCCAACTTTTACAATTTTATGTTAGAATTATTTCCAAATAGTAATACTTTGCTTATTTAATAGTAGAATTTCTGCGATTAAATAATACGAAGACAATTGTTTGAATGTAGTACAAATAAAAATCTGCAAAATAATTGCAACTCTGTAAATGCACTAAAAGTTCAAAAATTTTGCTTTTGCTTTTTTAATTAACAAATTTCTTTTTTTTAATAGAGGGACAGTATATGGTCCAAGAATGACCATTTTAAGATATCTGTGTCATTTATCTCTTACGCATTTAAAATCATTAGGTTATAAATTTAAGCCTGTTTTTTCTGAAATTAATTTCTTCAAATTAGTGTTTGTCGTTACTTTTTACAATTTTCAGCTGATAGACACGAAATGTTCAGAAGATTTTAGTTATTTACTGTGGGATTTTTAAATAGTGAAACAATTTAGCCACAATATTTAAGTTTATTACATTTGGTTATGAAAACTATTACAAAAACCTCATTAGATCATGGAACTATTAACCCCTTGAGGGACAAGCAATTACGTTTGTGAAATGCTGAATTCCCACCGGAATCTTTGAAAAATTCTATTTCAAAATAAGTAAAAGCAATTTTACGGCCTTTTTTCCACCAAAGTTAGAAAAGTAAATTTTTTCTGGTGTAAAACTTCATTAATCGTAGGTGGTATATAATATATACAGGTGTCCCTCAAGGGGTTAATAAAGAGGACCTGACATATCCTCAAAATAGTGAAGGTTCGGCTGTAACCGCTTTAGCAGGGGTTGATAACCGCCGGTGGAAACTTCCACCAGTAAATTTGTACAGAAATTTCTTCCTTATTCCAACACATTATTAAGCAAAAATTCAGTCAGAAATAATGGCAGAAACAGCTTTTCATTTTTACTGGTGTAAGTTTATTTTGGTAGTAGTCAGTCCCTGAGTTTCCGTCATAGTATGACAACCAGTGAAACAAACTGACTGTTTAACCAAGCAAACTGACACCAGTAAAAACAAATGAAAATTTTACAATATATAATTTTACAATAATAAATATTTCCATGAATAAGACACTTAAATAAGACGAAATTTTCTATTCAGTTTTACTGGTGGTAAGTTCGCCTTAGCGGTAATTAGAAATTGTAGATCCGATTTTTAAAAACAACAGCCGCCATCTTGTGACAACCTTCTCAGTTACTTAACTTGCAATTGGTAGACAGTACACTATATGTCTCCTCCTCATTATTCAAAACTCCATTAATTAGATACAAACTAGGATGAAGAAATAAACACTATGTAAGTTAAATAGTGGGGACTTTAATTCCCGCGGCCATCGTCAAAGAATATTGTTATGAAAATGTGTAAGAATAGATAAGAATAGGAGATAAAAATATTCTCTGAGATGGCAGCGAGAATTGCAGGCCGGAAGTACTAAGGAATTCTAAATAAAATGTATATTTTTACGCTTGAAGCATCTATACTATTATTATTTTTGTCGCCTTTTTAGTAAAACAGTGTGATTTTTAAAGTTCATATTGTGTATCTTGATATAGAATCAGGTGGAATATTGCATTTCATCTTATGATTTTATTCTTTAAGGGGGTCCAGGACACATTTTAAAATAATTTTTATTTATTGAGTTAAAATTTTGAATTTTTTTGTGATGGTTAACCTTATCATTTGTAAACAAAATCGCATGATAAAACTTCTCATATTTTTTTTTTAATTTAAATTTTAAATTTATTTAAAAAGTGGGGTAATTTAAAATCGTTATAACTCGAAATGTTATTTATAGAATTTCAATTTATTTTCATTTAAATAAACAAAAATATATAAGTTTTAATTTTGATTCAGCATTTTTTAAAATATTAATTTACAAAAAATTAAAAATATTTAACGAGAAAATTAAAAAAAAGTGGTGCAACTTTTTTTTTTATAAAAATCATATGTTCAAAAGTAAATATTTTTTTCCAATATGCTGAATCAGAATTAAAGTAAAACAATTGAAAAAGATATGTTCCAAGTTTGAACCCTTTATCTTTAACGGTTCTCGAGTTATAGGAATTTAAATACGAGAAATGTTGAAAAACCTATCATGAAGACAAATGCATTTTTACAAGAAGTCGTTTCCATAACAGCCATTGTTTGAAAGCTAGATTTTGATAACAAACCAAAACGAAAAAATTAATACTTTTGTCTAATTCAGATAGAAACATGATTTAAATGTCATTTTAAGCAGGAAAAAACAAAGAAATTTTTAATGAAATAAAATGTTTTTGCAAAATTTGAAGATTTCTGTGTCCCGCACCCCCTTAAATCTTTTTAAAATAAATAAAAATTCTCAATTTTTATCAAGAAAATTATTTTTTGTCTCGTCAAAATCACTTTTTCTAAGTATTTCCTATAATGATATGTGTAAGTAAATGTACACCGGTAAAAAATTCTTTAAACTTCTTCAAATAATACAGAATAGTCTTAACTCTCTCGTCACCCTGAGCCTCATATGAGGTTCCTACTTCCAATTGCAATATTTGAAAGAAAAAAAAGTTATTTTTGTTAATTCCAGCACCTAATAGTGACAGCATATATCGATACATTTACTATTATGAATTTACAAATGTTTCATCATTTAATAGTAATAAGATTAATAAAAGTTTTATTATTTATTAGTAAACCGTTGGCGCTCCTTTTAATTCCAGCGTTCGTACGGGTCCTTCAATTTTCAGACTCAGAAATACTTCGGTGGCAATATTTTCTTATGGAAAATCTCTCCTTAAATTAAGCTGTATTTCGTCCGTTTAAACTAGATTTATTTTTCTGTAAAAGAATACTGATATTTAGCCTTGAAAATAACGGTACCCGTACGAACCCTGAATTTAAACATATGTTTCACTCTTTAAATTAGGGACACCTTTTCCGAATTAGTAATTTGTGATAAAAGATAAAAATTACTACATTTTTGTTTGTTTGTTTTTGTTTAATCTGGTTGTAATACGACATTTTCCAAATGCCTTAGAAAATTCTTCCTTAGACTTATTTTATGTGAAAAACACGCACTATAACTACATTCGTTAGGTTTCTGTAAAGAACACATTCGTTAAATTTCGGTAAGCTGTAACTTCTGTGATTTCGATTGCTACTTTTAATTTTGTTAGCGTAAAAGTAATTTTCCCCAAAAACTGAAGAAAAAAAAATTCAGTGCCGAGAGGGTTAAATGGTAGGATATTGCAGTTAAATAACGCGCAATTTACGGTTCTAATAGTGTTCAAAAGTAAACGCTAGTACAAACTCTGTATATCTCTTAGCAAATTTTTGCTATTTGCTCTTAATTATTATCCTATGTAACAAATTATTATCTGATTATAAGCATAATTGGTCTATAATTATATTAAATGTGCAGTTTAATCAACATTTATGTACATTCATTAGTTTAATTCGAATAGTTTCATCTCAAATATTTGTATTTCAAAATTAATGTACAACATTTGCTAATGTAAGAAGAATTGAATAACTAAATTATATACATCATGAATACCTACAGGTTCATAAATTTTAATTATTAAATGAATGAAATTTTTGCATTACATAATCCAATTTATTTAAATTTCAATCGTTCTATTAAATAAAATTATACTTATGTATGTTACGTACATAAAACTCAAGACTTATGGAAGAAACATAATTATTTCATGCAAAAAGTCTTCCCCGTTATAACTTTTCGGTGAAAGAAAAATCCTGCCTTTTTCCTATCAAAATTTTCTTTTTCTGCAAACGGAAAAATTATCCAAAACATTTTAAGTAAATATGTCTTATAAAAGAATATTATTATTACTTATTTTCAAGTGATATTTTACAGAATTATTTGAACTCTTAAAAAGAATTAATTTACAATGTTATAAGTTCATTTATTATTTAAGATTTTAGATTAAAACCATTGTGATTAAAACCATTTATTCAAAACATGTTTATACTGTGAGGCATCTTTTGAAATGTCTTTATTTTCGAAAATTTTCATTCCAAAAAATTTCTATGTAGAATGATAAAAATAATTTAATCGCAAGATTTTCGCAAGTTAAAAAGTAAGTGGTAAAAAAGTTAAACCTAAAACTAACTGAAATTTTACTGAAATTTTATAAAACTAATTTACACTAGAATAAACAACTTAACTTATTTATTTAACTTTTATCGTAGGGTTAAAACATTTAGTGTACAGTAATGCCACGGTTTCCGTTTTCGCCGATTTTTTCTGCGAAAAATTAGTCTCAGTTTTCGTTGGCGTACCCACGTGACCTCGCTGTATTTTCTGCAAACAAATGGGGCGATCCACGCGTTCTTTTGCTCAGTGTGACATTGTTACTTGTCTTTTGTGCATCCCCCGCGCGTCCAGACAAAGATTTTTGTTTATTTCGATTGTATTTTTGTGATTTTTTTTTTTTATTTATTGTGAAACATGGGAACAAAGAAAGTTTCCACAGCCGATAAGCCTTCAAATAAGAAAGCTAGGAACATGATAGAGTTGAAAAAGGAAATTATTCAAAAATACGAGAACGCTATTAACCCAGGAATGCTCGCGCATATCCAGGATAGGAAAGATTAACACTTTCACACCAATAAATTCAAACAAAATCGTCATTTTATTTAATTGTTGACATTGGTCACAAACTTTGCGCTAAAACAATTTGAAGATTACTTTTCGAAAATTAGTGGTGAGAAATGAAATAGCTGTGTGCACCCTGGGTATGACAAACCCTGCGCGAGCTAAGATTGGTGAAATTGACCGCATGTACGGGAAATCACCATCCACGATAACTTTCATTGTGGCGAAAAGGGAAGCTATAAAGGAGGCTAATGTAAAGCGAAAGGCATGAATGTGCTAACGAAATAGAGATCGCAAGCGATAGAAGATGTCGAACGGTTATTATTAATTTTGATCAATCAAAAAAAGTTAGATGGCGATTCACTTTGAAGGTCATCATATGTGACAAGGCAAGACAATTGTATTTCGATCCCATTCAGAAAATGCCTGAAACGAGAGCTAGTCTTAGGGATTTTAAGGACAGCAGAGACTGGTTCAAAAAATTCAAGAGTCGCACTGCATACACAGTGTTACAAGGGCCAGCAAATGTGCGAATTCGGACAAGGTCTCAGGCCGTAAAATTTGTGTCCGACTTCAGAGATTATATAGCGGCTGAACGATTCATCCCCAACAAAAGTCTTCAACAGTGATGAAACTGCCCTCTTTTGGAAGGAAATCCCAAAAAGGACGTTCAATACACAGGATAAAAGTCATTGTCAGAACATAAGCCTAAGAAAGATAGGTTAACTATTTTCTTGTGTGGAAATGCTAGTGGCGATTGTAAAGTAAAACCCTTACTGGTGAACCATTCAGAAACTCCTAGAGATTTCAGCAGAAGCAATGTAATTAAAAGTAAATTGTGTGTTGTGTAGAGGCAAATAAGAAAGAAGAAAGTTCACAAGGCCAATTTTCAATGAGTGGATTAATGATAGTGTTTGGTTTGAGTGTGGAAAGATCCCTCCAGGATAATCAGTTGCTCCTTAACCCTTTCGGGATCAACGGCTCATACTTACATTTTAATCAATTAGCACCACTTTTATTTACAAACTTACCTTTATTAATATAATCACGAAAATGCTCTCATTAAATACGGGAAATATTACTTTTCTTTATTACTGGTGAGTAAAACATATTCTATATGCACTTTTCCAAGGTGCATATATGCACCTATGGTCGTTATGTCCATGCTGGTGATAGACAATGCTCCTGCATATCATCCACATTTGGAAGACACATTGTTGGAGGAGTTCAATTTTATCACGGTGAAGTTCTTGCCCCTAATACCATGCTACTCATTCAGCCCATAGATCAAAATGTCATTTCAAATTTCAGGAAACTGTACACAAAAGCAATGTTTCTTAGATGCTTTGAGGTGCCATCAGATACAGAATCGTACTTAAGACAGTTCTGGAAAAAAACATTTCAACATTCTCAACTGCATTAGCCTCATAGATAAGGCTTGGTAGGGAGTGACATCCAGGAATATGAACTCTGCCTGGAAGAAATTATCGTCAGAATGTGTGCATGAGAAAGATTTGGAAGGGTTTGAGCCTTCCCCTGACGACCCCACACATGCGATGCAGTCAACTGTTGATTTCGGGAAGTCCATGATTTTGTAGGTGAGTAGTGAGGATCTGGAATAGTTAATGGATGAACAGAGTGAAGAACTCGCCACTGAAGAGCTTTAAGATCTTCATCTAGACCTAGAAGTGCAACAGACGGCAGACGAATAAGTTGCGTTAGATGAGAAAGAAGAAACAGGGGAAAATGTGCCTTCTTCAAAGATTAAGGACATATTTTCTATGTGGAGTAAGGTACAGGGGACTCTTATTTTGAAGCTAGTCCTACTGCCAAAAGACCAAAAAGGGAAATGACTCCAGATATAGTCCAGATTGATACCATATACCAAAAACACAATATTTCACATTGTTTTTAGTATTAAACGCCGTGATTATTCTCTATAAAATGTGTTTTTTTTTTTTTTACGTATTTTCGAGTGTTTATAACGAATTAATTGGATTCACATGGATTCATATGGAAATAATTGCCTCGATGTTCGTCGGTTTTCGAATTCGACGATTGTTTTCGGACGGATTATAGACAAAAACCGAGGTATCACTGTATTTTAAAGAAATTTCTGCTTTGAATAAGTATTTCAAATGTACCTGTCGGGCACACTGTGCCCGTCTCGTAGGCGGAGGGTTAATCAACAAATAATGCATAGTCAGATATTAATATTATTATGTATATGTATGTTATACAGAATTATATGGTTTAAAACCACTGAAAAAACTAAAAAAAATGCGCAATTGTTAATTATAATATACATTAAAATAACTATTAAATTAGGAAACCCGTGGCTGTGAGCCCTGATGGTTTCGTCTATCACAGTGGTGGAAAATTGGAGCAGAGGCGGAGCCTATTGACACCACTAAATTTTTATGGTATTATTCAGTTTAATAAAAACTCAGAAATTTGATCATTAGATAAGAGGCAAAATACTACTATAATTTAGTGGTGTCAATAGGCTCCACCTCTGCGCCAATTTTCCACCATTGCTATCATCATACTGGTGTCAGGAAAACTTCTCTTGGGTGATAATAGTCTTTATTTTAGCAATGTACGATTATTTTAATAATGATAGTTGTAGTCTTCAAAATTTGAGAATTGTATAAAATCTTACATTATTATAATCCTACCTGTGATCACATTGCTCGAAAACGTTTTTATTGCAAACGGAGAAAAAATCTACTGTCAGAACAGAACACGTTTTTGGCAACGCTTTCTATGTGTAACGGTGGTTCGACCTGCATGCTAATAATTTATAAATTATATCATTGAATTTTACTAACGTACCGGTTGTTGATTTTTGAACCCATATTATAAACTATTTTTTGGTATCTGCGAGGTAAAGAAACACCTGTAGCAGCGTTGACAACTTAGCCACTTTTTTATGGAAAAAAAAACCCTAGTATCTTACCAGAATTTCTGTATAGTATTATATATTTTATTTAATCTCGGAATGATTGTCAATAAATAAAGGAAACTTACTGTACAGAAATTTTGATAGGATAGTGCTTTTTAACCCCTTGGGGACGAGCGACACGTATACGTGGCGCATGAAGCGCTCAGAATCCCTGATTTTTTCTCACCAGTAAAATTTGCCTTATTTAATCAGCGCATTTTCTCGATTCAAGAAGATACACATTTCAGTTTTTAAAAAACGGTGACAAATGATTAAAAATTTCGTAAAAGGCTCCCGTCCCGAAGGGGTTAATAAAAAAGGTTTTGTTGACAGCACTGACCTCTCTCAATTTAAGAGAAAAGCGCATATTCTGACAAATGATTATTTAGGAAGAGGGGAGGGAGAGTTTTCCTACTATTTTGTGATTGGGAATTTTCGCCTTATTTATGAAGGAAATTTCACGTTTAAATAAGGTGACGTTTAGTGTTAAAAAAGGATGATACTCCCTGATAGAACAAGCTACCCCGCGTGTCCATGCGGAATTTTATATTCTCAAAATTGATGCTTTCAGCATGACAAACCAATAGAAAAATCATCTGATTCCTTACACAGAACTCGGAACTAGTAAAATTAATACCAGAACATAACACTTTATGGCAGAGCTAGTTTTCTGATGCAGTTCATTCATCAATATACTAATAATTCCAATTGCTATAAGCGAGTTCTTCTAAGCAATTGCTGCCAAATTTTACGCTTTTTTTCTATCACTAACTTCAATCAGAATATTTTGTCTTATTACCCGACTGCCAAGAATGGTTGTGTGTTTGACGCGTATCTAGATATGTGGGTATGTGGATTTCTTTATAGCCTCGAAACATCCCAACGGCTGGTTGGATTTTAATGAATGAGGTCTCTATCGATTCGTCTTAACCGTCCGAAGGTTATAGTCTAGGTTTTGTTTTCATAAATTTAAAATGCGGCCGTAAAATACAAAATGGCCTCAAAGACAAAAAAAAAATATTTTTACGCTCCCTATTGAGTGGCATATCATTGGATAGGTCTTTCAAAATGAAGACGATGTTTCATTGACGATTTTACAGTCAGAAGGTCCGTTTAAATATTACACAACCTGAAAGTTGTGTAGATAGGATCTCAGCTTTACGAAATCTATAAAAACTAAAACGGTTAAATTCTTTGAGTTTTGGTCACGGCCTCATCCAACTGTAACGATATGTGTATTAATTAAACAGAACTAAAAACTCGTCAATAAAAAATTAAATAAAAAAACCGACTGCGTAAAAAGCGAACTAAAAGAGAGAAACAAGATGACGTAGAAAAATAGTAGAGTGTGTAATGGAAATCCTTTTTACTTAATCCCTTGGAGACGAGCGACCAGTGTACGTGCCGCGTAAGGTCCTCAGAATCCGTGATTAATCTCACCAGTAAATGTTTACTGTAAATTTTGCATTATTTAATCCGAGCATTTTCCCGATTCAATTAGGAAAAATTTTCTGTTTCGAAAAGCCCATAGCTACCAACTTTTACACTTTATTCCTACCACTATTTTTAATCAGAAAAATTAGCCTTATTTAATCCTGTCTTTTCGGTGATTAAATAATAAAAAATTATGTGTTAAAAAATAGTGGTAGGAAAAAAGCGTAAAACTTGGCGGCTATGGAAAAACCGGTGATAAAAGATTAAAAGTTCTGTAAAAGACACTCGTCCCGAAGGGGTTAAAAGTAATTGCAGTCGCAGACAAACATGTAGGTAGCAGGAACCGCAATACATACCTAAACATGAATCTGATGCTTCCGACTACAATTACTTAAGTGAAAAGGATTTCCAACACACACTATTTTCCTACGCCCTCTTGTTTCCCCCTTTTTAGTTCGCTTTTACGCAGTGGGGGGTTTTATCTTTTCAATTTAATTTTTATTTAATCGCATGTTTTCGATGATGGAAATTGGAAAATTTCTCTGTTAAAAAATAGTAGTAGAAAAAAAGCATAAAACCTAGCAGCCATGTTCTAAGTGACCGCTTATTGATTTTGTTGAATAAATATTGCATGTCATAATGTGTCATCAGCGAGTTTATTCAATGTGCTTATTTAATCGCAGAATTTTTTTAATTAACCCTTTAGCGGGCAGTGTCCGCAAAAAAACATTGAATTTCAATACTACTGGCACCAATAATATTTAATTAAATTTTTCCTTTTTTAACACTAGGAACGCCCGGAAATTTTACTCAAGTTTCATAAAAATATTTCATACCAGAATTTTTATTTAAAATTATGTAAATGATTTATTTAACGCATATCTGTGTGAATTTAATTTAACATATTTTATTACAAAAATTTCTGATGCCAATGGGCGTTTAACTATTTGGTCAAAGTCGGTTCGACTCTTTCCGGTCGTTGTAGTGATAAAGTACTAGTTTAGCTAGTTTTTATTTTACATTAGCTAGTTTTTATTTTCTAATAAATTAGTTTGTAAATTCTGGTGTCAGTTTATCATTTCAGCATTTTACAAACAGAATTACTCCGCGTAGGAAAGGTTTAATAAGTTGAAGATTTCTATTTGAAAATCGATCCTAAAATGCCTATGAACACATCCTGTAATCAACCATCAGTCGTAATCTAGGACAAATGCTTGCTTTCCGCTTGCCCAGAGAATTCTGCTAAGCTATAAAGGTTTGGTAAAATGAACACTACAGCGATGCCACAAGCAAATATTTTAATATTCTATTCGCACCACTATTTTTAAAATACAAATTTTACAGTATATTTCTCTTGCATATATATATATACATATATATATATATATAGGTAAAGTGTATGTGAAAGTTTTTTTGTTTTGAAAAAGCGGTGCGAGATAAAAATAAAAAATAGTCGCCTGTGGCATACCAGATACAACGACGTGATGCAGTTAATTTATATGAAACGACTGGTACTAAATACAAGGCTGCCACGGGCGACTATTTTTTAGTTATATCTCGCACCACTTCTTCAAAACAAAAATCTTTCACATACACCTTACCCACAGTGCAAGAGAAATATATTACAAAATTTATATTTTAAAAATGGTGGTGTGAAGAGAATATAAAAATACTCGCTTGTGACAGCCTTGTAAGTTATTAAATAACACACAAAATTTCAATCTTTTTAACACGTTCACGCCGGCGCGGTGGGTCACACTCGACTGTCTCAGAGCTGCAAAGTCTCCAGCTTTTTAGATACCAGTATTTTAATACAGAAAATTTCGTTTTATTTAATTAGAACAATTGGGAGATTTAAAGGAACAACATTTTCTCTAAAATAATAGTGGTGAAAAAAAAGCCGGATACTTGACAACTGTGAGACAGTTGAGTGTGACCCACCGCGCCGGCGTGAACGTGTTAACCCCTTGAGGGGCAAGCAAAAATGCCTCTAAATATTGAATTTTCACCGGAATAATCAAAAAATTTTATTTTAAAATAAGAAAAAGCAAATTTTCAACGATTTTACTCCAAAGCTAAAAATTTTAAATTTAGTTAAAATTTTCTGCTAAGAATCTTGTTTAAATTAGGTGGGATATATTTTATCCCTCCGCCCCTCAAGGGGTTAAAGAGTAAAAAAATTACAGGGTTTTCAACCTCCGTTTTTTTCTCCGTCTTTCATTTAAAAATTTTGATCGTAAAGAACAGTGAAACTTAAAAAAGTAATTAAAAGTATTTTTTAACTGATATTTCGGTGATTCCTTATACTTAAAAGAATTTTTATATTTTTAACAGGTTTTTTAAAACTTTTATTCTTAAAAATCGAGAACGCAATTGTATTTTTTTCATAATTTCACTATTTCAAAAACGTCACAAGTGAATAAAAATAAATGACTTTTAACAAATCGCCAATGCATTTTTCAAGTGCTTTATTTTATTTATAGTAAAAGTATGGATTTCTTTTGATATCTGTATGCTTTATTTTCAAATTTCCATCGGTAAATAAAGCTAAATTTAAAAAGAATGTTTTTCAAATGAAATATTCCCATTTGAAAATACAAAATTTTCCAATATTGGATAATTTATATAGCTTCTATTCACTATTTAATGAAACATATACATTTTAAAAAATTTTCAGTATTTAATTTTATGCTAGGACGATTTCATTATAAAATAGCAATATAAATCAAAGGATGAAAATAAAAATACGGGATAAATATATACATATAATATTTATTTATCTACTTCACATTCCAATCTTTTTTTCTTGTTTTTTTACTGGTATTTAATAAACTTGTTTCACTTTTATAAAATGTATTTTCAGGATTTTATTTGAAAGTTAAATTAATTTCATTTGAAGTTTTTTAGGAAATGGAAGTTTTTAAAAGAGGCATACAAATAAATTTACAAAAAAATTTCTGACCGAAATGTCTTCTGTTTAATTTTTCGTTTTACACACACATTAAATAATTTCGGGTCCTTTAGAATTTAACCCATTGGGTACATTTGAGGACTGAGACTCATCATACATTTGGAAACTGGCACATATTTTAATATTCGATTCATACCACTATTTAAAGAAAAATAAATTATAGTATATTTCTCTAGCACACATCTGCACTGTTCAGCACTGCCAAAGCGTATATAAAAAGTTTTTGTTTTCAGAAAGTGGTGCGAGATGGAATGAAAAAAATCGTAAGTGGCAGCCCTGAAAAAATGTGTAGCCAATGGGTTACAGTGATAAAAAAAAATCAGCAAAATATTTTAAATTACTAAATTACAGATATTACCTTTTGTATTTACGAGTATATTTTTTTTTATTTAAAGATCCCGCGTAATGTTTCGCTCAAGATAAATGAAAATCGCCATCTAACGGTCGAAATTTGAACTACAATTTTCTACTGCAGATTTCTTTCCCCGTGGTCCATATAATGTATTTCCCAAGTTTCATCGATATCTATATGCTCATGAGGCTGAGTAAAGTCAATTTCATTATGGACACCCTCAAGGTGGCCTTACTTAGACACTATACATACCACTTTTTTGTATATGGGTTTGTCTTGATTGTATGTTCCTTTCACTGAAAAGCGAAATACAAGACTAATTTTTAACAACCAGCCATAATTTCTATCACCTTAAATATCATTAGCGCATGAGTATTCCTGTCATCTTTCAACCGTATGGGTTGTTCTCTTCCCTCTAGCTGCGTAATTGTTTTATCAAATAGCTTCAAAAATTGCGCATTTACCCCCTTCGCGACGACCATCGTTTAAGAATTTTTATTTTTTTTGTCACCGTTTTTTCAAAACATTGTCTAATTTAATCGGAAAAATTCTCCGATTAAGCCAAAATTCACAATAAAAAAATAACTGGTGGGAATAATCAAGGAGGGTTAATTAGACGGAAAAAATGCATCCCCGAGGAAATCCCGGGTTGAGCAAATTTTGCTACTTTTACATTGCCCGAGGAAATCTCGGGTTGCTCAGTAAGAGGGTTAAGATTGACTCTTTTGTCATAAAGAACAAAATTCTGCATTGGAAGAGTAGCACTATTTTTATCGGGTGGGTTATTACAATCCAAAATATTTTATTTCTACCACTTTTTAACAAGTAGGAAATTGCTCGTCAAACGTGGCAAATGAGGTGCGTTCGTACTATAACTAGTTTTATAACTATTTTTTGCACCCCATATTGTACTGAATGTATATTTTTTTGCACTTCATAAGTGCACAGTCTGTAACATCATTAAAATGCACTTGCAATAATTTTTTCCCATTGCCCGTAATGTAATGGAAAACTTTTGACTGTCCCTGTAATTAAACTATACACCCAATTTTAATAAAATCTGAAATGGCTCTACAAAATTTTGCAACAATTATATATTTAAAATTTCAGACCATTCGGAAGACTGTAACATCATTAAAATGCACTTGCAATAATTTTTTCCCATTGGCCGTAATGTAAAGAAAAACTTTTGAATGTCTCTGTAACTAAACTATACATCCGATTTTCATAAAATTTGAAATGGCTCGACAAATTTTTGCAACAATCATATAGTTAAAATTTCAGACCATTTGGTTGGGTAGTTTTTGCTCTGTTATATGCGGACGGACAGACGGCCAGACGGACAGACGGACTGAACGACGACTATAGGTGCTACGTATTTATATAATTACGAACGCACCTAAAAAGAGTAATATGCGGCTTATTTGATCCATCAATAAGTAAGGCGAATAATATTATTAAAAAAAAATGGTAACAATGAGGCAATCTAAATAAAAAGAGGATTCGCCCAACTCACAACACTGAATAGCATCATCCTTGGAATGTGGGAATTGTAAAGTCCCGGAACTTTTTTTTAGAATAACCTTTGTAAATTGTAATTATACAGTAAAAGTTTGAACATGTTGATATTTTACTGAACAAAATAGTAATTAAATATTCCACCTTGCCTAAATAAAAACAACTTCAGATTTATCATATTTTATTTATTTATTTGTTTATCGATATTTGAGCATCTTAGCATTGAAATCGCTTAAGAATGAAGTTGCTTTTAATTTAACTTTCTTTCTGCTTTTTTGTGGTATCTTTCTTATCACATAATGTCAAATGGTAAAAGGAAATAAAAGAATATAATGCATAAAAATACATCAATATCGGTTATTTTTTTTTTTCAGAAACATTTTTAATCTTATTTTGACATACTATGAATTCCAGAAGAAAAGTATTTTTTGTTTCCAAAGATAGAACGCACTGATTTCTCATCTTAAAATCGTTACTCTGTTCTTGTTAAAAAAATAAAACATCGATTTTTACATAAGAATCAATTGTTCATGAAAAATTTGCATTATACTATTATTCATTGTGCCATTTTTTTAAGTTGAGAAATGAACCAGATAAGATTAATTGTGTAACTTGTAATGACTGCTATGATCCAATATTTTTGGAACAATGTTGTAAATTATTAGCTTTCACAAAGTATCTAAAGTAGCAAGGAATCTTTTAAATGTATACGAATATTTCAAATACAAAACGAATGCGATGAAAGCGATTGGTGTTTATCGATTGAGTGAAAGGTTGTTAACATCATAGACCGCAACAGTGTTGCTAAATGTAGCGGTTTTTTAATTCATAAATTTCGAGTTCACACCAGACGATATTTAATACTAATTTTTATTTATTTTAATAAAAAAATATCATTATATTCCGCCAAAATACTGTTTCTCAACTGTTGTGATCCTGGTATGTGTAAAGACTCTCTTTAAAAACATACTGCGTGCACCCGGGGGGGGGGGGGCTTCAGCTATTTAGAGACACTAAACAAAGCCATTTTAGTTTATTTTTAAGTAAATCTTTAAATACAAATCCCCCACGTCCTTTCCGTTTTTGCCAGTTTTAACCCTCTCGCTGCGTAATTGTTTTATCAAAATGGGTTTAGAAATTGCGCAATTTTTTATTACATATTACAAATCTACATATATTATAAAGTTAAAATATGTAAAAAATTGTTTTAAAAGATTTTTTTTTTCCAATATAGAATTAGATTATAAAAAAAGTTCGTCAGAAAGAACGTCTTTTACAGAATTTTTAATCTTTTATCACCAGTTTTTCTAAAGAGAAACTTTTGTCTAATTTAATCGGGAAAATGCTAGGCAAAAGTTACAATAAAAAATAACTGCGGGAAATAATCAAGGCGAGTTAATTAAACGGAAAAAATGCATCTCCGCGGAAATCGTGGGTTGCGCAAATTTTGCTACATTTGAGTTGCCCGTGGAAATCGCGGGATGCGCAGCGAGAGGGTTAATGCTTTTTTTGGGGGGGGGGGAGCACAAGTAGCCAAGTCTTAACCTCCTCCCTCCCCTCTGCTTATTTTTCAACTCTACCCGTGGAAACGCACCTTATCAACTACCTCATGTGTTCAGTATCCGGGGACGTGGAACATAGGTCCCGGGATCCTCGGTAAAAGGTTTTTGCGTCATCATGATATCATTATAATACTCAAAAATAACTATTCAATCTTGCTGGGGAGAATTTAGAATTTTTTAACGATTGTTTCACCGCCCACTGAACACTAGGCGTGAATGCCCACACGAAAATTACGGCTGCCGAAGTCAGATTTTTTTTCAGAGTGTGTACGATCCCTTGAATTTTGGTACCAATAATTTTTAAAAGTTTCTTCCGCTTTAATTTTCTGATATGCATCAGGACTGAAAGATCTTTTATCAAAACTAAATACATATTAAGTGTACAAACTTAATGCTGAAATCGGGCGTAAATTAACACAGCGCGTCATCTTGTGGACGTGGCTGATAATCCACATACGCGGACTTTTAGTGTGACGTCATATAGGACAGAATATCTATCATCTGCGTATAATTTCTAAATCTTTAATCACTCGTGGAAGATGAATCTTGTTTACCAGATTTCTTGCAAAATAATAGCGTGCTGAGAAGGGGGTGAAGTCCAGATGCAGCTGATACCACGAAGTTTCCTTCGCCTTATCTAATCGGAGACTTTTTATCTATTAATCGAGTTGAAAAAACTTTACAATTTTAGTGGTGTGAAGTAAGAAAACAATTAGGTATCTTGTAGTTCTAGCCCATCCGCTACGTGGCACGTGACATTCAGTGATGTGACCTCCTCTTTAATCTTCCGGTTACCTCTCCCATTTAAGATAGGACTCTTAATATGTATGCAGTTTTGATCTTTTATAAAATACTGTTGCCTCAATTTAGGGGACCGTACAAGCGTTTAAAAAAATCAGCATTCAGCAGCCGCCATTGTTGTGTCAACGCTCAGATATAGTATTTAGGAGGCGGTGACAGATTTATAAATAACGCATAAATGTCTCGGTGGACTGTATAGTGTTAAAGGAATCATAGCTGCAGGTCTCTCAATTCTTAAAAATCATTTTTCTCATATAGAAATATTTGTTTTAGATAATCACAGTTTTCTGTGTTTAACTAAATACATTTCCATTAGGAACTAATGGTACTAACAACTCTGGGGACTTTGAAACTATGCAGCCCGGAAACTTTAGCATTTGTAA
This sequence comes from Maratus speciosus, assembly GCA_963932465.1. NCBI lineage: Eukaryota > Metazoa > Arthropoda > Arachnida > Araneae > Salticidae > Maratus > Maratus speciosus. The sequence continues at coordinate 282,954,684 of OZ010789.1, read as the reverse complement.
GCAAGCTTCAATATTTCATTTTAAGCCTTCACACAAAATAGTAAAATGTAAACTTAACTTCTTTTTCTTTAATTTAAAGCTTAATTATTAATCTCGATGAACAATTTCGGTCAAACGCATGGGTGAAATGGCACTATTTCCGAACAGTCATGCTCTCGCTTTATTCAAGTAAAGAATTTTTGTCATTATGAAAAGAGAAGACCCTGTGACCCAAATATTTTAAATAACGGAGCAAGCTACCTGTTTTAACCCTTTCAGGGGCAAAGTACTTTCAGTACTAAAATGTTGAAATAAATATCTGGCACCGGAATTTAAGAACAAATTTATTTCGAAATAAAAATAAGGCTATACTTTACATACTTATTAAATGGAAAAGATGTCAGCAAAATTCTGGTGCCATTGTGGCGTTTGGGAATTAAAATTAAGCGGTTCCATAAATATACCACTGCCCGTGAAAGGGTTAACACGCAGTGTTAGTCCAAGTGAGATACATTTTTTTAAATGCAGTTTGCTTCATTCTTATCACTTTTTTTTCAAATAGTATAATTCGCTTCATTTAATCTTCATTAAATAAGGTGAATATTACTATTTCAAAAAAGTGGTAGCACTGTATAAAACTGGATAAAAATTATTGGACTGACGACATTAATAGCACATACTGCGTACAGGTACGATGATTAAGGTGTTAAACTTCCACAGCCCGATGTATAAGTAGAATAAAGAATAAAAACTGAATGTCCCTGATGTAGGTTAACATGTCACTTTGAGTGGTTTTAAAGGTTAGGATAGTCTCAATATGCACGTTCTTAAATTTCATTGATTGAACTAGTATAAAATTTAAAATTTTATTCTTTTAATTTATTATTATTATTATTATTTCGTAATTTTCATGTTTTGCCATATAATATGTTATACAGTGTGCAAAGTGAAGTCTCGTTACACTATAAATATCTTGATTGTCAAAAAATAAAATTGAGAAGCAAGTGCGTAAACCTATAATAAAATGTTGTCACAGAAAGTGTAAGAATAGAATCCCTAGTAATAATAATTTATAATATGTATTAAATAAATAATAATTTATTATTATTATTATTATTTCGTAATTTTTATGTTTTGCCATATAATATGTTATACAGTGTGCAAAGTGAAGTCTCGTTACACTATAAATATCTTGATTATCAAAAAATAGAATTGAGAAGCAAGTGCGTAAACCTATAATAAAATGTTGTCACAGAAAGTGTGAGAATAGAATCCCTAGTAGATAACTGATAACTTTTATGATTTTCTCCTGCTACTATTTTTAAAAAGAAAATTTTCTTTATATGAAATACTTCGCGAAATACCGAAAACAGTCCATAGTATAAGAGGCAACGGAAAATTCTGTCGCATAATGTTCTTTCACGCCTGCTTTTTTTAAAAATTCTGATTTCTTCATTAGCACCACTTTTTTGAAATGGTAAAATTCACATAGTTTTCACATTTCACATTAAGGTGAAAACACTGGGAATTTTACCATTTCAAAACAGCGATGCCAATGAAGAAATCTGAATTTTAAAAAAGTAGGCGTGAAAGAACATTATGCGACAGAATTTTCCTGTACCCCTAATATGTACCCCCCTTCCTGTACCCTGCAACTTTTAAGCTTTTTTTCCCCACTACTACTTTTAAAAAAGAAATTTTCTCTATATCGTATACTACTCGAAATACCGAAAGCTGTCAATTACAAAAATGTAGAGGCAGACAAAAAGGATAGACTGTTTCACTGCGTCCGTCTCTTTTCAGACCCCATGGGGCACGAGATATATTTTTTTGCACAAACTTCCATTCTTGAACTTGCCGTACACATCGAACTACGAATAAAGAGGAATTGACATATTATCAAAACGGTGAAGCTTCAACTGTAACCGGTTTAGCTGTGGCTCATTACCGCCGGCGAAAACTTCCACAAGTAAATTTGAACAGAAATTTTCTTCCTATTTAAACGCCTTATTAATGCAGAACTTCAGTCACAATTATTGGCAAAACCAGATATATATTTTTACTGGAGGATGTTTAATTTGGCGGTAATGAGCCACAACGAAACCCTACGCTTCCACCACATTGTGACAACCGGAACAACCTCTTGTCAGTGTCAGTGATAGAGATTATACTACCCGAGACAACTTGCACAGTGTTGCCAGATAGTCAAAAGTCAATTTCCCCAAAATTTTTCAAATTTTCCCCAAATGAGTGTTTTTTTCTGCAAAAGTCCCCAACTCAGTTTTTACTCAAAAAGGGAATTTTTAAACTTTCAATTTATTACTATAAAAAATATTTAAGTAGATTGAGCTCAAAAATTTTCCCTAAATAAAGCATTTTTTTGAAAAAATTCCCCATTTACAAAAAACAAACTTTTAAACTGGGCTGAATGCATATTCTGTAGCTACATTAAGAGAATGAGAGATATATTTTGCAGTGACAAGTTATTTTACGTTTGTTTTTAAAAGTATTGTCTAACAATGTTGGACTATTGTTACATTAGCTCCATAGCTTTAGATAATCTCTTATCAGTTGGGATTTGTATGAATCCAAGATGGTACGCAGTTTTAATTCTTTTTGTCCTCCCTATACTGAAGTACATAATCATAATGCAAAGTATTTTCGCTGTATCAATCGATGTGCTTTTGTATATCATAAGAGAAAAATATCTACTTTCCACATATTTAAATTAATTTTTTTTAAAGTACGGCGAAGAAATTATTCGTTAAAATCCTGCAGATTTAGTCACGTTCAGGTTTAAGCTGCTTAAGACTTCTTAAGGCTGCTTAAGTCTCATGCATCTGTAATATGTGTAAACTGTAGTGTAACATAGTAAACAACGAACACGACCACATCCAAGAAAATAATGACTGATATTTCCGATTTCTGGATTGTATTTTCATTTTTCAAATTGAAATTGAGTCGAGACAGATCCAGTTTTTCTACAAGACCAAAAAGAAATCTTTACGGAAAATAGTAAAAAAACGAAATCCCCAGGTTTTTCCCCAAAAAATATTTTAGTTCCCAAAAATTTCCCCACGAACTTCTTGTCCCCAAAAAATTCCCCTAGAGGTTTAAAATTCCCCAAAATGAGGACAAAATCCCCAATCTGGCAACACTGAACTTGCACCAGTTTAAACTAGTAGAAATTTTTTTCATATTTACGAGAGAAACCTTGAAAGAATAAGCCGCTAAAATAAGGCAAAATTTTCTATTCAAAATTTACTGGTAGAAGTTTGTTTTGGCAGTCATCAGAAACTATTAATCCGATGAAAAAAATCAGCCGCCATCTTGTGACAACCTCCTCAATTACTTCATTCGCAACTGGTAGATTCTACAAAATATGTCTCCTCTTTTTATTCATATCTCCATTGCCGTTCATATGCTACGAAAAAAAGTATCATGTCACTCAAAGGATCTGAAGTGAAACGGACGTGACACAGTGCGTCAACCTGTCTTTTTCTTCTGCGTCAGTCCTCAGTGCAATTACGTCTTATATGTTAAAATTAGTTTATTAGAAACCCTAAAATGCTAGATTTTCCGATAACCAATGGCTGGCTTAAAAATGTCACTGGTCGCTTGTAAATGTATGATAGAAGAAGGAAGATGTATATTTACTGAAACAACAGAAACGTGTAAGCAAGCTGCATTTTATTTTAATTAAAAAAATCGTTTTAATTATCTCCAATGTGTCTACCATCTGCTGCAATGCATATGTATGCATGTGTATGCAAGTGTTTGCGTACTTATACATGTGCTTGCATGTACATACATGTGGTTGGCCATGTTTTACAAGAAACGCAGGGCACATTGGACATACTTAACTTCATTTTCTTATTAAAATATATTGTATCTTGCTCACATTTGTAAATATATGCATATGTCATATATTGCAAATATCCATCTATGCATATGCACAGATATCGTCGGCACCATTTCAAACTATCCAATGTGAAAACAGTGCGCTACTTTTTTCAAATTCAGATTTCTTGATTGGCACCACTTTTCTGAAATGGTAAAATTACAATTGTTTTCGGCTTCATTAATATGTCATTAAATAAGGTTAAATAAGGAGAAATTTACTATTTCAAAAAAGTGGTGCCAATCAAGAAATCTGTATTTTAAAAAATCCCTGCCGGCCCGGCCTACAGGCAGAGGTAGATTTCGAAGTTAAGTATATTAATTTTACCAACAAAAACTAAATCATTATTAGATATAAATCCACTTTAACAGTTTTATCTGTCTGCTTTTGACGAGTTTTTATTTCCTTTTTTATAAAATAGCTGGTTTTATTAGAATCATGTTAAGGCGACATTAAAAAAAATATTTTTCCATGCTCAACAACTCGAAATTTTCTGGCACATTTTCAGATTCATTTTTAATTAAAAAAAATATATGAAACATGCTGAAGTGATTTTTGAAAAAAATTATAAGCGACCTGTGTTTTTATTTTTCTTTCATTTAATTAAAACTTCATTAATAAACAATTATTTTCTCAGTAGGGCAATATTTTTCGTTTCTAACACAATCGCTTCGGGAAATTCTGTTCAAAATGCCCACTTTGACATCATTTTTTGAAATATATTCTACCTCTATCAAAAAATCCATCATTACTGTACATTATATAGTTTCTGAATAAGAGAATCTAGCAATTGGATGCGTTTCAGAGCAAAAATGAATTTAAAAATGAGTAAGAAAATAAGCAGTTTGGATTTGAATGCACCCTTAATAAGATGATTTTTTTCTTCAACCGCTATGTATTTTTAATTTGATTTTGCTGTAAGAATTGACCCTATCAAAACTTGTCTATAGAAATGTTGAAGACAATAGTAAGAAGATATATGATAAATTCATGGAGTTGGTTGGTTGGTTGGTTGATTTTGTGACGGCCGATTATCTGCACTAGGGATATAGGCCCGAGGGGGAGTGCCCTTCGTGGGGGTCTTTCTAAGGGAACCTAACCCGTATTAACGCATGGAAATCCATGGTTCGAAGAAAACCACGAAAACTCCGAACGATTAGGCCGACGGGCGCGATTGGAATCGAACCCAGCACTTCCCGTCTACCAGTTTCGAGAGCAGAACCTCTCAGCCACTGGTGGGGCTATAATAAATTCATGGAGATTTTATATCTTGATTGACCAAGTAAGGAATTTTTTTCTCCCCAAAACCCTATTTTTTGCGCCCCTTGAGCCTATTTTTAATTTTATCAAAAACCTGTGATTCATGAATTTTTGGCGCTATTTTTACAAGTAATAAAAACTTTAAACTGATTTCATATGTACAAAAATTAAGAAGTTATGGGGTTTTTTCGGTTTTCACAAAACCCCTCCCTATTTCCATGCCCTTTGTCCGCTTTTGCCCATTAACGAACTTGACCGATATTTTATGTCCCTTGATTTTATGTATCAGTTTGGAAGAGATTTGCGGAGAATTGCGGAAGTTATCGTTTCCAGAAGAAAGTGATAACACAATTGCTTCGGGAAATTCCGTTCAAAATGCCCACTTTGAAATCATTTTTTAAAATATATTCTGCCTCTATCAAAAAATCGATCATTACGGTACATTATATAGTTTCTGAATAAGCGAATCTACCAATTAAATGCGTTTGAGAGCAAAAATGAATTTAAAAATGAGTCAGAAAATAAGAAGTTTGGATTTGAGTTCATCCTTAATGCAAAGATTTTTCCAACACAATCCGCTTCGGGAAATTCGGTTCAAAATGCCCACTTTAACAGCATTTTTTAAAATATATTCTGCCTCTATCAAAAAATCGACCATTACGGTACATTATATAGTTTCTGAGTAAGAAAACGTACCAATTGGAAGCCTTTGAGGGCAAAAATGAATTGTAAAATGAGCCAGAAAATAAGCAGTTTGGATTTGAATAAACCCTTACTTAGATGATTTTTTTCTTCAACCGCTATGTATTTTTAATTTGTTTTTGCTGTAAGAATTGGTCCTATCCAAAACTTGTCTATATAGATGTTGTAGACAATATTAAGAAGATATATGATAAATTCATGGGGATTTTATATCTTTTGAATTGACGGAGTTATGGATTTTTTACTTCTTCAAACCGCCTTTTTGTTTTCGTTTTTAATTTTTCTTTTTGTGGTACGAATTGGTCATACCAAAAACTTGTGAATATAAAAGTTGTAGATAATATTAAGGAGATTTATAATAAAATTAATTGGAAATGATATCTTAAGAATTGACGAAGTTATGAATTTTTTTCTCCCAAAAACCCTGTTTTTTGCGACCCTTGAGCCGATTTTTAATTTTATCAAAAATCTGTGATACATAAAATTTTAGTACTATTTTTAGAAGTAATAAAAACTTTAAACTGATTTGATATGTACAAAAATTAAGAAGTTATGGGGGGTTTTCGGTTTTCACAAAACCCCTCCCTATTTCCATCCCCTTGGTCCGATTTTGCCCATTAACGAACTTGACCGAGATTTTATGCCCATTGATTTTATGTATCAGTTTGGAAGAGATTGGTGCAGAATTACGAAAGTTATAGTGTCCAGAAGAAAGTGATATATATAGATAGACAGATAGATAGATAGATAGATAGATAGATAGATAGATAGATAGATAAAGTTTTTTACTGAGGGTGGTTTTAGGTTCTAGGGTTCATGATCGGTGTAGATCTGCAAAAATTTTCCAGAAATTCCAACATAGGAACGATCGCAATAGGTAGTATTTCATACGAAATCTACCTAAAAGTAGCCCGCTATTTTCACATTGGATTTGATCACTTGAAGGAATGCACAGTACATAGTTTTAACCGATTACGGTAAATTTTGTCCCCTGCGATTTTTTTAATATTTAGCGATTTTCAATGCGATTTTTAGCATTTTTTAGAGTTCCGCAGTGATTTTTTGATATTAGGAAAACGAATTAGGTTTTAAACTTTTAGCCTAATATAGTATTTTTTTTTCATTTTATTTAACAATTTTATCGATTTTAAATGCGAAATTCAATATAATTGTTGGCGGTTTTTGTGTTCTGTGTCGAATTTTTGTCATTTGTGAAATAAATTCGAATACAATGGTTTACCAATTTTTGAAACTTTTGACCCTAGCGATTTTTAATTATTTAGCGAACTTTAATAGGATTTTGAATACGATTCTGAATGAGATTTTTAGCATTTTTTCAAGTTTAGTGGCAATTCTTTGACATTTGTAAAATTGAATACGGTTTTTAACTTTAGCCTAATATAGTAACTTTTGATCTCTAAATGATTTTTTAATTTTAACCGTAGTCAGTGTGGTTTTTAGCGGTTTTTAGAGATTTTTGGCATTCTACGTCAATTTTTTTATCTTTCATGAAACATTTTCTGATTACAATGTTTTACCCCCATTATGGTAAATTTTTACCCCATTATAGTAAATTTTTATCCCAGCTATTTTTCAATATTTAGTGATTTTATATACGATTTTTCAATTTTTAGCGACTTTTCGAGATCGCAGCAATTTTTGTCATTCGGAAACGAAATTTGACCTTAAAGTTTTAATCTAACATAGTAAATTTCCTCCTCGTCGATTTTTGCATTTTCAATGATTTTCATGCAAATTTTAAAGTTTCACGACGATTTTTTGACGCTTGTAAAAGGAATTATCTTTCAAATTTTTAGCCAAACATGAATTTTGCTTCAAACTTTTACTCTACTATAACAAAATTTCTCCTTACTATTTTTGAATTTCAGCGATTTTTAATGAGATTTTCAGCGGTTTTAATTTTTTCCGAGTTTCGCGGCAATTTTTTAACATTTGGAAAGGGAATTCGGTTTCAAACTATTAGCCTAAATTTAGTATTTTTTCTCATGGGGAAAGAGATAGATGGAGATGCAGTAAGGTGGCTGGGAGTGACGCCAAAAATGTAACTCTAAAATTCGCTACAGTAGGCCCAAACACAAGCACGTTCTTTCACGAAAAAAAAGAAGAAAACTTTTAATAATACAGTTTTTAATTCATAATACAATGGAATACTGATTTAGAATGCTTAAAAATAAGCAGATCACTTTCATTTAGAGAAACAAATGCACGGGTGATGTCAAGGAATTCGTTCCCTGTTCCAGTTGCTTGTTTTGCTTGGGCCTTCTGTGGACGTTTAAATCTGACCGATAAATGGTTTTATATTTCAAACCTTTTTTACGGCATACTGCATTTCCAATCTCCATCTATCTCTTTCCTCTATGACTTTTTCCCCTTTGCGATTTTTTTATTTATTTTTTTTTTTTTTTTAGTGTGTGTGTGTGTGTGGGGGGGGGGGGTTATTTATCGTAATTTTAGCGCTTTTTTGCGTTTCAAGGTGACTTTTTAATATTCGTAATTGAAATTAGGTTTCAAACTTTTATCCTAATATACTAAATATTTTCCGTGATTTTTGAAAATTTCGCGATTTTTACGTTTCTTCGAGATCTGCTGAGGTTTTTTATTTTCAAATTTTTGATCTAACATAGCAAATTCTGTTCTCGTTTCAATGAAGTTTACTCGGATTTTATGATCAGGGCTGCCAGAGCGAGTACCACAGTGCATGGTGGTGCGAATAGAATAGAAAAATTGTCTCCCTGCCTGCAGTAATTTTCGAAATTTTCATGTGATTTTTAGAGTTATTTCCCGTTCCGCAGAGATTTTTCGACGTTCATAGAAGATATCCTGTTTTAATTTTTTAGCCCAATGGCTAATTCCATACGTACTTGTAGTGTAAGTCACAGGCTGTGATTTTTGGATACCAGTATTTTAGAACGGAAAATGTTACTTAGTTTATCGGTGATATCTCATTCATTGAATAAGGCGAGAAAACCTTTCGAAAATAACGGTGGCCAACGAGGATTTCAGTTATCCGTTATGTGACTTACACTACCAAAACCCATGGAATTAGCCCCAATGTAGTAATTTTTGTCCTCTGTGACTTTTGCAGTGATGGAACAGCGTAGCAGCAAAGAATCAATTGACACCACAAAATTTTTTTAGAATTCTTCATCTAACTTCAGGACAGAATTTCTGAGATTTTTGAAGGCAAAGAGTACTATAAAAATTTAGCGGTGACAATCGCTCAACTGCTGCGCCACTGTTCCATCACTGCTTTTGATACGTTAGTTTTTTTAGTAATTTCCTTCGATTTTTATACGTTAGTAAAAGGAATCTGGTTTCAATCTTCTTGCCAAATATAATTTATTTTCTCTTCGCTGTGAAATTTATTCAGATTTCGTGCAGCATTTTAAAAAATCGCAATTTTTTGTTGTATTTTGTAGAATATTTTCGCTTTTCGTGCTATTTTTTGAAAGGCCGGGCAATGCCGGGCGAGTCATGTACTTGAATAATAGTAAATGAGTTATAAATCTAGAGAAATTTAATTTACATTTTTAATGTTTCTATAATTTGTCTAGGAAATATTATATAACGTTGAACGTCAGGTTCTTTTTAAGAAAAAGCATTAAATTTTATACTCATTTTAACGGTTCTGCATGTTTCCGACACTCAGATCGTAAATCAAAATCATATTCAATAAATTCTTAATGTATTTAAGATTTAAATAAAATGAACTTCCGTTAAGTTTTGTAAAAGTGAGTTACGGTGACGTTTTAATGACATGACACTTTCGGAAGATATTAAACATTTGTATAAAATTTATTTAAATGTATACTGAAATGAACTTCCTTTAAATTTATAAAAGTGAATTGTTAACATGTCATCAATTTCCTTATTTGATTTACCTGTCAAAACTAATATTAAATTTCGAAACATTTTGGTTTACTAACCTTTTCTTTTCAGTTTTTGTCTTTGAACTAGCCATTATATCAAATCATTCGGTTGCCAGGAATGTCATGATACATTGATGCCAAACTGCACACCATTTCCTACCACTAAGTTCCTTTAATATTATTCGTCTTTTTTAATCGCATAAATTTTACAACAGAGTATCTACGAGTAATGACTTGGGCCGGTAATTCGATATTATCTAATCCACAACAATAATCGCTGTCGAAGTTGAACGGTATCGGTAAAATATAATTAAATCGCCGCTTTGGTTCAAACCACAGCTCCCAGAATAACAGGCCTGAGCGATGATACAAAAATGGCGGCTGGCGAAGTCGGATTTTTTTTCAGCATGTGTACGGTCCCTTGAATTTTGGTTCCAAGAATTTTTTTAATTTTTTAAAGATTTACTTTTATGTGTTAACCCTTTCAGGGACAGAAGAATTCTGTTCGTAAAATGATGAAATAATTGACTGACACCAGAATATTCAAACGAATTACTTAGAAAATAAAAACCGTTTTTTTTTAACTTTCATTAGAAAAGCAAAATTTTATTAAAACAGTCTTTATGCCATTTGTCAGTTTTGGAATTAAAATTAGGTGGCTAAACCCTCTAGCCACCGCCATTGAAAGGGTTAAACAACTAAAAGAAATCTTTTGTAAAATACTTGCATAACCACCAACTTATCGGTAATTTCCGCAAAAATGTTTCAGCGGTACCTAGATCAAACAGGCGATTATAACACCGGAAAAAAATGTGTAACAAGTACAGTCGTGGAAAAAAAAAAGTAAACACCCCCTACTAAATCCTCAACAAATTATCCCAATAGAAAGTTACTGGTACCGAACGATTGGAAATAAAGTTTTCTTTTAAATGATGTATATAAAATTTGCTTAGGGAGCCATCTATATATTAAAACGAACCATAACTTTGTTTTTTTCAATAGCAGTATACAATTCTGACAGCATAAATGAACTCCGCACCCTTCAATTAGTCCCAAAACAAATTTTTATGCAATTCGTACGATAAGTTTCCGAGTAATTAATTATTTTAAAACGGGCGTATTTTAGCCCCTTAACGCTCGAACTAAATTACTGTTCAATAATTCAAATTGCTGATTGGAACCACTTTTTGAAAAAGAAATATTAACCTTATTTAATGACTAAAAACGCTACCAAAATATACCCAATTTCACTATTTTATAAAACTGGTGGGAGTCAAACAATTTGAGTAAAAGACACAGCCCGAGAATATCTCGGGAGCGAGAATTAAGGGGTTAAGGACTGTATCCAAATTGAAGTTCAGTACTCGATTGCAATTCATAATTTTTTCGAATATTAATTTCATAATTCATAATTTATATCATAAAATTATAAAAATTACAAATTCAGCATATAATATTATTTAGTATTTAGTATTCAGGATTTAGTATTATTGTTACACAAAAAATTAGCACATTAGGAGCATAATTTCAGGAGATATAAATAAAAATATGAAAATGTAATTTAACATTAGAAGCACTAAATTTTGAATGTTTATAATTCAAAAACTTGTCATTGAAATGACTTAAAATTTGGTGTCTAGGCATAGTTTGAACCAAAGATTTGAAATATCTCGTTAAAATTGGGTATTGCCATTGAAAAAAAATTAAGTTTGGATTCGTTTTAATATGTAGATGGCCCCCTAAGCAAATTTTATAAACACCATTTAAAAGTAGACTTTATTTCCAATCGCGCGGTATCAACAACTTTCGTCTATGATAATTTGTTGAAGAGTTAGTAGGAGTGATTACTTTTTTAAGAGTTAGTAGGAGGAGTAGGAGGTTGTTTACTTTTTTTTTTTCCCACGACTTTACATTCCTATGACAAACACAATGAAACAAGACACATTTTATTGAATATTTTTCTGGTTCGAAAAGTATTTATTTACTACATGAGATACCGGTACAGTTTTACGGAAATTATCGGTAAGTTGGCAAGTATCCATAATTAAACGACCCAACTTTAAAGTTGTCTACAAACATAACTATTGTTCATAAAGTTGTGAAATTTAGGGAAAGACATAATAAAGGGATGGGAATTTGTTTAAGATATAGAATATATAAATAAAAATAGTTTAAAATTTCACCACCAGAGGGCGATTTTGAAGAAATTACTTATTTAGCATTAAGATACTTCAGCAATTTTATTTATAGAATGTTCAGGATTAATCCACCCTATCTTAAAGTTGTCTATAGACGAAACTACTGTTCAGAATGTTGTGAATTTTTTTGGAGGACATAATAAAAGTATGGGAATATGTTTGAGAGAAAAAAAAAATTATTAAACGAATTACACATTAAGCATTCATTTACGGTAGTTTAACAAACTTTGTTATAACCAAACATGTTCTGCATAACTTTCATCATTTTCAGATACCATCTGGATCGCATGTTCCACAGTTGAGCGCAGTATGTTGAGGGAAAAGCCAGGAAAATGTTGTGAAATGCATTCTTTAGAGTAAAGTTGAGTTAATATATAAAATTTCTAAACTATCGTAATGCTAAATGTGTAATTTATAAAAAAAACGCCTCCTGGTGGTGAAATTTTGAACTACTTTTATTAAAAAAAAATTTTATAGCTTAAACATATTCCCATCTCTTTATTATGTCTTTTACAAAATTTCACAACTTTATGAGCAATAGTTTTGTCTGTGGACAACTTTAAAGTGGGGTCGTTTAATTATGGACACGCTGTACTTATGTCTAAACTTAACCCCTTAAGTGGTTAATTTTTTTGACACAATAAACTAAAAATAGGGAGCATACACCGCTTTTACTGTACTAAAATAGTTCCCTTATATAATAGAAATATTTCTGCCATTAAATAAAGCTAATATTGAAATTTAAAATTAGTGGTGTAGAAAAACTTTTAGTAATGAAACAGGCAAACTCTTCTTGCTCGTACGGTGTGCGGGCAAACCAGTTAACCCCTTAATCCCTTAACCTACCATTTAACCTACGGTTTGGCAAATCCATAGCTACCACTAAAATTTAATAGAGATTTTCGTCTTGTTTAATCATGGAATTTCAACGATTAAATTAAACTATCAAAGCGATATAAGTAAGCGTCCTATCTTAAATGGGAGAAGTAACCGCAAGATTAAAAGCGAGGTCACGTCAATCAAGGTCATGCGCCACGTAGCGGATGGAGTGTGAACTACAGGTAGATACCTAACTGTTTTCTTACTGACACCACTAAAGTTGTAAAGTTTTTTTTCACCTTGATTAATAACTGGAGTGTTGTTGATAAGACTAAGAAAACTTCGTGGTGTCAAGTGCATCTGGATACCTCTCTCGCTATGGCGTTATTTTGCAATAAATGTGGTAAACAATTTAATTCCATGAATGATAAAAGATTTAGAAAATACGCGCCACACTAAATTCCCGCGTATGTGAATTCTCACTCCGTCCACAAGAGGACGCAACTGTGTTAATTTACGCCCGATTCCAGCATTAAGTCTGTGCGCTTACTTATATCGCTTTGTTAAACTATATTTACTGAGAAATTTTAGTGGTAAGAAGAATTTACATTTGGCTCGATCATCGTACGCGGGCTATGCCCGTCATTGTAGGTTAAGGGGTTAAGACCAAACCAGCACGATCGTGCGGGTTAGACATTCATCTGAACTTTTGCTTCTGAGTCGTATGTAATAAAAACTCGAATTGAACGATAGTTCTGGTTCGCAGATAGAGTAAAGTATCATTTTTTATCACCAGTTAGCGATTGCGATATATGTTTTACTTTCTACAGGCATGACTAGCTTTGTTTATAAATACATCGGGTCTTAATGGAATATGTGGTTAAGAGACCATACAGAAGGGTTGCCAGTTTGGCCTCCACTTTTATTAAAAATACTCCGATTCACCAAACAAATTGCACAAAGAATTTTCAGATTTAAACCAAAATTTAATATCAGACTTTTCTTGATTACTCAAAGTAAAAATCCTTCTTCAAAAAGGTAGCTTCTGAAGTCGAAATTTCGGGATAAAAATGGAGGCCTAACTGGCAACTCTGTCGTACATACCAGAGCTATTGTACTTTGAGCGTGTTTAGCACGTGTTAAATTTGTTAGTGCAACCTTTCAAGGCGTGCAAAAAAGAAATGACCTGCAAACGTACATTATGTGAATATTGTTCGGATACATGAGCACTACTATCCTTCCAGCGCAATTTATCAATGAAAAATCCGCGGAGGGAAACATACTAGATACAGCTTCATCTGGTCACTGATTATTTTTGGATTACTTTTTAAAGATTTGTCTTTTTAATTTTTCTGGTGTCAAATGTTTATTTACAGTATGTAAAAAGAAATTCAGACGTTATAGGGCACTATTTTCAACTTCCGAAATTTGTTTCATTCATCTGATAAGGTTTATTATTTAACCCCTTAACTCTTTTGCCCCAGTGTCGCTCGAGCAAAAAGTGTTTGCTATCTTCGTTACTAAAAGCTTTTAGATACCACTTAATTTTAACTGTAATCTTTGGTTTCTTAAATGGCATATCTTTTTCGATTGTATTCGACAAATATTTAAGTAAAAAAAAAAGTGTTGCCGATTCTTTATTTTTATTTTATTGTGTCAAAATAAAGAAACAGTTAAGCGGTTAATGGCTTTGACGAGTACGTTTACACGTTCACACCGGCGTCGATATTTATGTTTTTCGCTGTGTGACGGCGACGTTCGAATTCATAGTTCGCTTCATCTGGCGGCGCGGTACTGTCGCTTACTTAGACACTCTGTGTAATGACCCGCCCGTCTCATATTTATTGAATTGAACTCGAATATAACAAGCAGAGCTGATTGTGAATGTCTGAAAATTCGAAGGTGTAAGCAAATTACTTAGAGACATGATTTTATTGACCAGATATGTACGAATTTAATATAAAATATCTTAAAATCTAATGAAATATGGACAACATGATATAAATGCATTTCTGTATGGTAGAAGGTACACCTTTAGTCAATGATATTTTTCCAATGAAACCAAAAATCTGCGTTTCCCGTCGTGAATGTATTATGTTTATAATAATGAATTTTTTTTTACTAGTGAATTTTCGAATATTCAAGTATGAGTCACCTGTAGTGCACGCCGTCTATAGCATAGCCGAGTGTGACTCACCTGTAGTGCACGCCGCTTGATGCGACAGTCAAACGTGACCCATTGGTGATGAACGCCGACTGATGGGACAATCCAGCGTGACTAACCGGTGACTCACGCCGGCGTGAACGTTTTAACCCTTTCAGGGATAAGGCATTTCTGCGTCAAAAATGTTCAAATGATTAATTCACACCGCAATTAAAGAACAAATTTATTTGAAAATGATCAGAGGCTTTTTTTTTTTTCACGAATATTATGAGATCGAAATTGTACTAAAAAATTACTGGTGCCATTTGGCAGTTCAGGCATTAAAATTAACCGTTTGCACACTGCAAACGACGCCCCTCAAAGGGCTTAAGAAAATTCGCCTACGATAGCCGCTTTTTTGTGTCAGCGCTTTGTCCTAGTATTTTGGGGGCGCTATTCAAACGATCTGGACAATTAGACTGTCACTTGAAATGGAATTTTACATTTTTCTACACACGTAAGAGCTTGCGTGAAAAATATTTATTTATTTTTTCTTATATTTTTCTGGTTTAAAAAATTTTAGAAAAGAAATTCTTCACAAGTAGAAAGAGTTGAAACAGTAGTTTGAAATACACAATAATTTTTATCTAACATTGGCAACATTAAAAGAAGAAATATTTCTGTTGAAATGTGTCTTTGCTAGTTCAGTTATATTAGAAACGAAAAATGTAGCTTCATAATATTTAAATCTAATTTATAATCAGGGATGAGGATGCTCCGACCCAAATGTTTGATTTTCACCACTAAAATTTAATAGTATTATTTACTTTATTAATTCTCAGATATTTTGTCATAAAATAATCCGAGAAATACCATTAAAATTTAGTGGTAGCAATCAGACATCTGTGTCTGAGCGCTCTCATCCATGTATAATACATTTATTATATTAGCTAACTAGGAAGATGGCTAAATATAGGCAAAAATTGACATTTTGAGTTTAACTAATTTTTATTAAAAAAAATTGATTTTGAAATCTTTAAAAATCTGAATAACAGACTTGTACTTGAAGAAAGTTAACACTGGACGGGATACAACTTCTCGTAGTAAATAACTTGCTTTCCGAAATGGCATTACTTTACACACGTAACAGGTTGCGAGAAAAGTATTTATTAATTTTGTTCTTATATTTTTCTGGTTTTGAAAATTTTAGAGCAAAAATTCTTCAAAAGTAGAATGAGTTGAAACGGGAGTTTGAAATAGACAATAATTTTTATCTATTTTTGAAAACATTGAAAAAATAAAACCTAGGGCGGGATACAACTTTTCGTAGTACATAACTTGATGTCCAAATAAGTATAAGCTTTAGAAATTGTTTAACCCTTTCATTGGCAACGCACTTCCATTGCTAAAATGTTAAAATGAATGAATAACACCGGAATTTAAGTACAAATTTATTTGGAAATAAGTTCTATATTTCATTCACATTATAAAAGGATAATTTTTGTACCAAAATTCTGGTGCCAGAGTGACATTTAGGAATTTAAATTAAGTGGTTTCAGGAACATACCACAGCCTTTGAAAGGGTTAACTTTTTGCGGATCGATCATGTTATACTGTAGTTTATTAAAATTACAAATATCGGTACTTCTTAGTTATCCCGTCGACCACTTTCGCCAAATTATATAAATCGCCAAATTATACACATTGACATAAGTTTTATTTTAAATAACGAAAGAACAAATAAATTAATAAAACATTAATAAAAATACAAATAAAACGTCGAATTAATGGTTTTACTGGCCATTATTGGTATTTAATCTTGCAGTTAATTAATGAATGGATAACTAAGAAGTACTCAAATATCATTGTACTTAAAAATTTCGTACGTAAGAAAGAGAGGAGCTCGAGGTGTCAAGCTCTCCACAGTCAGTTAAAGGCATAAGGAGAATTATTGTTTGATGAATCGCCTTATAAATCTATTCATAAAGAGACACTATAATTACTATTGAATACATTTATAATTAGTAAATCCGTAAATCAGGGGCCAGACATTAAACTTCGAAACACTTTTCTTTACTAATATTCTCTCTTCTGTTACATTTTTAGAGTAATGTATATGATATCATTTGGGTAGTCGAAAAAGTCATGACGCATACATGTAAAAAAAGCACGCTGTTTGCTACCACTAAGTTCATATAACGTTCTTCGCCTTATTTAATTTCAGATATTTCGCAAAGCTGCAGCATCTATGCAGCATTACTTTACCAATAACCAAATATTATTTAACCCACATAGAACGAGGATTGCCAGTTAGGCCTCCATTTTTATTCAGAAAATCCGAACGTACGTGCCAGAAATAAAAAATAGTTTTTTTTAATGACAGAAATCGTGTGATTGCTTAAGAAAGTGGATCTTCTTTCGAAGTTTCCGGTATGAATTTGTAATTAAAATGGAAGTCAAGCTGGTAACCCTGCATCAAACGACAAGGGACCGATAATTCTCACATAACGCAGTGGTGGAAAATTGGCGCAGAGGCGGAGCCTATTGACACCACTAAATTTTAGTAGTACTTTTTGGCTTATCTAATGGCAGAATTTCTGAGTTTTTACTTAGGTGAAGAATACTATAATAATTTAGTGGTGTCAATAGGCTCCTCCCCTGCGCCAATTTTCCACCGCTGCATAACGTCTGTCAATCTGTTCAGACGAACCAGATTATCACTTGACACAAAAATCCCAACTTGCGGTAATCAATTTGGAACCTGCGTGAAAATTATTTATTAATATTTTTCTTATATTTTTCTGGTTTACAAAATTTTAGAATAAATTTCTGAAAACTAGAAAAGGTTGAAACAATAATTTGAAATAGACAATATTTTTTATTTAACTTTGGATTCATAGGGAAAAAAAATTTGCCGTTGAAATATGCTTTCCATTAATCAATTATGTTACGAACAAAAAAGATATATCTTCATAATATTTTAATCTGTTAAAAAATAAATTGATTATATTAGATAGCAGCTAAGAGTTAAATATAGACAGAAAATTGCATTACGATTTTAATTCATTTATATTAAAATATTAATTTGCAACGTATAAAAATCTGAAGAAAAGTTTGTGCTAGAAGAAACTTAACTCTTGCAACTCTTGGTAGTGTATAATTTGATTGCCTATTAAAGTATAAGTTTTAGAAATTGTTTAACACACCGCACATCGATCATGTTATCGGTAATTTTTTTTTTCGAAGTCTCCTGATGTGCCTAAAAAAAAAAAACTTATGTGCTTTAAAACTTATGTGCTTAAAACTTATGTGCTTTAAAACTTTAGTCATAACTTATGTGCTTAAAAAGGAAAGGAGCTCAAGGTTTCAAGATCTAGCCATTCAAATTAAAGCAATCACATAAGCACTTCAAAAGTACAGTGCCTAGAATATATAGTGTGCCGTTCGACGCTAAAAAAATGACCGGGAAAGTAATCCTCCAATAGATGGCGCTGACTGCAGTATAGACTGGAAATTTCCGAAAGCAGATCGGATAAATTAATGCTTTTCAGATACTTATTTTAATATTATATAAGAAAACATTTAAATTTAGAAATTGATATTTAGATGAAAACAAGTCTGAAATATTTCAATAATAAATATATTATTTACAAACTTTTAGAACAGAGACATATTTTTTAAATAAAAATTATATGTGCGAAAAGCAAATAAATTCAAATGTTAAATTCGCTTTAGCTTTATTTACAAATAACAACAACTGTTCACTACTTCTAAAACTGTGCAAACATACAATGAATATTTAAAAATAAACTCCCAATGGCCAAATTTATTTTGTGTTACTTTCAAAACAAAGCCTCATTTGTTAAATAAATCTTTCTTGCACTTGAAATCACATATTAAAATTCTTAAGAAAAATTATTAAAAAGAAATTTCTTTATGAATTATGTATGAAAAGTAAATAATTTAAAAAAAATATCCGAAGGTTAAATTCGCTTTAGCTTTATTTATAAAAACCAACAACTGTTCCAACGCTACTTCCAAAATTGTGCAAACCAGTGTTGAATTCAGACACTTTTCTCTGGGAGGGATTTCAGTGGCTCTGGGAGGGGGGGTGGTTGCACCTTTTGACCATTGAAAACACAAAATCTCAAATCTTCCGGGGGGTGTGGCATCTCATTGTTCAGGGGAGGAATGTCTCCCCTGAATTCAACACTGGTACATACATGCAATGAATATATAAAAATAAATTCCCAATAGCAAAATTTAGTGTTATTTTCAAAGCAAAGGAACATTTGTTAAATAAATGTTTCTCACACTGTAAATCACATATTAAAATTCTTAAGAAAATTATTAAAAAAAATTTCTTTATGAATTATGTATGAAAAGTAAATAATTTCAAAGGGTATATTGGCATTACTTTTATTTACAAATACCAACAACTGTTCACTACTTCCAAAACTGTGCAAATCAGTGTTGAATTGAGACACTTTTCTCCGGAGGGATATTTGTAGCTCCGGAGGAGGGGGGGGGGGAAATTACACTTTTTGACCATTAAAAACAAAATATCAAATCTTCCGGAGGGACATCTCATTGCTCTGTGGATTAATCTCCTTCCCCCGGGCCCAGGGTTCGTAAATATCATGATATTTTCGAAAATATAAAAAATATCCGATATTTTCAAAATAGTCAACTTACTGCTGACAATAAATATTTTTAAGCATAATATAAATTAGAAACTAAAACATATTGCACTTATCTTGAAAACTTAATCAAACAATATTCTAAAAATGCATTTTTTTTTTCTTTGGAACAAAATTGGAGATCAACTAATTGAAAACAGATACATTTTGCTTTATACACTTGTTTAAAAAACAAATTACGACAACCAGGCACAAAACAATAGCTTTTCTGATATTTTTTGTTAGTTTTTCAATCATATTTTGTTTCTTAAACAGACATAATTAAAACTTTATGGGGAAAACTCGCGTTTGTTTACAATATGCTTCACTGTCACGGCGCTAAAAGCTTTCAAAATGCCCAGTCGGTGTTAACATGCGCGCCACCTTGCGGCGTCCTCCTTTCACGACCAAAAAAAAAGCGTTATGGTAACCAATGAACGGCACACTATCTATTCTAGGCACTGTATTCAAAAGACAAATATTTTGTCGCTAATGTTTGATGAATCATCTGACATGTATA
Organism: Maratus speciosus; assembly: GCA_963932465.1. Classification (NCBI taxonomy): domain Eukaryota; kingdom Metazoa; phylum Arthropoda; class Arachnida; order Araneae; family Salticidae; genus Maratus; species Maratus speciosus. The sequence continues at coordinate 282,934,593 of OZ010789.1, read as the reverse complement.
TTCATAAAGAAGCAGTGTAAATATTAATTAGAATTATAACTAATAAATTCATAGATCAGGGACCTAAAAATCAGCTCTGCAAATTACATTTTTAGTTTAACTTAATTTTATTTAATATTTTTAATTTTCAACAATATGTTTCATTTGTTTCATACTAGTATTACTACAAGCAAGATTTCAACTATTTTCAGAGATTTAACTTACAGGAATTATTAAGATATATACAATTAAATATAGTGATACTGCAAAACATTTTGTTTTCTCTGAAAATGTTTTATTATGTGAGAGTTAGGCTGCCTTCAGTTCTATCATAATTTTCGAATAGGATATTTCGCCTTATTTAGGTGGAGAAAAATAATTCAAATTCTATGATAAATCGCAGAAATATTTTCAATCAGAACAAAAATATTAGGCAAATATTTCTAATTTTAAACAGAGGTACCATACCTCTTAAAAATTCGAAGTAGTGTTCGCGCTTCCGACGTCTCTGCCTCTTTAACGCCTTGTCTTATTAATGTAATTATCGTAAGCTCTCTACATTTTATAGTATGTTCATCTCGCTCTGAATACAATGGAGTTATAAATAAAGAGGAGGAGACATATAGTGTATTGTCTACCAGTTGCGAGTGAAGTAACCATGGAACTATTCATAAAGAGGAACTGACATATCTTTAAAACAGTGAAGCTTCAACTGTAACCGCTATCACAGGAGTTGTTTACCGCCGGTGGGAGTATCCACCAGCAGATTTATATAGAAATTTTCAACTTATTTAAACGCCTATTATTACAAAATTTCAGTCAGAAATAATGGTAGAAACAGATTTTCATCTTTACTGGTAGGAGTTTATTTTCGTGGTATTTATGCCCTGCATTTCCGCAATATTCTGACAACCAGGGAAACAAACTGACTGTTTTACAAGGCATACTGACACCAGTAAAACAAATAAAAATGTTTACGACATTTTTGAGGAAAATTTCCATTATTAAGACTCTTAATTAAGATGAAATTTTCTATTCAATTTTACTGGTGGGATGTTTGCCCTGGCGGTAATCAGAAACTGAAGATCCGATTTATAAAAAAGCAGCCGCCATCTTGTAACAGCCTCCTCAGTTACTTCACTCGCAGATGGTATACAGTACACTATATGTCTCCTCCCCTTTATTGATAACTCCATTGAAGTAACTGTGGAGGTTGTCAGAATATGGAGGCTGAATTTTTACATCGGATAAACAATTTCTGATAAGCAGCGAAGCAGACTCACATCAGTAAATTTTGAATACAAAATTTTGCCGTATTTTAGCTGCCTTTTTAATAAAAATTGGCTCTCACGTATATGGTTGAAATTTCTATTTGTTTTTACTGGTGGCAGTTTGCCCAAATATTATAATCCTTTTCACTAACGCTGACAGGTAGTTTTCTGGGTTGTCACTGTATGGCAGAAGCGCAGGGCCTGACTACCGCCGAAGTAAACTTAAACTAGTAAAAATGAATATCTGTTTTTGCAATTATTTACGACTGAAATTTTGAATTAAAAAAGTGTTTAAATAAGAAGACAATTTCTATTTAAATTTACTGATGGAAGTTTGACCCGGCGGTAATTAACCGCTGCGAAAGCGGTTACAGTTGAAGCTTCACTATTTTAAGGATATGTCAGTTCCTCTTTATTAATAATTCCATACGGCACTTGCCTCTTGTGCTCTCTTCGGCGTGTCAGGCGGGTCGTTCTGAAGTCTTCTTTCCCGGAGACTGGGGTTCTGGGCTTGTTTCCGCAGGTAGTAAAACTTTTCCCTGCCCTGGGCTTGGGGGTTACGCCTAACCATAAGCCAAAAGCGGGTTCCCAGGGTGGGTGCTTACTTACTTACTTACTAGGCCTGAGCGCTGACACAAAAATGGCAGCTCCAGTAAATTTTGACACCAGTATTTTATAAAGGTTTCTTTGACTGGTTTAATCTAAAAAAATAAAGCGGAAAAAACTTAAAAAAATTATTCGTTCCGAAGTTCAAGGAATACCGTACGCATGCTGAAAAAAAAAAAAAAAATCCGCCTTCGACAGCCGCCATTTTTGTGTCAGCACTCAGGCCTAATCTACGCGCTAACACAAAAATGGCGGATGGTATAGACGTATTTTTTAATCGTTCGTATGATACCCAAAATTTTTACAACATTGATTTCTATAAGTTTTCTTTGATTTATTTTATCTTAGAAATAAAATGATGAGGAAAAAATTACGAATAATTCTTATTAAAATTCAAGGGATTGTACAAATGCACAAAAAAAAATCTCCTTACGACAGCCGCCATTTTCATTGTCAGAGTGTGGCCTAGTGTTCAGTGGGCGGGGGTGTCTTCCAAGGTGAGTACACAACATACAATTTTACACTTTTAATGGACATTTTTTTAATTTTAATTGGAAAAAATATATTTTACTCTTTTGTTAATTATCCACTTGAAAAAGAGTGAAAAAAATATTTATCCCTTAAATGCCGGGTGTTGCTTTTCGACAACAAAACCAATTTAGATTCTAAAATACTATTAGAATAATATTGAAGCTATAATGCCTAATGTTGAAAATAAAATACATTCTGAAAATATTATTAAATCGTCTTTCAACATGTAGATGGCAACTCTTGTGCTGTTTAAGAATAAAGATGGATTTATTTTTTCTATTGTTGCTACATGTTCTTTTTGTTTTGTTTGGAAGCTTGCGAAATACCCTATTTTGTTCTGCAGTGAGCAAGTAAAATTTATTTCTCATTATAGTTCCTAAAATTCTTGTGTGTTTAATATTATAGAATTTTATCAAGGAAAATATTTTTTTTCAATTAATGACCAGAATTGCCGATTAACAACGAACTGTTTTTTAGCCGTAAACCATACATAAAACAAAATAAGATTTTTTTAAAGTATTTTCCCCACGATTTATTTAAAAAATGAAAGCCGAGAAACAGTATTACAATGATTTTTGAAAAATCAGGCATTTAAGGGTTAAGTTTCTGTTGGGCATAATGTCATAATATCACTCCTGAATTACATAACAAAAATTGCTCAAAAAATGATAATTTTAATACTTACTTTAAAATGTTTACACTACACGATAACAACTATTCAACGATATAATAATTTTTATAAGGCTTTTAATAGTTTGAAGATCTAATAATTACTACCTTACAAAGATAGAGAAAAAAAAACATAAATCGAACACATTACAAGCACTACCAACAAAAATGTTATAACCTCTCCGTGATGACCTCTCCAATAACAAATCAGAACAAAAACAGACTTCACGACCTTAACCCTTTCCGGCGCGGAGTAAGTCTGTTTGTAAAATGATGAAATGAGAGACTGACACCAGAATTTAGAAATGAATTTATTAGAAAATAAAAACTTGCTTATTTCCCCATACTTTATAAAAGGAAAATTTTAATTAAATATTCTTGGTGTCGATTGTCAGTTTTGGAATTAAAATTAGGTGTGCTTTTTTGTCGACACCGCCCGCTAAAGGGTTAACCTCTTGAAGGTCGGTGATGCCGCTATGGCATCATATAAATTCAATCCCTAATTCTCATATTGGCACCCGAATTTTTTTTATGAAAATTTCGCTTTTATTAAGCACGCGAAAATATGCTTTTTTCTTGTTTACAAATAAATTTTCTTGTAAATACAGGTGTCACTCAATTATTTCAACATTTCACGAATACAAGTACCTTGCTCCTGAAAGGGTTAAATGCATGTTATTATACGTAAGTAACACATAATAGTCATCAAAAGACTAATAGAAAGTGGCAAATGGCAAAAAGTAGTCATGTAACTCGCAAGTTATACTATGCATTTAAAGGTTAAAGGACTATGCCACCACTCTTTCTAATCAGAAATTTTTATATACAGTAGGATCTATTTTATCCGAAACTTTTTTTCCGAAACGCTCGGTTAACCGAAATCCATTTTTTAAAGCTTTTTTTTTTTTAACTATCACATTCCTTGTGTGCAAAATCCATTTTGAAAGTTTTTTTATATAAATACTATTACATTTCTTGTGTGCAAGTGGTCCTTTCAGATCTACGAGTACATATAAATATTTTCGATCCCCTTTTTTTAGAGTTCCTTTGAATTTAACTTGAGCTCCCGTAAGCTGCGGAGTAGAACGAAGAAAACGAACAAATTAGCAATTCTAAAGCTTTTGAAAGTTTTGGAAAAGGTTTGAAATGACTGGAGCAGCAGAAAGACAGTGATACTGGTGAACTAATGATGTTAAAAAACTCCGTGATAGAGCTTCAAAGTAAAGGCAATCGAAACTGCAACAAACAAAACATTTTTTTCAACACTTGTGACGTATATAAAAGATACTTAATTTCAAAATTCAAACTCACGAAATTTATTCTTGTTTCTATATTGCTATTGTTTTATTTTTATTAAGCACTTGTTACCATAATAAGAAATCTTGCATATATTTCTCTTTAATCTTAAAATGGAAGCATTCTCAATTAACCGAAAATTTTGATTTCCCGAAAGAGGGTCGGCCCCAATTACTTCGGATAACCGAGGTTCTACTGTAATAGTTTTTCTTCTTTCGGCGATTAATAATAGAATTTGTAATATTATTTTTCTACTTTTAAATGAGCAGAAATATCCCATTCAAAAATTGAGATAGATCTGTGCGCACCCGATTATTAAACCTTAATAAATTTCGCTTTCATTAATAAACCAATTTAACCCTTTCAGGGGCAAGTAATCGTGTTTCTGTAATGTTGAACTCAAACAGGAATTTTCGAAAAATTTAGTTTCAAAATAAGGAATAGCATTTTTTTGTTTTGTTTTTTTCCAGCAAAGTTTTGAAAGTTAAATTTGATTAAAAGTTTCTGGGTTTAAATAAAAATTATTTAAATAAAAATATCATCTCACAAAGTTTTAATATAAATAGAATTCGATGTACCTTTGGTAGCACGACAAATGTCTAAACGGTAATCCAGTTTTTTCCAAATGTTTTGTAGCATATCAGGAGTTATTAGACACATTTCTTCTATGTGTGCGTAGCTGTTTCCACTCATCCAGAGTTTCAGTTTTTTGTTTTGTTCAATGTTTTAAATCTCGAAGGGGTTCCCAATCCACGGAGATGAAGTCTATTATATTCTAATGGGTAGTTCCGTAAAAATAAGCCATAACTTTTGGACACTTACTGCCCGGACACCCTGATTATCCCACCGCCCCTCAAGGGGTTAAACAATTAATTGTTCTCATAAATATGTTATTAGTTGTTGACAATGTTACTTATTCAATTTACTTTTAAATTCCCATCATTTTTGAAATGCTATGCCACTGTCAAGAATCTTGAAAGCTCAGCGTTTGAAAGGAACGTTCTTGATTGTTTCAATCAATAGAGTGTCACCACCTATATTTTGGAATTTGTCCTCATAAAATTCCTATAATACTTGACATGTTTGAAATATCTATCAGTTAAGATTCTAAAAAATGCATAAGTGAAGTATTGGGGATTTTGTTTCTAGATTTTTGCAATTACAGTTTTTGAATAGAAATGTTTGTTTTCTTTATTATTAAGAAAGTGCTTTTCTGTTTTTAGCGTCCGTAAACACCGAAAAATTATAATATTCAAAGACAATAATTGGACATAACTTAGACATAATTGTCTAAGTTTTGTTCGCAGAATTTTGGTTTTTTACTGCCTTATTTGTTAAGAGCAATTAGAAAGTTTTCCTAAATTTAATTTACAGGATCTAAGGACAGCCTAAAATTCAAATATCGGAACTTTTTAAGAGATGATTTCTTTAACTTAAATTGATTTTCATATGATAAAGGTTATATATAATCATATATATTAAAGCGTAAACCTGATTCTGTAAGATAAGACTAAAAAATTCACGCATTTGCGCATGCGTGAAGTTAAATTTACTAGATCTTCCATTTAGAGGTAAGGTAGAGCACGTCTGATTAACCAAGTGGTCTAAAGCACCAGTTTAAAGTTCTGAACTTTTGTAGACGACGCAGGTTCGAGCCCAACGCCTGGCAAAATGATTTCTGTATTATTTTTGGCGATAATTCATTTCGATAATGACATATTTTAGTAAGAGGAGAAGTTATGTGATTTTGATTTTATTATAATTTGAATGGTTTATCATTAAATAAAATTTAACACTCAATAATATTTTGAAAAAATAATTTCCTATTTAAAATATTTAACCTAAAATATTTTGCATGTAATTATCAATTAACGAATCGATCTGATCTACAACTTTTGTTTATATTTTCTGACCGTTATCAAGAATATATAAGTGTGTGAGTCAGTAGGAAAAGTTTGCCATTATTTTCCGTAAAAAAATAAATAAATAAATAAAACGGAAATAAAGGAAAATTTCATATAAGAACTATAAAATAAATTATATTGATATCCATGGTTTAATATTTAAAAATGAAGAAAAAAGTAAAATAAAATTCAAGTAATAAATACAAATATAATATAAATCGTTAATTGCATCAAGTTTCAAATTTAGGCTTGTAGAGAATAAGATTGATATAAATAAAATTCATGGCAGCCTTTAAAGGTCGTGTAGTTAAAAAAATAAAAATAAAAATAGATATTGTTATTTTTACAACAAAAAATGAGACTGTAGTAAGTAAAAATAAACGCTCTGCCAATATTTTTTGGTAAATTTCTGATAAAAGCAAACATAATCGGCTGTAAATTATAAACTTAAAGTTCTTTCACTTCATTCAATAGGTTAGACTGACAGCAGCCTCTAGCTCGCCTTCAAGAAATAGGAATCACTTATGTAATATAAAAATTTGTCACGATTTCAATAATTAATTTAAAAGCAAATAATTTAAAATTCAAGAATTTTTCTAATAGACCATTAAAGTTATTTACCGTCAAATCTTCACGGGTACTATCTAGTAATGATTATAATTAACACTAGAAGGCCCAAGAGCAGTCAATTTGACTGCTACTAAATATGTATAATTAGAATTCAACAAGAAATTTCTTTAACCCTTCGTCAGCCGCAATATAGGTCTGACAGGCATAGCCTAAATATTTCCGTTCTCTTCTCTGCCAGTAGAGTGCGCAGTGCTTCGCCCTTCCAGATACTTCCGTCTTTTTCAGCGGTGTTTGTAATACACGTCACCGCTATTCGCTCAGAGTACAGATACAAACCTAGTGGCTCTCAGGTCAATTGCGACCTAACTCTTTTGAAGGTTCTTATTTTGTATTGTTTATCATCACAGTTGTTTATTTCGCTCATTTAATGAATGAAAATTATAAAAGTTGTGGATATTTTGTGGAAAAATGTAAGTTTGAATTTATTTCCGTGTTCAATAATGGGAAAGTTCTGGTTTCCGTATCTCCCACGAAAAGATAAACTTCATTCTTGTATTCTGTCTTCATAACAACGCACCAGAAGTGATTACTTTCTGTATAACACAACCAAAAGTGGATTTGATACTCCTTATCAAATTTGCGTTACATACAACTTAAGCCGAAACATCAAGCGTTGGCCAATAGTAATATTCTGTATAATGCTCAATGTGGGTGGTATCAACACTCAAATCATTTACCTTGGCAATCAACTCGAACCACTGCGCATAAGAGTGTACCTGAAAAGTTTGACTCATGAACTAATAATTTTAAAGCTACTACGAAGAAGTTTGCATCCCAAGTTTGTATTCCAAGCAGCCTGCATGTCCATTTGAAACGATATCGTCCCATCGATGATCAGGAGAAATCTTCCCCCTCCCCCAATCCAAATGATGTAGATGCATCACCTGTACTGCAGAAACAGGCCACAGAAGGATTTCGAATTAGATATGCTATAAATATCTCATGCGATTTGCCTAACCCGTGCAGTTATGATCTGTCAAAGCTGTACTTCAAACGGGTCAACGCACCTCTACTGTTCAATATTTTGATAGTGAATCTGACTAAGGCTGACTGTATTCCACGTGTAATTTCAGTTTTGTTCATAATTGTAATGTTTTTTTTTCTTTTGTAAAGAAAATTGGAGTCAATTTTGTGCTGGTTTGAATTTCTTTTTTTTTTGTATTACTTGCTTTTAGTGTAATAAACAAGATTTTTTCTTAAACTTGAAATATTCGCTCTTTATACATCTTAACCGCTTGGGGAAGAGCGTTTTTTACAGAATTTTTAATCTTTAATCACCGTTTTTTAAAACATAAATTTTTGCCTAATTGAATCGGGAAAAATGCTCGTATTAAATAAGACAAAATTTACAAGGAAAATTTACTGGTGAGAATAATGCCCAATTCTGAGCAGCTTATGCTGCACGAATACCGGTCACTCGTCCCCAAGGGGTTAATAAATGCAATTGATCACTTTAACTCATTAAAGCCGTTTGGCAAGAAAACTTGCCATGTAAGGCGAACAAAACTTTTAAATTTTAATACCAGTATTTTAATTTGGAGATTTTCACATTATCTTATCTCGAATTTTCAGCGATTAAATAATTCAAAATTACAATGTGCAAAACACTGGTGTCGAAGGATTAAAAGAGGCTCGTCGTTAATGGGTTAAGAATTAGAAAGTTGCGTCAATCAATTGCTAATGACAATTTTCTAACAGGCGCCTGCCAGACACATTGCGACCGAACTCGGGATTCCCAAAGTTGTGATCGACGGGGTGTTAATTAAACAAGAGTTAAATACATACATCGTACTGAAATAAGTTAATAAATAAGTTTAAAAGCTTTAAATAAAATTCTGGTGTGCATTTTTTTTTATATAAAACTTGAGTGAAATTCCCGGCGCTTCTAGTGTTAACAACGTTCGAAACATTTTTTTGCAACTTGAAACATACTTTTAAAACGAACAGTTTAGGAATTAGCTATTGGACAACGATAAAAGAAAGAACACCTAGCACAGTTTTATAGCGTTGCCAGCTCGCTTCTTTTTTAAATATCAGACAGCATGATTGGCACCGCTTTTTTGAAATAATAATCGCCTTTTATAATGTTAGATTACATAATCCAAAAATCTATGTTTCAAAAAAGTGGTGATAGTCAATAAATCTGAATGAGACAAAAGTAGCAGACTAATAACAGTTATTAGAATAAAAAATTTAAATAGAAAAAAATGTAGTAATATTATTATAAGTCTATTTTATTATACTGTTTTCCAAATTTCATGTGTGACATTTTTTAAGGTGAAAAATGCATCGCATGAGCCAAAAGTTCTTTACAAGTTTTAGAAATCATGAAAATATTAACAAATATTCGTATCGTTTGTGTCATAAAATTTCTCAAATTCGTATTTTTGTGACAAAAGAAAATAAATAGTTTAAATTTTCTTTAAACTAATTTGTTTCAACAGAAATCCTAACAATTTTCTATGTCGCACGATGTGAACTAGGTTTGGCAATTTAGAATCCTTTTTACAATTATATCACTCAATTTAGACTCATACCAAAAATTTCTAATTTCAATCCATTTGAAGCACATAAAAAGTAGAGCGGAAAAATAGAAAATTCTCATGTTTCAATATGTATTCAACCGTTGCCACCGAAACACTCAAGGCCTGAGGACACGAATTGTGACGTCATCACTAATCGACCGAATTCTCACTAGTGTTGGAATTCACACCGGAAAATTTTGAAAAGCAATTTTCTTTTCTTTTATTTGTGGAATATCTATCATCTGATTAACCCCTTGCGGGGCAAGCAATTACGTTTGTGAAATGCTGAATTCCCACCGGAATCTTTGAAAATTCTAGTTCAAAATAAGTAAAAACAATTTTACGGATTTTTTCCAGCAAAGTTAGAAAAGTAAAATTTCATAAAATTTTTCTGGTGTAAAACTTCATTAATCGTAGGTGGTATATAATATATACTGGTGCCCCTCAAGGGGTTAAACAATAATAACTATTTAAACTTGCAGGTGGGAATTCGGAATCCCTAAATAAAAATTCAGCCAGATGCGGAATGCCTCAGTGTTGCTTCATCTGGTGGATTTTTTATTGGGGGATTCCAAATTCTCACCAGTAAGTTTAAATTGTTATTATTGTTAAAATAAAAGAAAATTGTTATTCAAAATTTTCCGGTGTGAGTTCCAACACTTGTGAGAAGTCGGTCGATTAGTGATGATGTCACAACTCGTGTCCTCAGGCCTTGAGTGTTTCGGTGGCAACGATTCAACACGTATCAGAAATTCGTTTTTGCATGTAATGAAGCATATGGGAAAAAAAATTTCGCATTTTCACATGTTGTTTGGACAAACCATAAACGTGTTCATTTCTGTTCATTGAAAGTTATGAATACCAAACATTTATTTTACATTCTTCTATGTTCATGGTCCTATTACCGCAGGTGCAAACTTCCACCAGTATTTTAACCCTTTCAGACACGACTTTAATGCTGTGAGTAAGAAAAATATTTATCATGATAAAATATCATAATAAGGTGCTAATAAACATATTAAAAGAAAAAAAGAAAAGAAAAGTAGTTATTTAAAAAAATACGAAAATGTCCACTGGAATGGACAACCGGTCTATGATGTTGCAAAAGTCAAATATTCAGCGCTTGAACTTCTCAAAGATTTTTGTTCTAAATATCAATTCTTTACGAAAGAAAGCTAGACAAAGAAGCTATAATACTAAACAATGTTCAAAAGATAATATTTTAGTAATTCTATTACATATTAGGACTTACAAAGCAGCAATAATACACAGTTTTACAAAGCATTATCACATATCCCTGATTTTATATACCAAATTACATGAGTTTTATATTATTTCATATGGAAATTAAAAAAAATAATTTCTCCCTTTGCTGAAGCATAAATGCACTGCACATTTATTGCAGTAGATATGGGTTTTATCACTGCACTCGTAATTTTTACACCACGGTGCTTCGCGTTTATCATCAAATTTTGGCAAATGATCTACACAGTCATTGACAATCTCAGGATGAGGCCGAACTTCAACCAATTTTTGGCATATCCTTTTATTTTGCCCAATAGGCGATAATGATAGTCTCCCCTCTTTGTTTATTTTTTGCTAAGCCAATTGTACACAGATCTGAAGCTAATCTCAATTTGAAATGTAACAAATCTAGCATGTTCGTTTTTTAAACTAAAGTGGCCTAAAGTGGCACAGTGTTTTCGGTATTCTAGCCAGCAATTAACTATTAATAAATCAATAGCATGGAATAGCATACACAGAGTCTATTTTTTATTTTATTTTATGTGAATTCGATAGCAACTTATCAGTTGAACTAATTTTTTTTTATCCAAGCCATAGATTTGTTGTACATCTTAACTACTTTCTGTCTTTCAATCTGTATAAGTTTCTTTTCTTTTTTTGTCCCACCTTTCAACTAAATTTTTATACCCTACGCCAATAAAGTTAGATAAGAAACAAACAAGTTTATTGTAATACCATTTCAATATAACATTTTTTCCGTCACTTACTAGCGCGTTCCTGTGCCCCTTACCTTCTTTTGCCATTTTTTGTCACTTAGAAAAAGAGGATTATTAAATCTATTTATTATAATGGTTCCAGTTGCATATATATCTCTCTCCATTAAGACTTCAAACAAGTTGTAGGAAGATTTATTATCACTATCAATAAAGCAATCATAATCAGAATCCAATTCTTCAATATTTGGTTCTTCAGCACTAGTGATGTATTCCAAAACTTCTTTTAAATCTTTAGAATTTTTCAAATAATATTTTTCTAAAATGCAAAATGAATATTTAAATCTTCCTGATAACTTGTGGCTGTTTCAAAAATAATGCAAATGTCTAAAATAAATTTGATTACAAAAACATTATAATTCAACTATCTAAAGAATCACAACCACCTGCACCGTATGTCCATTGTAATGGACATGTACTTTGGCTCCCATTTTGCTTAAACTATAACCAGTAAAGAAATAAAACTATTTCCAATGCTAAGCTTAACGTACAAGCATTATATAAAAAAATCACTGACACATTAGAAGGAATTTTTCATAAAAATCAAAATAAAAAGAATACTCATGTTTTTGCATACTAAAGCCTGACGCCACTTTTAAACAAATCAAGCTGTAAACACCTGTTGACTGTTGCCGAACCAAAAACCGCAAAGATGTCAAAAAGTTTAGTTATTCATCTATTCACGGAGCAATTTTTAACTATTTGCAGTCAGAGGATTAAAAGAGATAAGGTTTAAAATGTATGTCCATTGTAATAGACACCGGGTCTGAAAGGGTTAATATAAAAAAACTCGCCTTTTTGAAAGCCGCATTTATGTATTAAAGGATCTCACAACTCTTAAAGCTTCAAAATTTTCGAAATTTTAATTTTTTCAGATGTTAAACTCCTATCTTTTCTGAACATTTTGATATAATTATTTTTTTGAAATTCCCATTAGAACAGAATTTACAGCTTTTAGAATTACGTCCAATAGCTGAACCGGCGTTTCCGAATCTTTGAAGCCATTTTTTCAAAATGACGTTTTTGGGCATATATGCGCAAGATATCTCAAAAACGTTTTCATATTTTTTCACGAAAATTTCAAAATATATGTTCCATGTTAGTATGAATAAACTGAGCCTAAAGTTTTTTTTTTATTGTTCAAAAATATTTTTTAGGTTATTATGCTGTTGAGATTTGCAAAACTTTGTATTAGCTAAATACAACTTTGTATTAAAAATATAAAAATACTTTAAATACAATTTTATTTAGTTTCAGGGTAATTATTAAAATCTGAAATATTATTAAGCACCAAAATTTTCATTCAAGTTGGAAAATTTATTTTGTAATCTTGCGCGCATGCTGTCATACCAATTTCCTGCTTTTCAAATGTCTGGTAGTTTGAAGCCCCCCTATAAATATTAATTCTGTATATTGTAATTTTTTTATATATGAAATTAAAGAACATACTTATATGTTTATACCTTACGCCAATAAAAAATCAGCCAGATGCAGTAACACTGTAGCATTCCGCATCAAGCTGAGATTTTATTTAGGGATTCCGAATTCTCACCAGTAAGTTTAAATAGTTATTACTGTTTTATAAGATGATAGATATCCCACAAATAAAAGAAAAGAAAATTACTATTCAAAATTTTTCGGTGTGAATTCCAACACTAGTGACAAGTCGGTCGATTAGTAATGACGTTACACTCGTGTCATCTGGCCTTGAGTAGTTCAATGGCAGCGATTTGGGGCCAACTGTCGTCCGTGGATTTTTTTTTTTTTCCAGGGATTGTACGGTCCCTTTAACTTAGAGATCAATATCTGATTTAAGAATTCTTTAAATTAACAAGTAATATAAACATTTTGTTTTTAAAGTCAATTCCTAGAGGTCATCAAAGGAAAATGTAATATAATCCCTTAACCCCTTAACCTATAATGACGGGCATAGCCCGCGTACGATGATCGAGCCAAATGTAAATTCTTCTTACCACTAAAATTTTACAGTAAGTATAGTTTAATTTAATCGTCGAAATTGCATGATTAAACAAGGCGAAAATCTCTATTAAATTTTAGTGGTAGCTATGGATTTGCCAAACCGTAGGTTAAATCGTAGGTTAAGGGGTTAAGCTAATATTAGTTTTTGTTGCATTAAAATATCTCAATTTGTTGATTTTCTATAAGCAAGTAGGTTTACAATGGAAGTCTATGGGAATTTGGCGAAATGTTAGAGATATCGCCAAGTTGGTGTCACTTGTGGCGACTCATTTTGGTCGCCAAATTTGGCGATATATCTCCAAGTTGGCGACAGACTGGTCCCCGCTATGGCAACCCCCTTATAGATATAAAGATACATTAAATGCTGTTCAATAACCAATGGCCACCATTTTGTCTCCTATATAAAACTAAAATTAATTAATTAAAATTTAATTAATGAATTAATATTTGAAAAATCTGTATTAACATCAATTGTCATCCAGTACAAGTTAAAAAAAATATTTCAACTTGAAAGGATGAATAATAAGTATTTTATTAACGATTGAAATTTTGAACAAGATATATAAATAAATAAATATAGGGACAGTGTGAACTAATGGTAGGAATTGAAAAAAAAGAGCGAAAAAGTGAAGAATACTTTGAGTAATTACTGGTATTAAAATTCAAGTGATCGTACAGACGATTAAAAAATCTGACTACGACAGCCGGCATTTCTGCGTTAGCACGTAGGCCTAGTATTCAGAGGGCTGTGATACAACTCTGTCTGTAATATTGATAATTCTTTGACCGGTAACGAGTATACACCTAATTCTGTTTTTACACTATATGTTTTTACAGATTTAAAGAATTATTGATATTGAATATCACTTAAAAAAAAAAAAATCGGCTTATTTAATTGCAGATATCGCCAATTTAATCCCTTGGGGACGGGCGACCGGTATTCCTGCCACGTAAGGTGCTCAGAATAAGTGATTATTCTCACCAGTAAAATTTTATTGTAAATTTTACCTTATTTAATCCGAGCATTTTCCCGATTCAATGAGCCAAAAATTTCTGTTTTAAAAAACCGGTGAAAAAATATTAAAAATTCTGTAAAAGACGCTCGTCCCGAAGGGGTAATAAGTCAAAGATTATTTTTGAGAAATATGTAGTGGCATTCTAAAGTAAGCGCTGGTATGAAGTCTGAGAGAAACATAATAGAGTTTGTGCATCATCGGCTGTTTTTTATGTGTATTAAATAAAACTGTTAAAAATTCATAAGATTTTTTGCGTTATAGAAACAGTTTTTTTTTATTATTTTCTTAAGGGGGAGGGTTGCTCTTTTCAGCTGAAAATACAGATTTTTATTTATTTTATTTTATAATTTTTACATTTTTTGTCACTTTTTTTTTACATTTTTCTATTCCCTATAGTCTCCAGATTTTCCCTGTATGTACGGCCAAATTCAAAGTCCTTTCATAGTTACTTAGTGCTTTAGCGCAATGCGTCTATAGGCTTATACCGTTTTGGTTCACTTTATGCGCACTTATCACTCAACACACTTTACGCAAAATGACTTTTCTCAAAGTGGGCGGCATCAGAACGCAAAAAATATTAACCTCTCACTTATCGCTCCCGTGAGATTCACGGACTGTGTTTGTAATTTAGATTGTTTAATTCCCACCAATTTTTTAAAACAGCGTAATTTGCTTTATCATGGTATTATTTTACCTGTCATTAAATAAGGTAAATATTTCTTTTTTAAAAAATTGGTGCCCATAAGCAATTTCAATTTTTAAACCGTAATTTAATGCGACCGTTAAAGGGTTAAACCGACTTTTTTTAAAAAATAAAGGTAATATAATGTTTTGGAGCTTGGACCACTTTCAGCCATTTATATAAAAAAAAATAAACATTTTTAGAAGCACGTCAAGGGGCAAAAAAAAAAGAGGTTATAAATAGACCTTTTTTTTTATATCTCTGCCACTTTGTTCATTTTGAATATTTTGACCTTAGCAGGGCTCCCAAATGGTCCGCCAACTGAATACCAATAAGTTTTAACAGAAACTTTTATGGTAGGTTTGCGCTAGAATTAACTTTCAAAGGTGGTTCCGGGGCGGTTTTTAAGAAAAATCTAAAAAGAAATTTTTTCTAAAATAATATTGGTATTCAGTTGACGGACCATTTGGGAGCCCTGCCAAAACCCCTTGAAGGGCGGTGGGATAAAATATATCCCACCTAATTTAAATAAGATTATCACCAGAAAATTTTAACTAAATTTTATATTTTTAACTTTGGAGGTAAAATCGTTGAAAAATTGCTTATCCTTATTTAAAAATAAATTATTTCGATTATTCCGGAGAGGATTCAATATTTAGAGACATTTTTGCTTGCCCCTCAAGGGGTTAAAGTGCTTGAAACTCAGTCAATATTGTATACTTTGATAATCCTTCGAAAATTGATTGTAGACGACTCTGTCGATCTATCGGATCCGCCCGACTGTAAGTGCGCAGCGCGAATGCTAATCAATATATGCAGTAGAGCCTCGATTGTCCGAAGTAATTGGGACCGACCCCCTTTCGGAAAATCGAAATTTTTGGATAATCGAGAATGCTTCAAATTTAAGATTAAGTAGAAATGTATGCAATATTTGTTATTACGGTAACAAGTGCTTAATAATAAAAAAAAAGCAATAGCAAAATAGAAACAAGGATAAAGTACTTGCATTTTAATTTTGAAACTAAGTACCTTTTACATATACCACAAGGGTTTGAAAAAATGTTTTGTTTGTCGCAGTTTCGATTGCCTTTGCTTTGAAGCTTTATCACGGAGTTTTTTAATATTATTAGTACGCCAGTATCACAGTATTTCTGCTGCTTAATCCATGCCCAATCTTTTGCAAAACATTCAAAAGCTTCAGAATTGCTAATTTGTTCGTTTTTTTTTTGTTCCACTCCGCAGCTTACGTGAGCTCAAGTAAAATTCAAAGGAACTCTGGGATCGAAAAAATGTATATGTACTCGTAGTCCGGAAAGGAGTAACTTTCTTTCATATTCTTTGCGCACAAAGAATATGAAGTTAAAAAAAAAAAAAAAAAAAAAAAAAAAAAGGTTTCAAAATGGATTTTGCACACAAGGAATATGATAGTAAAAAAAGAAAAGCTTTAAAAGTGGATTTCGGTTAACCGAGAGTTTCGGCTAAAAAAGTTTCGGATAAAAGAGGTTCTACTGTATATTTTTTTATTAAAAGTTCTTCAAGTGATAATAAATAACATGCAAAAAAAAGTGTCTAACATCTTTATTCCTGTTATAGGGGGGAAATGCAAAAGAACACTCTTTTTTCTGCCTTCTAAAATCAAACCGCCCTTAACCCTTTCAGGGGAAAGCAATTGTGTTTCTATAATGTTGAATTCACACCGGAATTTTCCAAAAATTCTATTTCAAAATAAGGGAAAGCAATTTTACAATTTTTTTCAATCAAAGTTATAAAAGTAAAATTTAAGTAAAATCTTCTGCTGAAAATCATGATTAACCCCTTAATTCTCGCTCCCATGATATTCACCGGGTGTGTGTTTTAGTGAGATCGTTTGATTCCCACCAGTTTTATAAAACAGTGTAATTGGCTTTATGATGGTATCATTTTACTTGTCATAAAATAAGGTGAATATTTCTTTTTCAAAAAAGTGCTGCCAGTAAGATATTTGAATTTTTAAACCGTAATTTAATGCGACCGTTAAGGGGTTAAAACCCATCGCCCCTCAAGGGGTTAAGCACATAATTTTTTCAAAATTGGAATAGGTAGCATTCAATGAACACAATTACGATATAAATATTAATATTACATGATGTAACTATGCGAATGTTTCAAATAACTTTTAATATATTTTTTTTAACTTTATTTTAGGGATACCTTTACGTAGTATGAAAAGTTATTTTAATTTCTCTGTATAAATTTAAAAATTTTATAGTAAAATAGTTACTAAAACATTCGTATATTGCATTAACGTCTTACACTGTTCGTACGCTTTAAGGACTTTCAATCACCTATTATCAGAATTTTTGTAAAGTAATATTTACCTTATTTAATGCAAAAATCTTCAGATGTAGTGACCAGTACATTACGGAATTTCTGGTAACAAAACACCTAAATTCCAGTGAAACCCTTGATGCGTACGAACCCTGCCTTATACTCATTTACATTGGTTAAAAAAAGATTTATTGTATGTTATTCACAATAAATAGATCGTTCGATTGTAAAGGAATAATAAAATGCATTATCATTGTTCAACTTATTTAAAAGATAAACTATTTTCAAGTGCAAAACACTTGTTTATTTCATCAAAATTTCAAATATATCCAAGGTTTTGAAGCGGTAAATCCAACAGTTTATTTATTCCAATAAAGATACTTGAAATATGAAAGCAGAGTAAAAAGAAGTGGAAACCGCATGCAAACAAAGGCTAAATTTACTTGAAAGAGTTTTCGAACAAAGTTTTTAAATTAAAATGCAAGTAATTGTTAAACACTTCTTCTGCACAAAATTTTACTATGATTAAAATGGTACTAGAATCGTATTTAGTAACGTAAAACAGTCTAGAATACAAATTTTAGTTTCTTTAATAAAAATTTACATTTCAAATAGAAGATGTATTTAAATTCAAATCCGATATATATTTCATCGGAGTTTAAAATAATCTCAAGGTGCTGTAAGCGATAAGGTGAACAGTTTATTTAATTCAAATAAAGGTAATGGAAATATGGAAAGGCGAAATTAAAGAAAGATATGGTATCATTCATAAGATTAAAAGAATAAAAGAAAAACTTTTTAACAAGCTTGCTCAAATTGAATAGAAGTAAATATCATTCGTCTTTATTGTTAAACTATTTAAACTTCTTAGTACCGTTTTTATTTTTCTATTTTTTTTATTCAAACATTTGATTTGTTTTATATTTAATTTCTCTTATATTTTTTTCAAACTTCCGTAAAATGGCGGTAAATTTAACCCAGGTTAAAGACGTTTCTAAACAGAAAATTTATTTGAAATAACATTATACAGTGATACCTCGGTTTTAGTCGATAATACGTTTGAAAACAATCGGCGAAATCTGAAACCGGCGGAAACCGATGCTATTATTTCGATATGAATCTATGTAAATACATTTAATTCGTTCTAAGCACTCAAAAATGCATGTCAAAACCACATTTTATAGAGAATAAGTATAGCGTTTAATACTACACTTTAAAAAACGGAATAAAATACGGAAATTGTACTGGCAATCGAGATGCCTGTACTATTTCCGTATTTTAACGGAAATCCCACCCCCCCATAAATTCCAGAAAAACTCACATTTGTCTATAAATTACGGGGAACATTTCCCGTTAAAATACGGAAAACGTGCTGACCTCTCGATTTCCAGTACAATTTCCGTATTTTAGTCCATTTTTTTATAGTGGAAAAACTTTAAGAAATTAATATAATGTCCTTGCTTATGGCATCAAAGCACTATATCGGGTCACTTCATTTTTTGGTCTTTTGGCAGTAAGACTAGCTTTAGAGTAACAGGATATATGTCGCTGAACAAAGCTGTCCAACAGTGTTTCCAGATTGGGGACTTTTTCGTTCCCAGATTGTTGATTGTCTCCGCTTTTTTTAAATATAAATATCCGCCCTATTTAAAAACAGATTATAAATTCTGAAAAATGAGCGAATTATACTATTTAAAAAAAGTGGTGACAGTCAAATAATCTGAATTTAAAAAGTCCCCTATCTGGCAACACTGCTGTCCAAAGGGGTTTCTGCCGCCTCTTTAAGATTTGCCTAAAATAGGGCAAGACATTATCATTAAACAAGTTGCAGACACGGTTTGCAACGGCTTTGTCTGAGTGATTTTTCTCCACAAACCCCTGTACCTTACTCCACATAGTGATGTCCTTTCTAACTGAGGAGGGCACATTCTCCCCTGTCTCTTCCTTCTCATATGAAGAAACGTCTTTGTCTGTCGTCTGTTGGACTTGTAGGTGAATGTCTTGCAGCTCTTCAGTAGTGAGTTCTCCAGTAACTCTTCCACATCCTCACCACTCCCTTTCAAACTCATGGTCTTCCCGAAATCAACAATTGCCTGCAACGCATGTGTAGGGTCATTATGGGAAGGCTCAAACCCTTCGAAATGTCTATCATCCACACATCCTGGCCATAATGTCTTCCAGGCAGAGTTCAACGTCCTGGATATCACTTCTTGACAAGCCTTATCTATGACGCTAAATGCAGTTTACAATGTTGAAATCTTTTTCCCAGAACTCTCATAAAGACAATTCTGTATCTGATGTCATCTGACAGCGCCTTTTGAAACACTGCTTTTGTGTACAGTTTCTTGAAATTTTAAGTAACATTCGGGTACAGGGACTGGATTAGTGGTGGTATTAGGGGGCAAGAGCATCACTGTGATAAAATGTAATTCCTCCAACAATGTGTCTTCCAAATCTGGAGGATGTGCAGGAGCAACGTCTACTCCTAAGAGACACTTAAGGGGCAACAAATTATCCTGGAGGTATTTTTTCATACTCGACCGAAACACTTCATTCATCCACTCATTGAAATTGTCTCGTTACCCATACTTTTATATTTGCTCTCCACCTCCCACATAATTTACTTTTAATCACATTATTTTTGCTAAACACTTTAGGAATTTCTAAATGTTTCACCACTAAGGGCTTCACTTTACAACCAACACTAGCATTACCACACCACGAAAGAGTTAGCCTATCTTTCATAGGATTATGTACTGCGAGTGCCTATTCCTCCCGTTTAATGAACGTCCCCTTCGGTAGTTTCTTCTAAAAGAGGACAGTTTCATCGCAGTTGAAGACTTTAGACGATGAATCCTTCAGCCTCTGCGTAATCTTTTAATTCGGACAAAAAATTTTCGGCCCCAGACTTGTCCAAAATCGCAATTTCGCCGAGCCTAGCAACTGTGTGTATACCAGTGCGCAGCTTAAATTTTTCGAACCAGGCTCCGCTGGTCTTAAAATCACTCTTCCCAGGCATTTTCCTAATGAAATCGAAATACGAAAGTCTGGTCTTTTCACATATGATGGTCTCCTAACTAATTCACCATCTAACTGTTATTGATCCAAATTAATAATAACTGTTCAATATCTTCAATTGTTTGCGATCTCGGTTTCGTTAACACATTCACGCCTTTTACCGCATTAGCCTCATTTATTAATTTCTCGCCCCCCCCCCCCCCCAACAGAACTTATCGCGGATGACGATTTACCTTACATACGGCTGACTTCATCAGTCTTAATACTGCTTTCGTATTTTTGAATAATTTCCATCTTCATCTCGATCGTGTTCCAAGCCTACTTCTTTGAAAGGCTGTTAGCTCTGGAAAGTTTCCATGATGGAGCACTCGCAAGCCATAAAAACAGCACAAAAGTACACTCGAAGTAAACGAAATTGTTTCCCTAGATGCACGGAGAGATGCATACACGTCGAGAAAAACGTAAACGTCACACCGAGCAGAAAAAAGCGTGCGCCACCCCCTTTGTTTGCGGATAATGCAACAAGATAAAGTGTGCACGCCGACGAAATCCGAGGCAAATTTTTCGCAGAAATAATCGACGAAAACCGAAACTGACAATAAGCGAAGTCAACGAAATCGAGATATTACTGTATACTTAATTTAATGTTTCCACGTTGTATCTACAGTAAATTCTGTCTAAGGCGGACTCTGTATAAGCCGGAAATCTGTCTACCGCGGAAAATTTTTCAAGTCCCGGCGAACCCATAGAAAATTACATTAGTTCATGCTGCATAAGGCGGAATCTGTCTAACGCGGAAACGGAAAGGATTTTAAGGTCCCACCGAAACCAAAATTTTGCATAAGGCGGAAAAGGCATAATTTAAAAATGAAAGGCATTTTGTTTATTAAACTTTAAAACTGATAAGTCAAATACTCAAAGTCGAGCATGTTACTTAAATTCCACAACACATTGAAAAAGTTAATTCAAAAGAACAGAAACTGCTTAAATTTTAAGGAATTTATGCTTATGCCCTTTTTTCATATGCAAAACTGCATTTATAAGCTAATATTTCTAGTAGAATGAACACCTAACAAAATACATATTTTCGAAATACAATATATATTTTCGAAAGTATAATATATTATACTTTAAAGTTGTGCACAAATTCAAAGTTATAGCGTTTTGTCTCATTCTTGAAGTTTATTGGTTTTTGTTTTTGTGTGTGTGTGTGTGTGTGTGTAAATTTCCA
The DNA here is from genome assembly GCA_963932465.1 of Maratus speciosus. Taxonomy (NCBI): domain Eukaryota; kingdom Metazoa; phylum Arthropoda; class Arachnida; order Araneae; family Salticidae; genus Maratus; species Maratus speciosus. The sequence continues at coordinate 282,912,930 of OZ010789.1, read as the reverse complement.
ATTCTCATGAATTAGGGGAGACCGGGGCTAGTAGGCGCAGTTTTTAGTTATTGATTTTTATAAATTTTTTGTTTAATTTTTTTAACAAACTTTAACTGCAATTTTAAAGAACAGACATTTGGCTATAAATACCCAGTGTTTTGAGTTTGTAGCTTTGTTTTATGTTTAGCGGAAGCTTAAAATAAAAGGAAAATTGTGCGCCAACCTACCCCTTCACGGAGCAAGTTGCTTATATCTATAGGATAAGTTGGCACACGTTTTATAAAAATTTAAATGAAGCTCAAATAAGGCACGCAGTTAAGTGAAATCAACTTCATTATTACCAGTAAGTTTAAACAAAGGCGTTATCGACGTACAATGTAATTTTTAAATTATACAGATATAAAAATAATGAATAAAACATTAACACTGAGTAACTTCTATCTTACTCGATATCATCATCAGAGTTACAGTTGTCACAGATAAAAAATCGAGTGCCTCCGTTTGGGCAAGCCCCATGTGCCCAAAATCTTGCATTACAACCACTTTTCACTGTGTTTGTTGTATCTCAACCTACCAGCACACACCAGACGCCGAGCCAACTTACCCCGTATTCAATGCGCCTACTAGCCCCATAATAAATTTCTTCACAAAAGGGAGGCGTAACCTTCTAAAGATAAATAATTTAAGTAAATCACATATGGGGTAGGTAAAGTGAATCATACACTAAGAAAAACTGCACAAGGTAAATCGCAATTATTAAGATAAGTGTTAGAAATTAGAAAAAGAATGAAGCAACAAAAAATTACTGATGAGTGCAAAAAACAGAAAAATCGTAATAAATGTCCACTGCACGTAGGTAACGCAGCAAAACTACAATGGGGATTGTAAAAAGCAAGATGAAAGGTACTCTGTGACTGGTTGCGTAATCTAGCCACAAACAGGCGATTTATGAGGGCTGCGACTACTTACCCCTGTAGCCAACTAGCCCCGGTCGCTTTTTCAAGAAGGCTCACGTTTTGAGCACCTTATCGCCAGAGTAAGGGTTGGCGCGGGGATGAATTCAACGCTACGTACCCTTTTTTGTTCGTGACGTCGTACGCGTAGCGAACAGCAACCCCAATGCTGAGAGGAAGAGATGTGCTTTTTTTCATTTGTTTTTTCCGCAAATGTAAAAAGATAGACGAAATGTTATTTCACCGTGGTTTGCAATTAGAACCTTACTTAAAACAAAGATCTTTTTCGCATTAAAATAACTTTTAATTGCACAAATATATATAATTCAAACATAAGTTATTTTTTTCTGTTCTATGATATACATTTATTTCATTAATTCGCTATATGTTCGAAGAAATTGAGAACGCATTTTAAAAACAGAAGTAAAAATTTTCTTTAATAAATATAATTGTATTGATCATGTTTTTATGACACAATTGAACATATTTTTATTAGTATTATTACTGAATTAATTTAGATTTTTTTTTGTTATTAAGTGGCATAATTGTGTGACGTGTTGATTGCATTAATAAAACACATTTTCACTGAAATAATTGATTAAAAATTAATTGTTTTAATTTAATTGCGATTAGAAGTTAATAGGAAGTTGAAACTAAAATCAATTCGATTATAATTAGATTGAACGATAAAGCATAAATTATTTAGCCGTATCCTGCAATTAAATATATCAGCTAAAATAATTGCAAGTTGATGCATGCAATTAAATCAATTACTATTACATTTTAATATTTTAAAAATTTTATCATTATTTGAGTTTTTATGAAAAAGACATTGGTCTGTTCCTAGTGCACAAAATTGAAAATCTTTAAAATTCTTCAGTTTTTTATTTTAAAATTTTTGCCATATTTTTAAATATTATTTCGCCTTAGTTGTTTTATTTATTAAAAATAATAATTCGTCATATTTGAATAAATCATGAAAATTCTTCTCTCGAATGACCCCCCACACACACACACACACGTCACACACACACACACAAAATAATGCTCAGTCGTCTGAGGCAACCTCCCATTTCGAATTTTCTCCCCCCCCCCCTCTCCTCCATCACACCATTTTTTGCCCACTTAAAATTCATTGTTGTCTTGCAGAAAAGATTAGTTAAAATTGTGTCTGAAATGTTAACTATTCCTTCGCTTATCCATAACAGTGCATAAAGTTTACTGTTTTGCTCTATCTGTTGATTTTTAAATAACAAATAAATAATTTACCATAAAAAAAGATAAGGAAACAAATAGAATGAAAGATTTAAAAAATAATAATAAGGATTAACCTTTTGTGCACACAATTTCTTTTTTTTTTAAATTTTGTGTCCTATTTAATACTTTGAAGTAACTATAAGTAAAAGACCAATTATTCAAATTTTGCCCCCCTCCCCGAAAAAAAAGAAAAGCTTGTTTTTGTTTCATTCTCTCTCCCCCCCCCCACCCCCCCAAAAAAGTTAAATATTCCAAGTTTTTAATTTTTTGGTCTGCTTTTTCTATTTGTTAATTGATAAATTTAACTATTTAAATCTATAGCCCCTCATTATCATATACAGTTAAAAAAGTTCTCTAATGATTTTATTTGTTACTTTGAAGTAACAAAAGATAGTCATTCAATCTTCCTTCTACCCCACCTCCCCTTAAGAATTTTATCCCACATTAAAAAGACAATTTCTAAACATCCTGTTTGGGGGTGTGAAAGATTTTTTTTTCTTTCTTGGTTTGGCCTATTTTTACTCGACTTTGGGGGCTGTTTGTGCAGAATGATTTGGTATTAAATTAATTATATAAGTTCATCGCAGAAAATATAGTAATTTTCTGCCACAGGTATTTTTTAAAACCTGTGTTTATATACATCAAAATGCACTGAAACTGCATTAATTCATGATCCCCATAAATCCATCTTTATATGTAATCAAATATCTAAATATATGAAGGTAATGAGCTTTTGTTTAGGCGGTATGGAATTAATAATGCTCAACTGAATGAAAATTTAGATTTTTGAGGGGATCAAATAATCAAAATTTTAGTCTATATCATCGAAAGTAATAAAGGCCTTCGATAAAACAAAGTATAAGAATTCGTAATACAATTTTTTTCGAAGAAGATTTCTTTTCATCTAGAACACATAACTGAAATTATTTCTTTAATTTACGTAGGACTGTTATTCTAAAATACGCTAGTTCGTCTTGCGCCATTTCGGTTTAAAACAAAACACAAGACGACGATTGGCGTTAGAGCTGGCTGAACGCTCTCGCTTTCGCCAACTCGCCAAGGCTGGTGCTGAAAACGTGAGCCTTCTTGAAAAAGCGCCCCGGTCTCCCCTACAGCAGTACTAAGAAATTGAATAGCGTTTCTCATTTATCTATAAAGACAAAAGATCTTTCCGAATTTCAGTTTTCAACCGATTTTCGAGTCAGGAAAATCAATGAAAGATCATCATCTTCGAGGGATTTTTTTTTTTTGGGGGGGGGGGAGGGGGGAGCTTTTTTGCATAAGCCGGAATATTGTCTACCACGGAAAATTTTCACAGTCCAGATCGATTCCGCCTTAGACAGAGTTTACTGTATTTTATTTCCTTTCTTGGAAATATTTCAAGTTCGATGCGTTTTTAAAATAGATCAAATTAATCGTCATTTTACGGAACATAAGTTGAAGGGTAGCAAGTATGCAGTTTTTAACTGCTGTTAAATATTTTCCCTTTCAATGGCTCCCTATCTTCGACCAGTACTTACCATTCTACAGGATGTCAAGTTGCCCCGCAACTAGGTAGTCCATAAAGATAATACATTGTTCCATTATCCTCTCAAAGATTAAAATAGTAAGAAAAAAAGGGATAATGACGCACTGGGTTAGGAAAATGCATATATTTTTCCTTGTTGACAACAGTGCAACTAGAAGCAAGTGTAATTATATCAACAAGTTTGGTTTTTAAATCTATCTATTATTACAGTGATCTCTCAGTTATACCTTAATTACAGTAATTATTTTAGTACCACTTTTCTTTGGTTTCGCTGTATTAAATCTCAGAATTAATAGACCGAATATTACTTTTAAAAAAGTGCTACTGAAAGTAATTACCGTACTTCCCGCATAAGTGAAAGCTTATGGTATTTTCTTTCATGGTATCTTAGATTTATTAGGCAAGATATGATTTTTTTTATGTTGGCATGTAACTTTTCTGTGAAAAAAAAGTTGTAAACAAAGATTTAATGCTATCCTTATAAGTAAATGTTACTCTGAGAAGTCCTCCCCTTCTAACAACTGCTGTACGTTAGAATCTAACTGTAGTACATGGTACTGCTATTTTTCAATGATTCAGCGAAGCAATACATCGCCGTATGAAAATTCAATTACATTACGGCGTTATCGTCCTGGGCTTTGGTGCTCTAGACAGTAAATCATACGAACCAACCGATCAGCGGCGACGTAAATAACCAATGAACACTCTGATTGGTTGGGAAACATGTGGTTAACAGATCTCATAAATTTAGGGAGACGGTTACTCTATACTGTAAATCATGAAACTATTAAGAATGAGGATTTGACAAATTCTTAAAATAATGAAGCTTCAACTGTAACCGTTTTCGCAGAGATTCATTACCCATGGGGCAATCTTCCACCAGTAAATTTAAATAGAAAATTTTTCTTTATTTAAACGGCTTCTTAACCCAAAGCGATATAAGTAAGCGTCCTATCTTAAATAAGAGAAGTAACCGCGAGATTAAATGCTAGGTCACATGAATCAAGGTCATGCGCCACGTAGCGGATGGAGTGTGAACTACAGGTAGATACCTAACTGTTTTCTTACTGACACCACTAAAATTGTAAAGTTTTTTTCACTTTGATTAATAACTGAACTGTTCCATTGTTCCATTCTCATAAGGCGAAGAAAACAGCGTGGCGTCAAGTGCGTCTGGATGCCTCTCTCGCTATGCCATTATTTTGAAGTAAATGTGGCAAACAAAATTCATTTCCATGAGTGACTGAAGATTTAGAAAATACGCGCCACACTAAAAGCCCGCGTATGTGAATTGTCACTCCGCCCACAAGGTGGCGCAACTGTGTTAATTTACGCCTGATTCCAGCATTAAGTTTGTTCGCTTACTTATAACGCTTTGTCTTAACCCCTTGGGGACGAGCGACACGTATACGTGCCGCATGAATCACTCAAAATCCTTGTTTTTCCTCACCAGTAAAATTTTACTGCAAAATTTGCCTTATAATCAGCGCATTTTCTCGATTCAACATGACACAAATTTCTGTTTTTAAAAAACGGTGACAAAAGATTAAAAATTTCGTAAAAGGCTCCCGTCCCGAAGGGGTAAATGGAAAGTTTCAATCAAAAATAATGCCAAAAACTGATTTTTTTTCACTGGTGGAAGTTTACTTCCGCGGTAGTAGTTACGCCATATTGTGACAACAAAGACAACCTTCTATGAGTGTCACTAAAATAATTATAATACCTGGGCAAGCTGACATCAGTAAAAAGAAATAGAATTTTTTTTATCACATTTGTGATAGAAACTTCTCACGAATAATGTGCTTAACACTAGAACGGCGGGAAATTTTACTGAAGTTTTATAAAAAATATTGCACACCAGAATTTTTGCTTAAAACTATTTAACTTATTTATTTAAGTTATTTTTGTGCAGCGTATATTAATCTTATATTATAAAAAAAATTCTGGTTCGAATCGACATGTATTCATTCGGAAAGGGTCAAAATGACCCCTCGCCGCCGTTCTAGTGTTAAATAAGACGAAATTTTCTATTCAAGTTTATCTGTGGAAGCTTTCATCGGCAAAAATCAGAACTTTTGATCCAATACAAAAAAAAAAAAGAAACAGCCGACATCTCGTGACAACATTCTCAGTTACTTCAGTCGCAAATGATAGACAATACAATATATGTCTCCTCCCCTTTATTCATAACTCCATTCTGTAAACGGAGCAATAGAGAACGCAAGCGACAACATGTTCTAAGAGCCACTCGAGCACTTAAAAAACGAAAACAGTAACAAAATTAAAAAGAAAAAGAGGAAAATATGAATATATATAGACATGTATATACAGGGTGTTCCGTTAAAGGGGTCCAATATTAATAGGGGTAATAGAGGAGATCACATGGAGCATAAATCAGTATATAAAGCCTGGTCGGATCTCAATAGTTTTCAAGTTACAGCAAATAGAATGAAAATTCGGAAAATTGTAAAAGAACCCTCATTGCTAAACTATCGATAATGCTACATAAAAACGAAGCACATATTTAGAAAGAGCAGAAAAAAACCTACGAAATGACATCAATTGTATTAAAATAGCAATATTTATTGACGAGTTACAAGCCCTGAAACAGTGAAAAAAGTACGAAATCCAATATACATCAAAATAGTTAATCGTTAATTCCAAAAAGACAACTCTAGCTACAACAAGGAAAATGTAGTAAAATTTGGTCCATTCCGAAAACTTTCGAAAAAGCTTACAATGAACCATATCGGTTTAAGTGTGTGAGAGAAATTAATCAGTTTCTTAGTTACAACTTCGCTTTCTTTGACACTAGCAAAGGTTAAACTCCGCCCATCACGATTGGAAACACCGCCTTTTTAATTACTCTCAACTATACATTTTCGATCATGCTTCTTCTGAGATGCAACATTTTTAATTATTCAAGAGTTGAATGAACCAAAATAACTTTACAATAATAGTCTACATTTTAAAGTGGTCTTTTATTGATATAAAGCTTAAGTTAAATTCCTTAAAATTAAACTGGTGGTGAAAATTCGGAAATAATTAAAAATATTGCGATTTGTAACTATGCAAGAAGTTTCAGTACATGTTTTACATGGACAATTATTGTATGTATATGTGCATCATAATTTATGATAGGAAATAATAATAACAAATAGCATAATAATTTTATTAATTATAAATTTAAAAAAGACACTAAATTTTAAATTAATTCATACAAACTTTGTAATTTACAATTTGAGTACACCACAGTCTGTGACTTACAAAATACTGTGCCAAAAAGTGTTGAAAATAAAAGAAAAATGACAAATAAAGAATTACATTCCACGTACTTTATGACATATGTGAAGCATAGTCTTCTGGCCTGCGCTGCACAGTTCAATGTCGGAAGGCAGACGAACGGACATTATTATAATAGGTGTTCGAAGTTGCGCCCATTAACAGAATCGCACAGCCGACAGCGACGTCGTAAAGATTGGCGAACACGCCGAAAAACTCCGACGGAGTTGGGAATGTCTCCTGCAGCGACAACGATTCGCGCTAGTAAATCCTCCGGTGTATCCACAGGCGTTTCATACACCAGCGATTTAAGGTGTCCCCAAACAAAAAAGTCTAACGGATTGAGGTCTGGAGAGCGTGCAGGCCAAGCAACAGGTCCACTGCGTCCAATCCATTTCCCAGGATATGTTGAATTGAGGTGATTGCGAACACCTATGAAAAAATGTGCCGGTGCGCCATCGTGCATAAACTACATATTGTGGCGCAATGTTGCTGGCACATTTTGCAGTAACTGCGGTAAGATATCCCGTAGGAAAACCAAGTACGTACTGCCATTGAGTACATCTGGGAGTAAATATGGTCCTATGAGATAATCGCCGAGGACACCTGCCCATATGTTCACACTGAACTTTTGTTGTGCGTTCGACGGGAAAACAGTGTGCGGATTTGAATATGACCATGTGTGCATATTGTGCGTGTTTACCACGCCCTCTCTCGTAAATGTTGCTTCATCAGTAAATAAAATATTTTCCAGAAATTGTGGATTATTTTCTGTTACATTAAGCAACCAGCGTACGAATTCTGTCCGCTGAGCACAATCTGTTACTGATAACAGTTGTACCCGCTGCACATGAAAGGGGTGCATGTTTTCTGCACGCAGAACACGCCACACACTTTGATGAGAAACACCGACTTCAGACGCAGCAGCTCGTGTACTCGTGGAGGGGTTATCTTTAAAAATATTCGGTACATCTTCTTCCATTGCAGGTGTTCGTACATGTCGAGGTTTCCCTGCATCAATGCTTGCTGTATTAAACGATCGAGTCTCCCGTAATCGTCTATCGATTTTTATGAAGAGTTTCGAACTTGGGCAACGTCTCCTTGGAAATTGCTCACGGTACATGCGCTGTGCTAGACATGCATTTCCATGAGCTTGCCCGTACATCAGATGCATGTCCGCATATTCTTCGTTAGAGTATTCCGGCATAATTATTATACATCAACTTACTACAATCCCACTTACAACAGCCTCCCTTTAACATAACGCCCACTGATGACTGCTGTTTTATTACACTTTTCTTCCTATACACATAGAAAATTTGCATAAAAAGTACTTCTTCTTCATTATCCTGAAAGTTCATGGAGGAAACGCAGCAGTCACGGAGTTTGCTTTAAGACAAGGCGAGAGCTGCACAATATGTCATTCACTTGACCAGACTGAATAATGAAAGTGTATTGATAGAGGTTGATCAGAAATGTATAATTGAAAGATATTAAAACGAAGTGTTTACAATCTTCATGGGCGGAGTTTCGCCCTTTCCGAGCGTGCAACAGTACAGAGTTGTAACTAGGGAACTGCTTGATTTCTCCCATACAATTAAACTGATATGGTTTATTGTCAGCTTCTTCGAAAGCTTTCGGAATGGACCAAATTTTATAACATTTTCCTTGATGTAGGTAGAGTTGCATTTTTGGAATTAACGATTAACTATTTTGCTAAATATTTGATTTTGTATTTTTTCACTGTTTCAGAGCTTGTAACTCGCCATTAATTCTCAATATTCTAAAACAACTTATGTCATTTCGTAGGATTTTTTCTGCTCTTTCTAAATATGTGCTTCGTTTTTATGTAGCATTATCGATAGTTTAGCAATGAGGGTTTTTTTACAAATTTCCGATTTTTCATTCTATTTGCTGTAACTTGAAAATTATTGAGATCCGGCCAGGCATTATATACTGATTTATGCTCCGTGTGATCTCCTCTATTACCCCTATTAATATTGGACCCCTTTAACGGAACACCCTGTATACATATATACAGGGTGTTTCTAAACGCATGGTACAAACTTTAAGGGTAGGTAGAGCACACAGTAACAATCAATTATTGTATAGGAATGTATGGGACCAAGTGACGCATTAAGGTAAAAACACCAGGGGGGCAATTAGGCCCTTTTTTTAATTTTCAATATTTCCCATTCATACCAGAAAACTTTCATGCCATCCTTTTCTTGACATTTCGTAATTACTTAACACTAAAATTCTTCTTTGAAAATTTTTTAGTATGAAATCGAAATTTTCAATTAAAAAAAAGCGCAAAACTGTCAAACTTATCAAACGAAATGCATGAATAAAAAAGATAAACTGTTTATTTAAAATGTAGTTTACAAGTAAATGATAATGCATACAATAATATTACAATAAGTGTTCAAAATTCCGCCCACCAACTGTGAGACATGCTTCGCAGCGTCGGTGGAACGATTTGCGTACACTTCTAAAGATGTCAGGCATTTCCCACACACGGTCAGCAGCTTCGGATATGCGAGATACTAGATTTTCGTCTGAGTCAACTGGAGTCTCATAAACAAGACTCTTCAGATGTCCCCATAAAAATAAATCAAGGCTCGATAAATCGGGAGATCGCGGTAGCCAATGAACTGGTCCAGAACGCCCAATCCATCGCGTTCCAAATGTGGCATTCAGGTAACTGCGCACATCGGTGGTGAAGTGTGCAGGAGCTCCATCATGTTGAAACCATATCCGATTACGAATGGCGATCGGAACATCTTGCAGCAGTTCTGGTAAAACCTGTTGCAAAAAAATAAGGTAACAGCGACCATCCAGCATTTCGGTAGTAGGTATGGGCCAATCAAATAATTATTAACAATACCCGCCCACAAATTCACAGAAAATCGTTGTTGATAAGCATGTGGCCGCGTTGCATGGGGATTATTGGTTGCCCAAAGATGGAAATTATGCGCATTAAACACACCCTCGCATGTAAATACTGCCTCATCTGTAAATAGAATATGATCAGTAAAGTCTGGCTGCAATACATGTTGCTGCAAAACCCACTGGCAAAAGTTCAACCGCTGAAGATAGTCTTCCGGATTCAAAGTTTGTACACGTTGGAAACGGAAGGGATGAAATCGATTTTCATTTAACACTCTCCAAACGGTCTGATGACTCACACCTAAATTCTGCGCAACAGCTCTTGTACTTGATTCGGGCCTTTCACTCACAAAATTCAAAATAATTTCTTCCAGGCTTGCACTGCGTATAGCTCTTTCTTGCCCAGTTTCCTGTCTAGTGACGTGGAAAGAACCTATTTCCGAAAGCTAACGGTGTAAGCGCTGAAACAGTCTATGGTCAGGCATTCTTCTGCGAGGAAACTGCTCCTGATACATTCGTAGGACAGCTCTGGCGTTGCCATTTGCACGACCATACATGAAATGCATGTCGGCTTTTTCGGCATATGTAAAGTCTTCCATGACGAACGATAGCACAATTAAAAATGGCGATTTCTTCTACTTGAATGCATGGTATTGAACGCCGACCATTCACTTACTGCCCTCTACCGCCAGTGGAATCAACCAAAAACTCCGTTTCTATTTCAAAAATTTCTATTTCTATTTTCAATTAAAAAAATTTCGATTTCATACCAAAAATTTTCAAAGAAGAATTTCATTATTAAGTAATTATGAAATGTGAAGGAATTCTAATTTCCTAGTCTGGGTGTTAAGCTGATAACAGCTAGGAAACCCCTCACTGCTGATTACCTGTTCAGTACCTGTTCAGAAGGAAAGGATAGAGTAAAAATTTTCTGGTATGAATGAGAAATTTTATAAATTATAAAAAGGGCCTAATTGCACCGCTGGTGTTTTTACCTTAATGCATCACTTGGTCCCATACATTCCTATACAAAAAATGGTTGTTACTGTGTGCTCTACCTACCCTTAAAGTTTGTACCATGAGTTTAGAAACACCCGGTATGTATGTGTGTGCATATATATACTATATATTTGCACCTATCAAAAACAGAGTGCGCATTATAAAAAAAATAATTACGGAAGTTCGGAAATTTTTCTGTATTTTATTTAACCACTACTATATACATTAAATACATTTTATAAAATGTAAGTATATTTAATGAAATTGTTTCTAGAACAGTTTTTAATTCTTTCAAAAATTAATGCTTTGGGACTTTCTTCTACTCATAGTATTTAATTATTTTTGTTTTATTTAAATATTTGCATATCTTCAAATTAAAATCGAATAGTGGAAAAATTTAAATGGCTTTTAAATAACTTTCTTCCTAAAAAAAATCTAGAACTCCTAATTTTACTTTGAAAACAACGTTCTAACTTTCGAAATAACAGAATAAATTTATTCTTATCGTATTACTTTTAGAAGGTGTTTCAAATGGTTTTATTTTTCACAATTACCGCATTAAAAAATAAATTTCAGACCAGCGGGATATTTAACAGTTTGACAACAAATTTGTTAAGACAGCTCAATTAAAACGACAGTAATGAATTGGACCCTTGGGTACTCTGAGTTGAGACAAACACATTTGTAACGTTTCAGTTTTTTTTTCCTCCGGCTGGGATAACGTTTTATTTAACAGTTTACATTTAGAAAGGATGGAAATATTGCAATGAAAAATGTCTGAATTCTCGAATGATCTCGATGTCAGATGTTCTCGATGTATAAGAGTAAAAGCCATTTTCCATTGTATTTCTATAATTTTAAATATCACTAGTCAAAAGCCATTTTGTATCCGATTTCTAATAAACATCTTTTTTTTTTCTTTTTGTATTTTTACATGTAAAATCCGAATCTGCCATCAGAAATTTTCTATCACGCCAGGGACTTATAAAATGTTTTAATTTATTTTTTTTTAAACATAGTAAAATACGTGGTTAAATGTTAATTATATTTTACATTTTGAGGTTAAATAAATAGGAAATGAATGACTATGTAGAGTAAAACCTTTATTTGAATATTTTCAGCTGTAAAAAGAAAGTATCAAAACATTCAGCACTTTCATCATGAAAAACCTCATTCTGTTTTGAAAAAAAAAAGAAAAAAAACAATGTTTGTATTAACATTATGGGTTTTTATGCAGCAGTTTCGTGCTCGTATCAGTTTTTGTTTGTGTTAAGCATAGTTGCCAACCTCACAATTATTTTAATACCAACATTTTTATGCAGGAATACTTGCTTTATATAATTACACAATTCCTACAATTGAATAAAACGAACATTTTTGTCAGAATTTACTGGTATAAAAATATCGGTATTTTGGCAACTATGGAAGTAATAAAGAAAACATTTTTACTAATAAATTTTACTCCCTCTGTTCCAAATTATTTGCTACATTTGATTACTTTTGTGCCGATTACTGATACTGATTATTTTATGATTTTGTTTGAACATTTTTCAGAGATTTCAGGATACTATGCTATCAATCAACAACATTTACCTACCAAGCATTCCCTTCGTCTCTGCTTAAATAAGTACAAAATTAGTTTAAAAGATCCAGGGTTCGCACTGTCTTAAGCCACGCCCCATATTGCAAGTATTCTTCCACCAGTAATCGCATAAAACTACCTTCTAGCTAATGAATCGTTAATTCTTTATGAAAAAAATTTTCTGTGTGGTATACTGGTGGTAGAGTCCTTACAAAATGGTGTCGATCTACTAAACTGCATCGGAAATTACTTAGGATTCACCCCACTTGAAATGTAGCATCTAATTTGGGACAAAATTTTCGACCTAAATGTCGCTATTAATTTGGGACGGAGGGGGTATATTTTATTTGCACTTCAAACAGTCAATTTTTATCAAATATTTCAGTTTTGTTTTTACGTAAGTGCACTGTGTCGAACAAATGTTAAGTGATTGAGAGAATCTGATTATTCTACTGAATTTAGCTCAGAAAATTAGTTAAACGCACACTTTTACGAGCCAAATACAGAAAATAAAATAAAGATTGTTGACTAGTGTAATTATTATAATAAACAAAAATTTTGCCTGGATAAGAACACATTTTTTCTTAGCAAAAATATTGTATACATATTAGGCTGTTTTCAACTTATTTATTTAAAAATAGTTATTAAATTGAAAACAAAACGCGATTAATACAAAGGAGTCTGTAACAGTTCATTGTACCAGTCATATGTCGGTTTTTTTTAAACGTTAAAGACTGAATTCTTTATTACTCGTATAGTGATTACTCATTTATCAGAATTTAATAACAATAATAATGAAGAACCTTTAAAATACACAAAATTTAAATTGCATACTTAATAAAATTACCTTTATTCAGCGGAGAGTGTGCTTACAGTAAATGTGTTTACAATAATGTAACTCGAAACAAAATAAATTAATTCTAAACATATTTCTTTTTGAAGGTGTTTCAAATGGTTTTATTTTTCACCATTACCGACTTAAAAATTAAATTTCACCCTAGCGGGATTTTTAAAAGTTGACAGCTAATTTGTTGAGACAGCTCAATTAATGTCAGTAATGAATTGGACCCTAAGGTACTTTCAGTTCAGAGGAACATCTTAACGATTTGAGTTTTTTTTTTCTCGGATAATGTTACATTTAATAGTTTACGTTTAGTAGTGATGGAAATATTCCATTACAAAATATCGGTATTATCAAGTGATTTCGACGTATTTGTGTAAAAGCCATTTTCCAGCTGTATTCCTATAATCTCAAATAATTATTACAATGAACAAAAGTTATGACTGAATAAGAACACATTTTTCCTGTGCGAAAATATTGTATGCCTATCATACTTTTTTCAACTCATTTTTTTAAAAAAAGCGGGAAGGGTTGCGCTCAGAGCCTTGAAACCATCGGATGCCATCCGTGTGCCTGTTTGAGGTTGCTATTCCGAAGCCGTTCGGTATTCGGTCTTTGGCCACAACATATACATTAAATACATTTTATAAAATGTAAGTATATTTAAGGAAATTATTTTTAGAACATTTTTAATTCTTTCAATATAATAGTGAATGCTTTGGGACTGTCTTCTACTGCATAGTATTTTATTATTATTTATTTTTTAAATATTTGAATATCTCCAAATTAAAATTGAATAGTGGGATCATTTAAATGGCTTTTAAGTAGTTTTCTTCCTAAAAAGTCTAGAACTCACTTATTTTACTTTGGAAAAATATGTTGTACTTTCGAAATAACAGAAAAAAATTCTAATCATATTACTTTTAGAAGGTGTTTCAAATGGTTTTATTTTTCACAATTACTGAATTAAAAACTAAATTTTAGACTAGCGGGATTTTTAACCGTTTGACAGTAAATTTGTTGAGATAGCTCAAATAAGATCAGTAATGAATTGGACCCTTGAGAATACTCATTTAAGTCGAACACATTAGTAACGATTTGAGTTTTTTTTTCTTTTTCTGGCTAGGATATCTTTACATTTAATAGTTTACATTTAGTAGCGATGGGAATATTCCAATGCAAAATGTCTGCATTCTCGAGTGATCTCTATGTCAGACGTTTCCGATGTATTTGAGTAGAAGCTATTTTTCATTGTATTCCTGTAATTTCAAATAATTTTTGGTTGGGATAACCTTACATCTAATAGTTTAGATTGACATTGCTGGGAATATTCCAATTCAAAATATCAGAATTCTCGATTGATCTTGATGTTGGATGTTCTCGATGTATTTGAGTACACGCCACGTTCCATTGTATTCCTATAATTTCATATAACTTTTTAGTGGGATAATCTTACATTAAATAGGTTACATTTAGTAATGATGGAAATATTCCAATGCAAAATGTCTGAATTCTCGAGCGATCTCGATTCGATGTCAGACGTTCTCGATGTAGTTGAGTAAAAGCCATTTCCCATTGTATTCCTATAATCTCAAATAATTATTATAACGAACAAAAGTTCCGACTGGATAAGAACTCACTTTTCCTTTGCAGAAATATTGCGGAAATATCACGTCATTTTTAACTTTTTTATTTAAAAATAATTAGTATATTGAAAATGAAACGCGATTAATACAAAAGCAGTCTGCAACAATTCATTGTACAAGTCGTATGTTGGTTTCTTAACCCCTTAACAGTGTGGCCCGAACAGGATACGGGCAAGAACAATTTTGCTTACCTCGTTATTAAAAGCATTTTGATACCACTAATTTGTAACTGTAAATTTATCTTTATTGATTGTCAGATATTTTTCGATTAAGTAAGGTGAATATTTTAATATGGAAAAAGTGGTGTCCAGCCCCATTTTTAATTTTTTTTTTTTTGTGAGAAAACAAATGTTACTGTTAAGGGGTTAAAAAACGATTCAATACTGAATATTTTATTCTTCGTATAATTAACCGTTATAGGTCGAAGTACTCTTTCCAGAGACAGGCATTTTTTACACGAATTTATTCGGTTGGTACCACTGTTTTTTCCTGAGGGATATTTTTATTTGCACTTTGACGTGCAAGATAAATTTACAAGTGTTTTTTAAGTGTTCTTTTAAACTATAGTGGTGCGAATAAAATATAAAAATAGAATCATCTATATGGTTGTTTGGAAAGTCGTTGCCGTTTGGAAAAATCAATTCGTACCGGGAAGTTCTGAATGTTAATTATTAGATATTGGCTATCGGAAATAATGTATATTAATTAGCCCCTTAACCTACGATTTACTTTTAACAGCTCCACGGTTTGGCATATCCATAGCTACCACTAAAATTTAATAGAGATTTTCGCCTTGTTTAATCATGGTACTGAACAGGTACTGAACAGGTAATCAGCATTGAGGGGTTTCCTAGCTGTTATCAGCTTAACACCCAGACTAGGAAATTAGAATGTCTTATGTTTTAATGAGCTATTGGGATAAAGTTAAACTGTAGCAATGCTACTATAAGAATAAAAGAAGTTAACAAGAGAAAAATAAGAAATTTAAGGAAAACAGGAAAAAAATTAAATTTAAGTAAAAACTTAAGAAGAAAGAAAGTTAACAATAAATCTTAAAAAATTTACATGAGTCTTAAAGTAATTAAAGTCTAACTGTAGTTGTAAAACTACTATAAGGAAATTTGAAAGTTAAAGTTAGTACTGTTCAGTGAAACACTCACCAAGCAAGGGCAAGAAAAGCTAGGGTGGCAAGACCAGAACATCCAACCAAAAAAGGGACAATTCAGGGCCATACATTTTATTTTATTTATTTTTTTTTTAAGTTTTTCAATTTTGATGGTCTCTATGTATATAGAGAATTTTTTTTTTTTTTTTTTTTTTTTTTTTTTTTTTTTTTTTTTTAAGAAAAGTATATAAAAAGAAAAATAAGAGAAGGCAAAAATAGCGTGGAGAACTCAGATATTACTGAGTGTCCATAATTATGGAAAACCTGGGCCGTTTCCGATGGTGGGGTTCAAAAGCGTCATAATCCGGTAGCTCCGCTACAATTTCATTAGGGAGGTCAAAAATTTTATCATAAAATTTTTTGGCTAAGTCGTTTATGCGCTTACGTAATGTAGTAGTTTTAAGGTCTCTTAGGACCGTGGAGTTGCGAAGGTAACGAGATGCGTTACGGACAGTACGCAGGTTGGAATTGTGCAAGCGACTAAGGTTGTCCACAGTGGTCTTAAAAGTGAAGCCCCAGACCGGACTGGCATAGGTTATGATGGGAAGGATGCATGAGTTATAGAGGATTGATTTATTGTGGACAGACAAGGTATTACTGTTAAGGAGAGGTTTTATAGAGTTAAAGGCTCCGGCGACTTTACCTCTGATGGAGAAAGTGTGCTTTTTCCAGGTTAAGCGGCGGTCCAGAATGACCCCAAGATACTTAGCTTGGTCTGACCAAGGGATAACAGTGTTGTTAATAATGATTCTGTTAGGGAAAATTATTTTGCGAGAGAAATATACTGCAGTAGTTTTAGTTTCATTTATGACAACGCGCCAAAGCATGCACCAGTCCATGAAGTCATCAACATGAGTCTGTAGGTACCTGTAAAGAGTATACGGGTGGTGTGCCGAAGCGTAAATACAGGTGTCGTCCGCATAAAGAGCGAGGTGAGTGTGCAAGGAGCATGGGATATCGTTAAAGAAAATGTTAAATAAAAATGGGCCCAACACGCCCCCTGAAGGATGCCCGCTAGGATAAGGAGAATAATAGAAAGAATGTTGTTTATGCGGACTTGAAAAGAGCGGTCGCAAAGGTACGAATATATTAAATGTATAAGTCTGGGATGAAAACCGAGCTGAATTAATTTGTAAATGAGGCCTATATGCCAGACCTTGTCAAATGCCTTTGCGACATCAAGAAAGATGGCAGCTGCGGGAATTTTTGCATTGAGTTTCTCGCTGAGAAACTCAACAACCCTAAGAAGCTGGTGTTGTGTTGAGTGTTTTGGGCGAAAGCCGAACTGCTCAGGCATGAGAATGTTGTGTTGCTGAATGAACTCCTGCAACTGGGCACGAATGACACGTTCCACCACTTTACTTATAGAAGGTAGCAAGGAGATAGGTCTGTAATTAGTGGGGTCTGACAGGTTAGTTCCAGGTTTTGGAATAGGAGAGATTATAGAAAGTTTCCAAGGTTTAGGGAAGTAGTTATGTTTTAAGATAGCATTAGTGAGGTCAGTGATATAGATTATGCAATTAGGAGGAAGGTTTCTAAGAGCAGAGTTAGTAATTTTATCGTATCCTGGGGTTTTACGCTTTTTGAGTTTTTTGATAATATTGTGGATAACAATAGGTTGAATTTTAGGGGGGGATCTTGAGGGGGGGTAGCCAAAAAGTTCCGAACTGTCTCGTTAACATGATCAAGGTGAGCTTGGTTTGCAAGGGTAGGATTAGGAGAAAATTGGGTGGTATAAGAATTAGCAAGCATGTTAGCTTTCTCTTGGTCAGTATAAGCGGTAACATTATTAGAAGTGAGGGGGGGGATGGAAGTGTAATGTTTATTCAGTTTGCGTTTAAGAATCCAAAGAGAGTTGTCCTCGTAAGATAAAGTTTTGAGAAAGTTGTTCCAACTTTTCTGTTTTTCTTTATAAAGACTGTTTTTGATTTTATTGTTTAACCTATTGAGAAGAGGTTTAATGGAGGGGTCTCTTGAACTTTGAAATTGTCGCCGGAGCCGATTGCGCTGTTTGATAAGGTTGTAAATATAACGGGGTGGGACAAAGGCAAAATTATTTTTGAAGGTGTTAAAAGTAGAAAAATTTTGAGCATTAGTGATATGAGAGTTGAGATGTCCAGCAGCCGCATCAATGTCATCGGTATTATTAATATCAGGGAAGGTGATGTAGTGAGAGTTAAGGTAATTAGTAAATTTATTCCAGTCAATAGCCACGGAAGGGGGGGGGGAGAAAGAGGATTAATAATATCTATTTTAAAGCAGACAGGCAGGTGATCAGAGGAGAGATCATTAATAACTGTAGAGTAGATAGGGTAAGGAAGATTTTTGGAAAGAGAAAGATCAATGATAGAGTCCCGGGCACCAGGCAGTTTGGAAATGTGTGTTGGTCTGGGTGGTGCATGAAGATTTAATTTTAAGTTTTGGACTAAGTTGTGGAGAGAGGTACCCCGCCGAGAATTGCCATGGCAGTTCCAGCGTCTGCTTTTGGCATTGTAATCGCCTACGAAAAAGCAGTGGTGATGTTGTGAAAAAAGCTGCGTAAGACTATTAACAGGTAAGTTACCAGTGGGTGGAGCATAAATAGAAGCTAATTTAATATTGATATGAGGAAGTTTAAGATTGATACTGGTATACTCAAGATCATTAAAGGTGTGGTTGTGCGATTGGTAGTGTGGAAGATGGTTCTTGATGTAAATAGCGGTACCTCCTCTGTGCGTACCATCCGCACGAGGTGTATGGAATAGCCTGTACCCAGGGATGTTAATGTTGAAAGTGGGGTTGAAAGTCTCTTGTAAGAAAATAACTTTAATCATGGGATTTCCGACGATTAAATTAAACTATATTTATCGTGAAATTTTAGTGGTAAGAAGAATTTACATTTGGCTCGATCATCGTATGCGGGTTATGCCCGTTATTGTAGGTTAAGGGGTTAAATGATAGAATTTTACAGTACGAATTAATTTTCCCAAACTGAAACGACTTTCCGAACGACCCAAAATATAAAACTTGGACGGCTATTTGCCGACACTCAACTGCAAAGGGTTGATGCATATTTATCAGAATTTAATAATAATAATAATAATTAAGAACCTTTAAGAGAAACAAAATTTAAATTGCATACTTATTAAAATTAATTACCTCTATTCAGGACAGCATGTGCTTATATATACAATATGTTACAATAAATGTGTTTACAATAATGTAACTTGTTGTAAACAAATGTCAATTGGTTAACTATTAACGCAGAGTGGAAGGAAATCGCAAAAAAATCATTAAAAATCAATAACATTTGAACAGGTGAAACTGGAAACTTCCAGTTAGGGCCATATGTACATCAAACAAAAATAGTGAATGACTTTGTTCAACATTGACTCATTTTGATTATCTTACTATTTGCATGCGGATCAGCGTCGTTAGCATTATAGTTGAAATGTTCATTTTCAATACTGACAGATGCGGATGTCATGATTCATACTAATTAATCATCTATTCATTTCAGCGTAATTTTCGGCCATAGTATGGTAGAATTAAGGAATTTCTTTTTTCGAACGCTGTTCTCTCTAAGAAATAATATTTCTACATGACAACTGTTTATAAACTGTACTAATTTATCTGTTTTGCCTGGCAGAAACAGCTCCTTAAATGGGACTTCCCACCAAAGAAAATTCAAAGGCTCACGACAAGTGTCTCATAGTCCTGACGTTTAGGCAGGGTTCTCAAATGGTCCGTTTTGAATATCACGTGTTTCAAACAAAAATATTCTTTTTAGACTTTACTTACGAATGTTGTTGAAACGTACCCCGAAGGTTATTATATTTTGCAAATGTTATAGAAATCTACTAAGAAAAATGTTCTTATGAAATACTGATATTTAAAAATGGACAATTCGTGAGGGTACTGGTATAGAGAGTTTAGACTAGTTATGGTCCTTGATTTTTTTTCTCCCTTAATGTTGGAATAGAAATTACCACTATATTTAACACTTTCGCGACGAACGTCAGTCACGCTTATTTCAATTCTTTCACTCCAATTTTTCAGAAAGAAATGTTTGTGTTACTTAATTGACAGAATTCTGTAGTTGGATTAAGAGAAATTTTCTCTTCAAATATATTGTTGTAAGTATTTTGCGCAGACGTAGGGCACAGATACATGTCGTTCCCCACGAAGGAGTTAATCAGTGAATTTCTGTGATTGAATAGATTTTTTTAAAATACTTTTCATAAAAAATTAAAAAATCTCTAAGAGACGCTGTAAAGGTGAACATATATAAGCAGGGATGCAAGCGCTGTGCCACAAATGTCTCATTTTCACCACTAAATTTTAATAGTATTTGTCGGAGTTTCCTCTTAGTCCGCACAACTTCGAAGAAAATCCTTGTTATTTATATGCTGCCACCACCGATATGATTACGTGATATCGGTCACGCACTGAGAAGATTGGTTAAATGAAAACCAACGCTTTCAATTAACTAAATTAACAGTTTATTTACACACTAATTACACAACAACAAGACGCTATTTACACTTACAAACTCGGATATAGATGATCCGGTTCAACATTAAATTGAATACAGCAAATGCTGGCTGTGTACTGTTAAACTACGTTAAATCACTCTCACTCTACATACGTTAAATTAGCTTTCCGGAGATCAATCTCGATCTCCCAACACATGGGCTCTAAGTCTAAGCTCTATCTCTAAGAGCTCTCCCCAAGCCTATGCACTCTCTCAGAGCTATCCAAGGAACACACGTCCACCTTGCGAGCTACGCTCAAACTGACTATCCCAGCCTAAGAGACTACCCTCCAGCAACCCCCTGCTCCTTCTCAATCTAACACCTCCGGAGCTTTCTACCTGGCTCCCATTGTCTCCTCATCTTCCACAGACATCTCAAAAGGTTGGGCACGCCCCTCTCAAACTATCCCCCCCCCCTCATATCATCTATACGTTTTCACTGGCTTAGATCCAGTTTTAGATAAGTAAAGACTGTTATTTTGAAATTCCAGTACACAGCCCATACAATATATAATATATTAAGACAAAAATAATATAGAACCCCAGTTCTAATAGCAGATGTTTCTCAGAACCTGACACCCCCACCTTAGCGGAAAATATGCCATTTAGGGACTAATTTTCCCCAAACATATAGTAACATCACAGAAGAGTTCAATAGTCTCTTTGCAGGTTTCTTCATTATTATTATTATATATATATGTCAAGGTGTCTGAACATTCTCTACTGACATCGCTAATGAACCGTGTACTACTATTATTACAGAAAAACTACACATGCTAATACACTATAACACAAAATTCAAATACAATTACACACATACAAAAAAAAATTTCAAACGTGATGCCACCCCTTTAAGGTTTGTCCACTATTTGGTCATTGATGCCGATGGGCTAGCAATTGGCTGTTCTTCCCAGCTCTTCCTATGTAGCCTGGAAATTGCATCAGCATTTAAATGTTGCGCTCCTGGACGATGAGAAATACTCAAGTTCCAGCGTTGCAAGGCAAGATCCCATCTAGTGAGTTTGGGGGACCTTGGGGTTGTTTCAGTGAGGAATTTTAATGGATTATGATCCGTTATGATCTCAATTTGAGATCCATAGGTCCACTTTTCAAACTTTCGCAACCCGAAGAGAACCACTCCAAGCCTCTTTCTCTATACTCGGCCAAGCACGCTGAGCCCCTGATAATTTCTGACTGGCAAAAGCTATCGGTTTAAACTGACCCTTTTCATCTTTTTGAGTAAGACAACATCCTACTGCCAGATCTGAAGCATCGACGTGAAGCTGATATTTTCGGCCTACGATAGGTGTAGCCAAACGCGTCACGTTACATAACACATCTTTAAGGGTATTAAATGCTTCTTCTGCCCTTTCATCCCATGGTACAGTATTTTTAACCTTCCCTTTAACCTTCCCTATTCAGTTAAAGGTATAGCAATTTCTGCATAATTTGGAATATAAGATCGGTAAAATCCCATTAATCCCAAAACAGATCTAACTTCCTTTTTAGTTTTCGGTCTCTTTAAGTCCCTTATTGCTCCTATTTTCTCCTCATCAGGTGCACGCGTTCCACCCCCAATTACATAACCTAAAAACTTAGTCAATTTCTCTCCAAATTTACATTTATCCAGTCTAATCGAAAAATTTCTATTTTTAAGTTCTTCTATAACAAACCTAACATGCTCACAATGCTCTTCCCAGGTGTCGGAGAAAATGATGACATCATCAATATATGCTTGTGCATACCTCCGATGACTTTGAAGAACCTCATTCATATCTTTTTGGAATGTAGCAGCCGCTCCTGATAAACCAAAAGGCATAGTACGCCACTGATAAGTCCCATTATGAGTTGTAAAAGCTGTCAAATGTTTACATTCCTCCGCCATTTTAATCTGCCAATAACCCCTCAATAAATCAATGGAAGATAAATATTTAGCTGCCCCCGCAGTATACATGATTTCCTGCGAATCTTTCATAGGAAATATTGGGACCTGCGTTACTGAATTTAAAGCTCTATAATCAATGCAAAGCCTAACAGTTGCGTCTTTTTTCGCCACGCAAACAATTGGATGACTAATTTCTGCATTTGATACTTTGATTAGATTTAATTTTAATAACTCCTGAATCTGTCGATCTACTTCCTCTTTATAAGCAACAGGTACACTATATAACTTTGACTTTTTCCTTGCCACATCCGGTTTCAAATCGATACGGTGCTCCCCTACTTCCGCTGGTCGCAAAGGACCCATAAATACCTCTTTATTCTCCCTCAAAATGGACTTTATATCCTTGACTTGACTATTAGATAACCCTTTTATTTCGAGCCTTTCTATGTCCCGTTCTACCTCTTGTTCCCGATTTAAAATAGGAATTTCCCCAACTTCTCCAAATTCCTCATCACCTTCAAAAACAATATTCACTATATTACACTTAGCAATAAATTCTCTTATTTTATTTTGGTGCACGTGCTTCCTACTCCCGTCGGCTAATTCAACTATAAACGAATGCCTGTTTCGGTTTTCGACAATAGTTGCCGGCCCTTGCCACCTAGAATATAATTTTTAGTTGAATCGGGGATTAACAGTATTACTTTATCGTCTACTTCAAAAGTTTTTTTTCTTTTGACCTTAATTTATAATGATAGGCCATTCTGCCTTGTTGTACCTTGGACGATAATTTTGCCTCCTTTGCGGTTCTTTCTAAGCGTCCCTTAAGTTTATTCAAATACTCATGAATCGGCATAGTATCTAACTGTGCCCCCTTATTTTCTCCTGCCCAGGATGACTTGAGAACTGATAAAGGACCCTCCGTCGCTCTACCATATAATAATTGAAAAGGTGCGATTCCTGTCGTAGAATTTGAGACCTCCCTATACGCCCATAATATAAATGGTATTTGTTCATGCCATCTTTTCCCTTCTTCCCTAATCGTATGATGCAACATACGTTTAAGCGTCTGATTAAAACGCTCCACAAGACCGTTAGACTGTGGGGTCGAAAATCGTGGACTAGCCCCTAACCTTTTCTCAAATTCTTTGCTTAAGTCGGTAGTGAAATTGCTTCCATTATCACACGCGATTATATTTGGAATTCCTGTCCTTGAAAATATTTGAAGTAATGCATCACACGCTGTTTTAGCAGTTAAGCTTTTTAGCGGTATTGCTTCCGCCCACCTGGTATGCTAGTCAATTAAGGTTAGTATATATTGATGCCCTTGTGAACTTTTAGGATCAATAGGCCCAATTAAATCAATATTAACTACCTGAAATGGAAGTTCTGGCCGCGATACTGGGGAAATAGGAGCTCTATCATTCACTTTAACCCCTCTAGTCAATTGGCACTCTAAACATGACTCACAAAATTGTTTAGTTTATTTCGCCATCCCCTCCCAATTAAACGAATACCTGATTCTCTGTAACGTTTTCTTGGCTGCATGATGCCCTCCAAATACCGAAGTATGCGCTAATTTTAGGATCTCTTCCCTTCTTATCTTGGGTATTACTAATTGCGCTATAGTTTCACCTAACAATTTCTCTTTATGATACAATAAACCATCTATAATATAATAATCCCCTTTATCCATTTTGGCTAATTCCCAAGCTCTCTCTAATTCTTTACATTCCAATTGGGATTTCTTAAACATATCTGAATTGCTAACGATAACTTTATTAATTTTCTCCACTTCCGTTTTTTTTTGCATTCTGACTTTGTAAATTTTCCGATCTCGCTTCTATTGCGTAAACCTTACAATTATCGCTGCTCATCACTTTCTTTTCACTCAAGTTATCGATACTAATTTCCGAACTTTCTAATTCTTGGGACTCTAGCAATGGCTCCTGGCGATTGACCCCTGACAACTCATTAATCACCTCGGGATGTAAAATCACCTGCTCATTAATATTATCGGTCACCGCGCAAAGTACTTCCTGATGAATTATATTAGTTTGTCCGAATTGCGGAATAGCTAATGGTAATTTAACAAACGGTGATTTAACTGCTTCACCAAATAATCCTTGTAAATAAATACTACCCGCTTCTTTTAATTTCTCTTCCGGTACCAAATCTTTATGAATAACACTAATTTCACATCCAGAATCAACCATTTTTTTTGCTTTTTGCCCATTTACACTAACTTCAATTTTCTTCACTTTTCTAACTTCAATTTTCTCTCTAATTAATACCTTTAAGATAATCGATGTATTATATTTCTAATTTAACCTACTGTATAACCTGATTTTCCTCAACCATTAATATCACACAATTTACTTCCAATAAAACAAAAGGTAAAACAATAATTTCGATTTGATTACGATGCAATACAGATTCCACTTTATACAATTAGATAATAACATACAATTTACATAATAATACTGATACGTTGCAAATTGAATAAAAGTATTGATGTCAATAGAAACATCCACATAAAGAAAAATTGTATAACATACACATATAAATTTCTACAATTATCCTCAATAAAATATTTCCAAATTCAATACTGGTTCTCACACTTAAAACAAGTACAATCAAAACCTTCACTTTTTTTTTTTTCACTGTGAGACTTTTTTTTTTCGAAATTTAATTCTATCCAATTAAAATTCTAAGCAAATGTTCATTACTCGTTTGTTATCAACTCTCCAAACTTAAAGCAGTATTGCTTCATTTAAATATTACATTTACAATAATTTAAATTTAAGTAAATTCAATTATTCCTTCCAACTATTATTAACACAATGGATTAATTTTGTTCACTACCATTATTAGTAAAAAAAAAATAGAAAATTAATATTAGTACAAGTTATTATGACCTTTTCTTAAAGCAATAGTAAATATGGCTCTTAATATTTCCTACCTATCTGAACACAATTACTTTATTGCACATAAACTATCTTAAATTACTATTAATTATACAACAACAAATATATTTGGTTCGAGAATGTCAGCAGACAGAAATGATCAAAACACCTTACCTTATACTTTATCTGCTGGGGTACTCCGCTGCTCACACGTAGTTTCACGATGAATTCAATATTTCGCACTTTAATGTCACTTTGATGCTATTCAACACTCAGGCTGTAATACACTATAACTTGAGGCACTGTAGCGATGATAGGGCACAAACACTATTTTGGTTCGCTGCAACAACGATAGGGCACAACACTTTAGTTCGGTTCGCTGTACCGATGATAGGACACAACACTTTAGTTCGGTTCGCTGTAACTATGATAGGGCATACACACTCTGTATTAGTGCTCGACGCTTGGTTTTTATCACTCTAAAATTCCGTTAGACGATCCGGCATTTCCACGCAAGAATTCCACTGGGTGCTCCGGCACTAACACACTGCAACACGGCTCGCTGGTCACTGGTCCAAGACGATTCTATCCCGTCGCTGCCATCAATTTGTCGCAGTTTCCTCTTAGTCCGCACAACTTCGAAGAAAATCCTTGTTATTTATATGCTGCCACCACCGATATGATTACGTGATACCGGTCACGCACTGAGAAGATTGTTTAAATGAAAACCAACGCTTTCAATTAACTAAATTAACAGTTTATTTACACACTATTTACACAACAACAAGACTCTATTTACACTTACAAACTCGGATATAGATGATCCGGTTCAACATTAAATTGAATACAGCAAATGCTGTCTGTGTACTGTTAAACTACGTTAAATCACTCTCACTCTACACACGTTAAATTAGCTTTCCGGAGATCAATCTCGATCTCCCAACACATGGGCTCTAAGCCTAAGCTCTATCTCTAAGAGCTCTCCCCAAGCCTACGCACTCTCTCAGAGCTATCCAAGGAACACACGTCCACCTTGCGAGCTACGCTCAAACTGACTATCCCAGCCTAAGAGACTGCCCTCCAGCAACCCCTTGCTCCTTCTCAATCTAACACCTCCGGAGTTTTCTACCTGGCTCCCATTGTCTCCCCATCTTCCACAGACATCTCAAAAGGTTGGGCACGCCCCTCTCAAACTATCTTTTCCCCCCCTCATACCATCTATACGTTTTCACCGGCTTAGATCCAGTTTTAGATAAGGAAAGACTGTTATTTTGAAATTCCAGTACACAGCCCATACAATATATAATATATTAAGACAAAAATAATATAGAACCCCAGTTCTAATAGCAGATGTTTCTCAGAACCTGACAGTATTCTTCGCCTTATTAAATCTCAGATATTTTGTCATTAAAGAAGGTGAGAAATACTATAAAAATTTAGTGGTAGCAATCAGCCATTTGGGGTGCAGCCCTTGCATCCTTGTACATAGCTGCCAACTTGTACGGATTTTTCATACCACTAAAATTTAACAGTAAAATTTAGCTAATCTAATCACCGAAAATCAAAAATTTCTCAACGTTTAAATAAGTGAAATAATTCTTTTAAATTTTAGTGGTAAGAAAAATCCGTACAAGTTGGCAGCTATGCCTGTATATAAGGAAAAACGGTCCACTTTCATTCGGGATATTAGAAATATTTTAAAGGGAAATCAACATAAATCGTGAAAGAATTGTGGAAAAAATGTAAAAATCTGTATTAAAAACATGACTTTTGGCTAAAAGTTCCATTAATAACTACAAATAAAAGCAACATTCTCTTTGAAATCTCAGATAAAATGTAGAATATGCAGCACACGAAAATAATTAAAAAAAACAATTGCTTTATGAACTCTAAAGTTCTACTTTAAAACTATCTTTTATAATTTAAATCATTCCTCACTTAAAAAAAAAAGAAAAAAAAAGTGTAAATTCATAATCATATTTAATTTTTTTTTTTACAAACTTTAATAGCATTCAAATGAAAAAGCAATTATCCATAGCAATTTACTTTTCAATGCATAATTCTCCGTAGATTAAAATAAAATTAAAATTTCCAAATGATTACAAAGGGGAAGTTTTTGAAGATGATAGGCATGGATGTATACACACATACGAATGCATAAATGGGTACATTAGGATGTGTATAGGTTCTCATTTTGAATATCACTATCTCTGAATAGTAATATTCTTCTTACTTTATATAAAAATAAGATGAAGATTGTTATTCAGAAATAATGGTAGCCAAACGTTACTTCCAAAAGCTTCTATACTGTATGGATGTTGATATTTCCTTTTCTCGCTGTCCGATAGCTAATTCCTATTCTATATATTTTAGAGGGGTATTCAAGAGTCTGGTACCACTAATTGAAAGTAGGATTTTAAATTAATATTTAAATCGCAGATTTTGTAATTGTCACATTTAATTATAGAATTTGCAATATTTTTGTGCGATGAAACGAAACAAAAAATTCTGCTCAAAAACTCTAGTAAAACTGTACGTACGTATGGTATAATTAAACTACATAAATGTTTTAAATTTCGTTCTTGAACAAAATTAATGTCATTTACGTCAGTAAAGTTAATTTTGTAAATGTTACGACATTTAAATTTTTATATGGTCTTACATTATTTTACATTCATTATGCAACTTAACTTATAAAATATATATGCCTTATTAAAAATGAAGTTTACTATTATATTGCATTAAAAGTGATATTTACTGTTACATTGTATTAAAAATTATGTTTGTTATTATAGTGTATTAAAAAAACAATTTGGCTATTATATTGTATTAAAAAAGAAGCTTAGTATTAGACCGGGAGGTCGACAGCACAGACAATTACCTCATCCAGTTGGAGGCTAAAATTCCAGAATTAGTTAAAACTCGATTCGCATATTAAAACGCAATTGTTCTGCCAACACATATCTTGGGGGAATACAACTGAAAACCTGATTTTAGCGGTTGACTCGTAGATTTAGCATTGGGTTTTCCAGCCCTCAAAGGTATGAAAACATATAAGACTGGGAGCAGGAAATCACAATGGTATACCTACGATCAACCGCTGAAATCGAGTTTTCAGGTTTTTTCCATCAAGATATGACTTGTCAGACCAAATGCGTTTAAATATGCGAATCGAGTTTTAACTAATTCTGGAATTTCAGCCTCCAACTCGATGACGTGATTGCCTATGCTGCCGCCTCTCGGTATATATTATATTGTATTAAAAATGATGTTTACTAATATATTGTATCTAAAATTAAATTCACTATTATATTGTATTAAAAAGAAAGTTTACTGTTATATCGTATTGCAAATGAAGTTTGCTATTAGAATGTATGATACAAAATGTTGTTTTTTCACAAGATACTTTTCTATCACGGAAAAACTCTCAACTTTTACTGATAGCACTTAAGTTTCCTCTAAAAATCGATACCAGTTACCGAACCGCAATTACATCCTCAACTTTTTTCTCGCACATTCAAACATTTCTTTCCTGTCGATCTAAGAAGTGTCTATTCTACTCTTTGAAATAAAGAAATATTCTTTTACAAATTATTTTGTATCATTTATTTTGTTATGAACAATGCCCGTAAAATTGTAGAATAAGAGTTTTACTTAAAAGTTAATATAGAAAATTGAAAGACCATATATTGGTTTTTACTATAAAAATCCATTTTAAAAAATAAATTTATTTTTCTATTAGTAAACCTTTAAATAAATATATTTTAATTAAAAATTATGATGTAAATATTTTTTTAATTAATTTGCTTAACAGCAGCTCCTTATTTGTAATTTGATCTTTGCATCAATATAGTACGTTATCTTTCTTAATATGTTGTCTATTTTTAGGAAAATACAAACTTTCATTAAAATCATTAAATGATTATAAAATTATTCAATTCCAAAATATGGAATACCCGAATGTTTGGCTTTTCTATTCTTCTGTCATACGTGTATGCATATATTATCCGCAGTTCTACAAATCATATGCGAAGTATGCTTGAAATGATATTTGTGTTTAAGAAGTAAATAAAAGAGAATGTTGTCCACCTAATTTGTTGATAAGAAGTTCTGTCTGCCCCACCTCGTGCGGGGCAAAAAGGCATTATTACTGTTGAATGCACTATGCAACAAAAAGCTATTATTAAATAGTTTTAAACAATAACTTTCTTTTAAGTGTTATTTGAGATAGTTATTTCATAAATAAACTGTTATTTTACTGACTTCTCTTCATTCGAATCAATAGAATAGCGAAAAATAAATGTAACCATATTTGTATAGCACTCCAAACAAAAGAAAAAAAATTCCAAAAATCTAAAGAAATTTTATACATTGATAACGATATCATTACCGGGTGGGTGGGTGGGGGGGGGGGGTTCGAGGGATCAGAACGTATGATATCGTGCGGGGGGGAAGGGGTCCAAAATTACCAAGAAGTTGATAACGTCAAAATACTGGTGAAAGCAAAATATTAAAATAGTCGCCTGTGGCAGCCCTGACATAATTACTTTATTTTTGCTTTTGCTAAGACATTAAGACATTATTGCTTTAAAATAGATTTTGATCTGTTTCTTTTGTGAGATAAAGCAACAGAAAAAAAGAAACATTATTTAACCCCTTGAGGGGTGGTGAGATATATTATAGTCCACCTAATTTAAACAAAATTTGCGCCAGAAACTTTAAACTAAATTTTACATTTTTAACTTTAAAGGGGACATGTTGAAAAATTGCTTTTCCTTATTTTAAAATATTTTTTTTTATTATTCCGGTGAGAATTCAGTATTACAGAGACATTATTGCTTGTCTCTCAAAGGGTTTAACTATCCTTTTAGGATTTCTAAACTGATTTCTGAACGTAAAATTGTAAATTAAAATGCATTTTTGTAAAATATAACTCTCTTCCCTCCCCCCTTTTTTAGTTATAATTTACTTTCTACCTTTTAACCTTTGAAATGTTTCATTGTTGCAGTTTCAAAGCCCTTCGGCATAGTTTGGCGAACGATTCTTGGTGCATCATTAAATCCATTCTTTTTTCAACTCGCATACAATTGCGCGAGTTACAGAGAATATTTGACGATTTATTCTTTGTGGCGGTATAAACGGGAAAATGACATAAAAAGAATGCATTAAATATGGTTGACTGGTTGGTTTTACTGGCACAAAGTCCATATTTGGATATGCTGCGCCAAACACGAGTCGAAATACTAAGATGCAAGCAAAAACCAACACCTACTTAAATTTACGGTGTAAAGATCATAAAAGCAACATTTAAACTCTATGTGATAAACAAATTTATCTGAATGTGGTTTCCCGTCTATTGCAGAGCTACACGAGACATAAAAACTAAGTTAGAACAAAAGTAAAAATAAAGTAATTATGTCAGGGCTGCCACAGGCGACTATTTTAATTTTTGCTTTCAGCAGTATTTTGACGTTATCAACTTCTTGGTAATTTTGGACCCCTTCCCCCCCGTACGATATCATGCGTTCTGATCCCCCTTTATATAAGAAAAAAAGAAAGTCCTGTAAAAGGATAACCAACCGATAAATTCGATCGAATGCATTTAACCGAGAACTAGGGTAAATTTACAGAGTCCCATTCTTTTCTGCGTTTTTACAGAAAATTTTAAAAGTATCTTCTCATTGCGTTTTTCTCCAATGAGGTTGATCAAATGAGGTGATGGCACTTTGAAGTAGTCTCTGTACAATGTCTACGTGCTGGGTAATCCGTTAAAATGTGGTGAATAATAAGTTCAGCGATATACCAATGTGGGCACATTAGATCTGGATTACTCGAAAAAAAAAAAATAGAAAGAAAGAAAATAAAAAGGAAAAAAAAGAACAAAAAAAAAGGAAAAAAAAAGAGTATTTCTTGAGTGATCTATACGGAAACAAGTCAGGAGTATATCCTTTTTTTTCTTGATCAATCCGAGTGTCAAATGGAATTTACTTGCGTTAAAGAGTGCAACTTGTTGTGAAGTTTGATATCCCACCATTCTTTCTACTTATTTATGAACACCTGTTTCAATGAAATTTAATGCCAGAGAAGGATGTTTTAGAGTTAATGAAAGCTGACTTTTGCCTGACTGTCATATCTTCTTTTTCATTCTCCTTCCTTCAAATATGTCCCGGTACCCAACAAAATTGGATCTCAAACCCACGATTTCTCAGTTTAGTTAAAATATCCAGTATTGATGAAATGTAATTTTTTTTGTGTGAACAAGACTGCAGTGTATCAAGAGATCTTTTAGAATCTGTATAAAGAATTAAAGACAGGTGATGAACAATAATGAAATTATGTGGATGACAGGCTTTTCAATTCCAATGAACTTGGCTGTAAACACAGAGATGAATGCTGGTAACCGAAACCTAAAAGAGTTATTTTTGGTATGTTATAATTTATAATTGAGTTTATAATTCAGCTTTTAGAGTCTGTATACACAATTACAGAATAATGATGAACAATGATGAGATTATCTGGATGACAGGCCTCTCAATGACAATGAGTTCGGCTGTAAACACAGATATGAATGAGGGTAAACGAAAACTAAAAGAGTTATGATTGGTGTGTATTAATTTATAATTTAGTTTATAATTGAGGTTTCAGAATCTGTACACATAATTAATAAAAATGGTAAGATTATGTGGATAACGGGCTTTTCAATGGCAATAAGCTGGGCTGTAAACACAGAGATCAATGATGGTAAACGAAAACTAAAAGCATTATGATTGGTATGTTATAATTTATAATTGAGTTTATAATTGAGCTTTTAGAATTTGTATACGCAATTAATAAAAAATGATGAGCAATGATGAAATTTTCGGGATGACAGGCCACTCAATGGCAATGAGCTCGGCTGTAAACACAGAGATGAATGATGGTAAATGAAAACTAAAAGAGTTATGATTGGTATTTATTAATTTATAATTGAGTTTTTTAAATATTAAAATATTGTACTGTCATCGCAAACACGCTCGTGAACGCAATTTTCATAATTCTAGCATATCAGGCAGAGGGTCAAAAATCTATCGATTACAATAATCTATCTTTACATATAAAAACCAGTTTGAGTTAGATAAAAGAGTGTAAAAAAAGTCTTTCCATTCTTTCTCTCAGTGTTCTTTGTCCATGGACCCCAAGGAATCTGCAAACCTCTTCAGGGTGCCCAGGCTGACCTCATACTCAGTATAAATTATTTCATTTATATACATAGGTGCCAACCTCAAACTAAGCTTCCGTAATACTTGCATAGATGCCAAGCTGCCACTAATCCTTCGTATATGTGGGTTATTTTAACCCTGGTTTAATACATTTCACACCGGAATTTTTTTTCAGAGATGAAATTAAATAAGTTCCACGTAGAAAACTGGAACTAAATAAATAAAGATTCATCAAATAATTTTTCTGGTTCGAAACGTTGTTAAACTGGGTTAAATTAATCTACGCATTACGGAAGATTAGTGCAAACTTGGCACCTATGTACTTGTGTTAATTTGACCCTGTTTTAATAGGTTTCGAACCAGAATTTTTTTTAAGAAATTAAATTAAATATGTTCCACGTAGAAACCTGGAATTAAATAAATAAGCACTCATGAAAAAAAAAAATTCTGGTTCGAAATGTGGCTAACCTGGGTCAAATTAATCCAGACATTACGGAAGATTAGTGGAAGGTTGGCAGCTATGTATATAGGATCTGACAAATATCTTTTGAGTAAAGTGAGTTAAAAAGAACAGTGTTAAAGAATACAGAATTATTAGTTTATTTATCTCTGTCAGTTTATGCATCATCTTTTCACAATTCCTACGAAGTCTTAAAGCCAGGGGTCTGCGAAGAAAGAAGAAATACGATAAGGGAACCGTTGTGACAAAATGTTTAAGAACCGATGAAATAATCAATATTTTTTAATTACATTTTAATATATCTTCAGAGCTACTACTGACGACTACTGTTATTCAATTCGCATGACTATTGTCAAAGGTATTCTTTTAGGAACAATGAAACCATGTAAGGCTTCTCAATGCATTACTCAAGGAACTATAAATAAGGAGGAATTGACATATACTCAACATAGTGCAGCATCAACTGTAACCTGTTTCTCAGTGGCTCATTACCGCCGGGGCAAAATTCCACTAGTAAATTTGAATTCAAATTTTCTCCTTACTTAAACGTCTATTTAATGCAGAATTGCAGCCATAATTACGGCCAAGAACAGATATTTATTTTTACTGGCGGAAGTTTATTTCTGCGGTAGTCAGAACCTGCGCTTCAGTCATATTGTGACAACCTAGACAACCTCCTGTTAGTGTCAATGAAAGACATTATAATAATCGGGCCAACATCCACCAGTAAAAACGAATAGAAATGTTTACCATATTTGTGAGATATATTTTGCATTAATAAGCCGGTAATACAAGGGGAAATTTTCCATTTAAAATTTACTGGTGGCATTTTGCTTCGTCGTTAATGAGAAACCGCTGATCCGATATAAAAAATCAGCTGCCCTCTTCCGACAACCGCATCAGCTACTTCACTCACAACTAGTAGACTCGATACTAGATACCACATCCTCTTTATTCATAACACCATTGCATTATCCATGGAACTATTAATAAAGAGGAACTGACATATCCATAAAATAGTAAAGCTTCAACTGCAAAGCGATATAAGTAAGCGTGCAAACATAATGCTGGAATCGGGCGTAAAAAGACACAGTTGCGCCATCTTGTGGATGGGGTGATAATCCACATAAGCGAGCTTTCAGTGTGGCGCATATTTTCTAAATCTGTAGTTACTCATGGAAATGAACTTTGTTTGCCACATTTATTGATAAATAATGGCTTACCGATAGGGGCATCCAGATGCCATTGACGCCGCGAAGTTTTCTTCGCCTTGTCAGACACATTTCAGTTATTAATCAAGGTGAAAAAAACTTTACAACAAAGCGATATAAGTAAGCGTCCTATCTTAGTAGTATATAGGGGGTCCTTTGGCACACTTTTTATATTCCACTAAATGCAAATATTTAACGATTTTTGTAAGATTTTGCTCAAAAAATTTGACTGTTAAAATATTGGGTCTGTAACGATTTTATAACGATTTATCGATCAAATGATGATAAAAATTGCATTGTGTGGATATTTTTATTTTTTTTACTAAATTATGTAAAGAAGAAGTTTTAAGAAAAGGTTATAGAATAAACAATAAAAAAAAACCTGATTATAAATAATAACGTAATCAATTTAGATAAAATAATCATGATTTTTAAATGTAAATATTTAATTATTATAGTGATGAAAAAATTTAGTCTGATTATAGATTGACGTACTTTCTTAATAGTCTACCAAAAGCTGATAAACAACCTTCCTCTAGGATAATATAGATAGGAATAAGAAAAGCAAAGAGCAGCGTTATATAATAAGTTATCGGCATTATAACCAATCCTAAAATCTTTAGTAGCATTAAAAGCTATAGAATAGTATAAGTTATTATCTCCGGGAATATAAATATGAAACCATTCTTTAGTTTCGGGTATTAAATTCCAATTGTCATCACATTTAGTTTCTATCCAAAAATAAACACCAGGTTGAGAAAATTTAGAGGCTTGATCCATTTTGTATATTTTAGCGGTGAAAGTTAATTTTATTGTATCATTGAAACTATTAAATATAGTATAATTATTAGAGTTATCGATGCTATGATTTGTAATAACGGGGTCAAATTTAAAATAATGAAAGGTAGGCGAAAGACAATTAAAGAGTAAAGTACTTATGACAAAATATTGTAACATTTATTTCTAAATAAATTTTCGATAGATTAAATAAAATCCATTCGAACAAAGTTTAGACAGATGAAATAAATAAGAAATATCAATTGCATTATATTGAAGTCTGAAATAAAAGTTAAATGATTTTTATGATATGTTTTAAATTTTGAATAGATAACCCATTCTCTATTTTTATTAGCAATTATAAATACTATTCTGTTAGTTCGATAAAAATAAAAAAAAAATAGTTTGTGTGGAAATGAACCCATCTTTGCCAGAAAAGAAATTTGTACTTAAAAACAGATATATTTTGAATTTCAGTAAATATTATTTAGTGATTTTCATAGTTCGATAAATGGTCCATCCGATTATTGTAAGATTTAAAACAAACAGCCTGATTAAGCTTTTTCTAATTCATAATCATAAAAGCCGTCATTATTTTTTCCTTTAAAATGAAAGATATAACCCCCTTTATTCAATATTCATTTCTATTTATATTCGAACCACGTCCAGTGCAACGTCATCAATGCAACGTCATAGCTTCCAGAATTTTCGATTAGAACGGACGCAGGGGATGGACGCACGGCATGAAATCAAAAAATTTTTGGAACGCATTTCCGCTCAGCTCAGTGTAAATCGCACGGCTGTTCTATCTGTTATCAATCTTTGAATCGGTATCAGTTTTTGAATCTCTTATCAGAACTCGAAGCGGGTTCTATAAATGAGTCCTTGAATATGTTGTTTGCGTTCGGTTTTAATCTGAATGCCTGACAAATAAGAAATAAAAACCTTCTTCTAAGATAATATTAATAAGAATAAATAAATCTTTATATTTATTAATTAAAATATCATCTCACCTTTGAGCTGCCGCCATTTATGTAGAAGCAATTTTATAAACACTTTTATTTTTCGTCTTTATTCAAAAGCAGTCGCAATTCATTAATAAATCGGATTAAAATACTTTTCAATTCCAAAATCTCATCCACCAATTTCTCTCTATGAGGTTCTTCTTCTTCATAATAATGGCCAAATTTTTTATTTAATTCACCCAGTTGAACGGAAAGAATTTTTTTCCATCTATCGTTATAAAAATTATCTGGTAACTGATCAAACTTATATTCAATGAGATTACAAAAATCGAGTTTATGCATATATTTTTCTAAAAATCTTTCACCAAATGTTTGAAAGCGTGCTATTAGCAACCAATTCAATCCTTCTTCCAAAGTGCACATTGTGTTTTCTGAAAGTTTTTGGAACCTGGATACTTTATGTAAATCTAATTTTTCATGATATTTTTGAATAAATTCGTCACTTAAGACTTGAAATTGAGATATAACAACCCAATTTATATAATTCGAATGCTTTAGTATAAATTCTTCAGACAGTTTTTGATTTTTAGAAACAAAATTCCAATCAAATTCATCTTTGTATTTTTCGATAAACTCTTCGGAAAGTGTTTGAAAAATGCATATAACATTCCATTCAACATAATCTATGAGTTCTTCCATAAAAGGTTCGGATAATACTGAATATCTACAAACTAACTTCCAATTGAGTTGATCTTTCAAATTTCGTAGGACATCTTCGGATAAATTTTTAGTTTTAGAAAATTCGTCCCAGTTGATATCCATTTAATAATGAAATATTTTTAAAAGGGGATTTTTTCAATATGCATCCAAGGTTTTAAAGCGAGTGGTATTATGGGTTTTATCCAGACTGTAAGGATCTCACCGCGTTTTCCATTAACAAAATAAGTTTCATGATTAGCATTTGTTTGTCTGTATAAAACTATTTCATCTTCGATTTTAAGTTGTATTACTGTATCCCTATATAGCCTATCATCAATAAAATATCTACTATTATTTGTTAAATATATAGTAATTTTCATATCCATATCTGTAGATAATCGCATTTCTTTATCCAGTAATTTAGAACTCATCAAGTCAAAATTTACTTTGGTAAATTCTTTTTCTTTAAAAGTCTTAAAATTATCTTTTATAGTAACCCAGATATCTTTACTATCTACATATGTTTTATTGACTATGTCTTTATCGTTTTCGGGTTCTGAAATATTCGTAATTATTTTATTTTTTGCATCAAATTTATCATTCTTTAATATTAACGCGTTTTTCTCAAAATAGCGTCTATTGATAGCATTTTGATTATCTATTGTATCTGCAACATTTGCTATTCTTTTTCCTTTAGCGTCAATAGATTTTCCATCGATAAAATGTAAAGTTTTTTCATCCAATTCTTTAATTCTATTACCTGTTTCTTCAGCGAAGGTTAAAAAATTACTATCGTAATTAGTATTATTTTTTACTATAAAATCTTTTAGTTCAAAATGATTATTCTCTATTTTATTCAAAACGAAACTTTTAGTGGTTAAATCTAAATCATCGATTGGATCTGAAGCATTTTTTAATATCTTATTTTCCATATCGTAATGACCATCGTCCGTTAATTTAAAACCTATACCGGGGGGTCCGATAGAGCCTTTTCGCTCTGGATTATCATACGGTGGATAATAAACAGCCATTTATAAAGACTAAAAAATGTTATTCTCCTAACGTTTTAATCATAGTAATTTCTTTTTTATTCATATTTAATATACATTTCTTTCTTACTTCTAAAATATAGTAAAATACATATTCTTTGCTTGTTTCATTTTCTAATTTCCAATTGAATTCTATTCTCAAATTTTCAAGAGTGGTATAATTTACATGATTTGACAAATCAAAATGAATTATGGGATATAATTTACCAAAATCTGAATAATTTACCATACAACCGGTTTCTGTATTTAGATTATTGAGACCTGATTCCAGAAAAGATTCATATAATCTATTATAATCCTTTTTACTAAAATTCATCGAATATCGCTCTGCTGGTAACGGCGATCTGTTAATCATCAACCAACATTCGATCATATCCAAATTATCAAATATCATATTATTTTTTTTAGGATTTTCATTTCTGTCAAAATATTGCGGTATTACAAATAATCTTAAAACTTCATCGGATGTAGCAGATATAGAATCAGAACCACTTTTATATTTATTAATAGGACTAGATCTGTTAATTTCATACTGATTCCAGTTTATTTCTATATCCGTATTAGATAATTTTAATTCATTATAGAGAATCTCCGCACCATTTTTAAAGTCGACCTATCTCACCCACAGCGCTATGTCTTCAATTTCTACTTTATAATCTGGATTTGCATCGTCTGTATAAATCATATTTCTACTATCGTCTCTTTGGAATTCCAGTCTTATTATAAAACTAGAAATTGCTTTTTTATATTCTGCGACGAAATCAAAAATTTCCTTTAAGGGTGTCCATGTTGTAACTGAATTGCTATTTTTAGACAATTCCCATCTTTTTTTAAATCCTTTATTGTAGTTTTCATTTTTTACAATTTTTAATTTATTGACGACATCTTTTATAGGGGTTGTAGCAGTTATCGTACCATCGTCTTGAAGTAAATTTTTATTTCTATCAGCACTATCATTGGTATCCGGATAAAAACCTATATTGGTGGCTTCTGATGTTGAATAATCTCTGGTATAATCCTTGAGTCTCTTAACCTGCAGGATGTAGGAGTGATAGTCTCCAACTGATTCGATTATTTGTTTACCTATCTGAAGTTTTACGCCTTTCATAGAACATACAGCTGCGACATTATCGTCGCTTATAGATGCACCGCTGGATTTTACAATTTTCCACTTTGTCTCCAGATAACTCTCCGATAATGAAATATGATCATTGGTATCTGTAATTTCGAAATGAAACGTAGTATTTTCTTTTTTGTCATTATGGCTTGTACTAGGCAATCTTATTTTTTTTAATTCGCTACTTTTTATATCGTTATTATAATAATAATGAGTA
The DNA here is from genome assembly GCA_963932465.1 of Maratus speciosus. Classification (NCBI taxonomy): domain Eukaryota; kingdom Metazoa; phylum Arthropoda; class Arachnida; order Araneae; family Salticidae; genus Maratus; species Maratus speciosus. Next base: position 282,873,808 of record OZ010789.1, on the reverse strand, counting down.
TCTCTTAGATCATAAATTTTTTCCATTTATTTAGGAAGAATTTTTAGACCTGTTCCTTTCATCTTTTTTGAAAATATTTCATTCAATATGTCAGCATCAGTCAATCTGTCAACTACTGTTTTTTCATTCAAATCTACTTTTTTAGATTTAAAAAATTCCTTTCCCTTGCATTCTTTTACTTTTCCTATATAATCTGTGTTTATTCATTTATTTATTGAGAAAATTTAGCTAATATCAATTGATATATTTTTTCAACATAGTCTTCTTTTTCCTCTACGACTCTAAAATTATACTCTATTAAACCTTTATTTAAGTCAATCAATTCACCATTTTGATTCGTAACTCTCATCCTTATTCTACGAATTGAATCCCTATTCACAGGATAATATATTAAATTATTGAATTCTTTCGAAATGATAACACCCGGTACATCCCTCGGTGTGAAAGAATAAATAACTTCTGAATTATTCTGGTTGATTAAAGATCCATTAACTACATCACAATGAATATATATAATGTCGTTTCCGTTTGTTATATCTGCTATATTTTCACCTTCTATTACAGTCTCTTCATCATGACTTTCGTAAACTTTTTTTTCAAAGCCTATTAACTTATGAAAATCGCTTTTTGTTAAATCGATATTCCAACCTTTAGTTAATTTAATAAGCATTCTCAGTCTAGATTGTATTCTACCAAATTTTACCGGAGGATCGTCTGAACCAAACACTTTCATTACATCTATATTTAAATCTTCAACATTTTTATTACCATAAGGAATAGTGATAGATTTAACATTATTCTCATCTGTGTGTACGTCAAACGTATTAGTTTTATCTGTTATGTTAAACCATGAAACTGTCATAGTAAAAGATTGCAATGCTAATTTTTTTAATTTAAGAGGTTTAGGAAATTCAACAGTGAAATCCTCTGATTTTTCATGACTTTTTGGTTTCAATTTGATCATTTATTAGACAGTAAAAATTCTTTAAATATGAAAAACAAGCTCTTCGTTATAATCGCTAGGCTGTTGGGTAAATGAATTAAGTACACATTCTGGACATTTACCGGTATTTCTTTGTTTTATATATTTCATACAAAATAATCCACAGTTTACAGAAGTAGGTTTTTGTAAAAAACTATCATTGTGAGCTATATTGACTTTTTTATTGGACAGTTTAAGAAATTTCATAATATTTTCAGGAATATATTTTTCTCTGAGTTTGATATTTTTATATATATATTCCCCAAAAGGATCGAAATATTCTACATAGTTATATTTCGGGTCATTATAATAACAAACCCAATGTGTTCAAGGACCTGTCGAAATATCTAAATTAATAATCCCGCTTTCAAAATTTCCAATCTTTTTAGGAAGTAAATCGGAAGAGAAAACACCTCTGAATCCCTTTTCATCTTTCATATTTTCTTTAATCGTTTCATCTGATATACCCAATTTTGTTATCGGGATTTTTTTTTTTTAGACAGGGAAGCTGACTTTTTTTTAAGACCAGATCCTTTGTTTTCCCAAGGTTGAAAAACTCCAGATCCTGAAATTTTATCCAGGATTTTTTTAGTCCCCCAACCTGCTGCACCACTCGCAGCACCGAGCCCTAGGGATGTTAAAATAGGAATTAAAAAAGGTAAAAATCCACCGTTTTTATCTAATTGAGTTTTGCTTATATTTATTCTTTTACCTTTACTAATCTGATTAATCTGTGTTTTAGTTAAATACATTTCATAATTGGGAGGTTTAGAATTGTCTATCTGCAGTGTCAGTTCTTCTTTTTTTCTGAGAGCAGATTTCAATTTACTAATCTGTCCGTCACTCAAATGAATCTTCTTTTTTACATAACTCATTTATTAGGTAGCAAAAAGCTGACGCTTTCAAAGAAGAAATTGATTGTATAATCGTTCTTTATCTCCGTTAGTTATTTTTTTAGTTTTAATAAGTTTGTCTATTAGCAGTTTCACTTAATTTCTTAATTTTTTCGACTTGCTACCTTGACATATTTTATCCAATAATTCAGATAATAAATCCAATCCTTTACCGATTTTCATTACTTCGCTACCTCGAATTGTAGTTAATCTAGCCAGATATTTTTGTAGCTCATCTTCTTTATATTTAACAGTGTCTAATTCATCCTTTTTCTGACTTAATATCTCCTCTGAAAGATTTTTAGCCCGCGTAATTGTACTTTGTAAGTTGCCTTTTTTCCTCGATAATTCTTCTTTTAACTCCTTAGCCTTTGCATACATTTCATCCAATTTTACTTTATTGTCTAGGAGTTTCGAAGGTCTGTATAATTTTTCAGTTATTAAATAATCTGTATCTAAATACTGATCAACATTATAAATAAGTGGTGGTTCTTTATATAATTCTTTGACATCTTCGATCGCTTCAGGAATAATTCTAGATGATTCTGCAATAGGCTGTAAAGATATATTTAATTCGTCCAATTTATCACTGATAGATTTAATATTTTCTTTTCTACTTTTATCCCGTTCTTCTAATTTTTTAGTGACAGGTTTATGAAATTCAGTTAAACTTTTGTCTATACCTAGCTTTCTATCACGCTGTTCTTCATTATTTTTTCTAATATCTGCTTGTAATTTGACAAGTTTTATTGCATTTTTTAATTCTTCTTTTTGTTTCTTATTTCGATTTTTTTTCTAAATCGTTTATTTTATCCATTTATATAGTTTTAAATTAGAAGCGACAGCTTCGCCGTCTATTTTTACTGACAGCTAATAAGCTTTTACTGGCAGTAACATTAGAAAGCGTCAGCTTTTCGCTGTCTAATAAATGATTAAAATTAAAGATTACACAGAACCGGAAGAATTACCTGACCCTAAACAACATCGTTTTTTACCCAGACATCCTTTCAGATTATTAATAATCGGCCCGTCAGGTTGTGGAAAGACAAATTTACTAATAAATTTATTAAACGGTTTTGAGAATCCTAGTAATTTAAGATTAGATTTCGACGCTTTATATTTATGCGCAAAAGATATTTCCGAGCCAAAGTATTCTAAATTGCAAGAAAATTATACACTGTTTGAAGGTGTTGAAAAAGACGATATTTTAAAATGTAAAAAAATAAGTAAAAATAAAAGAAAGCAATTATTAAAATTGTATGATAAATATAAAAAGAATGTATTATTTTCTTCAGATTTGAGTGAATTTATTACTGTCGACGATTTAGTTTCCTCAGAAAAAAATCTCGTTGTTTTCGACGATTGTGTTACAGAAAAAGACCAGAAAGTTATAGAGGATTTGTTTATAAGAGGTCGAAAGAAAAATGCATCCATTATTTATTTAACGCAGTCTTATTACTCAACTCCTATAAATATTAGAAAAAATTGTAATTACTTCATATTTTTTAAACTACAGCCTAGGGAAATCAATCAGATAATAAGAGAAATAGACGGAAATCTAACAAAAAAAGAATTTCTAGAAAAATATAAATCTTGTATGGGTAATTTCTTTATGCTAGATTTAGTAAATTCCGAAATGAGATACAGAAAAAATTTTGAACCTATATAAATGGAAGAATATTTAGAAAAGAGATTATATGTTTATAGGAAAAGTTACAATTTGTATCAAAAGATAAGTATTTCCTTATCTGTTAGCAAATTTATGCTAAGTGCTTCGGGATTATCAGCTTTTGCGTTTATACCACTGGCCGCTTTGAGTTTGAGTGCAGGAATTGTAGAAGTCATTGAGAAATCTTTAAATATTTTGGAACGAAAAGAAGAATACAAGCAATGTCATAATTTTTATAAACAACGGTTAAATTTGTTGAAAGCTAAAAAAATTTCAGAAGAAGAAGTGTATGTTAGAGAACAAGATTTTATAAATAATTTAGTATATTTCCCAATCGAAAAGTATGTGAAAAAAGTAAAGTTGAATGGATATAAATATTCTTCTTAGAAAGCGTCAGCTTTTTGCTGTCTAATAAATGAGTTGTAAAAGTAAAAAATTTGTTGTTACGTCTTTAACTAAAAAGGGTAATTTTAAAGGCGGATGTTTAAAATGCGGACAAACTGGATCAGGTTTTCTGAATAAAGTCATTAGTAATTTACCTTTTGAAATGCATTTACCTGGCCATAATTTCACTGGCCCGGGGACACAATTATTATGGGGGAAAACGCGATTAAATCCAGATTTAACGTATAAAAATTCGTCTAAACCTGTTAACCGAGTGGATGAAATTGCATATAAGCATGACAAATGTTATTTAGAAAATAAAGATACAAAAAGTAGAAATGAAGTATGCGATAAGAATATGATTGATGAATTAGATAATATTCAAAATCCTACGATTAGAGAAAGATTTGAAAGAGGAATTGTAAAACCGATTATTAAAGCTAAAAAAGCTTTTGGTATGGGATCTATAAACACAAAGCTCTATTGTTTAAAATGTAAAAACCACACAGAAACTAAAGATATTAAAAATGCAATTTCTAAAAATAACAAGCCAATGATGAAAGGTATTTGTCTAAATTGTGGTTCTAAAAAGAGTGTTTTTTTAGGAAAACCTCAGGTCCTAAAAGTATCTTAGGGATGAAAGATCCTAACAGTATCTTAGAGAAAATATATTATAATCCCAAATCTGGTTACTGTGGTATCAATGAATTAAAACGGAAAACAGGTTACAGTCAAAAGCAAATTACAGATTTTTTACACAGCCAAGATGTTTATACCAGACATAAGCCTTTAATTCGCAAATTTAAACGAAGACGGGTTTATGTAAGTCATATCGATGACCAATGGCAAGCAGATTTATTGTTTATCAAACCTTTTAGTAAATATAATAACGGAACTAATTACTTATTGACAGTGATAGATATATTTAGTAAATACGCGTATGCCATTCCGATAAAAAGAAAAACAGGGCAAGAAGTTACTGAGGCATTTAAAAAGATATTTAAAGAAAGAATCCCTGAAAAACTGCAAACTGACAAAGGAACCGAATTCGTAAATAAGTTAACTTTAAAATTGTTTAAAGATAATAATATTCAGTGGTTTACAACAGAAAATGTTGAAATAAAATGTTCTGTTGTCGAACGATTTAACAGGACAATTAATAAAAAAATTAGAACCTATCTAGCCGCCAACAATACTAAAAGATATATAGATGTATTGGACGAATTAGTTAAAAATTATAATAATACCAGACACAGGTCTATCAAAATGACGCCTAGCGAAGCGAGTAGAGAAGAAAACGAATCTGAAGTTTATAAAAATTTATACGAAGAAAAAATAATAAGAAAACCGAAATTCAAGGTTGGCGATAGAATAAGAATTTCGAAATACCAGACTGCTTTTACCCGCGGATACCAACCCACTTTTACTGAAGAAATTTTCATCGTTTCAGAAATATTAAACACTGACCCGATTACTTATAGAATAAAGGATTTGAATGGCGACGAAATAAAAGGAACTTATTATGAACCGGAATTAGTTAAATATAATAAGGAAGATAAAATGTTTAAAATTGAAAAAATAATAAAAAAGAAAGGAAAGAAATGTCTAGTTAAATGGTTAAATTATTCCGACGAATTTAACTCTTGGGTTGACGAAAAAGATATCAAGTCAATTTAATTTTTCCGCTAAAATGTTTATAAAATTTCTCATCAAAACTCCCATCTATGCGGGAAAATGCATTACATTAAAATAAGTTTAAATAAATGAATTGTGACTTTTTTAAAGACGTTTTAATAGATGATTCTGATTCTAACTTAATGGATTCTTTTGACAAAGAAAACAAATTTCCATTACCCGAAAAATATCTCAAAATTTATGACCAGATGAAAAAAAGTGAAATAATGTACGATTCGGACGGTGAATATTTTACATATAAAAATATAGATGTTTTTTTAAACGAAAGACGTAAATCCAGAATAAGTCGTTTTAAAGCATTGAAATGGAAATTGAAGTTAAATATTCCATATAAAGCTGAAGAAATGTTTATTCAATTTTTAGATTTAGTGTATTATAAAAAGTCGATAAATTACCTATATTTCATAAAGAAAATATTAGATTATTATAATATTGATAATAATTTGAAAGTAAAATTTAATAAGAAAAACGAAGACATTTGGAATAGCTTTCTAAAAAATTTTTCTTAATAAATGGAGCTGTCTAAAATTTGCAAGCATTGTCAGATGACTAAACCTTTAGACCAATATTATACTCGATTTCGTTACGGCAAAACGGAACATTACGCTAATTGCAAAAGTTGTCATTTAGCTAATAAAAATAAAAAAAAATGATTGCGAATGTGGTAAAAAATACACTTTAGCTCATAAAAAAAGACATTTAAAAAGCAATTATCATATCAAACGAACGTCAAAATAAGTTTAGGATGTTGTGTTTTAAATTGAACGTATTTTTTAGTTGAAAGTATTATATTGAATGTTGCATTTTAGTTGAAAATATTATATTCAATGTTTTAAATTGAACGTATTTTTTTAGTTGAAAGTATTATATTGAATGTTGCATTTTAGTTGAAAATATTATATTCAATGTTGTGTTTTAAATTGAACGTATTTTTTAGTTGAAAATATTATATTGAATGTTGCATTTTCAGAAATTATTCAATTGGACCTTGATAGTTTCAAAATTAGAATCGTGGGGAAAAAGTGTTTATAAAATTTCTTCTATATAAATGGAGGAAACTCTAAGATTGATATCTGTTTCAAAAATACATATTTCAAAATTAAGGCAGGTCGTAAAACTTTTAAATATAAATCAACCCCAACGATGTAAAAAAGATGACTTAATTAGATTGATACTGGGATATATAAAAGAAACTGGGAAATATAAATACGTTTTAGTAGATTTATTACAAATAGACGCAACAGATTATTTAAATGAAATGAAGAAAAAATTTATCAAAAATCCTAAGAAAAGAAATAAGTTGAAAAAAATATTCGATTCTTTTGATTTAAAATTTAACAATAACACAGCAGAATTTAATCCAAAAAATAACGAAGAAAAAAAGATAAAAACAGCGGTCAACCTTAAAAAATTATTTCCTGATTTGAATGAAAAATTGAAACAATTTATAAATGAACCGAAAAACCGTCCAAAACTTAAAAAACTCTTTGATTATTACGGCTTGAAATATAAAGATGAAAAATTGATTAAAAAGACAGAAAAGAAAGTCAAATTGCAAACAAATTTAGAAAATCTGTTTAGGCCTGATTACGAAATTGTTGAGACAGGAAAAAAATGTATAAAAAAATTTAATACTTACATGTATGTTTATAAAATAAGACAAATAAACAAACTCACACCAGGCCAGTATTATAGTATCTTAAAAGATTTATTCAGAAGAGCAATTGGAAAAATTGAAGGAAAGGTCCAAATTGTTGTAGACAATCCCTCTTTGACGCAACCCTTTCACCCTAAAATGGTGTCAACGAAAGAAGCCTATGACACCTATTTAGATGTTTTAACACATAAAATTGAATACAAAGAGCTGGATATTAAAGACTGTGAATTTTTTTTTACTGTCGTTGATTTGCCTAAAGGCGGTAAACGATCGAAATTACTGAACAATAACGATATTGTCAATAAAAAAAGTATTCTTCAAATTAAAAATGACGATAATATCTGTTTGGCTAGATCAATCGTTACAGCCTTAGCTATTCAAAATCGTAAAATTTTATGCGAAAAATTGAATCTAGAAAAACTTACAGATAATGACGTTAGATACATAAAAATGGGTAGAAAATTACAAAAAGATTTAGCGATAAAATTGCATGAAATGTGTGATATTCCGTTAGAAATGTGTAATTTAGAGCATGTTAAACAATTCGAAATTTTTTTAAATATTCAAATAACTATATTTTGCAGAGAAAATTTTAACGAAAGAATATACAGCGGTGCCTATAAATATAATTGTGTTTACATTTTAAAAAATAGAAATCATTTTGATGTCATTACAACGGTTACAGGATTTTTAGGAAAAAACAATTATTGTGATTATTGTAAAGTCAGTTATAAAAGAAGTGATCAACATAAATGTTCTTTAAAATGCAATAGATGTTTTAGGAAAGAGAGTAATTGCGAAGGAGTTGATATTCAGTGTAATGATTGTTTTAGATCTTTTAAAGGAAAAAACTGCTTCGAAAATCATAAAAATCACTCAGTCTGTGAAACACTGTGGAAATGTTTAAAATGTAAGAGAAATATCAGTAGAAGTAAAAGAGGACCGAAAGATCATAAATGTGGAGAAAGACAATGTAAAAACTGCAGAAAGTGGGTTTTGGAAGATCATAAATGTTATATACGCTGGAAAGAATCTAAGGGGGGAACCTGTAAAAATATCTGTCCCAAAAATATAAAAGACAGAGGTAAATGGTGTGAGAAATGTGAAAGGTCAGCATTTACAGAAAAATATATGTTTTTTGACGTTGAAACGAATCAAGAGACAGGAAATCACCAAGTCAATCTAGTTATAAATCATGATTTTAACGGAAAAGAAAAAATATTTAAGAATGAAAATGAATATTGTGAATGGTTATTCCAAGAGAAACATTGCTTTTATACAGTATTAGCGCATTATGGAAAAGGATTCGATTTTCAATTTCTAGCTAAATACTGCTTTAAAAATAAAATTAAAGTGTTTACAATATATCAAGTAAATAAACTCATATATATGCAAGCAAACGCATATAATATTAGGTTTATCGATTCTATTAATTTTACACTGATTCCGTTAAGAAAATTTCCTAAAACGTTTGGACTAACGGAATTGGCTAAAGGTTATTTTCCTCATTTGTTTAACACTAAGGAAAATCAAAATTATGTAGGAAAATATCCTGAAAAATACTATTATGGTTATGATACTATGACTTTAGATCAAAGAAAAACTTTTGATAAATGGTATAAATCGGTAAAAAACGAAACATTTGATTTTCAAAAAGAAATTATAAAATATTGTAGATCTGATGTTGATATTTTAAGAAAAGGATGTTTAGAATTGCGAAGATTATTTCTAAGTATTGCTAATATTGATCCTTTTAAATATGTCACTTTAGCAGGCGTTTGTATGGCTATATATAGAGACAAATTCACACAACTGAATACAATAGCGATTGATGAAGAGTGTATTCCAAAGGATCAATTCAGTAAGAAATCGATCATTTGGCTAGACTATCTGTCTAAAAAACACAATATCAAAATACAGCATGCTTTAAACGGTGGTGAGAAAAAACTGAAATTAGGTGATAAAACTTATAAAGTAGACGGTTTTTATAATAACACTGTTTATCAGTTTCAAGGATGTCATTGGCACGGTTGTCCTCGCTGTTTTACAGAATCCACTGTCAATCTTCAAAATCAGATATGTATGAAAGATTTGTATGAAAGAACTCAAAAAATAAATAAAAAAATAAAAGATAGAGGATTTGAATTGATTGAAATATGGGAATGCAATTTTGATAGTGACAAAGAAATTAAAAAATATATGAAAAATGAATGGAAAAGAGATTTTGTAGAACCTTTAAATCCTAGAAACGCATTCACCGGCGGTAGGTGCGAACCTACCAAATTAATCTACGAAATGAAAGAAATCGAAAAGGGTAGATATATCGATGTTTGTTCACTTTATCCAACAGTGAATTACTTTGATTACTATCCTGTTGGTCATCCGGTAAAGATTTATAATCCGGAAAAATATGATAAAAATTGGTATGGGTTGATACAATGCAAAGTACTTCCACCTAGAAGGCTCTATCATCCTGTTTTACCTTATAAAGGAGAAAAATTAATATTTAGTTTGTGTAAATTATGTTCAAAACCTATAAAATGCGAAAAGAAACAATGTAAAAAATGTTATGATATGCGGAATAATGAATGTAATCATACGGATGAGGAGAGAAGTTTTACTGGTACGTGGACAACTACCGAAGTTGAACTGGCTATTGAAAAAGGTTATAAGATTTTAAATATCTATGAAGTTTGGCATTTTGAAAAAAAATCTAATACATTATTTAAGGATTATGTTAAAATGTTTTTGAAAATCAAATTAGAAACAGATGATAAATGGTCTGAAAATTTCAAAACTGAAAAAGAATATAAAAGGTGCGTAGAAAAGAAATTGGGTATAAGGTTAGGAGAAATCAAAGAAAACCCAGGAATGAGATTTATATCTAAAATTTGTTTAAACTCTTTATGGGGAAAGTTCGGACAGAGAAAAAATATGAAACAAACAGAGAATGTAACAGAATTGGCAGATTTTTATAGAATTATACTGAACGACCGCATTAAAGACTTGAATATGATATTTTTAAATGATGAGTGTGTGCAAATGGATTATAAGATGAAAGATGAATATGTCAAGAATAACTTTAATACGAATATTTATATAGCGGCTTTTACAACCAGTTCGGCTAGAATAAGATTATATGAAATGCTTGATAAATTAGGAGATAAAGTTATGTATTACGATACAGATAGTATTGTGTATATCGATGATGGCTCCAATAAAGTAAAAACGGGTTGTATGTTAGGCGAGTGGACCGATGAATTAGGAGAAGATAAATATATGAAATCGTGGATATCTGGAGCAAGTAAAGATTATGGTTATATTCTGAACGATGGTTCTGTAAAAGGAAAAGTAAAAGGATTTAAAATGAGTTATGAGAGCGAAACTAAGCTCAATTTTGCCGAGAGAATGAAAACAATAACTGGGGAAATTGACCATATAGATGTAGAAATAAACCAATTTCAGATACAAAAAGATAGAAGTATTAAAGTGAATAAAATGAATAAAAGATATATATTTGGATATGATAAAAGAAGAATTTTAGATAACTTTGATACTGTACCATTTGGATTTTAAGCCGAATATTTAATTTATAAAAAAATGTTTTCTAATAAATGGACGATGTCACTCTTATCATAAATGTTCAAGGTTTTATACTTCCTTTTAAATCTATAGCGAGAGAAATAAGCTGGGTTCATTTAAAAGAAGGAATAGGTGAAACGATTTCTGTATTTACACCTAACTATGAATTAGGTGATCAAGACCATGGAATAGTTCGTAGATGTACTAACGATATCCATGGTTTAAGATTTAAACGATATTCAGATAATACAGGCTTATGGATTAGTAGCGACAATGTAAAAGATTATCTCTTACAATTGCATCAGATATACGGAGGGACATTTGCTTTTAAAGGAGGAGTTTTTCCGAAAAGTACCTTTGAAGAATGGGGAATTCCTATAAAAATATTAGAAGTACCGAGATGCGTTCGAATCCTAGGACAGGGTTGTTCTATGTACAGATGTCTGTACTATAAAAATTTTCTTTCAAAAATTGTTTCTTAATAAATGGAAGAATTCAACAGTCTCAGATCGTTCCCTGTAACTCATAAGCTAAAAGATTTAGAGACAGGGAAATACAAACTGATTTCGTTGAAGAAAATTCAAACAAAATTTGGAAATACCACTATTGCAAGATTAGAAGTTAATGATGTAGAAAAGGATTATTTTCTTAAAAAGAGTCATGGAAAAATTTCTGAAGCAGCAATAACAAAACTGAATGAAGGTGGTTATATCTTTCATTTTAAAGGAAAAAATAATGACGGCTTTTATGATTATGAATTAGAAAAAGCTTAATCCTACAATTTGTTTTAAATCTTACAATAATCGAATGGACCTTTTATCGAACTATCAAACTACCAGAATAATATTTACGGAAATCCAAAATATATCTGTTTTTAAGTACAAAATTCTTTCCGTTCAACTTGGTGAATTAAATAAAAAATTTGGCCATTATTATGAAGAAGAAGAACCTCATAGAGAAAGATTAATAGATGAAGTTTTGGAATTAAAAAATATTTTAATACGATTTATTAATGAATTGCGACTGCTTTTAAATAAAGACGAAAAATAAAAGTGTTTATAAAAATGCTTCTGTATAAATGGTGTCGGCTCAAAGATTAGAAGATATTATAATTCATAAATATAAAGATTTATTTATCAATTTATCCCATCATAAAACATTTCATACATTTATTTCATTATATATGAATAAAATTGATCTTCATTTAAGTAAAAATATTATGAAATTGCCCATTGAATTTATAAGAAAATTTAAGGATAAACTTAATTGGAATTGTATATCACAGAATGAAAAATTATCAGAAAATTTTATTAGAGAATTTCAAAATAAAGTTGAGTGGCGGTGTATATCATTTCATCAGACATTATCCGAAGATTTTATTAGAGAATTTCAAAATCATGTTGACTGGTATTATATATCATTTCATCAGACACTATCAGAAGATTTTATTAGAGAATTTAAAAATAAAGTTGACTGGGAAGGGATCTCCTATCATCAGGTCTTATCCGAAGATTTTTTAAAAGAATTTAATGATAAAGTTGACTGGGAATGGATATCATATATCAACGGTTTTTAATTAACATTTCAATTTTAAGCCGAAGGATTATATCCTTTATTTGACGTCCAATTTTTTTCTAAATAAATGTTACAATATTTTGTCATAAGTACTTTACTCTTTAATTGTCTTTCGCCTACCTTTCATTATTTTAAATTTGACCCCGTTATTACAAATCATAGCATCGATAACTCTAATAATTATACTATATTTAATAGTTTCAATGATACAATAAAATTAACTTTCATCGCTAAAATATACAAAATGGATCAAGCCTCTAAATTTTCTCAACCTGGTGTTTATTTTTGGATAGAAACTAAATGTGATGACAATTGGAATTTAATACCCGAAACTAAAGAATGGTTTCATATTTATATTCCCGGAGATAATAACTTATACTATTCTATAGCTTTTAATGCTACTAAAGATTTTCGGATTGGTTATAATGCCGATAACTTATTATATAACGCTGCTCTTTGCTTTTCTTATTCCTATCTATATTATCCTAGAGGAAGGTTGTTTATCAGCTTTTGGTAGACTATTAAGAAAGTACGTCAATCTATAATCAGACTAAATTTTTTCATCACTATAATAATTAAATATTTACATTTAAAAATCATGATTATTTTATCTAAATTGATTACGTTATTATTTATAATCAGGTTTTTTTTATTGTTTATTCTATAACCTTTTCTTAAAACTTCTTCTTTACATAATTTAGTAGAAAAAATAAAAATATCCACACAATGCAATTTTTATCATCATTTGATCGATAAATCGTTATAAAATCGTTACAGACCCAATATTTTAACAGTCAAATTTTTTTAGCAAAATCTTACAAAAATCGTTAAATATTTGCATTTAGTGGAATATAAAAAGTGTGCCAAAGGACCCCCTATATACTACTTATCTTAAATGGGAGAACTCTTCGCAAGATTAAAAGCAAGGTCACATCAATCAAGGTCATGCGCCACGCAGCGGACGGAGTGTGAACTACAGGTAGATACCTAACTGTTTTCTTACTGACACCACTAAAATTTTAAAGTTTTTTTCATCTTGATTAATAACTCAAATGTCTCTGATAAGGCGAAGAAAACTTCGTGGTGTCAAGTGCGCCTGCATAGCCCTTCTCGCTACGCCATTAAATTTGCAATAAATGTGGCAAACAAAATTCATTTCCGTGAGTGACTGAAGATTTAGAAAACACGCGCCTGACTAATAGCCCGCATATGTGAATTATCACTCCGTCCACAAGGTGGCGCAACCGTGTTAATTTACGCCTGATTCCAGCATTAAGTTTGTTCGCTTACTTATAACGCTTTGCTTTACAATTTTAGTGATGTGAGTGAGAAAACAGTTAGGTATCTACCTGTAGTTCACACTCCATCCGTTATGTGGCGCGTGACCTTGATTTTAATCTTGCGGTTACTTCTCCCATTTAAGATAGGAGGCTTACTTATATCGCTTTGCTTCAACTGTAACCACTATCGCAAGAGTTGTTTGCCGCAGATAGAAACTTCCACTAGTAGATTTATATATAAATTTTTAACTTTTTTAAACACCTTATTATTACAAAATTTCAGTCATTAAATAATCATAGAAACATATTTTCATTTTTACTGGTAGGAGTTTACTTTGGCGGTAGTTAGGCCCTGTGTTTCCGCCATATTGTGACAACCAGGGAAACAAACTGACAGTTTTACAAGGCATACTAATACGAGTAAAAACAAATAGAAATTTTTACGACAATTTTTAAGAAAAAATTCCATGAATAAGACGCTTAATTAAGACGAAATTTTCTATTCAGTTTTACTGGTGGAACGTTTGCCCTGGAGGTAATCGGAAATTGAAGATCCGATTTTTAAAAAAATGCAGCCGCCATTTTGTGACAACCTCTTCAGTTACTTCACTTGCAACTGGTAGACACTACACTATATGTCTCCTTATCTTTATTGATGACTCCATTGTATTACCTAGTTGCAGAGCAATTTCACATCCTGTCTGTAGGTAAGCGTCTGAGACATTAGAGAGCCATATGAAAAAAAATAAGTTTAATTATAGCTTTTTTTAACTACTTATATAGAAAGAAAAAATAAAATTAAAAATAAATTTAAGTTTAAAGTTAAAGACTAAAAATATGCTAGATAAAAATATAAAGTTTAATTAAAATGTAAAATTCGTTAAGGCAGCTATTAGCATGACATGGGGGAAAGATAATTGTTTTAAAAAAGTGGTAGAAATGGATTTTAAAAATAGTCATGACTGGCAGCGCTGAGTTTTAACCCTTTGCGGTCGATGCCGCAACAGTGGCGGCATTTAATTTTAATCGACAAATGCCACATTGACACCAGTATTTTTAAACTAAATTTTCGGTTTCTTATGTACACAAATAAATGCATATACTGATTTACAAATGCATTTTGTCTTAAATTTCGGTCCGATTCTGATATTAGAATTTTTAAAAAAATAATAATTATTTAAAAAAAAATGTTGCCTGTGCCTCGGTTAAGAGTGCCGTTAAGGGTTAAGACCTGGAAAATATTTATACATATACATATTTCAGAAATGTTAAATTTTCGCATTAAAATTGGGATTAACTATTAAAACTATTTTTTTCCTTCCTTGAATTTGTTTTTATTGTTCATGTAGATATTTTATAGAGGTCATGAATAACATTTACATATCTTTATAAGGATTATAATGAGTTTGATTTTGATTTCGATAAATATTAGAGATGTTATTAGAGCCATAATTTTTAAGTAGATAAACTATTACATTTAAAGAAGATTTTGATAAAGAAAAGTTCGCAGAAAGATTATTAAAAGAAGAAATATAACAAGGTAAGTAGATCTACTTTCTTTTAAGCACCACTAATAATTTGAGTATCAATAATAAGAGTTGCCTTATTAAATCGCAGCATTCTCAGATTAAATATGACAATAATACTCAAATGTAAACACCCTGACAAATTTTGGATAAAGGAGAGAGTAGAAAGTACATTTACTCAGTAAATATATGATTGAAACATTTGCACAATGTAACATTCTTTTCACGCGCTTTTTTTCCTCAAGATGACAGAAATGTCCAATTACTAATTATTTCTATGCCTTTATATAAAACATTGATATATTTATGTGCTGTTCATTAAATAAGTCTCTAATAATTCATTGGTTGAAGTAAAAATGGAGTTATTGTACGAAATATGAATGTATTAACCCTTCACTTCACGAATTTTTCTATTTGTACGATTTTTTTAAATCTATATATCGGTCTAATAATGGGGAAAATAGTGAAAATTTTAAATTTCAAAATTTAAGCTAAAATTTGATATTTTATGGTGTTTGCCATATGTACACATTTAGGGGTTTTAAATATTGCATTGTAAGGTTATGAAATTAATGAGCTTAAATTAATTAATTTTATCTGCTTAATACTCTGCAACTATTATTATATTAGTCTTTTTATGTATTCAGTAAAAATAATGAAAATAAATCTTACCTTAATAGGTTGATTGTAATTTTTTTTGTTGTTTCCGAAGAACAAATTCTAATTTTTTGTACAATGCAGCCCTCTGACATGGACAAAATAAGTGCTATTACACGCTTTGGATTGTTATTGATCAGTTACAGTGATCATATTAGCCAAATTCATGGCACATAATGAAAAGTATAAGGTTTTTAGGTGTCTGCCAAATATGGCACGTCGTGCAGTGAAGGATTAAATTCTAAAGTCAATTAACTAAAACCAAAATCAAACGCAAAATAATTATATATAAACCCACTGTAAACTTACTATTCACCACTTACATGAGATATCTGCTTTAGAAGTAGAAACGAATTCACAGAAGTTAAAAAAAAATACTTTAAGAGTTAAATCTGATTCTAAGGCAAAACTATAAGGCTTTTTATCAAACAAAAAAATTTCAAAATCTTAAACCATAGTAAAATTTAATATAAAAATCTTAATTCTCGCTAAAGGGAAAATAAGACAATTTTCTATTCTTCAAGAGAAAACGAAAAATTTTATTGAAATCATGAAAAGCAGTGTCTAAATGGAATATATTTCCCACTTTAAAAATTATAATTTCGATTTATCTTTGGTAAAAGGGAAAACTTTCTTTTATTTGAATGAAAGGGAGGGGGGAAACGCAGAGATTAGGCATTTTTCTTTCAGTTTTTTATAAAATATAAATCACTTATTCTACTGTTAAAGTTTCTAACTTTTTTATCTTTTGAGACGATTGAAAATAAATTTGTCAGTAATATAAAATGTAGGTAGAAAAGAAAAGGGAAGCTTTCATTTTTTATTTTGAAGGAGTGAAATATTTCACTCCTTCAAAGAGTATAATGGTGGAAAATTCCACTCTTTAAGAAGTGAGTTTTTATAAAATTCACTCCAAAAAGAATGAAAAAGCTTGTCACTCTTTCAAAGAGTGAATATTTCACTCCTCCTACTTTTAGAGTGTAATGTTTCTAACTTGTTTTTTATCTTTTGAGACGATTGAATAGAAATTTATCACTAATAACATGTAGGTACAAAAGAAAACAGAAACTTTTTATTTATTTATTTATAGATAGAAATTAAAACAGAAACGTTTTATCTGGCATATTTTTATTCCAACATCAAGTATGTAAAATCATAAGCGCTTTAATCTGTAAGTATAATATAAATCTACATGCAAAATATTTATGTAGTTATATGCCGGGCAGTAAGTAAGTATTAGTCTGCAATGATTTGTAAAACAGAATCAAGAGTTGTGTAAAATATGCCATTAAATTTCGACGTCACCTTTGCATAATCATAATCAAGCACATTATAATCCTTTTAAATTTACCAGTGTACATATACTCTTCTCTATTTCCACAAAATAATTTCGTGAGAAATAAAAACAAAATCACAGAAGTAATAATAATAATAATAATAATAATAATAATAATAATAATAATAACTTCATGAGTTAATCGTAATTTTATCTCAAAACTAACTTTTTTAATAATGAAAAAAGTTTCAAAATCTTAAAATTTAAAGAAATGCAATAATTCTCAGAAAAAATGAAAAGAAGACAGTTTTCTAACTTTCAAGGAAAAATGAAAAATTTTATTGAATTCATGTTAAGCAGTGTCTGAATGGAATATATTTCTCAATTTAAAAATTACAATTTAAATTTATCTTCAATAAAAGTGAAATCTAATCTTTCTTTTATTTGATTGAAAGACAGGATAGGAACACACATTTTAGGCTTTTTTTTTCTCGTTTTTTTTATAAAATATAAATCAGTTATTCTAGTGTCATCACTCTAAATAAAAATGAGTGTCTATTCACTCCGGAGGTGTGAATAACCACTCTATCGCAGAGTCATAAAATGCCGAACCTTTAAAGAGTCACTATTCACTCTGAGCAAAAGTGGAATTGTTAACTCTCTGAATGAGTGAATTCTCACTCCTGGAAAGTGAATAAAATACTTTATTGGCAATATTTATTTAATTCATAGTTTGTAACACTAATTTTTACACACAACTTTTAAGGAAAAATTCAATTAAAGTTACATATGAATTAAATTAGATTACTGACAGAAATAAACTGAAATATTTTATTTCAACCTTATCCGTTGAGTTTGTTTTCATTGCATGCCCTATAAATATATGATAGTATGGCAAGTAATTACCCTGATAGCATGCATGGTCACAGTGGTCACGTCACATCTGTGACGAAATGCCACCACTCAGTGATGTCACATTGTGAATGAGATGTGAACTTCTTAGAAAACTTTAAAAAATTACAATAAATCTTCAAAACATGTTGTTACTGTAAAATTTTATTTGTCTGGCAATAAAAAAGAATTGTTATGTCACTGCATGTAACGTAGGTCACGTCACACTCACAAAAAAAAAAATCCCCCCATATTGTAAGTCACAGTGTGAGAAAAATATGAACTTCAAAAATCTTTGAAAATGAAGAGAAATGTTTTAAAAAGGCCCCAGTTACAGCGGCATAAGGAATGAAAATATATTAGTGGGTAGCAAGTAGTAAATTCAGACACGAAAAGATGGTGGTGGGGGGGGGGGGCATATAAAGGAAAATGACTTTTACAAGTATCAACAAACTAGATTTTCATGCTATATTTTATCAATTTGATAGCTAAGAGTGTGAAAGTATACTTCTTTCCTGATTTCAATTTTATCTAGTATTGCAATTTAATATAATAATCCTTCTCTTATTCTTATTATTATAAAAGTGTTTCTCGGAAAAATGGTACGTGCTGGAGCAATTTGGATAACATATTTAGAATTAGGAATATTAAATATATACACTTTACATATTTAGTTTGCAGGGAGGAAAATTTTTAATTTATTTTTACCGACCACTGGTATTCGAAACACTTCTGTGGCTTCAAACTAAAAAATTTCTATTATAGTTAAGTCTACAGCTTTTAATGAGCACGTAGAAAGAGTCTTAGGGGTTTAGTCATTCATACATTTCTTGCTTTATAATTTGCATTCAAGTCATATTTTTTCCTGTTAGTGTACCTATTTTAAATAACTATTTTTTAAAAAAATTCTACTTCTTTCAGACTTTTAAAATAAAATTAGCATTTTCCGAAAAAAATATATATACAAAATTTATGCAAAACCCATGATATAATTTATTATTCGTATTTCAAATTTGTGTTTTAGAGATATGACTCTAAAAAAAAGTTATTTTACGAATTGTTTTAATCTACAGGAAATTAACATGAAAAGAATGACTATTGACAAAGAAAATTTTTTTATCATCGATATTTATTTAAATCTTTTTATGTTTTAGGAAGATATTTTGTATTTATTATGTGTGAAACAATCTTTACTTAGAAAAAGGGAGGGGGGGGGGGTTAAAACTGATAAAAAGAAAAGGTAAAATACATTGGGAAATTCTTCAAATACAAAAATTTAAATACAGACAGTCTCATAAAATGATTGCACATATAAGTTCCATATCTGTTTATATAAAAGCAAATAAACTAACACCTGCCCCAAATCGTCTGTCACGATACCGCAGGGTAAACATAGAACTTTTTGTTCTAACAGATGCGGTAAGTTACTAGTCTAAAATGTAAGCTTTCGCGTGTGCTTTTTTTAATGGAAGAAAAAGACGTCGCCATTTTCGGATACACACGGATATTAATAATTAATTTATGGAGCTCAAAAAGTAAGTCTTATTTAATTTAAATTGTTTATTCCTGTTTTGTATATTTGGTGAGATGAGTTAAATAGTTTTATATTATACCTATAGAAAGAGACTGATCTGGGATTGTTTTTCAGATTAGAAATTAACATTATACTGAATGGGAAATGCCGTTTTACATACTATAGTAGTGAAACTTTTGAAAGACTTTTTTTCATTGCTAATAATATTTTAAATTATTATTTAAAATCCTAAATCTTCATATCAATGTTTTCAGATTTAACATTTGCCAAAATTATAAAATAATAGGAATCCCTTGTAACATATGGAGAGATTTTTGAGAAATTGTTAAATCTAATAATACATTTAATTCATCTATTGTACTTTGTTGTTGTTTAACAGCACAATTATAAATACTAATTATATAGTGTTTTTCAAATTGGTATATTTATTTTTTTAAATTGTATGTAAGCACGTTTTTGCTGTTCGTGATTTTAATCAAACATTTAATTGTAGACATTCAGAATCAGTTATTAAATTTTCTTCGATTGTAAACTCATTTTCTACGTTTTGGATACACGTTCGATACTTCGCATTAAAAAATAAAATATGACAATTAAGCATTGAAATAAAGTGTTTTTCATGCCTGATAACAAGTTTATAGATTAAACTGCTTTACTATACTTTTTAAAATTTGATATTTATAATATTTATAAAAATATATATATAATTTATGATATTTATAAAAGTTGATATTGTACTGTTCATTAGCGATAATTGCTGGAAATGCATTTTTAATTATAATATGCGCTTTTATGATTCACTATATTTATGCATAGTATATGGTGTATATAAAAGCCATAATTCATATACAAGGTTACACAAAAGTATAAGTATATTTGTAGAATATGGATAAAATGATACACAGGGTCACGCAAGGAAATGGATATATGGCCGTCTATAAATTATAATTTCTGGAAATGTGATTTCAGCAGTTTTAAGAGTGTTTTAATATGAATTAAATTTTAACTAAATAGTGGCGTGTAATAAAGATTCTAGGTAAACTACAGGGTTGTACAAAAGTATTCAAGTATGTTTTCATATATTAGTATAAATTGCTGAATGAGAATTTCAACCTGTTATGCGTTTTCTTGCTAAACTAATTTTTCACATTATATACTAGTATATGTCAACCTACAGATTAAATACAGGGCTATTCAAAAGAATTGGAAAACATATTTGGCTATGGACGGTAACTGCTGAAATCAGTTTTTCAAATGTTTTATGCGTTTTCTAAAATATTTACTTAGTTATCTTATTTACGTTATTTCCTTAAATTACGATGTCTAGTTAAAGCATTCAGGAAGCGTTGGAAAGTGCTTTATAATCTATGCTTAACGCATGATTTTTCTTACTTGTTTTTTCTATTTCCCAGATCAGTCATTTCCTATAAATCATACCAAATCTATTTAGCTCATATTAACAAAATACAATATACACGGGAATAAAAAATTTAAATACATATGGCTTATCTTATTCTTCTTTAAATAGGAAATGTATTAATATCCGTTAGACTCCATGTTCGTATTTAATAAAATAATAACAAATCACAACGCATAAAAACTTACACATTCTTAATATAAAGCTTGAACTCAAGTTCAAGCTTAGAACTTAATAAAAATGGATGCCAGTTGATAAGAATTGTTTTTTTCAGTGTAAAAATTAAAAGTATTTTAGAAGAATAGGACTCCAAAATAGCGATACATTGCTAAAAAGTACGGTAAAATGATAATATTGTATATTTCAAACAAAACTTTATTTTAAAATTCATCACAGTGTTTATAACAAGAATCATCTCTGTATTAATGCTTGGAAATTTTTCCAGAGAGAAACATTCGCATTGCAAACAATATTTCAAATGGAAATCAAATTTCAAATTGATTGCTTAAAAGGCGCAAAAGCCAACATAGTGAAAAAAATTCCATAACGGTACTTGAATCCGGGCCATCAGTATAGCGCACTGACATTCTACCGACTAAACCACATGGAACGAGACCCAGCCTGGAAAATGTCTTACTATTACATGTTGGCAAGGCTACAAACGCAGCACAAGATGGAATATTTATCATGAGCCACCGACATGGGGCAAAAACGAAACTTAATTAAATCCAGCAGCTATTCAAACTATATGAATACTTGGAAATTTTTCCAGAGAGAAACATAAGCCTTGCATACAATATTTCAAATGAAAATCAAATTTCAAATTAAAATTGCATTTTAAGCAATTAATTTGAAATTTGATTTTCATTTGAAATATTGTATGCAAGGCGAATGGTTCTCTATGGAAAAATTTCCAAGTATTTATATAGTTTGAATCGATGCTGGATTTAATTAAGTTTCGTGTTTACCCGATGTTGGCGGCTCACGATAAATATTCCATCTTGTGCTGCGTTTGTAGCCTTGCCAACATGTACTAGTAAGAAATTTTCCAGGCTGGGTCTCGTTCCATGTGGTTTAGTCGGTACAATGTCAGTGCGCTACACTGATGGCCCGGATTCGAGTCCCGGCTTGGAATCTTTTTCTCTATGTTGGCCTTTGCCCTTTTAAGCAATTAATTTGAAATTTGATTTTCATTTGAAATCACCACATTGTTTATGACAAGTTCGTCACAAATGACACATATTTCACAAATTAGTCACAGTGTGACGTCAAAGCATTGTCGCTGTCGTCACAGGTTCGTCACAAAGTTAATGCCAAAATAGTCACAAATGACACACTTTTCACAAATTTGTCACACCGTGACTTCACAGAGTGGTCACAATGTGACGTCACAAACGACCTCTAAAACGGCCATAACGACATCGCATTCTAGTCACTATGACGTCACATCGACGGTCACAAAATCACAGTGTGACTTCACAACGACGTCGCCGTGACGTCACCATGCCTTACGGGTAACCGAAATCTTAATTAGTTAATATTATTTCTTTCTTTTCAGATACCCATTAAGCTGCATTTAATATTTTAATAATTCCCGTGATGTACGTTAATTGTATTCTTATTTCCAGGTGTAATTCAAGTTTTAAATATTTAGATCTCAGTATTCATAGCTAATGAATTTAAATCTAATACAGCGATATTTTTTACTGCATTTTAATTAGTTTTAATGTTTCATTAATACCTGCATAATAAGTGGAGGTTGCATGATTAACAATGTGTGATTTAATTTTAATTTTTGTTTCAGATCTTATCTTTCTACCATACTTTTCGCTAAAGCATCGCTTCTATTAGATTGCTATTGTTCTAAAATATTTTTAACTTTTCCACTTATAAAACAATGATTATCAACTCGCATCTTTTATTGATAAGCTCTAAGCTTGATCTAAATATTAAGAGTATGTAAAAATTTTTTAATGTGTTGTTTCTCATTGTTTTATTAAATATGAACGTGGAGTCTAGAATTTTTTATTATCTAGGATATGTATATGTTTTCCTCTTAAACATATTGCCTGACTTAATCATGATTTCGAATTTTCTTCCGCTATTACTGAAAAACGGAAATTAATACAACGCTTATTTATGGAACGGTATGATAAGCAATATTTAATTAAAATTTTTTATTAAATATTTTTTATAATTTTTTATTATTTAATTTAAAATTTTTATTTTTTAATTTTTTAAAATTATTATTAGTGTTTTTTGTTTATAATTTGCAGAGTTCTTAATATGAAAAAAAGTTCTTTTGAGAAAATATGACGAACAACATTGTACACAACACCCCACAATCAGAATGAAAAAATAATAAAAATTGGATAAAAAATGAGCAGGTTTACTAAAAAATGTTTCACTGCGCATGCACGAATGCAATAAAAATATGATGTCCATAATGTGTTAGCTAAATGTATAGAGCAAATTTTGTAAAAGCCTCAAAAACATAGTTTGAAAAGTCTGATAATAATCGTTTATAGAATAATCTCAAAATCCGTTGTTCCCAAAATGAAGCAAAAAGATGAGCGATTGTATCCAAATACAGTATTATATGCAATATTGTCTATGCTAAATTGGCACTAATCAATGGATATATGGATCCCCGTATGTTTTTGCTTCATTTTGGAAACAACGAATTTTCAGCTTATTCTATAAACGATTATTATCAGACTTTTCAAACTATGTTTTTGAGATTTTTACAAAAGTTGCACAATACACTTAGCTAACACATTATGTACATTATAATTTGTTTGCATTCGCGCATGCGTGGTGAAACCTCTTTTAGTAAACCTGCTCATTTTTCATCCAATTTTTATTATTTTTTCATTCTGATTGCGAGGTATTATGTATAATGCTGTTCGTCATATTCTCTGAAGAGAACTTATTTTTATATTAAGAATTCTACAAATTATAAGCAAAAAACTTGGCGAAATTTGCGACTGTTTTTATAAAAACCTTAATTTCTCTACGAGTATACATGCTATCCTAATAAAAATGAACACAGTATATTACAATAAGCCACTTATTAATAATCTCGAGTTTAAAAGCTTTTGCTCCATTAGTTTTTACAGGGTTATCGAAAAGATATTCGTTCTTTTTCAATTTTTTGACGGTCTCCTATAGGGTTTCGGGAAAAAAATCTTCGCGGAAATATATGACCTATACTATGCTGTTTACATACCTGCAATTGCAGGTTAATTCCTCGTGTATTTTTCTAGATATTTAACAAAACGTCAAAAATTGCAAGAGACCGGTCATCTTTGGCCATATAGTGTATAAGTGATGCTATGAACATTTTAAAAACCTTTTAAAGCAGTTTTATCTATAAACTTCATATCGGGCATAAAAAACACTTTATTTCAATGCTTAAATTTCCTGTTTTACTTTTTAGTGCCAAAAACTACGTGTATAATAAACGTAGAAAATGCGTTTACAACAGAAAAAAATTTAATAACTTACTTAGAATGTCTGTAATTAAATATTTTGATTAAAATCATAAACAGCAGAAAAATTCTTACATACAATTTAAAAAAATAAATATATCAATTTGAAAAACACTAAAAATAATTATTAGTACTTTATAATTGTACTATTAAACAACAACAAACTACAATAGATGAATTAAATGCATTATTAAATTTAACATCTTCTCAAAAATCTTGCCATATGTTATAAGAAATTTCTGTTATTTTAGAAATTTGGTAAATGTTAAATCTGAAAACATTGGTATGAATATTTTGGATTTGAATGATAATTTAAAATATTATTACTAATTAAAAAAATCTTTCAAAACTTCACTTCTTAAATTAAAATCTGTAATTTGTAAAAAAGACATTTTCCCTGTATAATGCTATTTTTCGATCTGAAACCTTTTCGTAATATCATAATAATCGTATATCATATTTAACTCCAAAATAATAATAACGATAATACTGTAAGTATTTGTAATAAGAAAAACGTTAAAAAAAGAAAAAAAATCCAACAGCACACTATCTCAACACACTTTCAACAAATCTCTACTCACTACAAATTAATGTTTACTGTAATCTCCATGAATTATGATGCATCTGATTATGAATCAAAATATCTCTGTATTCTCTTTTCGAATGTGGGATATGCCAAGTTTTGGAGAATCAGGAAAAGAATTTCAGATCAGTCTTTTTCTATAAAACACAAACTGTTTTATTCATAATCATAACATACAAAATCTACAGGAATAAAAGATTAAAATTAAATAAGACTTACTGTTACGTTCCATAAATAAACATTTTAATAATATCCGTATATTTTAATCCTAAAATGGTGGACGGCTTTCTCTTATCTAAAAAAAAACGTCGTAGACAAAACTGTTCTGATTGGCTGATGAGTAATACTAATTCATACAATACTCTTCACTCTAAGCAGGAGTGAATAATCACTCTTTCAGAGGAGTGACTATTCATTCTTGAAAAGGAGTGCGTTTTAGTACCAAGTCAGCGCAATTTGCAAGGTTACATTGTCAAATAGAGTTTTCGAAATTTAAGAAATGACATATTTTGGTGCTTTTAATTATTTTACTCCATACATTGGTTCAAAGTTGAACGGAATTTTTAAAAAAGTGTATAATGCCAGGCTTTCACTCTCACAAGCGGAGTGAGATATTCCACTCTCGACAACGGAGTGAGATATTACTCTCTCGAAAACGGAGTGAGATATTACTCTCTCGAAAACGGAGTGACATATTTTACTCTCGACAATGGAGTGAAATATTTCACTCCTTCATAGAGGAAAATGGTAGAAAATTCGTCTCTTTAAGAAGTGTGTTTTTATAAAATTCACTCCAAAAAGAATGAAAAAGCCTGTCACTCTTTCAGAGAGTGAATATTTCACTTTTCCTAGTTTTAGAGTGTAATGTTTCTAACTTTTTTTTTATCTTTTGAGACGATTGAAAAGAAATTTTTAAGTAATAAAATATAGGTAGAAAAGAAAACAGAAACTTTTTTTTATTTATTTATAGCTAGAAATTAAAACAGAAACGTTTTATCTGGCATATATTTTTTAACATCAACTATGTAAAATCATAAGCACTTTAAACTAGAAGTATAAATAAATCTACATATAAAATATTTATGCATATACTGGGCAGTAACTAAGCATTCGTCTGCAGTGATTTGTTGGTAAAACAGAAGAAGGGCTTATTGCGCAAAATATGACATTAAATTTCAACGTCTGTTTTGTAAAACCAAAAGCAATCACATTATACTCCCTATAATTTCTCCCAGCGTACGTGTACATATACTCTTCACAGAGCTGCCAAGTCTCCGCCTTTTTGGATTACAGTATTTTTACACAGAAAATGTTTTATTTAATTGGAGCATTGGTCGATTTAAAATAAAAACATTTTCTGTAAGATAATAGTGGTGTGCAAAAAGCCGGAGACTTGGCAACTCTGTCTTCACCGCTTCTACGTGAGAAATAAAAAAGAATCCGCTGAAGTAAAAAAAAAAAAAAAAAAAAAAAAAACTTTATGAGTGAATCGTAATTTTAACGCAAAACTGTGAGATTTTTAATAATGAAAAAAGTTTCGAAATCTTAAAATCTAATAACATATAAAAGTATTAATTCTTACAAAAAGGAAAAGAAGACAGTTTTGTAATCTTCAAGAGAAAATTAAAAAAATTATTCAAATCATGAAACGTGTGTCTAAATGGAATATATTTTCCCCTTTAAAAATTATAATTTCAATTTTTCTTCTGTAAAAGTGAAATCTTTCTTTTGTTTGAATGAAAGGGACGAGAGAAATGCAGAGATTAAGTTTTTTGCTTCTCAATTACTTATAAAATATAAATCGCTTACTCTAATTTTAAAGTTTCTAACGTTTTTATCTTCTGAGAAGATTGGAAAAATGTCAGTATCGAAATGTAGGCAGAAAAGAAAACCGAAAAAAATTTTTTATTCATTTTATATATCTTCCATAATTTTTTTTTTTAAACATCAACTTCATAAAATAATGCGCACTTCGGTCAAGAATTCTAATTCAGGGTTCGTATGCTTCAAGCATGGAACTATTAATAAGGAGGAACTGACATATCTTTAAAATAGTGAAGCTTCAACTGTAACCGCTATCGCAGGAGTTGTTTACCGCCGGTGGAAATTTCCACCCGTAGATTTTTATAGAAATTTTCAACTTTTTTAAACGCCTTATTATTACAAAATTTCAGTCATAAATAATGGTAGAAACAGATTTTCATCTTTACTGGTAGGAGTTTAGTTTCGTGGTATTTATGCCCAGCGTTTCCGCCATATTGTGACAACCAGGGAAACAAACTGACAGTTTTACAAGGCATACTGACACCAGTAATAACAAATAAAAAATTTTACGACATTTTTGAGAAAAATTTCCATGAATAAGACTCATAATTAAGATGAAATTTTCTATTTAATTTTACTGGTGGGATATTTGCCCTGCCTGTAATCAGAAGCTGAAGATCCGATTTTAAAAAAAGCAGCCGCCATCTTGTGACAACCTCCTCAGTTACTTCACTCGCAGATGGTATACAGTACACTATATGTCTCCTCCTCTTTATTCAGAACTCCATTGCTTCAAGGACCTTTTACCGGAATTTTCGTAAAAAAAAATATTAGCCTTAGTTAATGACAAAACAATGTGTCTTTAGCTATAGCGACCAATACTTTACAAAATTTCTGGTACTAAAACACTTAAAATACACTGAATGCCTTGATGCGTACGAACCTTGTAATTAAATCACCATGCAGAAGATTTAGCAGATACACTGTCAAAAGATTTTCTTCTGCTTCTGATTTGTTGCTAAACAGAAGTAGTAGTCTTTGATCAAAATATGATATAGAATTTCAACATCAGTTATGCAAAATCAAAAAACAAACACATTATAATCCCTATAATTTCCCCGCCGTACACATGCTCTTTACCACTCAAATGAAATATTTGTATGAGAAGTAAAAACGAATTCTCAGAAGTAAAAAAGAAAAAAACTTTACCAGTTGATTTTTTAACACACGACCCTCTAATTTCTAATAGTAATACCCAAGGTAGAGTGCCAAAGCGATATAAGTAAGCGTCCTATCTTAAATGGGAAAAGTAACCGCAAGATTAAAAGCGAGGTCACATCAATCAAGGTCACTCGCCACGTAGCGGATGGAGTGTGAACAACATGTAAATACCGAACTGTTTTCTTACTCACACCACTAAAATTGTAAAGTTTCTTTCACCTTGATTATTAAATGAAATGGCTCTGTCAAGGCGAAGAAAACTTCGTCATCTGGATGCTCCTCTCGCTATGCTAATGTTTTGCGATAAATGTGACAGAACAAATTTCATTTCCATGCGTGGCTAAGGATTTAGAAAATATGCACCGCACTAAAAGCCCGCGTATGTGGATTATCACTCCGTCCACAAGATGGCGCAACTGTGTAAATTTACGCCCGATTCCAGCATTAAGTTTGCACGCTTACTTATATCGCTTTGGTAGAGTGCTTTCCAGAAATTGCGTAAATCAGAGAATCTGAATTAATACCAGAAACTCAAATTAGTAAATTGCAGTTTATTTAATATCAAAATATTTGCCGTTCAATAAAGCTAACATTTGTGTTTTAAATTTCTAGTGTGAGTAAAGAATATCTGAATAATAAAACCCTCTAAATCTGTAACATTGATGGTAGCATATGTGCCACCATGGGCATTAAAGGGTTAAAGCATAATAAAATTTAATATAAAAATCTAAATTCTCACTAAAATGAAAATGAGACAATTTTCTTAATCGCAAGAGAATATGGCAAATTTTATTGAATTCATGATCAGCTGTGTCTAAATGGAAAATATTTCTCCCTTTAAAAATTATAATTTCAATTTAGCTTCTGTAAAAGTGAAATCTTCCTTTTAGTTGAAGGAAAGAGAGGATGGGAATGAAAAGATTATGTTTCTCGTTTCTCACTTCCTTAAAAAAATGTAAATCACTTACTCAAATGTTAAAGTTTCTGATTTTTTTGTTTAATCTTTTGAGACGATCGAAAATAAATTTATCAGTAATAAAATGCAGGTAGAAAAGAAAATGGAAAAGATTTATGGAGCATAATAGTTATTTAACATCAAGGTAGGGAAAAAAAACAGAAATATTTTTTTTTCCTTTTTACACAACTTGCATTTTTTTTTCTAACGTCAACTTTGTAAAGTTATACTCACTTTAATCAATAAGTATAATTAAATATACAGGTAAAATATTTATGAAGTTATACACTATCAATAGATGGGTATTTGTCTGCAATAATTTGCAAATTTCATATCGAATTTCAACATCAGTTATGTATATATGTATATATGTATATATATATATATATATATATATATATATATATCTGCAATGGACGTCTGCAAATATCATATCGAATTTCAACATCAGTTATGTGGAAAAAAAACCGCATTATAATCCGTATAAATTCCTCACCGTGCATATGTTCCTTACCACTTAAATGAAATATTTGCAAAAAAAGTAAAAAAAAAAATTCACAATAAAAAAAAAGCTTTACGAGTTGATTTTTTATCAAACAAAAAAGTTTTAAATGCTTAAAACATAATAAAATTTAATATAAAAATCTTAATCCCGGCTATAATGAAAAGAAGGCAATTTTCTAAACTGCAGGAAAAAATGAAAAATTTTACTGATTTTACGAAAAGTTGTGTCTAAATGGGAAATATTTCCACCTTTAAAATTTATACTTTCAATTTAATACTAGAACTGCCATTAGGGGTCATTTTGACCCCTTCAAAATTGATAATTGTCGATTCGAACCAGAAAATTTTTCGTAAGATATGTAAAATATCCACAGCTCAAAAATAAGCTAATTAAATAAGTTAAATAGTTTTAAATAAAAATTCTGATGTGAAACACCTTTTTTATATATATAAAACTTGGGAAAAATAGCCCGCTGTTCATTTCGCACTTCTTTAACTGTTTCAAGGGTAAGGCATTTCTGCTCAAAAAATGTTCAAATAATTAATTCACACCGCAATTAACAAACAAATTTATTGTAAAATAATCAAAAGCCTTTTTTTTTTTCACGTTTACTGTGAGATCGAAATTGTACTAAAAAATTACTGGTGCCATTTAAATATTTAGGCATTAAAATTAACCGTTTGCAGACTGCAAACGGCGCCCATAAAAGGGTTAAAAAAATATTATCACTCTAATGTTAAAGTTTCTATTTTTTTTTAATCTTTCTAGACGATTGAAAACAGGTTTATGAGTAATAAAATGAAGGTAGAAAAGAAAACGGAAACGTTTAATGGAGCATAATTTTTTTTCTAACATCAGGTAGAAAAGAAAACAGAAACTTTTTCCCTTTGTATATAGAAAAGAAAATTGAAATTTTTTATCTGGCATATTTTTTTTCTAATATATAAACTATGTGAAATCATAAGCACTTTAATTTATGAATATTATCAAATCTACATGTAAAATATTTATATAGTTACTAGGGGACACTGCCCCCTGCGAGCCATGATCGTCAACCCCTGTTCAGGCTTCAGAGTCTCCAAAAACACGGTTTGTGTGCCCTATTTAAAAATATTACCAGGTTACGGAAGATTGAATGATATTAATATAACAGTGGCTATAATCTGTAATCGAGTTGCCGTTCTTTTCCGTTTGAATGGGCTATTTTTCGATTACAATTGCCTCATCCATCACTGTCGTAACAACTGATGACGGTTTTCAAGATTGGTAAGTAAGATTAATTACACATTTGAAAATCAGCTTGTATAAAATGGTTAAGTTAAAAATATCGTTATCTTTCTGCCTTTTATAACGACACTATGGACAATATCCTTCTTTTAGTTTTGAAGTTAAAAACTCCGTCTGCTTGGGAGTCCCTTTCTGAACCACGGTATTGAAAAGCACTGTTTTTTTAAATTTTTAACCTAATATTTTATGTTTTGATCGAGTTTTAGATATTTTCAGGAACAGATATAGCTTATTCATAAATTCATTCTTTATTTTAATACACGCTCATGTATATTTTACAATATATATTGTTTATATTATTTAATATGAATATCCGCATTTTCAAAAATGTATTTATCAAATAGTATTTCGTACAAAATAAAACGAAAATATTTTGTGCATACATTTACCTGTATTTACGCTACATCAAATCATGTAACATATAAACAAATTTGCTAATCTCACTCCATTTAAACCATCTGACGTCACATTAAAATTCATCGGAATGAAAATCGTTTTCAATGCATCGTTTTAATATATGACGCAATTTTCACTATTAAATGCATTGCTCATTTAATGATTTATTTCTTTTAATTTTTTTCGCTTTTAAAATTCACGGGCAAATATATTATTTAATTTAAAAGTGTTTGGGAATATGATTACTTGAGCTTTACAAATATAATCTAATATTCAACATTAAAAGCTTTACACGCGTAATAATGGACGTTATTCCTGCGACATCACAATTGGTAAAATGGCGATTTTTATAGCCTGGAACCGAATGGAAGAATACGGTCCATTCACTTTAATTATGACGATATTTAATATTTGGGGATTTCGATGTAATTATCTCTTTTGAATGCGTTTCGCGTGAATTTTTTTTTTTTTTTTTTTTAAGTTTTCGTACATTTTTAATACTTACGTGCAAATATTTTGACGTAATTTTCCTTATGTTCTGCTTCCGACACGTGATCATTTAATTCTTATTTTAAAATTTCTTTTTTATTTTACTAATTTCACTTTTCACGACAAAAAACAAATCTGTTTTTTATTTTTTCAAATATAGCTCTAAAGCTTATAATATTGTTTCACTATCAGTTGAAATCAAAGATAATTTCAATTATCAATTTGAAATTGACGAAAAAGAAAAAATCTAATAATCCCTATAGTTTTTCTTGTTGTCCCCTTTAAAAAAACAAAAAAAGGAGTACTTTTGCTGCCATTACACATTTTCGCTACAGATATGTAATTAAAATTGGGGAAAAAATAATATTTCGAAAACCAATTCAATTATTTAAATTATATTACCAGTTTTGAGATCTGGGGATCAATACTGTTGTTGTTGTGTTTATGACGGCAATTGTCAGTACGAGGGATATAGGCCCTAAGGGGGGAGTGCCCTCCGTGGGGGTCTTTCTAAGGGAACCTAACCCGCATTTACGCTTTGAAAGTCAAGGTTCGAAGTAAATCACGAAAAGTGCGAACGATTAGGTCGTTGGGCGCGATTGGGATCGAACCCAGCACCTCCCGTCTACCAGCTTCGATAGCAGAGCCTCTGGGCCACTGGTGGAACCGGATCAATACGGATTTTTAGTGTTAATTTTACCGCATAGTATTCCACATTTTAGCAGAAATCGCCGTGAAATTAAATCAGCCGTTTCATAAAATCGTTTCATAAATTCGTTTCATTAGATTTTATATATGTAGGGCAGATATACTATGCAGTAAATACAGGTTGGTCATAAAAAAGCTTCCCCGATATATGAATCCCTGGCGACCTAACCGCTCAACCAATTGAAAGGAAATTTCAGATTTAGTTATTTGAAGGTATTCGCTCGAGATCGTGATGATTTAAAACAATATATCTCTCACGGTTACGGTTACAGTGAAAAAATTTCGAAATTTCGAATGGCAACACCCTTTCTTTTCTTGCGCAAATTCATGAGCGCATTTAAAAACCATAAATGGCGTTGGAACGATACACGTATGACTAAAATTGCCGGTGTAATATGGTGCCACTCAATCCTAATCAGTTCCTAAGTAACGTAATATTCAGCACTCTAAAACAAATTATTGCATTTTTATTTTCATTATGATTACACAAACACAACTCAAAAACACATTTTAAAACAAATCTTACAACATTACTCAGTTCACAAGTGAAAAAAAAAAAAATCAGCTACTGAAAAACATATCTTGTAGCCACTTCGTTCCTCGCAATGGTCTTTTTTGCAAGTGTTTTACGCCGGCAATTTTAATCGTACGTGTATCATTCCAACGCCATGTATAGTTTTTCAATGCGCTTATTAATTTCGCGCATGAAAAAAATGGATGTTGCCATTCGAAATTTTTTTAATGTTTTCACTGCAACAGTAACCGTGAGAGCTCTATTGTTTTAAATCGGTTGGTTGAGCGGTTAGGTCGCTAGAGGGTCATATATCGGAGAAGTTTTTTTTTTATGACCACCCTGTAAGTATTCGTCTGCAATGATTTGTTGGTAGAACAGAAGTAGTTATTGTACGAAATATGATATTGAAATTTAATATTAGATATGTAAAATCATAAAACAAACGCATTGTAATTCCTATAAATTTCTCATGGTACATAAATTAAATAACTTAATATTAGGTTCAGCAAAAAGTTCTGGGAAATTTTTAATCTAATAGTTACCAGAATTTGTATCGTATATATGAGTACTAGTTGTATATCTATAACAGGAGTTCAGGAATTCGATTTAACACTTTTTCAAGGGCCGTTGATTTGAATCTTTTAACCGCTTGGGGACGAGCGACACGTATACGCGCCGGAAATAGGCCTAATGATCCTCGTTTATCCTCACCAGTAAAATTTTTCTGTAAAATTTGCCTTATTTAATCCGAGCATTTTCCCGATTTTAATAGGCACAAACTTCTGTTTTTTAAAACCGGTAGCAAAGTAATAAACATTTCGTAAAAGGCTCCCGTCCCGAAGGGGTTCGCTCCCGTCATATTCTCGGGCTGTGTCTTTTACTCAAATTGTTTGATTCCCACCAGTTTTATAAAATAGTGAATTTGGCTATATTTTAGTATCGTTTTTCCTGTCATTAAATAAGGTGAATATTTCTTTTTCATAAAAATGGTGCCTATAAGCAATTTGAATTTTTCAACCGTAATTTAATTCGAGCGTTAAGGGGTTAACCCTCCGTCTACCAGACGGGTCCATTGGACCCGACAGGTACATACAAAATATTCATTCAAACCAGAAATTTCTTTAAAATAAACTAAGTATATAAACCAGACAAAAATAAGGTAAATAAATAAGTTAAATAGTTTTAAATAAAAATTCTGGTGTAGAACGTTTTATTAAAACTTGAATAAAATTCCCGGTAGATCTAGGGTTAATGAAGTTGAAGAAACATGTCAAGAGTTTTTTGATTCGAAGGAGCCGCCATGGTACTTCCAGCAAACCCGGAATCTGGCAGAACGATGGCATAAAGTCGTGGACTATAATGGTCTCTAGTTTGAGAATAGTCCTTGTTGCTTTTGTTGTTAATTTGCGCATAACAACTCTACTTTGAGAATAGTCCTTGTTGCTTTTGTTCTTAATTTGCGCATAACAACGCAACTTTCACAAATTTCCCAGAACTTTTTGCTCAACCTAGTAACATAAATTTGTATAACATAAATTAACACGTAAATTTGCATAAAAAGTAAAAAAAGAATTCACAGAAGTAAAAAAAAAAGAAATTACGAGTTGATTTTTTATCAAACAAAAAAGTTTGAAAATCTTAAAACATATTAAAATTTAATATAAAAATCTTAATTCTCCCTAAAACGAAAAGAAGATAATTTGCTAAACTGCAGGAGAGAATGAAAAATTTTATTGAATTCCTTAAAAGCAGTGTCTAAATGAATAATAATTCCCACTTTAAAAATTATAATTTCAATTTAACTTCAATAAAAGTGAAACTTTTTTTTATTTAAATGAAAGTGAGGAGGGGAATGCAATGATTAGCTTATTCATTTCTCACATCCTTAAAAAAATATAAATCACTTACTCTAATGTAGGTATTAAAAAAAACCAAACGTTTTATGGAGCATAATTTTTCTTCTAACATCAAGATAGAAAAGAAAACAGAAACATTTTTCCTTTGTACGTGGAAAAGAAAACCTAAAGTTTTATCTGGCGAATTTTTTTTCTAACGTCAACTATGTAAAATCAGAAGCACTTTAATCTGTAATCATAAGTACAGTATGAAAGCCATTTTTCGGAATTAAATAATAAAAAAAAATTATTCGAAAATTTTCTAAATTTGTAAATTTTTACTAAAATTTTGCAATTTCTGAAATTTTTCGAAAATTTAACAGATTTCTAATTTGTTTTCAGCCCATTTTATTTCAATGTGTAACCACTAATATATGTTATTTCAGGTAGCGGAGAAACACGGAGACACCCCCTAAGGAATATAGAATAAAATCATTTTTCTGTCAAATTTTAGTTTAAAATTAATTTATATTATCATTCGTAACCCTTTCAGACGCGGTGGGCCCACTTCGGGACACCTTATTCCAAACTTACGATCGGCACCAAGAATATTTTAGAAAAATTTTGCTTTTACAATGAACATTTAAAGTCAGATGTTTTTAATTTCTAAAGAATTTGTTTCTAAATTCCGGTGTCAGTCAATCATTTCATCATTTTACAGCAAAATTTGTCTGTGCCGGAAAGGGTTAAAGCAATCGTCAAATATTTCACCACCTCATCTTCATTCCGAAAAATATTATGTCTACGCTATTGTGCTACTTGAATATACATTTAATAGCAGAGTTCTATTTATCTGCTTGTGCTATCTCTCCCTTCTCACACATTCCAAAAATTTTAATGTAAATTATATAGTTTTAAAAAAGTGTCAGAAATTGTAGATTAAATAATATTAGTTTGCCGATTTTAGTTTTTTATTTATTCATTGTTACGATTGAGTAGTGCAGGAATTTATGTTTAATTTTAGAAAATTGCAAAAGGTAAGTTTTTATTCACATTTTACATATGATTTTTAAAATTTTGTTATATTTAAGTTTTTAAAAAATTCCGTTATTTTTAAGTTTTTAAAAAATTCTGGATTTCGGGGTCGGAGGGTGCGGGATTCCGAATTTCGTGAGGACCCGAAATCCGGAAAGCCAGATTCCCGGTGATTCAGGATAATAGGTCCTGTACTGCATAATTAAATCTACATGTAAAATGTGTATGTAGTTATATACTGTGCAGGAAATAAATATTCGTCTGCAATGATTTGTTGGTAGAACAAAAGAAGGAATTACTGTA
The DNA here is from genome assembly GCA_963932465.1 of Maratus speciosus. Lineage (NCBI taxonomy): Eukaryota > Metazoa > Arthropoda > Arachnida > Araneae > Salticidae > Maratus > Maratus speciosus. The sequence goes on along the minus strand of OZ010789.1, from coordinate 282,837,704 downwards.
CGAAATATGATATTGAATTTCAACATCAGTTGCGTAAAATAAAGAAAAAACGTCTTATCATTCCTATAAATTTCCCACTGTTCATACGAGTACTTTTTCCTTGTATGCTCTTCATCACTAAAAGGAAAGAATTGCATGAGAAATAAAAACGAACTCACAGACGTGTAAAAAAAAAAAAATTCCCGGTTTATCCTAATTTTAACACTAATTCAAAAGTGTAAAATTTTTATCAAACTAAAAAGTTTCAAAATTGCAACATTATGCACCTATGGCAAGCAGTGCAGAAACATCTGGCGGTATTTTTTACAGTTCACACCAGAAAAATTTTAGAACTAGTAGTTTTCTTTTCTTACTTCACTAAAATCCCCTTAACTGCTGCCTCACTGTTCACTGTTCAGCACTGTTCACTATAATAACCAAAAATAATTATTTGAACTTTCTGGAGAGACTTTAGATTTTCTTAACGATTGTTTTCTAATTGATGCATAATTGCGTCAGCGGACTGTATAATAGTGTTAAAACGTAATAAAATTTAATATGAATACATTAATTCTTTCAAATATGAAATGAAGTCAATTTCCTAAACTTCAAAAGAAAATTAAAATTACATTCAAAACACAAAATGTAGTTCTTCTATTGCCAAGCACTCTTGGGATTCCGGCTATAGTTTTAATTTTAAAAATGCTAAAATTATCTTTAACACGTTAAGTGTCACGGTAACTGACATTGAAGCGCTGAAAAATTTACGATGTTTTAAGTAATTTTTAAGAAAGTATAACCCTGCCTGTAATAAATAAAATGTTTAAATAAATGTTCAGTAATTATTTAAAACAATATAGAATTTTTTAGTTTTATATCATATTTTAGACGCCAGTCGTCGGTGAATTACGCGTCTTAAACGGAAAGTTCACTGTCAGTCACCGGTGAGTGACGTGGCGCTTAACGTGTTAATGTATCGTGTTAAGACTTAATAAAATTTATTATGAATATATTAATTCTCACAAAAATCAATTAAACTCCATTTCCCAACCTTCAAAAGAAAATTAAAATTACATTCAAAACATAAAAAGTAGTCTTCTATTGCCAGGCACTCTTGGGATTCCGACCATAGTTTTAATTTTTTTAATTATCTTTAATGCTTCTATAATTATCTATTCTTCTAAAATTATCTTTAATGCTAGTAGTACCTTTGAATTGGACTTTCATGAAAATTTTGCTATTTATCTTTATCGTGAAGTTATTGTTAATAATAAATCTGATTCCACAATACTCTCTGCAGCTTGGAAAAACCATTTCAGTACTACCATATAATTCATTTTTTGTAGTAATTAATATTAGTCTGTTTGTTATATTTTATTTATTTCATTATTTTTAATTTCATGTGTTCCCACATTTTAATATATTTGTATGTTTTCATTTTATTACAATTTATTTTTTATTTTATTTAATTTTATTTTCATGAGTTTTTTTTCCAATTTACTGCCTTATTCCCCCTCTACTCTATGTTCTTTTGTTTTGATTATACTCTTCTCTGATAGGCTGTTGTATTCTGCTTTCCTATTGGGTGTTGATTTCTACTTTTCTATTGACTGTTTATTCAGCTTGTTTCCTGTCCCTAATCTCTCATTTCACTCTTGCTGCTGCTTTCATAGTAGAAAAAGGTCTTCGTTGCGCCTGACGAAGAAAGACTCGGATCTTTCGAAAGGCCTAGCGCATTTAAAAGTTTTTGATGGTGTTTTAGGAAATTTTTTAGTTCTTATAAAAAGTGGCGTCTAACTCTAAATGGAATATATTTGCCCCTTGTAAAATTAAAATTTCAATTTATCTTAAGTAAGAGCCAAATATTCCTTTTTATCGGGATAAAAAGGAAGAGTTGAACGCTGAGATTAAGTTTTTCGTTTCTTAATTCTTTATAAAATATAAATAACTTACTATAATGTTAAATTTTCGAACTGAGTTTTTCTAAATTTGAATCGATTAAAAAAAAATGAATTTATCAGCAATGAAATGTAGGTGTAGAAAAAGTTTTATCCAGCATATATATTTTTTCTAACATGAACTATGTAAAATTATACACACTTTAACCCATTAAGGACTAGTGTTACCATATGGTCACAGCATAGCTGTCAACCCTTTTGTTGTTTGAATACCAGTAATTTAGAAGAAAATTTTCCACTTACTTTAATGACAGAAACTCTCCGATAAAATATGATACATATTGCTTTACTGAAAAAGTGGTACGAAATGGAATTTTTGCATTTTAAAGAAAAAAATAATTCCCTCTTTAATGGGTTAATATTTAAGAATAATTAAATCTACATGCTTTCTTCCTATTTCAGTAAAATAGTGCATAAAAAAATACAGGCGAATTCAGAGAAAAAAAAAATGAATTTACATTAAATACCAACACCAGGTATGAAAAATCAAGCACGTTATATTACAGGATTCGCACGAGTACTTACTTTTGAATACCACAATCTCTATAAAAGAAAATCTCGCTATATGAAATCTCGAAATCTTCCAATTAAAATAAACCGAAAATTCAAAATTTCTGGTACTCAAAAGTTAGGAACTCATATAAACCATGTGTTCTCTGTAAATTCTTCATTGTACAGTCGTGGGGGAAAAAGTAACCGCTTCCTACTAAATATGCAACACATTATCGTAGAAAAAAGCTACTAGTACCAAACGATTGAAATAAAGTCCACTTTAACCCCTTAATTCTCGCTCCCGTCATATTCTCGGGCTGTGTCTTTTACTCAAATTGTTTGATTCCCACCAGTTTTATAAAATAGTGAAATTGGCTATACTTTAGTATCGTTTTTACTGTCATTGAATAAGGTGAATATTTCTTTTTCATAAAAGTGATGCCAATAAGCAATTTGAATTATTCAACCGTAATTTAATTCGAGCGTTAAGGGGTTAAACACATTGAGGACGGGTCATTTTTCGAAAACGGGCATGAAATTTACGTTCAAAATTGTCGTTAGAAATTAAAACCTGCTCACAACCAATTAGAAGTAAGCATGCCTGGATTACACCTTCTTTACTCATCCTTACAAAATTTCCGGTACCAGTAATATTTTCTACCATCAATCCCCGAAAATGTGAATTCACATGACCCGTCCTCAGTGTGATAACCCATTTTCGTCCAAAGGTGCGTAAACGCACCATTTCAATAAATATTTTTTTATTAACACTGTGACGAATATTTTTCACTAATTTTTCACTAATTTTATTTTTCTGCAATTTTTAAGGGTTCTGGAGACGTCTGAAAAATATCAGTATAGTCAGGAGGGGTAATTATGACCACTTTTTACATTTTACATTTTTTACCCCATTTTTTTAATGAAAAGTGGTATTTTTAGTACATAGGAAGTAACGTTGATCATTTAAGATCACTTTTTAAAAGTTTCTCATAGCTGTTTTTTTTTAAGTTAAAAGGATGGTTATAATCACCCCACTAAAAACTCACAATCACATAATTTTGGGGTAATTAAGACCACTAGTGGGGAAATTATGACCACAATATCTTCTCTTTATACTTGCCAATACACATTTGGTTGGGGTAAGTGTGACCACTTTGAACTCCAAAGTGACAAATCCGTTTATAAAAAATTTTACAGACTTAGTTTCAAATTGCTACGGATCTCAAAAAGGCTTCAGACTAGTAATAAAGAATATCTAAGATGAAATATACATTATGAGGTTAATATCTAAGCTTGAAACAAAATTTTACCATACACAGTTTTCTCCAGTATAACGGTGGTCATAATTGCCCCTTGGTCATAATTACCCCACCTGACCCTAATTCAATTGGAATAAACACTTTCTGTTGAGAAATTTTCAAATTACGCTAGTCTTTTAAAATTGAAACGGTTATTGACAAAATCGAGTTTTTGAAAATGTATAACTAATCAACTTAAGATTAATCATGTGTTTTTTATAATGGATTAAAGTTGCAAGTTCCCTAAATAAAATAATTAAAAAAAAAACAAATGTCATAAAAAATTAAAAAAATATATTAATTTTAAATTTAATGGTGCGTTGGCGTACCATTGACCGAATGCATGACAATGCCGAATGCATTTTATTTCTCAAATAAAATATTATTTTTCATGCACGAAACTTTTTTTTTGTCTTTATGAATGTAATTTAAGCATATTTCAATGAAAATAATACCACATTTTATAAAATTTCTATGCTTGGCCTAAAATGGGTTAAATGATGTGTGTAAAATATCCTTAAGGGACCTTCTACATGTAAAAAAACCCAAACTTTGTTTTTTCGAATAGCAATACCCAAATATTGGCAACAGAAGTTATACCCTTCAATTAGCGTAACAACAAGTTTTCATGAAATCCGTACGATTAGTTTCAGGGAAATTTATTATTTTAAAATGAGTATAGTTTATGGTCTGTATTTAAGTCGAATTTCGATACTCGATTGTTGAAATGCTACAAAATGACTAAGTCACTTCTATAAATGTAATACTTTTTGCCAATATGACCATTTCGGTCACTTAATATGTTTCGACTATTGCAGCCTAAATGTTTCAAAACAATGATTAAAAAACATTTTTTTTTAAAATAATGCTTTTCTACACATCTTGACATCCCCCTTAAACAGTATTGCCAGTTTGGGTTCTTTCTTAACTCAGATTATTTGACTGTCACCACTTTTTTAAAATATTATAATTCGCCTTATTTTTAAGAATTTTTAATCTATTTTTAAATAGGTCGAATATTTCTATTTAAAAAATGCGGTGACAAACAACAATCTCGGGACAAAAAAGTCCCCAATCTGGTACCACTGTCCTTAAACCAGCTTTTTGACGTTTTTAAAGCGTAATTTGAAAACCACTTGGATGAAACCTTTGAAATTGTGTATTCGCATAAAGTAGGACATATTAAATATACATCTATAAAAAATTGTAAGTTGCAATTCATAATTTTTGCGAATGTTAATTTCTTATTTCATAATTAATATTATAAAAATACTGTGGTGATCTTTCAAATGCTTTCGCCCAGCGGGCGATAAACGCTCCAGTCTGTAACGGCAACCCTCCAGTGTACAGGTGGAATTGAAATAGGTTTGTTGTTAAAATATGCGGAATGAAAAGGGTGTGAATTGTTTAATGAAAACAGAATAAAAACTTAATACAGTGGAACCCGGTTAAGACGCGTTTCAAGGGAGTGGGCAAAAGTCGCGTATTAAGCGTGTTCGCGTATTAAACGTGATTTGTATAATGTTGTAGGAACAGGACTTATTTATACATCTAATCATCTAAATGAACTTTAGAGCTTTTATTTATAGGTTGCCGGTCGAAAAGTGTGTCTTTTACGTATATTTAGATTAAAATTTAATTGTATTCAATACATTGTTTTCTTATAGGACCGACTGGAATAAAAACTGAAAATAAATATGGAGTCAAACATGGCTTTATTGCCGATTAATCCGTTAAAAACAAATTTAATTTTCCTGCTAGAGTAATTTTATTTACATATAGAAAAAATTTTAAGCACAATCCAGTTATTAAAATTATATTTAGTGTTTGTGATAATGAATACCATTATCATCTGACCTTCATTTTTAATATAATAAGAAAAAACAATCCTATTACTCTTAGTGTAAAAAAAAAATATTGTTAGCATAGCAAAAAGTAAAGAAAACAGAGAGAACATAAAATAATTATAAAACCACAGTCTTATTTGTTTAATTTTTATAAGTTTCATTTTTCTTCGCATATAATATGCATTATAAAACATAGTAGTGATGTAACTTACATTTAAAATTTAATTAATAGCAGGTATAATTAACTCTAACCATAATAATTTTATGACGTATCTAAGCATTCTGAATTCGTCTATCTGTCAGTACTACAGTAAAAACACAGTACACGTAGCGAAAGATTAGCGAGGGTTTTTTAGGTAGCTTTCTTTACAAAAAAGCTACCTATTGCAGCCGTTCGGAGGAAAGCGATTTCAAAAAATTTTGGTATATTTTCATTGATCATGACCCCCAGACCCCGAAACCACCCTCCGTTCAAAATTGATATATATATATATATATATATATATATATATATATCTGACCTATGTCACACTGTAACTCCCGTAATTATGAACCGATTTCGATGTAATTCGGTGTGTACATAGTACATACCAATGTCTCGACCGAGTTCGTTGGCCAGCTTCATCCGCCGTTTTGTTTCAAAATGGCGGCCATTTAAAATTTTTAAAAAATTTAAAACTTGAAATGTGGTACCAAAAAATTAAAAACGGAAAAATATTTTTTTCTTATGTATTTGACCTTTATACAAAGATTCCGGAGCAGTTTTTGTTTCGTCTATATCTTAAAAAATGGCTGAGTTATAGCATTTTGAATTTCTAGCGTGGCTGACATTTTGAAACGTCCTGAATTTTGTCACGCGATAAAAGGCGTATTTATGAACCGATTTCGATGTAATTCGGTGTGTACATAGTACATACCAATGTCTCGACCGAGTTCGTTTGCCAGTTTCATCCGCCATCTTGTTTAAAAATGGTGGCCATTTAAATTTTTAAGAAAAATTTAAATATTTGAAATGTGGTACCAAAAAATTAAAAATTGAAAAAATATTTTTTTCTTATGTGTTTGACCTTGATAAAAAGATTCGGGAGCAGTTTTTGTTTCGTCTATATCTTAAGAAATGGCTGAGTTATAGCATTTTGAATTTCTAGCGTGGCTGACATTTTGAAACGTCCTGATTTTTCTCACGTAATAACAGGCATATTTATGAACCGACTTGGATGTACCTTGGTGTGTACATAGTACATACCAATGTCTCGACCGAGTTCGTTGGCCAACTTCATTCGCCATCTTGTTTCAAAAGGGTTGCCATTTAAAAAAATTAAATTTAAAATTCAAAATGAGGTATTAAATAATTGGAAAATGAAAAAGGTTTTTTTATGTGTTTGGCCTTGATACAAAGATTCCGGAGCAGTTTTTGTTTCTGAAAATTTGTTCTTTTGTTTATATCTTAAAAAATGGTTGATTTATAGCACTTTGAATTTCTAGCATGGCTAACATTTTGAAACGATCTTGTATTTGTCACGCGATAACACAAGTATTCGCCTATTTCGATGTAAGAAGGCATGTGGATAGTATACATCAACACCTCGACCAAGTTCGCTGGCCAGATTCATCAGCCATCTTGTTTCAAAATGGCGACCATTAAATTAAAAAATATATATATATTTAAAGTGAGGTGCAAAAAAATTGAAAATTGAAAAAGGTTTCTTTCTTAAACATTTGACCTTGATATAAGGATTCAGGAGCATTTTTTGTTTGTCTTTACCTTAAAAAATGGCTCAGATATAGCAGTTTCAATTTCTATTGTGGGTGACATTTTGAAAAATCTGATTTTTTGCATGCGACAGCACTCCTATATATTAACCGATTCCGATGTGAGTGAGCATGTGCACAGCAATTACTAAGGTCTCGACCAAGTTCACTGCTTAGCCTCATCCACCAATGTTGTCTTAAAATGACAGGCACTTTAAGAAATTGCCGAATTTGGCAGCCAAATATATGTTACTTTAAAGAAAAGCAGCTTGGATAAAGCTGACTAATTTCGCGAAATTCTCATTCATTATATTGATAAAAATTAGTATTGAATCTCCTATATTCGGTTTCCACTAAATTGAGCTTCGTGTGTTTGAATGATATAATTTGGCTTTTTTAAAATAAGGATCATGAAAGCTACCTCTTCCTCCCGGCACTGGCCGGAAGGACTTTTTTTATTATTATTATTCAAATATCTACCATTATTTCCGATTAGTAATGTTTGCCTTAATCAGTTATTACATAAAGTAATTATTCCTATTCGGAAACAGTATTTGTTATGTGAATAAGAAAATCTATATTTGGGACAATGGAGAAGAGAGAAGGAATTCGCATCTTGATCTATGAATTCGCGTCTTAAGCGTGATTTTTTGCTTCAAAAGACCAAAAATCTATCGCGTATTAACCGGGATCGCGTAATAACCGTTCGCGTATTAAACGTGATATTTTTGCATTAGCCTTATGGGCGATATTCAAGGGATCGGAAAAAATCCGCGTATTAAGCGGGATCGCGTATTAACCGTGAGCGTCTTAACCGGGTTCGACTGTATTTAATTTAAGATGCGAATCAGATATATATATTTATTGAAATAGTTACTGAGTAATCACCTTAATACAAAAATTACAAATTAAATGTATTTATGTTTGGGTTTTTTAGTATCATAACCACACAAAAGCTTAGAACATTAGGATTATAATTTCTGGAGATATTAATAAAAATATGCAGATGTTATTTAACATTAGAAGCTATAAATTTTGAATGCTTATAGTTCAAAAACTTTTCATCCAAATGATTTGAAATTCCGTATATAGGTATTGTTAAAATTGAATATTTAAAATATATTGTCAAAGATATGTGTTGCCATTGCAAAAAAAGACAAAGTTGGGCTGGTTTTGATTTCTAGATGGACAACTAAGTAAATTTTATGTAAATCATTTAAAAGAAGACTTTATTTCCAGTCATAGTAATTTTCATCTACAAGAATATGTTGCAGAGTTATTAGGAGGTGTTTACTTTTTTATTCCACGATTGTGCATTCATCTTCTTCCCTTCCATCTAATATCTGTATAATAAATAAATAAACTGTCAAGTGCGGAAATAACTCGAGCTCAGAGGGTTCCGTACAATAAATACATGAATTATTAACTATATTAGTATAAAAATCGAAGTTAAAAGAATAATAAGACCTTGTAAAAAAAAACTATATACAGCGCAGGGTTGGGTATAGCTGTATATGCTAGAAAAGTATGAATAGGTATACCATAAAAGTTCAAAGAGATATGAAGCCTAAATAATATTAAATATTGCTCTTCTGTATAACTCCGTTTTTAATCTTATTCTAATCTGTTTATGATAAACTTAATTCGGTACTGACGATAAAAGTAGTGCATATATAAACTTAATTTGGCATTTCATAAAACTAAATTCAGCGTAGTAATAATCTTATCTTTTTACAGTATAGCTAAAACAAAACCCTTGTTCAAAGTTTAAACTTGGCATTGTAATAAGCGCGCTTCGAAAGGAAGTCGCAAAGCTGCAATGCCGCCTTGCTCCGACCGAGTTTTTTCACATAGGTTTATAATTACATTTTAAAGACACAGTATGTATCCACCGAATACAAACTAGTCGCGAATCCCATAGTATTTATGTAATTAATTCTAATTAAATTAGCCTGTTGTTTAACAATTTGACGTTTATTGCTTTTATACTGCTATCGGGCAATGCATTACACAAATATATCATTAAAAGTGGCTATCTAGGCTTTAACAGCCTGTGGTACATAGAGTACGCCGACCCTGCCATTATGTATGTCCTAACCGTCCGTGTCTTTGAGGGTAAATATCTCGGCTAATTACCGATGATTTTTTTCGAAATTCTTTATCAACTATACTTTAATACTTCTGGTACGATTCGTACTTCCAGTTCTCCTAAGCTCCTTTGCTGAATGCCCGCAAATCAAAATTTGTGTGTTACGGAAAAATGCTCTTTTCTCAAAAACTATGTGATAGGGTAATAGCTATAATTTTCCTGCAAGGTTTAAATTAACGTATACTACCTCTAATTCTTTCATAATTTTAATTCAGTATATTCGGAAATAGAGGGGGAGGACGACATATTTTTGCACTACATTTTCGACGATATTTCTGAAAATATAATATCTAAATTTAAAAGAAATGTATTATTGAGTTCAGTGTTACGAAGGCTTTCACACGATACCTCATGCGATATACAAAGAAAAGATTTTTTTTTTTCAAGTAACTTAATTAGTCCCTCTACATTTTTTTCTAAATGTATTTGTGAATATTTAATAATCAATAGTCTTTATTACTTCCCCCAATTTGAAGTTTCCACGTACCATAGTTTTCGAGTAAAGTAGCTGTGCCAGATAGACACTCGAGTGATTTTATAATGGTTCCGTTTTTACTTTTTAAGTACGGAACGCTCAAAAGAATTCATTGAAGTGAAAAAGAAAAAAACTTTACAAGTTAATCCTAATTCTGACCCAAAACTTTAAGACTTGTATAAAAAAATAAAGTTTCAAAATCTTACGGCATAATAAAATTTAATTCAAAAGTATTGATTTTCGACAAAATGAAAAAAAGACAAATTTCTAACTTTCAAGAGAAAATGAAATATTTTATGCAAAATATGTAAAGGCAGTGACTAAAGTCTAAATGGGATGCGTTTTTCCCCTTTAAGAATTATAATTTCTGTTCTTTTTCAAGAAATGCGAAGTATCCCTGTTATTTGAATGAAAGGAAGATTGTGAACGAACATATTAGGCTTTTCGTTTTTAAATTTTTCCTAAAAAATAAATCTCTTACTCTAAATTGATGTATTCAATTTTTCTTTTGAGACAATTAAGGATAGAAATGATCAGTTAAAAAATGTAGATAGTAAAGGAAATCGAAATAATTTATTTATTATGAATTTTAATTCCATTATGAATTAAGAAAATTCATACGCATTTTAATCCCTACAACGCTCTGTACATATGCTTCTTTTTTCAGTAAAATATTGAATTAAAAAGTAGGGGAGAGTAGCCTAATTTGGACCACTTCACTTATTTTCAGTTGTAATTCACTTAATTCTTGGAATATCTGCAAAATATCACTACACGGGGTCAATCAATTCATCTGCTAACTAAATAAAACTTTAGATCATTTTCTTTTTGAAAATCTTAAATTTTATTTTAATATGAAAATTTTGTCAAAAGTGGACCAAATTCAGCAACTGGTCGCCTAAGTTGGACCACCAGTCTCCTAAATTCGACCAATAAAATCAGGTTGTTTTAATGACGAGGGAATATAACTAATTTTATTAAAAGCAAAGTTTGCGGTTTACAAAATAACAGCAATGAAATATAACGAAATCAAATATCTGAAAATAAGAGTAATTGTTTTAATTCAAAATGTATTCAAAATATAAATCAATGTTATCCCTAATTAAGAATAGAAATTATGAAACTAATTGCCAGTTACTTGAATATCATGTAAGGAGTGATGCAAAGATTACACATGAATTTCGTTTATTGATTTTCTTCCAGTGCACATAACATGGAACCGTATTTGGCAATCTGAACACTGAATCATTTCTGCTGTTTTATTTTCTTACAAATTGGGCAAAACCAATCATCACTATCTAGATTTTTCTTTTTAGATTCTGAATTATTAGACTTTTTTTGCAACAGAAGTTTTCTTTACATTATGATTGTAGTTCTTCCCTTCCATCATTTCCTTGCTAATTGCAGTACGACTATTTTTTAAAACTTGATGTTCCAATTGCTTTTATGCTGTGATAGCTTCTTTTTGGTCGATTTTTTGTGTTTTTTGTTTGTTTGTTTCAAGGTTTACTTTATATGGCGAAGATGTTAACACAACTGTTTTTTGGCTCCCTCTGCACTTTTATTTAACTAAATTTAGCAAAGAATATAACATTTCTAATGATTTTTTGGCTTTTGGGGAGGATTTGTAGCTGCAACCTTATTGCAGGTCAATTTCTTCACAACTTACTCTCTCCTTTTTGTTTCCTATATCTTTAACAGCTTTTACTGTCACCTATTTGTTTTTTTTTTTTATTCCAGACAATTTGTCTGTGTCTTTTTCAACATTATATTATAAAAGTGTTAAAAAATTATGCTCTATTGAAAAATACGCTACGATTAATTATACGCAAACATTATATTTTCAAACAGTGTTGAATTCAGACCCCTCCCCCCGGAAGGTTTGAGATTTTGTGCGTTTTAATGGCAAAAAAATGTAATTCCACCCTCCAGAACTGTAAAAAGTCTACTCTTCTTTACGGAATAGCAAATATCCTCCAGGAGGAAAATGTTTGAATTCAACTCTGTAAACCAAATATGCCATAGGAATAAATAATTCAAAGAAAATAAATACAAATACATACTGTTATCTATTTTCTAACATTTTAGTTAAAATAATGATAATTATTTTACTATAAACATAACTTCTTTAAAAAACACACAAAACATTTATTTAGACAATCACATTACAGCAACTACGAATACACGTCTCCAAACCATAATAACAACATCAATATTATCGTCGAACATCTCACGTTTTTCGTCTGAACCAAAAAAAATAAATACATGGAGTCAGGAAAAAATGTCTATTGTCCAAGAGTTCATCTTATGAAAAATAATTTAAATATTGTCATGTGACTTTACTTACAAATCCCTCCTTTCGCATGTCAATAATCCTCAGTAATTCCGAGACTTGTAATATGTTTTTTCATGACATCATAACTCAAATTCTTAGTCATTATATCTGCTTCCAGTTCAGACGAATTTACATATTTTGTTTCAATTTCTCCTTTCGCTCTTTCATCTTTTACAAAATGATATTTTCTACCTATATGTTTGTTGCGATTATTCACTCTTGGGTTTTTAATCCAATCAATTACAGATTGACTATCAGTACTGATTTCTATTGGACGCTTCACCATTTCTTCCTGGCTTAACTCTTCCAAGAGACCCATTAACCATTTTCCTTCACAAACAGCATCACATAAACTTAAAAGTTCAGATTCCATTGTAGAAAGCGCAACCAGTTTCTGTTTATTACTTTTCCATTCAATCAGTGATTCTCCTATCTTTACGATATATCCACCAAATGATTTTGAATCCCGTGTAGTACACCAACTAGCATCAGAACAAAGTGATAATTGGCCCTTTTTATTTTTAATTCGAAGTTTGTAGTTTTTAGTGCCTTGAATGTACCGCAAAACTCTCTTCACTGCCTGTAAATGAATTTCTCTAGGATCTTTTGCATATTGAGACAAATTACTTAAAGTGAAAGCTAAATCTGGCCTTGTTCCTCTTACTAGATATCCTATACTTCCAAGCATTTCTAGATATAGTGTTTCATCAATTTTATTTTCATTTTCATATTCATCTAATTTTATTCCAGAAACACCAGGGGTTTTCACACTTTTACAATTTTCCATGTCAAATCTTTCTAAGATTTTTTCTGCATACTTAGCTTGCCCTAGCAAAAATTCTCCATTATTTTCTTCAATATCAATACCAAGGAATTTAATGTTTTTCTTCAGCTCTTTAATTTTTGCTTCTTTATTCAATTTTTGTATCAATTTATTTATTAATTCTTCGGATTCACTAACGATTATTCTATCATCGACATATATTCCAACTGCAATAAATTTATTATCATTTTTATTAAAAAACACACATGGATCTGCTTTGCATGGCTGTAACCCAATTTTATCAAATATATTAACTAATTTTTCATACCAGCATCTTCCTGCTTCTGGCAACCCATATAAATTTCCTGTTACCAATAATATTTTCCCTCCTTCAATTTGTAGACCTTCAGGCGGATTCATATAAATTGCAGTTTCTAGATCTGCATTCAGATATGCTGTTTCTACGTCGAAAAATCTAGTTTTGTAACCTTTCATCGCTGCGACTGCCAATAAAGTTCTAAATGATTCAGTTTTCATTACAGGACTATACGATTCTTGATAATTTGTTCCAAATTTAAGTCTTGATCCGTCAGCTACTAATCTTGCTTTATATTTTACATCTTCACCGTTTTCTTTTACAGTAAAAATCCATTTGCTTCTCAGTGCCTTCACATCTTTTGGCTTGTCAACGATTTTCCACGTTTTGTGTTCTTCTAGTGAGTGTAATTCCTTTTTGATTGCTTCTATCCATTTATCCTTATCTCTAGAATTTAATACATCTTTGTAATTCTTTGGAACTTCCTCGTGCACTAGATTCGCTAAATACTTTGGATTGGGTTTCCTAATTCGTGATGATCTTCTAGGTTCTTCAAACAACTTATTCTCATTAGTTTCTTTTTCTTGCTGTTCCTTGTTTTCATCAATTATATGATTTACTTCAGATTCTTCTGTCGTAGAATCATTCAAATCATCTGACAACGCAATTGCTTCCTTTTTCTGATTTAACTCTTCTTCATTTTCATCGGAACTATTATCTTCTTGTTCATCTATTACATTTTTATTATTGGTAATGTTGATGTATTCAAATTCATCAGTCATTTCTTCCTTGTTAGCTATATCTTCATATCCCATTTTTTCTTCTATAAATACTACATCTCTGCTTTCACGTATTCTCTTTTCTTTTAAATCATACAATCTGTATGCTCGCCGATCTCTTGAATATCCGATAAACACTGCTGGTTTTGCTCTTACATCAAATTTCTTTTTATTGATATCATCGTTGCGATAAAAAGCTTTACATCCAAATACTCTCATATGCTTTACTGTTGGTTTATTATTTGACCATAATTCTAATGGCGTTTTCTTTCTCGTAGCTGTTGGAGTAACATTATGTATATAAGCAGCTGTTGATACTGCTTCGGCCCAAAAGGATAAAGGTAGTTTTGCTTCTATCAGCAATGTTCTTGCAGTATTAATAACAGTCCGATTAGCCCTTTCTGCAATCCCGTTACTTTGTGGACTATGAATTGTGGTTCTTTCATTCTTTATGCCCTTCCTTTTGTAATAATTCACGAGCTCTTCATTAGTAAATTCACCACCATTATCTGATCTAACCGCTTTTACTTTCTTGCCGGTTTCATTTTCTCTTCTCTCTATTATATTTATAATTCTTTCTTTTGCTTCATCTTTACTTCTTAAAAAATCTACAAAATATCTTCTACTATATTCATCTACTACCATTAGCATGTACTTACTCCCTCCCAATGAGTGTACTTTCATTGGTCCACATAAATCAACATGTAATCTTTCTAAAATGCGTGTTGTTCTTTCTATCACATGATTAAATGGTGTTCTTGTTAATTTCCCTTGAATACATATTTCACATTTTGTTTCTTCACCATTCATCTTTTCTAATCCCCTTACAAGATTTTCTCTCGACATTCTTTGTAAGTATACATAATTTATATGCCCAAGTCTTCTATGCCATAATTCTTTCTTTGATTCATTTGTCTGTAAACAAGATTCATTTCTGTCTTCATCTGTTTCTCGTACAGCTAAGTTTATTTTAAATGTATTATCTTCGAATGTTCCTTTAGCTATTAATTCGCCTGTATTCTTTTCATAAATGGCTGCTCCTTCATTATCAAATATCACATATTTTCCTTTTCTGACTAAACTTGGAACTGACATTAAATTTTCTCTTAAATTAGGTACGCAAAGAACTTCTGTAAGTTTTATTTTTGTTTCGCCACTTTTCTTATCGTAAGACGTAACATGAACATTTCCACGATATTTCGCTTGTATTGATCGCTCGCTGTCAGCAGTTGCAATTTCTACATCTTCAGGTTTTCTTTCTACAACAATATCTTCTTTATGCGTCATATGCGAAGTGCAAGCTGAATCTAACATCCAGGTTATTTCCCTATTATTTTCAGATTCTTTACACTCATTTCTATTGAATTCATTTGACTGCAATGCATGTTCATTTGTAAAACATGTATATTCTTTTGCCTTCTTGTTTGAAACATTATTATTCTTATTATAATTATTATTATTGCGTGAGTATTCTCTTACATCTTGAACTTTATTACTATAATAATTTTGAAAATTTTTCTTAGGTGAATACTCCCTATCATTTCGCGAGTGTGTCATATTCGATTTACTATAACAATTCCGCGCTATATGATTTGGCTTTCCGCAAGCAAAACATAAAACCTTTTTCTTTTCATTAGCCCTAAATGCTTTAGACTCGTTTTCTCGAAATTTATCATATTTTCTTTCATATCTCAACAAAGTTTCTCGCATTACTTCATAAGTTATATTTGGGTTTGATGATATCGCAGTTGTTACTTCGCTATATTTCTTTGGGAGTCCTTCTATAATAAATCCTATTAATTCGCATTCATCAATTTCTGTACCCAATTCTAATATTTCATTAGCTATCCCTTGAGCTCTTATCAAATATTCTTCTATTGTTTCTCTTTCGTTTTTCTCTATTCTCGCAAGATTAATTTTTAACTGAATTCTTCTCTGATTTTCAATTCCCGCATAACGCTTTTTCAGTAATTGCCATAAATCCTTAGCTTTTTTAATCCCTCTAACAGCCATCATTTGTTCTGCGGACAACGTCAATATAATTATACCGTAAACTTCATCATTCTTTTCTAACCATGTTTTATGCGCTTTCAAACTATCGGGATCCCCTTCATTTTTTACCGGTTCATCATTTTCGATAACATCAAATAAATGTTTTGATTTAATCAAAGCTTCAACTCGCATACTCCATAATGTATAATTTTTACTTGTTAACGGCTCTATTCTAGGAATTCCAAACATATTGGATTCACACATAATTAAAATACTTTATCTTCCAAACTATTTTAAATGCATATAAAATTCTTACCTCTTAAATTTTTTCTATTGGCGGTTAGTCCAATGGAACAAATTCTTAACTTGTATTAGGCCTAGTTCATACAATTCATATTTATTTACTCTTCTTACTTGTACACTCAAAATATAAAATTCGCTTTAAAACCACGCTCTGCTACCAAATTGTTATCTATTTTCTAACATTTTAGTTAAAATAATGATAATTATTTTACTA
Organism: Maratus speciosus; assembly: GCA_963932465.1. Lineage (NCBI taxonomy): Eukaryota > Metazoa > Arthropoda > Arachnida > Araneae > Salticidae > Maratus > Maratus speciosus. Next base: position 282,821,052 of record OZ010789.1, on the reverse strand, counting down.
TAAACATAACTTCTTTAAAAAACACACAAAACATTTATTTAGACAATCACATTACAGCAACTACGAATACACGTCTCCAAACCATAATAACAACATCAATATTATCGTCGAACATCTCACGTTTTTCGTCTGAACCAAAAAAAAATAAATACATGGAGTCAGGAAAAAATGTCTATTGTCCAAGAGTTCATCTTATGAAAAATAATTTAAATATTGTCATGTGACTTTACTTACAGATCAGTGCTGTGTTTGGGTGGGAACGCGTGGGAACGCCGTTCCCAGAAACGTTTGGATTGAACTTGGTTTGAACAGTTTAAAAAAAATATTGCGCATGAGCACAAACGTTTCTTTTTTTTTCCAAGCAAAACAATAATTATTATTTATTATAACGATAATTATAAAGTTTATTGATGCTGGAGATGAGCCTAGAAAGCTAAACCCCCATCTCCAGACTGTGAAAACTATACCCATTTAAACGTCTGACAGCGAAAGAGTATTCAGCTGTAGGAATAACATCATGACCGATGCGAGAAACTCACTCCTTATTAAAAAAGCCTGTTTACTTATACTCATAATCCGTGTAGGACCTCCCTTAAAAGAATTTTGTCCTGAACCATGTGTGAAATCTTGGTTGCGATTTTGAAGAGGATTAGCCGACGAGACAGCTTGTCGTAAATCAAAAGGCACAGAAAACACCTCCCATTAACATTCTTTATGGAAACTTCTAGGTTAGATGTGCCAGTAAGTAATATGCGGATTTATTTCTGTTATTCCAATTAAACTTTCATTCATGATGGAAAATGTTACTATGAGATTGATTAAATATTGCTTTTACATGAATGCTATACAAATACTATATTATAAAAACTAGAATATAATAATTATAACTGTTAAATAAAAAAAAAAGGTCAGATTTGGCTATATGTTGAGTAAATTGGCTCTTTGCATAGCGAAAATTCGGTAACATCTACTCTATGAAAAGGTGAGTTCCCACAAATATTTTTTTACAACTACAGCACTGTACAAGATAAAAGAAATTGAAAACAAAATTTAATGCATAAACATGTAAAAATATTTTTATGTTTATATAGGCCTAAACTGTATAAAAAAATTAATCCAGATATACCAAAAAAAAAAAAAACAAAAAAAAAAAAAAACCTTGCATGGAGATAGTAATACATTATAAAAAAAATTAAACAAATAGTGTACAAAGCGCACCGTCCTCGAAATTCATTACTTAGTTTTCAAAATTTATGATCGCATATCTGGTCCAATTTAAGCAACTTAATTTGGTCCAATTACGGCAACTGCGCCCTTTTTTAAAACAGATAATCTCAAGACTAAGAACAAAAACGAAATCAAACAAATCCGCGTGAAAAATATGCGCAATAAACAGATGAAATTATATATGTATATGAAAACATAACAACTTACCTTAGTTTTAAAGTATTCATTTACGTTTAGTAGGAAAAAAGTAGATCAAAAGTAGATCAAGGTTTAGGTTTTTTTAAATTGTCTGAAAACAACACGTGGTAGGCGGTTGCTTCTTCTAATCATGAGTGAGGTCATTCTGATGAGTAGGATTTCAGCGATAGATGGCGTCTCTTCCTGTAATTAACGGCAGAATGGCAACGGTCCAATTAAAGCGGCGGTCCAAATTAGGCTACTCTCCCCTATTAACGAATGCAGAGGGATATCTATTTTTTTAAAAGATAATTTAAAAGTTGACGCTATATTTCAAAGTTTTTTATTAAAAGAAACGTTTTGAAAGTTTCAAGACACATTGTATTTCTGCTCAAGTAAATGATTTCAGCAGGTGCAAAGATGATCATTTTTACGAAAGAGAAAATATTAACATTTTTATTGAAAAGAAAAGAACTTTGCGAGTTAATCCTAATATTAGTGCAAAACTTCGAGACTTTTATAAAAAAAAAGAATAAATTTTCAAAATCTTAAGGAATAATAAAATTTAATAAAAAAGTATTGTTTCTCGCAAAAAGAAAAAAGACAAATTTCTAACTTTCAGAAGAAAATGAAATATTTTATTGAAAATGTGAAAAAGTAGTGGTTAAGGTCTAAATGAAATGCATTTTACCCCTTCAAAAAATTAATTTCAATTGTCCTTCAGTAGATCCGAAATGGCCCTTTTATTTGAATAAAAGGGTAGATTGTGAACGATGTCTTTTCTTTTCTCAATCTTTCCTAAGAGAAATAAATCACATACTATAATTTACAATTTACAATTTTTCTTTCGAGACAATTAAAGATAGAATTGATCAGTTTTAAAATGTAGGTAGTAAAGAAAATCTAGATAATTCATTTAGCATAAATTTTAATTCCAACATGAATTAAGTAAATTAATGAGAATTTTAATCCCTCAGAATGCTTCCATCTATATTGCACAAAAAATATTAACGAATTCAGAGAGATATCTATTTTTTTTTTAAGATAATTTAAAGGTTGACGCTATATTTGAAAATTTTTTACTAAAAGAAATTTTTTGTAAGTTGCAAGACACATTGCATTTATGCTAAAGTAAATTATTGCAATAGGTGCAAATATGATAATTTTTACAATAGAGAGAATATAAACATTTTTATTGAAAATGAAAAGAGCTTTACGAGTTAATCCTAATTCTAATGCAAAACTTTAAGACTTTTATCAAAAAAGAATACAGTTTCAAAATTTTAAGGCATAACAAAATGTATTTTAAAAATATTGACTCTCGTTAAAATGAAAAGAAGTCAAATTTCTAACTTTCAAAAGAAATAGAATATTTTAATGAGAATGTGAAAAAGTAGTAATTAAAGTTCAAATTGGATGAAATTTACCCCTTTAAGAATTATAATTTCAGTTATTCTTCAATAAATGCGAAGTGTCCCTTTTATTTGAATGAAAGGGACGATTGTGAAGGAACACATAAGGATTTTCGTTTCTCAAATTTTCCGAAAAAATACATACTCTAATTTAAAATTTAAAATTTTTGCTTTTGAGACAACTAAATATAGAAATGACCAGTTTAAAATACTGGTCCTGATTATCCGGCCTAATGTGGCGGAAGGATAGGCCGGATAATAAAAAAGCCGGATAGACCGAAGTTGTACAAATATTTACTAACTTCGTGTTCTCCCTCCGCCATGATATTAAAAATACATGTTACGCATATTAAGATAAATTTTATGTATACCGTACATACAGTTTCAAAATAAGTAAAACATTAACATTAAACGTAATCCTAATTCGTAAAAAAATGAGTAAATCTTATTTTACTGTTTATTAATAAATGATTGCACAAATATGAAAAGTTATGTGGAGGATGGAGGATGATCACCTCGGCAAAAAGAGAAAGTTATGCATAAGGTGAAAGTGTCAAAACATACAGCTTTTAGTTTTTGAAAAGTCCTTAATAGAGGATTGCTTCACCCTGTTAGCCCTCTTCCGCGACGCAATGTCCCTCTATTTACGCAAGCAGATAATTTCAGTTGGCGCCTGTTCCTACTGACTAATGTACTGCAGTGCTACCTCAATCGTCTTGAACCCTTGCGATTATGAGATGAGATTTTTACTGCAATCCTTTTCATATTTTTCTTCTCTTATTTCTCCGTCTGTCAACATTTCTGAAATATCGTTTTCAATTAATTCATTAACTTCGTCGTTTGCTATCCATTGTGTAATGTCCTGTGCATTGACATCGTCAGAGGCCGGTATATTTCTCAGCAACGGAAGAAGCTTACCGTTCTCATCTCCCATTTCAGTATCCCACAAGAGTTTATGTCCACATTTTTGGTCCAAAAGAATGTTCCAACGCCTTTCAATTACTATGTTTGTAATTTCTTCAGATGCTTTTGACACCCACCCGGAAGGGAACCTGCCTGCCTTGGCCAAATGCAACATTCCTAATTTTTTTTTTTTACTAGGCCGGATAGTACGGAGGACCGGATAGTCGGGAGTTTACTGCATAAATAGTAAAGAAAATCGAAATAATTTACTTAGTAAGAATTTTAATTCCAGCATGTATTAAATAAATTTTTATGCATTTTAATCCCTAAGAAAGCTTCCTTCTATACATATGCTTCTTTTTTCAGTAAAATATTACATTAAAAAATACTAACGAATTTAGAGAGATATCTATTTTTTTTTTAAAGATATTTTTAAAGTTAACGCTATATTTCAAAAAATTTTATTAAAAGAAACGTTTTGAAAATTTCAGGACACATTGTATTTCTGCTGAAGTAAATAATTGCAGTAGTAGAAAAGATGATCATTTTTTCGATAGAAAAAATATTAATATTTTTAGTGAAAAGAAAAGAGCTTAACGAGTTAATCCTAATTAACGCAAAACTTCGAGACTTTTATCAAAAAAGAATAAATTTTCAAAATCTTAAGGAATAATAAAATTTAATAAAAATTTCTCGAAAAAAAAAAAAAAAAAAAAAAAAAAAGACAAATTTCTGACTTTCAAGAGAAAATGAAATATTTTACTGAAAATGTGAAAAAGTAGTGATTAAAGTCTGAATGGAATGCATTTTATCCCTTAAAAATTATAATTTCAATTCTTCTTCAGTAAATCCAAAATGCCCCTTTGTTTGAATAAAAGGGTAGATTGTGGACGATGCCTTTTCTTTTCTAAATCTTTCCTAAAAGAAATAAATCACATACTTATAATTTACAATTTACAATTTTCCTTTTGAGAAAATTAAAGATAGATTGAACAGTTTTAAAATGTAGGTAGTAAAGAAAATCTAAATAATTTAATAAAAGAACTGGACAATTACACCGTAAAAAGTTACATATAAACGTGAAAATAAATATCATTAGTTTACTAAACAGTGTATAAACTGTTGCAAAGTCAAAAAACTATACAAACATTAAAATACAGTTAAAATATTCAACGTTTCGGTCATCTTCTGTGACCTTCATCAGGAAAACGTTGTCGTAATGTCGTCTAAAAATAGAGCAAAACCGTCTTGAATTCAAAAGGTTCGTTACATATCCAGTCAAAAGTTACTTTAACCAATTACAATCCAGAAAACATGCAATAGCACCATCTATCTGACAAAAAATAGACTACAATTTCGAATAATTTAGATTATGGCGCCGTCTATGCGGTGAAAAAGGAATAAAAGAATATCAAATGAACAATTTGGCTTGCAGTGGCCACATCTATGGACTTTGAAAAATATGAGATGAATAAAATAAATTGCAAAAGATTATTTTAATATGTGCATCCAAAGTTTAGGGATATTAAATGAAATGTTATCGTTACAAACTTCTTCATTTCTAATCATAATTTCTATTGATTCTTTTTGAAGGCCATCTATTGCAGTATTACATGGAATTATTATTTTAGCATTATCAAAATCTATGTAACTATGAGGGTTGTTGAAATAAAATTTAGCAAGTGCTGTTATCTGACGATATTGCAAAATATCTCTTTTATGTTCTTTCAAAAGTTCCAGAAATTTTCTTTTCGTAGTACCAATGTAAAACTTTTTAGCACCGCTATCCAAAATAATAGAAATTTCATAAACACCGGCACACTCATACCCAGGTGTAGGATCTAAATTGCAATTTAACAAATTAGTAAGGTAAGGGGGGAGAATAGCAACAAGTTAAACGTTAAATCCGCGAACCATTTTCCTTAACTTTTCAGAAATGACTGGTACATACCTGAATCGACAATATGTAGGTCTCTGCTGGTTATTAAATTAAAATAAAATAATTTATTTAGCACGAATTTTAATTCCAACATGAATTAAGTAAATTCATGAGCATTTGAACCCTAAGAATGCTTCAATCTATACATATGCTTCTTTTTTCATTAAAATATTGCACATAAAAATAACTAACGAATTCAGAGAGATATCTATCAGGGTTCGCACGCATTGACCCCTTCGCGACGAGAGCCCTTTGCTTAATTTTTAATCTTTTACAACCGGTTTTACAAAACAGAAAAATTTCTGCAATTGAATCTCGAAAATGCTCTGATTAAATAAGGTAAAGTTTACAATAAAAAATAACTGGTAAGAATAATGAAGGATTCTGAGCACCTTAAGTGGCATGTAAACCGGTCGCTCGTCCTCAAGGTGTTAAGCAATTCTGGGGATTTTAGGTGTCTTAGTACCAGAAATTTCGTAAAGTACTGGCCGCTATATCTGAAGATAGAATTTTTTTTTTAAATTAAAAAAGCCAAATATTGCTTTACGAAAATTCTGGTAACAGTCCTTGAAGCGTACGAATTCTGTCTATATTTTTAAAGATAATTTAAAATTAGACGTTATATTTCAATTTTTTTTTATTATTATTATTAAATTAAAAGAAACATTTTGAAAATTTCAAGACATATTGCATTTCTGCTAAGGTATTAATTATCGCAATAGCTGCAAAGATGATAATTTTCTAATGAGCGAGAAAATATTAACATATTTATTGAAAAAGAAAAAAGCTTTATGAGTTAATCCTAATTCTAACGTAAAACTTTGACACTTATATAAAAAACGAATAAAGTTTTTAAAACTTTACGGCATAATAAAATTTAATTTAAAACATTGATTCTCGCCAAAATGAAAAGAAGACAAATTTTTAACTTTAAATAGAATATTAAATATTTTATTAAAAATGTGAAAAAATAAGTGCTTAAACTCTAAATGGAAGGAATTTTACCCCTTTAAATTTATAATTTCATTTCTTCTTTAGTGAGTGCAAAATGTCCTTTTTATAAAATGGTAGATCGTGAACGAAGGCATTAGGCTTGTCGTTTCTTAATTTTTCCTAAAAAATAAATCACTTACTTTAAAATTAAATCCACAATTTTCCTTTTAAAGATAGAAATTATCAGTTTTAAAATGAAGATAGAACAGAAAACTGAAGTATTTTATCTGGTTTAAAATTTATTTCCAACATGAAATAAATAAATTTATACGCATCTAAATCCCTACGAATTCTTCCATCTATATATATACAACTTTTTTCAGTAAAATATTGTATCTCAAGAGTTGACGCTACATTTCAAATTTTTTTATTAAAAAAAACATTTTGAAAGTTTCAAGACACATTTCATCAATAACTGCAAAGTGACTAATTTTCAAATTTTAGAGAAAATATTTACTTTCGTATGGAAAATTATGGGGGGGGACTGTCCTAAAATGGCATACCTTAAGAAAAAAAATGCTTTTATTCATACAAATGTTTCCTTATTAACATTATTTTTTTACAAACTAACTTCGCGAAACATAAAAAATGCAATGGTACCTTTTAAAATGTAACAAATAAAGTGACAACGTTATAATAGCGATTTATATAAATGCTGCATAATGTGATTTTATCAACAGTGCTGTCCTAAAACGACAAACCCAGAAATTGCTATGCATTTTACTGTACATCACAAATAAAATTTTTTGCACACCAATAAACATCGGCACATTCACTATGTGACCAATTTGAACACTTAATATATTTTATCCACTTCTTCTTCGGTATTAAGTGACTGAATAAATCATTGCGATAAAGACAGGCTCCATAATCATAATCTGCAGAAAGATCTAAGTCTTTGCCGTCATTATTGGATGTAACAAAGCGAATTTTTTTCTTAGCCTGTAGAGCTACAGCGCCTAGAATACCTAGTGTGGAAATATGCTATCCAAACAGTGCTAAAAAAGTGTATCCCTTAAATGTGCGAAGATACTGCTAAAATTTCAAGTGTCGATCGCAGCGACATCTGCGGGATTTTCGTATTACTAGTATTACATTGTATAGACTAGCAATTTCTTGCAGTTGTAGAAAATATCCTGCAGATGTCGCTGCGATCTGCATATTGCAGCAGTATCATTGCACATTTAAGGGATACAATATTTTAGCGCTTTTTTTAAGTATTACAGGGATAACCGATTTCCACACTATATATTCTAGGCGCTATAGTAGAGCTGCACATCTTGACTGTGAATAATGTTTATCAGTAGCCTTGCTTTCGCTTCGGCCATATTAGGACTTCTAGTCAGAATTAGTGCATCTCCATGCTTCCTCTGTTTTGAGGATGATCCTAAATGAGGTGAGTAATGAAGTGCAAGTACATCAAGTGGTCTGATAAATTAAGATGGTGAACTTTAAAATGCTTTGTAGTATTGGAAGCAGATGTTATCGGCGCTGGAATTGAAGGAAGTGACGTTGAAACTGTGAAAATTGCCAGATTAATTCTATATAGGCTGGAATATACAGAACTTCTGTTACTTTCGTTGCTTTGCTTTTTTTCCAGCGGATTCTGTCACAACTGAAGCACAGAAAATAATATCAGGAATGCATGGGATATATTCCATTTTTCAGAAATAGGCATGCCATTTTACCTATAATCGCCATATGATATATACAAATACAGAGGCAGTATTCGAGAATACACGCATTTATAAATTTTTGCATATACAGAAAATAATCCAAAAAGAAGTAAGTACTCACTTTATACCTCATACCTGTAATCACAGAAATGAAACAGACGAGAATTAGCACCAAAAGATAGTCCCACGAAATTTCCAACGAAGGTGTAAAGAGTTTGTTAGTAAATAATGAAAAATACAAACTTCAAACCTTCGTCATTAAATGCTTATCTTTGCTGATCGATTTCGCAACACATCTGCGTATCGTTTAATGCTAGCCTCTAGCGACATTATTATGAAGCATAACGTATGTCATTTTACCTAAGTATTTCATCTAGAGACAGTTTCCCCTACAGTTGTGTTTAAGTGAAATAAGATTTTTCCATATTTAAAAATTATATTATTTAGCATAAATTTTATTTCCATCATCAGTTAAGTAAATTCATACGCATTTTAATGCATAAGAAAGCTTCAAACTATACATATTGTTTTTTCAGTAAAGTACTGCATAAAAAAACACTGACGAATTCAGAGAAACGTCGGTTTTTTAAAAGATAATTCGAAAGTTGATGTTGTTTAACCCTTAAATGCATAGTGATGCCAGTGTTGCCAGATTGGGGACTTTTTAAATTCAGATCATTTGATTGTCACCACTTTTTTGATATAGAAATATTCGGCCTATCTAAAAATAGATTAAAAATTCTGAAAAATAAGGCGAATTATACTATTTTTAAAAAGTGGTGACAGCCCCTAATCTGGCAACACTGAGTGATGCAAACTTGTATCACTTTTTATTTAACGTTTGATAAATAAAAGTTCGTGCAACCACTACATTTATATAGAAATATTGATACTGTAAGAATTTACTGAACAGGTACTGAACAGGTAATCAGCATTGAGGGGTTTCCTAGCTGTTATCAGCTTAACACCCAGACTAGGAAAATAGAATGTCTTATGTTTTAATGAGCCATTGGGATAAAGTTAAACTGTAGCAATGCTACTAAAAGAAAATAGAAGTTTACAAGAGAAAAATAAGAAAATTAAGGAAAAAAGGAATAAAAATAGATTTAAATTTAAGTAAAAACTTAAGAAGAAAGTAAGTTAACAATAAATCTTAAGAAAATTTACATGAGTCTTAAAGTAATTAAAGTCTAACTGTAGTTGTAGAACTACTATATGGATATTTGAAAGTTAAAGTTAGTACTGTTCAGTGAAACACTCACCAAGCAAGGGCAAGAAAAGCTAGGGTGGCAAGACCACAACATCCAACCAAAAAAAGGGACAATTCAGGGCCATACATTTTATTTTTATTTAAGTTTTTCTGTTTTTATGGTCTCTATGTTATATAGAGAATTTTTTTTTTTTTTTTTTTTTTTTTTTTATATTAAGAAAAGCAAATAAAAAGAAAAAAGAGAAGGCAAAATTAGCAAGGAGAACTCAGATGTTACTGAGTGTCCATAATTATGGAAAACCTGGGCCGTTTCCGATGGTGGGGTTCAAAAGCGTCATAATCCGGTAGCTCCGCTACAATTTCATTAGGGAGGTCAAAAAATTTTTCATAAAATTTTTTGGCTAAGTCGTTTATGCGTTTACGTAATGTAGTAGTTTTGAGGTCTCTACGGACCGTGGAGTTGCGAAGGTAACGAGATGCGTTACGGACAGTACGCAGGTTGGAATTGTGCAGGCGACTAAGGTTGTCCATAGTGGTCTTACAAGTGAAGCCCCAGACCGGACTGGCATAGGTGATGATGGGAAGGATGCATGAATTATAAAGGATTAATTTATTGTGAACAGACAAGGTTTTACTGTTAAGGAGAGGTTTTATAGAGTTAAAGGCTCCGGCGACTTTACCCCTGATGGAGAAAGTGTGCTTTTTCCAGGTTAGGCGGCGGTCCAGGATGACCCCAAGATACTTAGCTTGGTCTGACCAAGGGATAACAGTGTTGTTAATAATGATTCTGTTAGGGAAAATTATTTTGCGAGAGAAATATACTGCAGTAGTTTTAGTTTCATTTATGACAACGCGCCAAAGCATGCACCAGCCCATGAAGTCATCAACATGAGCCTGTAGGTACCTGTAAAGAGTATACGGGTGGTGTGCCGAAGCGTAAATACAGGTGTCGTCCGCATAAAGAGCGAGGTGAGTGTGCAAGGAGCGTGGGATGTCGTTAAAGAAAATGTTAAATAAAAATGGGCCCAACACGCTCCCCTGAAGGATGCCCGCTAGGATAAGGAGAATAATAGATAGAATGTTGTTTATGCGGACTTGAAAAGAGCGGTCGCAAAGGTACGAGTATATTAAATGTATAAGTCTGGGATGAAAACCGAGCTGAATTAATTTGTAAATGAGGCCCATATGCCAGACCTTGTCAAATGCCTTTGCGACATCAAGAAAGATGGCAGCTGCGGGAATTTTTGCATTGAGTTTCTCGCTGAGAAACTCAACAACCCTAAGAAGCTGGTGTTGTGTTGAGTGTTTTGGGCGAAAGCCGAACTGCTCGGGCATGAGAATGTTGTGCTGCTGAATGAACTCCTGCAACTGGGCACGAATGACACGTTCCACCACTTTACTGATAGAAGGTAGCAAGGAGATAGGTCTGTAATTAGTGGGGTCAGACAGGTTAGTTCCAGGTTTTGGAATAGGAGAGATTATAGAAAGTTTCCAGGGTTTGGGGAAGTAGTTATGTTTTAAGATAGCGTTAGTGAGGTCAGTGATATAGATAATGCAATTAGGAGGAAGGTTTCTAAGAGCAGAGTTAGTAATTTTATCGTATCCTGGGGTTTTACGCTTTTTGAGTTTTTTGATAATATTGTGGATAACAATAGGTTGAATTTTAGGGGGAGGATCTTGAGGGGGGTTAGCCAAAAAATTCCGAACTGTCTCGTTAACATGATCAAGGTGAGCTTGGTTTGCAAGGGTAGGATTAGGAGAAAATTGAGTGGCATAAGAATTAGCAAGCATGTTAGCTTTTTCTTGGTCAGTATAAGCGGTAACATTATTAGATGTGAGGGGGGGGGATGGAAGTGTAGTGTTTATTCAGTTTGCGTTTAAGAATCCAAAGAGAGTTGTCCTCGTAAGATAAAGTTTTGAGAAAGTTGTTCCAACTTTTCTGTTTTTCTTTATAAAGACTGTTTTTGATTTTATTGTTTAACCTATTGAGAAGAGGTTTAATGGAGGGGTCTCTTGAACTTTGAAATTGTCGCCGGAGCTGATTACGCTGTTTGATAAGGTTGTAAATATAACGGGGTGGGACAAAGGCAAGGTTATTTTTGAAGGTGTTAAATGTAGAAAAATTTTGAGCATTAGTGATATGGGAGTTTAGATGTTCAACAGCCGCATCAATGTCATCGGTATTATTAATATCAGGGAAGGTGATGTCCTGAGAGTTAAGGTAGTTAGTAAATTTATTCCAGTCAATAGCCACGGAAGGGGGGGGGAGAAAGAGGATTAATAATATCTATTTTAAAGCAGACAGGCAGGTGATCAGAGGAGAGGTCGTTAATAACTGTAGAGTAGATAGGGTAAGGAAGATTTTTGGAAAGAGCAAGATCAATGATAGAGTCCCGGGCGCCAGGCAATTTGGAAATGTGCGTTGGTCTGGGTGGTGCATGAAGATTTAATTTTAAGTTTTGGACTAAGTTGTGAAGAGAGGTACCCCGCCGAGAATTGCCGTGGCAATTCCAGCGTCTGCTTTTGGCATTGTAATCGCCTACGAAAAAGCAGTGGTGATGTTGTGAAAAAAGCTGTGTAAGGCTATTAACAGGTAAGTTACCAGTGGGTGGAGCATAAATAGAAGCTAAATTAATATTGATATGAGGAAGTTTAAGATTGATACTGGTATACTCAAGATCATTATAGGTGTGGTTGTGCGATTGGTAGTGTGGAAGATGGTTCTTGATGTAGATAGCGGTACCTCCTCTGTGCGTACCATCCGCACGAGGTGTATGGAATAGCCTGTACCCAGGGATGTTAATGTTGAAGGTGGGGTTGAAAGTCTCTTGAAGGAAAATAACATCAACTTGAGGATGTTCGTGCATAAAGAGTTTAAGTTCATTAAATTTATTCTGCAGGGAGTTACAGTTCCAGGAAAGAAAAATAAGAGAGGAAAAAGTGGGAGAGGAATTACTCATCATTAAATGTGTTAAATTCCGTGGCTAAAGTTTCTATAGCAATCATAAGGATGAGTATTTTTTCTTTTGGATCTTGTATATTTTTAGTTTGGTTAGCAATATTTTTGAAACATTGGATGAATTTGTTAAATTTTAGGAGTTCTTTCATCTCCTTGAAGGTCTTAAATATTTCTTTTAAGTCATTAGCATAATTAGAACTACTGGGTTGTTCTGGTGTTGCATTTTGAGTGTCATTTGGCTTATTTGGTGTAGTGTTTTCGGTGTTAGGGTCTTGGGAGGGAGAAGGGAGCGGAGCCGGGGCTTCCGTAGGTTTTTGTTCTGGTTTTTTGGCCTCTGGCTTACGGACATAGTTATATGTTGATAAGAGTTCCGCCATTGCGTTTGGAATGATTTTAGGGTTTTCTTTTCGGACGGTTTTGGGGTCCTGCTGTTTTTTATGAAACTGGGGGGTTTTGGGGCAACCACGGTAAGTAGCCACGTGCTCGCCATAACAATTTGAACATTTGGGGATGATCTTTCCAATTTTATTGCACTGGGGAGTTAAATGCTCTTCCGAGCATTTGGCGCATTTTGGCGGCAGGCGGCAAATCTCGCTGGAATGTCCAAATTTCTGGCAACGATAGCATTGCTTTACGATGTTGGTGCCTTTAAATCGCTCAATATCTACTTTAATGTAGCAAATTTCGTGAATTTGGTAGATTTCTTCGAATTTTTCACGTGGGAGGACATTGACGACGTAGAGGGGCATAGGACGACCGGTCTTCCTACTTTTCATCATTGAGGCTCTATTGGCCACGAAATTATGTTCTTTAAGAGCTTCAATTATGACCTGGGGGTCGGTATATGGGGGGATTCCCCTAATGACGACTTTCCTGGGGCGCTGTTCCGCGGGGCTCAGGGTTGTATATGGAATTGTTTTAGAATCAAGATAGTCCTGTGTTTTTCGGAAATCTGCATCAGTTTTACAGTGGATTTTGAGTAATTCACCGTCTAATTTAATCAAGGGATTGCTGTCGTTGAGTTTTTTAATCTCACTAGCAAGCTCCGTCCACTTGCCTTGAAACTCAATATAGAAGGGGTGGATTTTTGGTTTTTTAGGGACTACTTCAGTATTGGAGCTACCGGCTGACACACCTTGAGAGGGCTCAGAAGAGTCCATGTTATTTTCGTCTAGGTATTTTTCAGATATACTAGCATACTTATTCTTTAAGGGGATATTAGATTTTAGATCATTTCTCCTACGTTTTAGAGAATTAGCGGGGGTGAATCCGTCATCTGAGTGCTACTAAATAAAGTTTAAAATCTACCTTAAATTTTCTGGTGTTTAATGCTTAATATAAGAATAAAAAACACAATTCTAAAAGAATAATTTATGCATTGAAGGGTTAAAACTTTTTATTCAAAGAAACATTTTGAAAGTTTTAAGATGTATTATATTTTTGGAAAATAATATTTATTGCCAATAACTGCTAAGAAGGTAATTTTCTAACTTTCGAGAAAATACTAATATTTTTATTGAAAAATATAGTGTTGAGTTTAGGTAAAATAAGTTTTATCCCAATTAAAAACTATTTTCTTTAGCTTAAATTTTATTTACAACATAAATAAATTTATCCTCATTTTAATCCCTAAGAATTCTGCAATCTATACATATTCTTTTTTCCAGTAAAGTACTGCATAAAAAATACTAACGAATTCAAAGAAATGTCGAATTTTTTTAAGATAACTTGAAATTTGATGCTGTATTCCAAAAATTAGTTTCAAAGAAACATTTTGAAAGTTTCAACACACATCTATACTAAAGTATTAATTATTGCAATAACTACAAGTGGATAATTTTCTAACTCTCGAATAAATATTAGCATTTTTATTGAAAATATAAAAAGCTGCATCTAAGTAAAATAAGTTTTTTCTCACTTATAAATTATAATTTCAATTTCCCTTCAGTAAAAGCGAAATTTTCATTTTATTTTATGAAAAAAGTACAGGAGAACATTCAGATTTAATATTTCATTTGCTAATTATTTTTTAAAATTTAATTATTAAAAAAATGGAATTATTAAAACAATAATTTATATTATATAGCAAAAATATGTCGTGAGTAACTTTGACGTCATATTGACGGAAGCAACACTCTTGTGATGAATTTTTTGTTTTTACTTTAAAAAAAATCGCACAATTTAAATTTTCACACCATCGAACAGGAAAAAGGAATGTTCTTTCATAATCAATTTGTTTAAAATTTCTATTTTAATTTACTGATTTTTAGGGGTTTTAAAATAATTTTGAATATTGATTTTTTTTTAAATATATGTCTCTATTACGTGCTGCCCGAATGATTAACTGGTTTGCACTTAAAATCACTTTGAATTTGAGAACCCGCCTTTCCATATTTAAAAACATTTTGAGAAAAATCTTCTGCCTGCCTTTGCAGAAAAACTAAAGAAAAGTTGTATTACATATAGTTTCTTAATAAGAGCGTCTTCCAATTTTATACGTTTGCGAATAAAATCGAATTAAAAAATGTATCATAAAGTAGCCAGTTAGGATAATGGGGTTATGAATAAAGTAGAGGAGGCATATAATGTACTATCTACGAGTTGCGTGTGAAGTAACTGAGGAGGTTGATACAAGATGGCGGCTGCTTTTTTAAAAATCCGATCTACAGTTTCTGAAAACCGCCGGAGCAAAATTCCCACCAGTAAAACTGAATAGAAAATTTTGTCTTATTTAAGCGTTTGATTCGTGGAAATATTTTCTCACAAATATTTTGAAAACTTCTATTTGATTTGCTAGTGTCAGATTGCCTAGTAAAACAGTCAGTTTGTTTCACCGGTTGTCACAATTTGGCGGAAACACAGGGCCTGACTACCGCAAAAGTAAACTTCCACCAGTAAAAAAAGAAAATCTATTCATGTCATTATTTATGACTGATTTTTTTTTTTTTTATTTATAAGTCCTTCTAAATACGAAGAAAATTTCTTAAAAAAATTACTGGTGAAAGTTTCTACCGGTGGCAATCAGATCTTGCAAAGCGGTTACAGTTGAAGTTTCGCTGTTTTAAGAATATGTCAGCTCCTCTTTGTTAATAGTTCCATGGTTAGGATACGAGAACTTGCTTTAAACGGGAAGACTACAAGTATGTGATTTTTTTAAAATGTCAAGAGGTCCAGGGTTTTTAATTAGTCTTTTGTACATGTAACATGAGACATGTGATGAAAACAGAAGACAAAAAACACGCCCTCTTCTAAATATATCACTATAATTTGACAATCAATTTTTATCACTCTGATTGGGTACAATATTTTCACATGGCACCGTCTTCCCATCTTGCCCAAATATTGAAGAGAATTTCTACAAGAAACGAATCGGTAAAATCTGTTTTAACTCATTAAAGCCGGTTGGCAAGATAACTTGCGATGTAATGTGAACAAAACTTTTAAATTTGAATACCAGTATTTTAGTTTGGAAATTTTCAGATTATCTAATCTCAAATTTTGAGCGATTTAATATATCAAAATTATAAATTGGAAAAAAACTGGTGTAGAATAATTAAAAGAAATGTAAAAGAGGCTCGTCTTTAATGGGTTAAAGACAGCGACCTTAAGTCGAATTATTGATCTTTGGTGAACACTATCGTTTTCGGATTCATATGAGTGTAGAATCGTTCAGATGTTTGTTTTTGCGGATCGGTTCAGGTCCTACTTATAGCAGAGAAAAACTTCCAGAATTAATTATTTGAAGAAACTGTCCAATTATTTAAATTCATAATTTCAGTCATAAATAAATCTTAAATATCGTCTTAAATATCGTTACTGGTTGAAGTTTTCCCTTGCACTAATCAGTCCCAGGATCAGATACGCATGCACCTAATTTTTTTTTATTAAAAAGACCAGAATCTTTTTGAGATTAAAAAACTATATATTTTAATATAAATAGGTATATATACGGTTAGTTGTGGTTGTGTTTATGACGACCAATTATCAACACGAGAGATATAGGCCCTAAGGGAGGGGGGGGTGCCCTTCGTGGGGGTCTTTCTAAGGAAACCTAACTCGTATTAATGCTTGGAAATCCAAGGTTCGAAGAAAACCACGAAAACTCCGAACGATTAGGCCGACGGGCGCGATTGGGTTAGGTATATATATATATATATATATATATATAGATTCAATTTTATTGTTTTAAATTTGAATAAGATATTATTCATATAATTATATCAGTAGTTTAGGTGAAAAGATACATCAGTATCAGCTGTTTTCAATAGAAAATGATGTTGTCCCATTAATTTATTTCTGATTTTACTCTTCACAAGAAAAAAAAAGAATTCGTTATTATTGCACATATATACATTATCAAATAACATAATAAAAAAAATATTATATTTTAAATATTTATACCGAATGTTTTTAATTCTATAATTTTATTTATTTTACATTTTAAATTTTCTAACAGTTTATGAATGAATAATAATTATTAGCATTATAATTTTCTTTTAAATGCGAATCTTGCAAAGAATTCTTACATGGAAAACATCTAAAAAATTAAACTTAACCGATGTTGTTTATTTATTTTTTGAGAAGAAGAATTTTTTTTTGTTCAATTTACTGATTTCATCTTTTAAGAATATTAACAACATATATATATATATTTTATCTTTTCATAAATATCTTCTTTTCATACTCTTCATAAAGATTAAATTCTAAGTGTTTTATTTTGTATTTTCTTTATTTCCAATATACTTATAAGTGTCTTATTTTTATTTGAATAAAGTCTTTTATTCTACTTTTTACATAATTTTATTTATTTATTATTTTTGTCGAGTGCATTTGAGAAGTGCCAAGATAACTTACCATATTTAAATATTAAAACAGAAAACGCAAATTCTCTTAAAAAATTCGATGAAATCTTTTTATTCTTTTCTTTTTTTTTTTTTTTTTTTTTAATGATAATAATTTCAAAAATGATTACTATTTTGATTTTTTTAATTTAGGTTTGAAATTTGTCGTAAAGGATAAATGTTGATTTTCGTTTTATTTTTTATTAAATTTATCTCGGACAAATTGAGAAGTGTCAAGAAAGCTTAGTATTAAAACACTAAGTATGAAAACACTAAAACATAAGAAAAGAAATTTTATGCTATAAGAACCTATTTTTATAATATTTTTCAAAGTTTCATCAAACAAGATAAAAAATGTTTCCCACTTGGAAAACTAAATTTATTGGATACGTCTTGTTCAATTTTTTCGACCTGGTAATAGAGCTATCGATTATTTTTATTAAACTTTTTTATAAATAAAATATTTTCATTGAATATCTGAATAACAAGATTAATTTAAGAGTAGAATCAATATTTAATATATTTCTATTATTTATCAATTTATTTTTTTTTAAATATATGTTATTTGAGAGGAAATGATCCGCTTTTATTAAAAACTTCTTTGAAATAAAAAAATATATAAAAATCTAAGTTTAGTTTAAAAAACACTTAATACAAAAACATTTACTTGAATATTTCTCTTTGTTTTTTTATCACAATGGTTTAACAAATAAAATAATAAATAGAAACATCAAATATATATTTTTTCTTTTCTTACTAACGTATTGTCATTAAATAAACCAAAAAGTTTTAATTGATATTTCTGGTGAGAATGTAAATATTTTTCTTTCAGAAATTCCGGTATCAATTCAGTATTCTGAATCTTAAAAAAGGTCAAACTGTAACCCTGAACTATTCAAGGACACTGGGACGTTTCTAATTTTTGATGTACTACTGTGGTAGTAGTGTTGAAACACTACTACCACAATTTTAGCCATGGAACTAAAAATAAAGAGTAACTGACATATCCTTAAAATAGTTAAGCTTCAACTGTAACCGCTTTCGCAATTGTTGACTAACGTTGGATCAAATTTCGACCAGTAAATTTAAATAGATTTTTTTTCTTATTGAAACGCCTTATTAATGCAAAAATTCAGTCATGAATAATGGCAAAAACAAATATGGATCAAAAAATAATTATGTCCTTTTCCCAATATATATATATATATATATATGTGTATGTATGTATGTATTTAAGTATTCAGTTTTCCCCAAATATAATTTTTTCTGTGTTTATATGTATGCAATCTATATAAAATCATTTCCAGCATAGCTAAATTCATAGTTAGGATAAAAATACAGTCACCGGAAAATGCCTTAACCCCTAAATTAATTTTAATTCCTAAATTCCACATAGGCACCAGAATATTGGAATGACATTTTTCTTTTTATTAAGTACGTGAACAAAAGCTTTTGCTTATTTTGAGATAAATTTATTTGTAAATTCCGGTGTATTTCATACATTTCTGCGTTTTACGAATAGAAGTACCTTGCACCTGAAAGGGTTGAAGATGAATATTGTACTGGGCAACATCCGCTCAATTTACAGCATTTTTATTCCTATCAAAATATTATTCCTAGTATATTATATCATAATTAGTGTACTAGACTTCAATATGTAGTTTTATATTCAAAAGAAAATAATAATAGGGATTAATTTATGTAACAATATGTAACCTTTGTTACTTGCATTTATCATTCCATCCAAAATTTTCAATTCCCTGCAGTAAATATATTTGTAAGTGGTGAAATAGTTTTAGTATACATATTGAAAGAAAAGATGCCTTTTGATGGTTTTGGAACATTTTTTGAAAGTTATTCATATACAACAAGAAAAATATAGAAAAAAAATGCGAGTAACAGAAATTATATATAGTAACAGAGGTTACATTTTTGTAACAGAAGTTACCTTGAGCAACACAAATTAGACATTAGAAGTGTATTTACATTAATCGAAAACAAGGACACTACCGAAGCACTTTAATGGATTTTTTTATGCATATGAATTTTAAACTAGATTTTAGTTAATTTATCTACATCAGTTACAAATATATAGTAACAGAAGTTACAAGTAGCAGATGTTACATTTAGCAAAGAAAAAATTGTATTTACTATAGTTTTATAAAAATATGTAAATCTTACATTTAGCTAAATTAACTTAATTTCATATATTAAAAATAAAACTTTAATTAAAATGACAATATTTAAATTTAAAATTTATGTAACTTAGGTTATAAAGAGAAAACACGCTAATCTAGAATTACGATGTTTCAACTCACTGACCATATGTGTGCAGAACAAATTCAAAATGGCTGTAGCATATCTTTTCTAATATTTTTACCTACAAGTAAGCGCAGTAGTAACGTCTGTAGGAGACAATGGAGGTGATTTCTTTGATAAGAAATGTTACAGTAACAAATATTACAATTTCAAAGTACAAAATTTAATCTAAAAATATAATAATAAAATATAAATAGTTTAGTGCTTCAGGCCTAACTAGTTAAAATACTGTGTTTTATTATGACATAAAACCAGTTAAAAATGTAATTTTAAATATTATTAGTTAAAAACCTAAATTGAAAACTATGCCTACAGTTATCCGGACAGACTGTTTTGTTAGTCAAGATTATTAAAAATTTATAATTTAATTTATAATTATTTTTCAACTACTTTTCAGCAGTTAAATTACGCTTGAAATTATTGAATATTAAAGACGTGAATAATCACTTTGCTAACAAGTCGTAAACCAACTTAGTGAAAAATGTCCAAGCCCCTCAATTCTCACTCCCGTGATTTTCACAGGCTGCATCTTTTATTCAGATTGTTTGATTCCTACCAGTTTTATAAAATAGTGTAATTGGCTTTATTATGGTATCATTTTACCTGTCATTAAATAAGGCGAATATTTCTTATTTATAAAATTGGTGCCAATAAGCAATTTGAATTTTTAAACTGTAATTTAATTCGACCGTTATGGGGTTAAAAAAATTGCTTTTTAAACATTTTTTTTACTAATGAAGTCCTTACGGATTGTTTTAATGGTAACAAAAAATAAAACTAGTTCTTTGCCATTTTACCCAGGAAAAAAAACGATCTACAACCGGGCTAGTTTTTACTTTTTTGATTTTGGTTATAGTTACTTCTATATTAGGATAGTTTCAATTCCCGGACCGGTTCAAACCGGTTCCGATAGTAAAAGTAATTTTAAAAAAATATTAAACCAGAATCAAAATAGTAAAAACTAGCCCGGTTGTAGATCGCCCTCAGCCGTCCTATGCAAAAAAAAAATCATTCGAAAATATCAAAATTCAAGCGAGATATTTGAAAATAACTTCCCCATAGGATTAACATTAACATCCGGATCTTTTTGAGTGACAAGTAGGCCGTTAAGAGGCTAGTTCAGTCACGCAAAGAAACGCGAACGCTAATGTCAATCATATTGGGGCTTTTTATTCAAATTTCTCGCTTTGATTTTAATATTTTTGAATGATTTTTTTTGCATAGGATAGCTAAAGACGATCTAGAACAAGGCGAGTTTTTACTTTTTTGGTTTCAGATTTTTTTGAATTACATTCACTTTTGAAACCGGTTCTGAAATTGGAACTATCCTAATATAAAAAAAATATATAACCAAAATCAAAAAAGTAAAAACTAGCCCAGTTGTAGATGTTCCTCAGCTTTCCTATGCAAAAAAATCCTTCAAAAAATATTAAAGTCAAAGCGCGAAATTTTAACATTAGAACCATCCATGTTTTATAGTATATACCTAGTTTTACCGAACCCGTCAAATTGACGGACTTTTGATAATGGCTTTCATTGTAACTTTTGACTTAGATAATGTAAATAAAAGAATATAATTTAACAAAAAAAACACTTAATATAATAATTCATTAATTATTAATAAAAAACAAACAAAAACGGTTTCTGGGAAACAGCACCGAAAACTGGCGATATGAAGCAATTAAAATAAAAATAAACTTTGTAAAAAATCCCCATAAAATAAAAACAAAACATAGGACGCGTTTCGAGCTAAAAATATAACAGCTCGTCATCAGCTACAGTAAACACCGCTTACGGACACGTGTTTATACGTATAGGCTCTTAAATAAGACGAAATTTTCAATTAAAATTTGCTGGTGAAGTTTGCTCTAGAGGTAATCAGAAACTGTTAATCCAATTTAACCCCTTGAGGGGCGGTAGGATATATTTTATCCCACCTACAATTAATGAAAATTTGCACCAGAAAAATTTCATGAAATTTTAATTTTCTAACTTTGGCGGAAAAAAGGCCGTAAAATTGCTTTTTCTTATTTTGAAACAATTTTTTTTTTAATTTCCGGTGGGAATTCTGCATTTCACAAACGCAATTGTTTGCCCCTCAAGGGGTTAAAAAGACTGCCGCCATCTTCATGCCGTCCTCAGTTACTTCACTCGCAAATGGTAGACGATATACTATATGTCTCCTCCCCTTTATTCATCACTGCATTATTTAAAAATAAAATTGCTGTGATTATACACTGCTAAAAAAAAATTAGGGAAGCAAGCAAAAAAGTGAAGAGAACAGTCCAAAACAGCAATGTATGGGCATCAAATGGATAGTACACGTGTAGCAGTGCGCAATACAGAAAAAAAAAGACGCAAGAAAATTGTAAGGGAGCATTTATTTCTTGAAAATATGAAAAGAACATGAAAAGATGGTTTAGGGAATACTTTGGTTTCATGTAAATCATAAAAAGAAGTATTGTTTAGAAATTATGCAAGATTTTTAATATGGCATGTGGTCTCCTCGAACAGCTAAGACTGCTGCAAACCGGTTTTCCAATGATGCCATGAGATTATCGATAAGACTTGGGGAATACTGTTCCAATGCTCAAGAATTGCAATCTCCATTTCCCGGACAGTAAAAGGAGGCATCTGTCTCGCAGCAATGCGTCATCTGAGTATGTCCCAAACATGCTCGATCTGATTTAGGTCAGGAGATCATGCTGGTCATTCCATACGCTGTACTGTTTTAGCTTCAAGCATGTTTTTCACAAGACGAACTGTATAAAGTCTGGCATTACCATGTATAAAAAAAAGAAATCACTAATTACTGCAAAATAAAATAAGACATGAGGTCTCGGTATCTCGTCTGTATTACTCCGGACCGTCAAAATGGCATTCCGAATGATATGCATGCCCGTACGTCCACCTATGCTGATTCCAGCCAAGAGCATCAACCCGCCTCGTCTGTAATGTGATCTTTCACGAATGAATGTGGGATTATTTTGAATGCCTCTTTCTCTCCAAAACACATCAGATGTCACATCCAGACTGAATCGGGGCTCGTCTGTAAACAGAATTTCACTCCAACAACGTTGCCTCCAAACTCGGTGTTCAGTTACCCACCATCTTTGGTCCGCACAGTGGCTTGAGGTCAACGGAATACAGTCCATTGGCTTACGTGCAAAGGGACCACCCTGATGAAGCCTATTTTGGGCTGTTTGGCTGGACACCCTTCGTCCTTTGGCCAAGAACAACTGTATTTGCAGCTGAGTGGCATTGTCCGTACCGTATCGACGGGCTGCTAACAGGATATATCGGTCATCAGTTTCTGTGTTAGCACATTTTCGACATTTCACTTGTCGATGACTACCATTCCATGTGTCTTGGAATCGATTCTACAGCCTTTCATGAACATTTCTTGCGACTCCAACAGCGGCCACTACACTTCGTTGTGTTTCCCCAAATTCAACTGTCCCGATAATACGCCAAGCCATGGATTGCGGTAAATCATGTTGTTGTGACATTTTCAAGCCACCTTTTCTCAAAACACAAGCTGAGCAATTGAATTTTACAATTGAGGCAGTGAAACAGACGTTTCTGCAAAGTCCCGATTTCTGCACTTATCACCTTTTTCCAGTTTTTGACTTCATAAACTTTAATTTACGTGTGAAGTTTTCTTTATCTGTTTTCTACAGCACTTTACATTATGGATGTTTTATTTTACGTTACTTATCCGTGTAAATATTTGCGTAATTTCGTTAAAACCATGTGCTCCTCTAATTGTTTTGAGCAGTGTATTTTAGTAACATTCCCAATCGAAAAATATTAAAACTGTTATTGTTTAATAATAGTGGTAACAAAGAAAAATTAAAAACCTTGCGAGTTTTGTTATTCCTATATTCGAATAAGATGCGTTTTATTCACCGGAAAATAAGGATCACTACGCAAATAGAAATTAAAGTACAATTTCGTTGTAACAAGACATTTCAAATTTTCAGAAATGTTTCCGTAGTATATACAATTAGTTAATTCGCGACACTTGGATATTTTTCTTAATTCCCGGAAGTAAAGTAATTTATTGGGCATTTTCTGAAATTCAAGTTTGTTTCTGTTAAATAAAACACTTATTCTGACTTATATGTTCAAAATTTATCTACTTATTTTACTCATTGTTATGCATATATTCTTTTCTACTTTACTCATTGTTATGCATATATTCTTTTGTAGGTTAGCTACCAGAGTTTTATGTCTCGCCATTCACACTTTTAAATCGAAACAATAATATGTAAGAAAAGAAAATTCACTTTTAAAATCTAAGATTTATCGAAATTTTCAATAATTTATTTAAAAAAAATTATATATAAGCATAAGGTATAAAACCAAATTTGCCTATGCAGTATCTAATATTTTTAATAATTTTATATATATATTAATTATAATAATTATATATATTTTTTAATAATTATACTTTTACTAGAAAGGTAGCCCGTCAAAAATGACGGAAATTTAGATATAAAGATATATACAACTCATGTGCAAGAATATGAGTTTTCTCGCTTGCTCGGCAGTGATTGATGAAAATAACACATTTAAAGAACGAAACACATTTATGAAAAACTGTGTACAGTAGAAGACCACTAATCTGCACAGTTTGGTTCCAAGTGTTATGCAGATTTGAGGCTTTTTGCGGTCATGTCTGTTCAATCTTTGTTTACATTTTTTTAAATTCATATATTGGACAATTTAGATTGTTAAGCCTTAAAAATAAATAAATTTTACACTTGAAGTAAGGTAAAAACTATTAAATTATCGTATACGATTTCATGAAATGGTATTATATGGTATTATATGTGTGTGCTTCACGATCTTGGTTACGACGTTGGCGAAATTGGCTGCAACTTGTCCTAATCCTAATAGTGTGGGCCGCTATAACAAAAAAGTAACCAGTTTTTAGCAAAATTTCTGATATAAAGTAGTTTTCAAAAACTTGTGTAAAATTGCAGGCCGTTCTCATGTTATGTTAGTCCTAAGAATAATATTTCTAACACTGAAGAGTTTCCATGTATATATGAAATTTAGAAAAGCTTCTCCAAAAGAAAGGTCCTGAAATGACATTGTAATTCCTCTAACATCAAAGTTTAATCGGGCCCTGATGTTGGTTACTGAAATCTAATAAATACAGTTAGTTTGAATATTACAACAGAATTAAACAGTTAAACTTATTTAACTTAAACCCGGTGTTACTTCCCGATGTTATTTTTTACTATTAAGAAAGAAAATTATTTAAATTTTTCAAATCATGCATTTATAATTTTTTTCCGTCTTTAATAACTAAATAATGAAAAAATATGCTTTTGTTCTGAGCTCATAAATATGACAATAAAATAATGTAACTAAGAGACATTGCAAAATTAAATCTTTGTGATTTCAAACCATAAACAAACGACACCGCCACAATTTTATCTACTATGATGTCATTAGAATATTGTCCATTGATTGTTGGAGAACTTATTTTGTGAATGATTACCTCAATGATTTAAATTTTTTTTAAGTTTCACGATGAATGAATCACTTGTGTTTGTTTAGGTTTATGGAATGAGATATTAAGCTGTGAACCTAATTTCAACTAAAGTTATCCAAGGATATATGTATTTTTAATTGAAATCAAAAACAATGCTTTGATCTCGAAATAAAAAGTTTTAGTTTGTATAATTGGTTATTTCTGTTAATTATTTATTTAGGTACTTTTCCATTATAGCGCATTTTTAAAAAAAGCTTGGCGCAATTCGGACATCAGATAGTGAGATATGTTGCCAAAATATATAAACAGCTATGAAAACAAATCTAATGAACTTTTATTTTTGCTTATATAAGCACTTATATACATAAAAAAATCGTTTCTAAATATATATAATATTTTTTTATATACAAATTACGGCACAGATTTCAGATATGAACCGGGATACCTAACTGGCGCCAAAATGGTGTTATTTTGCCTGCTATGGTAACCCAGCTATTGTTTTTTATTTATTAATAAATTGTTTATTTACTTTTATTTTCTGTTTTTAATTATATAAACAGTTTTGTTCTATAGATATTATTCAAACTTTTATTTATTTACTGTTATTTCCTTTTCAAAATGATAGCAAATAATTTAAAAATATATAAGTAACTGGTATTCGAAAGCGAGATTTCTGCCAAATTGGCGTCAGAGAAAAATTACGCCAACCCCGATGCGTATATGACATCTGTGCAAAAATTACGGCACAGATGTCATATTCGCCCCATAGTGGCACGATTTTTTTTCTGACGCCAATGTCATATACACACCGGGTACTTAACTCTCGCCAAAGTGTCGTTATTTTGCTTGATATGGTAACCCGGATGTTGTTGTTTATGCTGTTGATGTTTTCTCCAAATTGGCGTCGGAAAAAAATCGCGCCAATATGGGGCGAATATGACATCTGTGCCAAAATTACTTCTGTTAAAAAATGAGTAAAAAAATAATTAAAAAATGGGTAAATAGCTTTTTTTACATTAAATAAAGGTACTTGTTAGTTATCCCGTCGACCAAATTACTGTCGCCAAATTGTAAGATTAAATGCCAAAAATGGTTGACATTAAACATGATCATGTGTTTCTTACGTCATCAAGTGATTTTTAATTCGACGTTATATTTGTATTTTTATTAATGTTTTGCTAATTTAATTGATCTTTCGTTGTTTAAAATAAAAATTATGTCAATTTGTATAATTTGGCGAGTGGTTTGGCGATTTATATAATTTGGTGAAACTGGTCGACGGGATAGCTAACAGGTACCTAAATAAATTGCATACATATGGAAAAAATTGCTTGTGAGTAAATAGTTGAACAGTTGTTGTTTGTTGAGCAGTAAATAGGTTGTCAGAAAATACGTTGGCAAACTTCTTTCTCGCCAAGCAACTTTTCTCCGAAGTATTGTACATAAGCAATGATTGCTAGAATTGCATTTTTAATTATGATATGCGCTTTTATGTTTCACTACATTTATGCATACTATACTGTGCGTATAAATGCTACAGTTCATATGCAGGACTACACAAAAGAATTCGTAAGGGTTACTGAGTATGAGAGTAAATTGCTTAAAGGTAGTTTTTAAAGGAGTTATGCGTTTTTACGCTGAACTGCATTTAGTTTACTAAGAAATGTTTGTAGAATATAGATAAAATGATGTACAGGGTCACGCAAAGAATTGGATACATAACCGTCTATGGATGATAATATCTGGAAATGTGGTTTCAGTAGTTTCAAGAGTAGTTTAAATTAAATTTTGGCTAAATAGTGGCATGTAATAACGATACTATTGGCTATAGACGGTAACTGCTGAAATCAATTTTTAAAAATTTTTATGCGTCTTCTAAAATGTTTACTTAGTTATCTTATTTCCCCAAATAACGAAGTTTTGTTAAAGCATTCAGGATGTGTTGGAAAGTGTTTCATATTCTATGCTTAACGCATGAATTTTCTTTCTTCTTTAGCCTTATTTTAAATTTATTTTATTCTTAATTTTTTAGTCTTATACTGCTTTATAGAAACTTTGGCACAGTTGTCATATACGCCAATTTGGCGAAAACATCAACAGCATAAACAACAACATCCGGGTTACCATATCAAGCAAAATAACGACACTTTGCCGCCAGTTAAATACCCGTTGAGTATATGACATTAGCGTCAGAAAAAATCGCGCCAATATGGGGCGTATATGACATCTGTGCCGAAACGTTAATATTTAATTTTTAAACTCTTCGCTCCACACCCCTTACATATAGTACAAACTATAACACAGATAGCGCAAAATAATAGAAAGTTTGGTACTTTTCCACTGTAGGAGCTTTGGCGTTTTTTTTTAAAAAAGCTTGGTGTAATTTGGGCATCAGAAAGTAAGATTTGGGTTTGTTTCCGTTATACGGATACCTTTGTCGCCAAGCGTAATAGATGGCGCAAAATGAAAATCACGTGAATTGAAGCATTTGAAAAATAAAAGAAAAAACATTGTCGATACTAAAGTGAGCATTTAAAAAATATAACTTTTGAAAATTCCAGACTTTTACGGACTATTTCATTAAATCACAATTATATACTTAAAATAAGTGAACAAATAACTGCTATAAAATAAAGCAATAAAATAAAACTCATGTTAAACTGCTGGCATAAAATTAAAAATATCTTTTAGCATTTTGAAATAGGCACAGATGTCATATTCGCCCCATATTGGCGCGATTTTTTTCTGACGCCAATGTCATATACGCAGCGGGTACTTAACTGGCGCCAAAGTGTCGTTATTTTGCTTGATGTGGTAAACCGGATTATGTTGTTTATGCTGTTGATGTTTTCGCCAAATTGGAAACCGAAAAAAATCGCGCCAATATGGGGCGAATATGACATCTGTGCCTTGAAATAATTGGCGCATTAGCATACATTTTGGCATGGTGTCCGTATAACGGAAAAATATCGAGATTTGTTGTCAAATCATATAAACAGCTATGAAAACAAACTTGATGAGCGTTTTTGTTTGTTTTATATGTTTATTTTATATGTATATTATTGATGTTTTTATGTACAAATCACATCTGTTTCTTTATAAAATTAGTGAAACGTCTTTTTTATATTAAATAAATCGTATAAATATCGGAAAAAAATGCGTGTGTATATAAAATGAAACAGTGGACAGGTTCCCGGAAAATATGTTGACAAATTTCCTTCTCGCCAAGGCACCTATATTGGAAAAGTACCTAAAGCACATTAAAATCGCGCAGTTAGGAGCTCACATAGTACAGCGTCGTCTATTGGCGGTTATTTTATTAGTAGCATCGGGAGGAAGATGTAAAGATGTACTTTAAATTCTCACTCATAGATTTTGAAAAAATATCTTAAAAGAGCGGAGTTTAAATTAAATTTCGGTGACCTCCTTTATGAAAGATTAATGGTTTTAAATGGGAATTTCGCCAAATTAGCCAGCTATCACCAAGTTGGCTAACATTTGGCGCTACTGTGGTAACCCTGCATTAGTTTTTTTCAACAATTACTCATTTCAATGAGGCGGTCCTACCGGAATCGTGAGGGACACACAGAGACTTGGATTTTATATAAATAGATAATAATTATATATTATATATAATTTTTTAATAATTATATATATATTCAAATTTAATTTCCCATGTGGCGTAACCATAAAACAATGTTATGTGTTCTGAGGCCTCCAGCGGCTAAAATATAGTTTGAAATGCAGAGTTCTCACTGGCTTTTGACTTACATTAGCAATTTCCCTCCCACTGTCGCGTTTATCGGCAGGTCAGTAAATCGGTAGGCCCGGGCTGTAAATTCTAACTTTTATGCATTTATTTATTTATTTTAAGACCTCAATAAAAGGCACCAGGTGGGATATCTATGCTCTACAGATTTAATTTCCTGGTCTGACAAGTTCCTCACATCAATAATATCAGCAAATTAGATAATCACACACACACAAAAAAAATTATAGCTAAATGAAAATAATGTTAGCAATAGTTTCGTCGCGAAACACTGATTAAACATTGTTTTTTAAACCCATTCCCACCCCTTTGACTTTATTTTTCTTTTATATCTTTATTCCAAATTTTTGTAGTGGTTTTTAGAGGTGTTTTAAATTTAAATTGAGCAATTGGTTATATAAACTAAAAAAAAAAAAAAAAAAAAGTTTATTGCAGATGCTTTGGAAGGTGGCGAAAAAAATCTAGTCCGATTTATTTCTAAATTGTTTTATACAACAAAGTCCGAATTAAATCGAAATCCAGTATAACAGGTTAGTGAGTTAAATAAAAACAAATAAATACATACAATTTTCAAAATGTTAATGCGTCCTGTAAAAAAAGAAAAAAAAAGAAAAAATCAAATTACAAGTAATAAATTAAATTAAAAAGCTTTCAACTATCTAATAACCTACATTCAGTAGCATATCTGAGTGCGTCGCCGATAAAAATAATCTAGCAATTTAGCGTTTTCAATACTTCGTTTTTTTTGCCAAATGAGATATTTTGTTGGGATCTGGCTTAATGTATATCGGTAGCGACAATCCTTTTGAAATACATGGTGTCCATAATTAAACGAACTTATCTTAAAGTTGCCGAAAAGACGAAACTATTATGTAGAAAGTTGTGAACTTTTGTGAAGGAAGTAATGGAGGTATGGGAATTTCTTTAGGCGTAAAAAAAGTTCGAAATTTTGACGTCAGAGATCATTTTTTAATAAATTACACATTTAGCATACATTTACGATAGTTTATAATTTTTTTATTAACTTTACCTGATCTTAAAGACAGCATTTTAAGGTATGCTGTCATCATTTCTCAGACAACACTGCTGTAAACTGTGGTACATGCTAGCTTACAATTACAGATGGTACCTGGAAATGATAGCCGTCATGTGGAACATGTTTTGTTGTAATAAAATTTGTAAACTTTCGTAAATATATGCTAAATGCGCAATTCATTTAGAAACGTCCTCTGGTGGCTTAATTTTGAACTTTTGTTTTCGGTCAAACAAATTCCCATGCCTTCATTGTGTCCTTCACAAAATTTCAAAATTTTCTGAACAAAAGTTTCGGCTATAGACAACTTTAAAATAGGGTCTTTTAATTAAAGACATCCTGTATAATATAATATTGTGTATATACATAGTGGAGCATGCTTTTCGAAATTTCAAGTGTGAAAAATTATATCAAAAGTCGCCTCCAAATAGATTTTTGACTCTGTTGTCAAAGAAAATTGAACTAATTTGCATAATTGCGTTTTGAGGAGAACAATTCTAATTAAAAATAAAATCAGACAAAGAATTCTCATCATTCGGATACGAACTAGCCTTTTGATTGAGCTTACTTCGTGATCGTGCTTTTTTGCTGAAGTTATTTTAACAGTGGAATGAAAATTCCAAATCATAAGATCTTTTGTCATTTTTACTTTCTCCTGTCCGCAGGGCCTGATTACCAACGGGGCACACTTACACCAATAAATTTTAAAAGAAAAGTTCGACTTATCTAAACGCCGTTTTCATGTAAATTTCTGCCATGAATGAGGCAAAATTTTCTGTTTATTTTTAGTGGTAGGAATTTGCCCCGTGGGTAATCAGGCTCTGCCTGTCCGTACAACATGAAAGTAAAGTAAGCGCACCGGTAGTGGGCCACTTAATGACATTTTTCTTATTGTTATTAAAGTAAGTTTTTATTTTTTTTATTATAATTAACACATACATCTGACTTGTGTGCTTGAGATATAGGTCCGCTTATAAGTCATCGTCAATATACAGGGACGATACAGCACAATGAAATTTACAACACAGAGAAATTACATCCGGCAGCTCCACAAAGAGTGTGCAATGGAGCCAGCGAGAGTCGAACTCGCAGACCTCTGCCGCTCTCAATGCTTGGCGGCTGGTAGCGCGGTGTCCTAACCGCTCGGGCACCGAGGCCCCTTAAAGTAAGTTTCTAATTGTTCTAGTGAATTCCAAATATTTAGCCTCGTCCTAATCTTCATGTATCAGAATAAACATTCAAAATTTCAAAATACAGTCTTCGGAAAAATAAAAAAAATGTTGCCTTCCTTTATGCTCCAGAAGCTGGCCTAGTAAATTTCTAATGCATGAATCTATACGTTCTTGTTTTTATCCAACAATAATGCAATAGAGTATATGAACAGTATTTTAATTTAAGGGGTTTCAGGACTCTTAAAACTTTAAAATTTTCGAAAATTTAATTTTCTTAGATGTTAAACGTCTATCTTTTCTGAACATTTTGATATAATTTTTATCCTTGAAATTCTCATTAGAACAGAAGTTATGGTTTTCAGAATTATACACGCTCAATAGCTGAAGCGGCGTTTCCTAAACTTTGAAGTCATTTTTCGTCAAATGACGTTTTTGGGCATAACGTTTTTGGGCACACAATATCTCGAAAACTTCAAAAGTATTTTTTCATGAAATTTTCAAAGTATATGTTTCATGTTAGTTTGTATTAACAGAACCTAAAATTTCCTTTTCATTGTTAATTTTTTTTTTAGGTGATTATATTGTTGAAATTTTCTAAATTATGCATTAGCTAAATACAACTTTGTATTAAAAATTTAAAAATGCTTTAAATACAAATTTATTTAGGTTCAGGGTAATTATTACAATCTGAATTATTACAATTCGGGGTAATTATTACAATCTATTGCAATTTTGCTTTAGCTAAATACAATTTTGTATTAAAATTTTTAAAATGTTTTAAATACAAATTTATTTAAGTTCAGGGTAATTATTACAATCTGAAGTATAAGTAGGCACTAAAATTTCCAATCTAGCTGCAAAATGTATTTTGTAATCCTGCGCGTAATCTGTTATGCTGATTTTCTGCTCGTCAAATGTCTAACAGTTTGGAGTCCCCTGTAAATGCTAGTTCTGCATCTTTCAATTTTTTAAATATTTGAAATGAAAGAGCATACTTATATCTTTCATTCCCATTTAAAATTGTGACTTAAAATCAAATACATTTTAAGACGTTAAATGCTGAAAATGGTCTTTTTTTTCTTTTTTTTTCGAATTTTAAGAGTCCTGAGACCCTTTCAAATGAAACATAATATTAAAGAAACATTGTTTTCAATAAACAATTAAATTGAAAAAATCAAAAACCCCGACTGCGTAAAAAGCGAACTAATTCATTATTTCTCATCAATGTGAAACTACTTTTTTTTCAATTCCTACTATTAGCTCACACTCTTGCTATATATATCTTGTTCAAATTTTCAATCGTTAATAAAATATTTTTATTATTCATCCAACCAAGCTCAAATAATTTTTTTTTAACTTGTAGTGGATGACACTTGATGTTAATCCAGTTTTTTTTTCAAATATTAATTCATTAATTAAATTAAATTAATTAATTGTCAATAATCGAGAGAGCCCTCTTCTTGATCAAGGTATTTTAAGACCGAGAGAGCACTCTTCTTGATCAAAACATTTTAAGCGCCACTCAAGAAGTAAGAAGAATGGGAGAAAAAAAATTTCTCTTATTGATCTAAGTAGGAATTGACTTAAAATATTTTTTTATATTACTTGTTTATATTACTTACCTATTTTTTTATTTACTTGTATTGATGTCTTTTAAGTTGTGTTTAACTGTTAGTTCATATCTATAAACACTGTTTTGATGAGGTTTATAGATGTCTATGATGGTTAGAGTTGCAATAAAGCTAGAGATCCTGCATGCACAACTTCCAGGTTGTATAATGTTTTAACGGAGCTTCTGACTGTAAAATAGTCAATGAAACATCGTCTTCATTTTGAAAGACCTATCCAATGATATGCCACACAATAGGGTGCGTAAATTTTTTTTCGTCTCTACCGCCATTTTGTATTTTACGGCCGCTATTTTGAATTTATAAAAAAAAAAAAACCTATCCTATAACCATCGGGCCGTTAAGACGAATTGATAGAGACCTCATTCATTAAAATCCATCCAGCCGTTGGGATGTTCCGAGGGTATAAAGAAATCCACATACACAGATACGCGTGAAACACACAACCCTTCTTTTCAGTCGGGTAAAACTTGTCTCTAAATGAAATCTCTTGGAGTTTGCCAAAACATGTATTTTTGAAGACACTCTAGAAAATAAACACATGTACCAGCAGAAAAAAAATATTCCAAACAGTTTATGGAAATTTAACATTTAAGGAAGTTAATCAGATTTCTTTTCGTCGTTTTCAAGAAATGCATTTTACACTTGTTTTTAAACTTTAAAAATTTGTGATCTACTTCTGGTACGTGGTCCACTACAGGTTAACTTACGTTACTGGATTCGTGAAAATTTGCGACTTCCGGTTTTTGATGGATTTATACGTTTTAGAGTGTCCTGCACACGATCTGACTGTTTTTAGCACATGTGTGCCCATCCGTTTGTCTGTATGTGATACAGATTTTGCGAGCGCTCTAACTCAAGAACTAATCAACGGAATTCAATCAGATTCAATTAGACATTAACATATATTGGTGCTAATTAGGTTTTAGAATAAATTGTCCAACAGCTGGCGCTGCTATGTTGCATTTTCACGATTCCTGTGGCAGCTATTCTCATGAAGTAATGCACGGAATTTCAACAACCTTTATTTTCTGTTAGATCTTGGCATAAATAACATTTGATTAGATATTGGTGAAAATCTCCGAAGAGGTTTCGCTGCTATGCTACAATTATTACAGTTTCCGTCATAGCTTTATTTCAAGGACTAACGCACGGAATTTCCCCAAACTTCATTTTCTATTAAATCTTGATATAAATAGATCCTAATAGGTTTGGGTGTATACAGTCTGACAGGTGGCGCTGCAATGCTGAATTTTTTTTAATTTTGTTGTATCTCAAAAACTCATGTACGGAATTTCGTCAAACTCCATATTCTGTTAGACCTTGATATAAATAGGTATTACAGTTTTTCTAATAGATCATCAATGATAACCTCCACGTGCACCATAGAGGCCAAAATCTCTTAATTATTCCTCAGTCTGATCCAAGACAAACATATTTAAAACCGGAAACTTTATGTAAGGAAATGTATCTTCTTTGTAATTTAAGTATTTATTTGATTTCATTTTAAAATTTTTGAGTAAATAAATTTTTCGGTTGAAAACATATTCGTCTTGTATCAGATTCCGGGATAATTAAAAAATGTTTTCTTCTATATAACACTATGAGAAAGTTATTAGCGTAATCATATATTGAATTTGATTTCACGAAATATTAAAAATTATCCATCACAACATTGTCCAAAAAATACAAATTATCCATCACTTTTATTATTTTATCAAAAACAAATAACATTAGCATAATTATAAGTAATGCGCTGCTGAGGAAATTTAGATTACTTTTATGTTTAAATTAATAATAACTGCAGCATAGTTATAAACACGTTAAAAGATCATAAAGACACATTTTTATGAAGATATATGTTCAGTGCATATTTACATTTAAATCTGACACAAAAATGCATAGGAATCCGTTTTGTAAATCCCAAATATCAATAAAAGTGAAGAGAATTTGACCAGCCAAATCCTTTTTCGGACAACTTCCTCATATAGGCTAACATAAATCTTTATCAGAAGTAATCCTCTTTTGGAAGGAAAACACGAAATATAATATGAATTGCGTAAAGGTGAAAAGATAATCTTATGTTTTAGATAGTCAGGAAGGGAAAAGTATTGAATACCATTAATTTAGTAGCTTCTTAAGAAATGGCTTTTTCTTACTTGCGTGTAATATAGGATTCAAGATATATTGAATTAATGTATCACAAATCATGTTTTTATGCATTTTTGAAATTTATAACGACGATATTTTTTCATATGTTAAGCGTTATTATAAATTGTTCTTGTTATTTTTCAATAGGTTCTTTTTTTTTTTTTGTTGCATAAATTGAAAAAGACGGTTTATGGAAAGATTTAGAAGCTACCCTTGAGGATCAAACATTGGGTCAGTATAACTTCAATATTTTACTATTTTTTTTTATAGTTAAATGTTTACAAAATATTAAAACTATTTAAGACATGTTGCTATTAGATAGAAAATGGGCGTATTTTTTCATATATTAAGGGGACCAGGAAAGCCCTATCTCCGCCATGTTAAATTCACCAACTTTATGTAACTTTTTCTCAGAAATGGTGAAAGATAGAAGTCTAGATTTTTTAGAGTAGTTAGAATAACATAATTTACGTATTTTAACAGACCATTTCTTTTCTAAGTGAAACTCAAAATTAACTATTAATTATTTATTGAAAGTCATTTTTAAATTAGCATTTTTGGTAATATTTCACTGCCTAAAATAAGTAATTCTCTACAAATCATTAAATCCCTGCGTTAAAGTATACAATATAACATAATATAAGTATTAAAAAAATCTGAGTTCTTAAGTTTAATAGATATTGAAAAAAAGGAACATAAACATGAAAATCTAAGTCTTTAGAAAAAGTCAATTAAAGATTTAAATGGCCATTCAGCTGTGAAGTACTCTTAGAAAGAATGAATAATTTCAATACTTATTTTTTTATACATAAACATGTGTGACACATCGTTGGAAAGATAACAGTTTAAACTTTTTAATGATATAAATAAGTAAAAATCAATATTTTGGATGAATTTGGCTTTCCCGGTCCCCCTAAGCGTTATTATACATTGTTCTCGTTATTTTTCAATAGGTTCATTTTTTTTTTTTACATAAATTGAAGAAGACAGTTTGTGGGAAAATTTAGAAGCTACCCTTGAGGAGCAAACATAGGGTCAGTATAACTTCAATATTTTACTAATTTTTTTTATAGTTAAATGTTACAAAATATTAAAAATATTGAAGACATGTTTATATTAGATAGAAAATGTGCGTATTTTTTCATATATAAAGCGTTATTATAAATTGTTCTTGTTATTTTTCAATAGGGTTTTTTTTTTTTTTTTTTTTTTTTTTTTTACATAAATCGAAGAAGACGGTTTGTGCAAAAAATTTACAAGCTACCTTTGAAGATCAAACATTGCGCCAGTACAACTTCAATATTTTACTAATGTTTTTTATAGTTAAATGTTAACAAAATATTAAAAATATTGCCGATATTTTGAATTTAGATACAAAATGTATGCAACTTTAGTATTTCGAAACTATTCTACCTGAAATTCGTCAATTCAATCCTTCTTTTTTCCATTATTGGGGTTTACGTTTAATTAAGCCTCTGTAGTCGAGTGTCGCAAATATCCGCACAAGGTTTAAATATATGATTCTACTTTTTTTATTCTATTCGCACCACTATATTTTAAAAGTACATTTTTTAGTCAATGTTTCTTGTACATGTTGTCAAAATGCAAGTAAAAATGTTTCTTAAAAAAAGTTGTGCCAACCGAATAAATTCGTGTAAGCGATACCTTTGTCTGGGAGGAGCACTTCGACCGCAAAAGGTTAAATTTTAATATAAAAAAATAATAAATATCAATTAAGGGTACTGGTCGCTGAAATTCCCCGCGCGAATGTTAAACCTATGGGTGTAAAACGCAACCATATTTTCAAAATATCTTATCCAGAAATAAATATTTTCAGCTTATTTTTTCTCGTACTCTTTTTAAAGGATGTGTCTTTCTTTTTAGCACTTTCCAACAAAGTTTAAAAGTGCTTATGCATTCGGTTTTTCTGTCCGTCTGGTCGTATGTCCGTCTGTACGAGCTCTAACTCCCGTAAATGTACTCGGATTCTCATGCAATTCATAAACCTTATTTAGGGTCACTAAAACATGTATGTTATTGTATATGAAGTATGTGGGATTAATAGTTCATTTATAGAGGCACTCAAAAAATTTTTTTTACATTATGCTGTATGGGGAAAAAATCATTTACAGAGAATTTTAATGAGATTGCGCTATTTGAAATGTATTGAAACTGGTATAAATGATAAATCACTGAATTTCTCTACGAGACGATTACGATAGAACAGCGCATTCATAGCATTTGTCGTTCATTTATGAGGAAACACAAAAGAAATCGGTAACAGTAGGGTAAGGTGCCATATTATCGTCCCTGAGTCACTTTTAGGCCCTTGGAAATTGTAATTTTCAGTGAAAATCTACCAAATTTGGATTTTAGATAGATTAACTACGCACGTACATAGAAGCATAGGCAATATATCGTGCAAAAAAATTTTACAATGCGGGAAATTGTTTTTTCAAACGTATCTAAAAAATGCAAAGTGAAAAAAAATTGTCCCAATTTCGTCCCCCCAAAAAATCCAATACGCCGAGGCTTAACTTATAATTAAATCAAAATTTATTTCTAAATGAGTAAGTAATTTAATTTACATTAACGTAAGGCACAAAGAAATGTACTAATTATCAGTGGAATAATAAATAACGAAACATTAGCCATCCAAACATGAGGAAAAAATTGAAAAACATGTCATAAAAAAGCATTCCTAATTTCGTCCTCGGGGCGAAAATAAGGACTGCAAGGGGGACGAAATTGGGACCACGCTATTTCCCAATATGATGGAGCTTCAGTTCCCGTAAGATGACCTGAGCGTCCTAAAACTCACTGTATGCTACTGTCAGGATCTTATCAACTTAAAATACATGCAATGAATAATAAATGAATACTCACATTACAGTAAAAATCGGTATACAAACGACGGACAGAGGAGTATTTTCTGAAAAATGTGGATAAAATTATTTTATGAGCTGTATCAAGTTGAAATGTTGTAAAAAGCTATTTAGAGTCATTATGTACAATTTTTTAAAAAAACATACAAGAAATTTTACGAATTTACAAAAATTCTTTGCTGTTTAATAAGTAAACTACTATTTAAATCAGTTTAGAATAAACATTTATGATATTTAATGAAATATTCCGGCTTTTTTTTAACATATTTATAACAAGTTCTTTCTGTAACTTACTATTCTAATTATATTCATCTTCATCTGTTTCGTCTTCATCCTCATCTTCCTCTTATTTTGGATGTTGTCCGCATAGTGTTTTCAGTGGTGGAAAATTGGCGCAGAGGTGGAGCCTATTGATACCACTAAATTATAGTAGTATTTACCCTCTTATCTAATGATCAAATTTCTGAGTTTTTATTAAACTGAATAATACCATAAAATTTTAGTGGTATCAATAGGCTCCACCTCTGCGCCAATTTTCCACCACTGTGTTTTTGGTTGTTTCGCTAGAAAAAAGCCTTTTTTTTCTTAAGTTTTGGCCTTAAACTACTTATAAAAGGATCAGAATTTAGTAAACGTCTGTTCAAAACATTTTTATTACATTGCTCTCGAGAAAATTTTCGCCGAAAAGTTTGCCTATGTTGGCGGAAATGTTTATTTCTAGCTTCAGCAGCCTCGGTCAAAAGTTGATCGATAGGCAATACTGCATGTTTAATTACTGTGGCCCTATGTGCTAAAACTTTATGTACTGTTGGTGACATTGGGAGCTACCCATATAATTCGGCATAAAGATTTGCAGTTTCTTCGGTGTAATTTTCAAAATTTTTAACATCCATTCTATGCCCACTGGACAGTGCCTCTAAACGTAAAGGAACAAGAAAACTCTGAAATATATTTGCATCACTATCAGAAGTATTCTGAAATATCTGTTTAAATTGCGATCTGTTGGGAGCCATCGCAACACCATTTAGATATTTGTTCGAAATTGTGGTTTTCTTCTTCTGTATTATTTAGAATAACGTCTTCTACATATTTACACAGTCTTAAAGAAGTGTGATCAAGAAGATCTGTAGGTTAACTTCTGCGCTTGTTTCTGTCACATTCATCGACCCCTCACTTATACAGCAATCCTTCTTCGCATTCTTAATCAGAGAATAATAAGTAAATATTCTTAATTGCACTATGAATAATTTCGCCATTGCTTTTTCGCTAGATCAGCTTCTACAAAAATTGATAAGGCTTCTGATGGTGCATGGTTCTTAATAGCGTTTTTTTTTTTTTTTTTTTTTTGCTGAAGTTATAATTTTTCTTTATTTTGTATCTCTTGTTGACTTAGAATTTTATGAGTGTCGAGGCATCAATATTACCAGCAGCTCGTTGATTTGTACTAATTGCATATGTTAACTGATCAAGAGGAACTTGCTCCCTTAAACCTCTTGTTTTTTGTCAATTGCTTCTGTCACACAGTTCGGCGAAATCTTTTGTTGGTCTACCTTTTTTGATATTGTACAGATAGTATATTCCACAGCTAATTTTATGGAACTGTTAAGCCAATGTTCATTTATCTTAACAAAGCGCCATTTTGCCCTATTGACAGCCTCCCATTTAAAAAAAAAAATAGGATTTGAAACGGCTTAACGAACGCGTTAATGATATTTGTTTATCTACTGGACGTTTCATCATTTTTGTAACTTTACTTTCCATGAAACATAATTTTTCATCTATTTTAGTATTAGAACAATCTTGTTTAAGGAGAAACAGGTCAAAAGGTCAAATCTTTTGCTGTTATTGAAGTTTCTAAAAGAAAGATAAAGATTTTTCTTTTTCAAAATATCATCATCTTCTGATACCATTTTTTTTATAAAACGATAAAAAAATAAAAAAATGGGGCAAGTTGGGGCAAGATTTTATTTTATGAATATAATAAGGAATATCTATATTTTTATATTCCAAAAAAAAGTTTTGCCCGACAAAGAGCGACACGTATTTTTAAATCACTAAAAATTTAAAAGAACTAGTAAAAATTACACTTATTTTTAAAGATAAAACAATGTGGCTATATTCATAATTATATTCTTTTATAAATAAAACTAAATACGGTAATTTAAGCTACATACCTCCCACTTCTACGTCCATAAATGATTTTATTCAGATCTCCACTGTATGCAACAATAATTGCAATTAAATAATACGCTTCTCACCACAGCGCTGAGAAAAAAGAAATCTGCGATGCACAACAGCTGTGTTCAGACTGATAACGCGACAGGGAATGTTACTGAACATTCCTAAGATATTGTTTACCGGAAGCACCGACTAGTAAGCTGTACAAACACATAAAGTATTGCGGTTTTTAATGAAGTTCATTTTTCGACTTTTGTCCAGCTTTTTCTAGAAATACGCCACTGTGCGACGTAATAAGAATTCAGGTCTTCTAAAAATAGAAAATTCACCGTCTTTAATTTATGTATGCGTCTTAGCGAACGAAACCTTCAAAACTGACCCCTTTTTCCAACCGTCCCCTGTGCCTTGCGTCATAAGTGGCGCCACTTTCGGAGAAGCGGACAAGTTAAGGGGAGCAAAATTAGGAGAGGGGGGCGAAATATGGGCACTTACCCAACTGTCTTTGAGCAATAATAATCTGGAACTGCGTCCTAAAATTCGGTGTGCTCTTTAAAATTTAAATAATGTTTTCCATGTTACTCGTTCTACATAAATTCTATACCTGATACACAGGGCTACACAAAAGAATTCACGTACAATTCCCCTTATTAGCGGAAATTGCTGAAAGGAAATTTTCAACTGAGGAGTATGTATTACTTAACTGAACTAAATTTTCGCATACGTGTAGTTAATAAATACAAATCTATATATTATATACAGGGCTGCTCAAAGAAATCGGATAATTTTCCGATTGTAGAAGGGGGCAGCTGAAATTGTATTTTCAAATGTGTTATGCGTTTTCATATGGTTGAATTAAGCATAATATTTTAACTTATAAAATGGTGCGGTTTCGTTAATTTAATCCGAATGTGTTGGAAAGTGTTTCATAATCTATGCTTTACGCATGATTTTTAACCATTTGGAAAAATGGTTATTGTCCTCGTGAGGGTAGGAAATCAAAAGCATATCTGAAGGTTTTTATTGGTTGAATCCGCATTTTATTCGTTTTCTGATTGGTCTATACAGTAATCTGTATTATCCCTTTACTTTCAACAGAGATGGATACTTCTGTTGCCACTATGACAAAAAAGTAATAAAAACTACAAAAAAATTAATAACTCAGAAACAAATTGAGATACAGCTTTCAAACAAATTGCATTTAAAAGTACATTTTTTTCTCTATATGACGGTGTAAAAAGTAATATTGTGGGATGTTTAGAAGTTTAAGAATGAAATTTCATTTAAAATGGGTCGTCAGATTTCCATGAAATCTGACGATGGGAAAGCCTTTTCCCGAACAGCCAATGAAATGCTTAGATAATACGTAAGTTTCAGGTGGATAATACGTAAGTTTCAGGAAATCGCACGAGTCGCAGGCGATTTTTGTCGCTTGCAATTTTTACGTGTAATAACACTATTACTGTTTAATCCATGGCGTACGTAATGTATGATGAACTCCGTGCGATTTTTTACGTCTTAAGTTTTAGTCTTTGAGAAAATTATTTTCCAAATGGTCGTTGTAAGTTGTTAAATTGCTTTTTTTTTTCTTTCTTTTTTAATTGAAAAAATATTTCTGTAATCTATGCTTATTTTAATATTTTACGTGTTAAAGGCTGATGAGATTTCAATAATATTTTAACACTTCAAATAAAACTAAGTGCATATTTTAGAAATATTTTGACAACTAAAAAAGGAGACATCCTTCAACCTCTTGGGGGCCAGCATATTTTGCACAAATTTTATTCTATTAGCACCACTTTTTTTTTTCTTAAGACACTTTTACGTAAAAGATCGCAAAAATACTGTAATTAAATAGAGTAACTATTACATTATCTTATAACTGGTGCAGAAAGCATATTCTGTATGCACCTTTTGAAAGTGAATGTACACTATATGGCCAAAGGTGACCGGCACTTGCGAATTTAGACGTTTTGTTAAATATCTGGAAAAATACATGAGGAATAACCTGAAACTGCAGGTGTGTAAACAGTATAGTATAGGTCATATATTTCCGCGAAGATTTTTTTACGAAACCCCATAGGGGACCGACAGCAAATGGAAAAATAACGAATATCTTTTGGATAACCCTGTAAAAACTAATGTAGCAAAACCGTTTAAACTCGAGCTTATTAATAAGTGGCTTATTGTAATATACTGTGTTAATTTTTATGAGGATAGCATGTATACTCGTAGAGAAATTAAGGTTTTTATAAAAACAGTCCCAAATTTCCATAACAGTCCCAATATCTGTTGATTAGTGCCAAGATAGCGTACACAATATTGCACGTACTACTATATTTGGATACAGCCCCTCATATTTTTGCTTCCTTTTGTGAACAACGGATTTCGAGCTTATTAGATCAACGATAATTTTCAGAATTTTCGATCTATGATTTTAAGACTATCACAAAAGTTGCTCTATATACTTAGCTAATATATTATGCATGTTATATTTTGATTGCATTCGCGCATGTGCAGTGAAACATTTTTTAGTAAACCTGCTCATTTTTCATACAATTTTTATTATTTTTTAATTCAGATGGCAGAGTATTGTGAAATCCTATTTGTCATATTTTCTGAAAAGAACTTTTTTTTATATTAAGAACTCTGCAAATTATAAGCAAAAAACTTGGCGAAAGTTTGAACTGTTTTTATAAAAACCTCAATTTCTCTACGAGTATGCATGCTGTCCTCATAAAAATGAACACAATGTATTACAATAAACAACTTATTAATAAGCTCGAGTTTGAACGATTCTGCTACATTAGTTTTTACAGGATTATCCAAATGATATTCGTTCTTTTTCAATTTGTTGGCGGTCCCTTATGGAGTTTCGGGAAAAAATATTCGCGGAAATGTGTAACCTATACTATACTGTTTACACACCACCAGTTTCATGTTAATTCCTAATGTATTTTTCTAGATATTTAATAAAACGTCTAAAATCGCGAGTGATTGGTCACCTTTGGCCATATAGTGTATGCATCCCATGGAACTATTAATAAGGAGGAACTGACACATCTTTAAAATACTGAAGCTTCAACTGTAACCGCTATCGCAGGAGTTGTTTACCGCCGGTGAAAATTTCCACCAGTAGATTTTTATAGAAATTTTCAACTTATTTAAACGCCTTATTTTTACAAAATTTCAGTCATAAATAATCATAGAAACAGATTTTCATCTTTACTGGTAGGAGTTTAGTTTCGTGGTATTTATGCCCAGCGTTTCCGCCATATTGTGACAACCAGGGAAACAAACTGACAGTTTTACAAGGCATACTGACACCAGTAATAACAAATAAAAAATTTTACGACATTTTTGAGAAAAATTTCCATGAGTAAGACTCATAATTAAGATGAAATTTTCTATTTAATTTTACTGGTGGGACGTTTTCCCTGGCTGTAATCAGAAACTGAAGATCCGATTTAAAAAAAGCAGCCGCCATCTTCTGACAACCTCCTCAGTTACTTCACTCGCAGATGGTATACAGTCCACTATATGTCTCCTCCACTTTATTCATAACTCCATTATGCATCCATGGTCCCGAATGGATTAAGATACACAGATAAAAGTATTTAAAAATATCAATTGAGATATTTTAAAAGTAAGAATTTTTTTCAGGTCCACGTCTAAGACTAGAGAAGGGGATCTGGGACATGACATGACATGACATGACCAACAAACACCCTAACCCCTTGGGGACGAGCGACCGGTATACGTGCCGCTTAAGTTGCTCAGAATCCTTCATTATTCCTACCAGATTTTTTTTTTATTGTAAAGTTTACCTAAGTTTATCTCTGAGCA
The DNA here is from genome assembly GCA_963932465.1 of Maratus speciosus. Taxonomy (NCBI): domain Eukaryota; kingdom Metazoa; phylum Arthropoda; class Arachnida; order Araneae; family Salticidae; genus Maratus; species Maratus speciosus. The sequence goes on along the minus strand of OZ010789.1, from coordinate 282,777,231 downwards.
TTTTCACAATTCAATTACAGAAAATTTTATGTTAACCGGTGGTAAAAAGATTAAAAATTAAGTAAAGGGCTCTGGTCGTGAAGGGGTTAATAACACGAATTGATCCCATCAGTGTTCAATCATTTTAGACCCAATAAAGAGAAATCCCCGTTTAAGTTAGATTATTGAAATTTGTATTAATTATTTTAAATTATTTTATTATCTCTCTGTACTATAACCTCTTGAGACCCTGCACCCTCTTGAAGGGTGCTAGTCCTTCAAGGGTGGTAACCTCTTGAAGGGTGGTGATGCCGTAACGGCATCACATAATTTTAATCCCGATTTGCCACATCGGCACCTGAATTTTTTAATGAAAATTTCATTTTATTAAGTACGCGAAAATATACTTTTACTTGTATACAAATAAATTTTCTTGTAAATACTCATTCAATTATTTTAGCATTTTACGATTATAAGTACCTTACCTCTGAATGGGTTAAAATGGATGTTTTGGTTTAACCCTTTCCGACGCGGAATAATTCTTTTTATAATGTGTGACGAAATAATGGACTGACACACCGCCCTCTGAATACTAGGCCTGAGCGCTGGACCAAAAATGGCGGCTGCCGAAGGCGGATTTTTTTCAGCGTGTGTACGGTCCCTTAAATATTCCTACCAATAATTTTTTGAAGTTTTTCCGCTTCGTTTTTCTGAGAATAAACAAGGTAGAGAAATCTTTTATAAAATACTGGTGTCTACATTTAAGGGACCGTATCTACGCTAAAAGAAATCCGCCTTCGGCAGCCGCCATTTTTGTGTCATTTTTGTGTGAGCGCTCAGGCCTAGTATTCAGAGGGCGGTGACTGACACCAGAATTTATAAACGAATTTATTACAAAATATGAACTTGCTCATTTTCACGTACATTATAAAAGGAAAATTTTAATTAAATATTCTTGGTGCCGTTGGTCAGTTTTAGAATTAAAAATAGGTGTCCTTTTTTAAGGACACCGCCCTCGAAAGGGTTAACCTACTAATCACTTTAAATATTTCTTTGGAAGCAAGTCCTGATACTCCAATATAATATACACTTCAAAGATTACTTTTAAATTTTTAGAATCTGACTACGGCTCCTTGTTTGTTTGTAATTTGGCGAAAAGGTTGAGTCAATGTGGTATTCGAACAGGTGCTAGTAAGTTCCACTTTTCTTTACTTTATTTCGTTTTTTAAACACATTTTTTAATGTAAAAATAAAATTTAATGTTTTTGTAGTATCCTAGTTATATTTAACTATATTTTTCATATATTTATTGCTTTAAAGCTCAATTTAAAATGACCCTTGGTTATAATTGAGTTAAGTTATAGTTAGTTTTAGCGTAAGTTTTGGTTTTAACCCCTTGGGGGGGGGGGGGGCGGTGGTATGTTTATGAAACCACGTAATTTTAATTCCCAATTGCCACACTGGCACCAGAATTTTTTTTGTAAAATTTCAGTTTATTATGTGATTGAAATATAGCTTTTTATTATTTACAAATATATTTGTTTTTAAATTCCGGTGTCACTCTTTAATTTCAACACATTAGCAATGGAATTGCATTGCCCTGAAAGAGTTAACGATGTTCGTCGTGGGGACGAAATTAGAAATGCTTTTTCATGACATGTTTTCCAATTCTTTCGTCATGTTTGGATGGCTAATGTTTCGTATTGTTATTATTCCACTGATAAATGGTATATTTCTTTGTGCCTCACTTTAATGTAAATTAAATTACTTACTCATTTAGAAATAAATTTTGATTTAGTTATAAGTTAAGCCTCGGCGTATTGGATTTTTTGGGGGGACGAAATTGGGACCATTTTTTTCACTTTGCATTTTTTAGATACTTTGGAAAAAACAATTTTTCACATTGTTAAAATTTTTTGTACGACATTTCCTATGTTTCTATGTGCGTGGGTAGTTAATCTATCTAAAATCCAAATTTGGTAGATTTTTACTGAAAATTACAACTTCCAAGGACCTCAAAGTGACTGGTGGACGATAATAGGGCAACTTACCATATATCTTTCAAATTATTATTAATTTGAATCACTTTACAAGTGAAAAGTTCAATTTAACTCTGTTTAGATTTCATCATACTTGGCTAATACCATGAATACTTGTCATGTCTGTCACACAGCTGAAAATCGCTATGCTTGTTGGCCACCGTTATTTCCAAAATGTTTGCTTCGTGTTATTCAAGTGATGAGATATCTGCGATAAACTAAGTCATATTTTCCGTTCTGAAATACTGCTAGCCAAAAATCGTAGTATGTGACAAACGTGACAAGTTTTCATGGAATTAGCCATTTAAGAACTCAACATCCATTAAAATGGATATGGTCCTTAGCAAATTAAAAAAGTAAATATGTTTAAAAATGATATTATTTTTACCCTTTTGATGAAAATAAAGTAGTATAAAGACAAATATAAAGTGTTTCAAATTTTATTGGGTCTCAGGAGGATAATCAAATATCAAGTTTAGTCACCGTTAGATTATAGAGCAAGGGGGAAAAAATGCAATTCAACAAATTACAACGACCATTTGGAAAATGATTTTTTCAAAGACTAAAATTTAAGACATAAAAAATCGCACGGAGTTGATCATAACATTACCTACGCCATGGATTACATTTTTCGGTACTGTAAATTTTTAAACTTCTAACGATCTGGTCATACATTACGTACGCCATGGATTAAACATTAATATTCCTGGACCAATTTTAAATGAAATTTCATTCTTAAACTTCTAAACATCCCACAATATTACTTTTTACACCGTCGTTTAGAGAAATAAAATGTACTTTTAAATGCAATTTGTTTGAAAGCTGTATCTCAATTTGTTTCTGAGTTATTAATTTTTTTTTGTAGTTTTTATTACTTTTTTGTAATAGTGGCAACAGAAGTATCCATCTCTATTGAAAGTAAAGGAAAAATACAGATTACTGTATAGACCAATCAGAAAACGAATAAAATGCGGATTCAACCAATAAAACGCTTCAGATATGTTTTTGATTTCCTACCCTGACGGAGATCAATAACCATTTTTCCAAATGGTTAAAAATCATGAATAAAGCTTAAATTATAAAAAATTTCCAACACGTTCAATATACTGTAACAAAACCTCGTCCTTTTACAAGGTGAAAATTTATATTAAAAAAAAAAAAAACAATTTGGAAAACGCATAAAACATTTGGGAATGACCAAATTCGAAAATTACCATCTTTTGTCGTAAAATAATTCATATTATTTTTGAAGTGCTGTATATCATCTAAACATTTCGTATATGTATTACAAAGTATGCTAAAATTTAATTCAGTTAGGAAATGCTTAACGGAGTTGAAAATTCTCTTTCAGCAATTACCGTCAATAATTTGGAAATATACTCGAGATATTTTGTACATGATCTATCTATATTGATCCTGTTACATTACTTTCATCAGGGCGTGAGAATCCTGCACGTGTCTTTAACATTCTAATGCCCATGGTAGCATGTATGCTACTAGCAGTGTTTCGAATTTACTGGTTTTATTCGGATATTCCAGATTCATACCAGAAATTTAAAGTAGCATTATTTGCTTTATTGACATTCCGTATTTAAATAAAGCGAAATTTATTATTGAAGGTCCCTGGTATGAATTCCGATTCTATGAATTACGGAATTTCTAGAACATATTCTACGATAGGAATTACAGTATTAAAAAGATTAAATCCCAAAAAAGCTCATTTAAAAAAATAGATATATAGAACTCTGTGCTTAAAACTAGAACAGCTTGTCCATTAGTTCTTAAGCCATCTTCTGATTTTAGTAGATTACGTGTTTCTGACCAAAATAATCACCCGGCTCTTACTTTCAGCCAGACTTAATCTCATAATTCCATCTTTATTAAGAACCACTTCTATAAGCAGCTTTACTACTAATTATTTACTTTCAACTGATGCGATGGAAAAAATAAGAGGGAAAGAAAATTAAATAATTTTATTTTATTTTTAAGAGGTTTCTACATTCTATTGCTTATATCTAGGCCAGAGTTGCCAATTTGGCCTCATTTTTAGGTGCGTTCGTAATTATATAAATACATAGCACCTATAGTCGACGTTTCGATCCGTCTGTCCGTCCGTCCGCATATAACAGAACAAAAACTACCCAACCAAACGGTCTGAAATTTTAAATATATAATTGTTGCAAAATATTTTCGCGTCATTTCAAATTTTATGAAAATCGGTTGTATAGTTTAATTACAGGGACAGTCAAAAATTTTTCGTTACATTACGGCCAATTGGGAAAAAATTATTTTAAGTACATTTGAATGATGTTACAGCCTTTCGAAAAGAATGAAATTGATATGTACTTATGAAGTGCACTAAAATATACATTCAATACAATATGCAGTGGAAATTTCTTTTTATAAAACTAGTTATAGTACGAAAGCACCTCACTTGCCAAGTTTGACATGCAATTTAGAACTTGTTTATTCAGACATTTTGTGTTAATACCAGAAAAAAAAGAATATTATTTTATACTTTATTTAATAAGAGACATTTAGCGATCACATAAAATAAAAGTTATTCTTTCAAAATTTCCAGGATGAATTTGAAATTTCGAATTAAAATTGGAGGCCAAACTGTGAACTCTGATAGGTATTTTGGCGGATACATATATATTTAATATAAACAAAATATGTTACTGTATATGTTTTCATTTTACATTTAGTTGCATTTCGAACTATGTTTTTGACGTCATCGGATAAAAAAAAAAATCTTTTTCATTATAACAAAATAACGGGTAGTTGAACCTACACCCCGCAGACAATTGTAGCGTCCCAACCTTTTCAAATCATAAATATAATTTATGAACAGTTTTATGATATGTCGGTTTATAGTTGTAGTTGAAATCAACAAAAGTAATAAGTTTGTCATTCTTTGTCAAAATGACATTTATCTGAAAAAAAAAAAAAATGGTAGCAAAAAACCGATATTTTCTTTCTTTTTAAGGGGTTACATGCGTATCGAAGGTTAAAAAAAGCATATTTTCTCCTTTTTTTATATAATAAATAAATAAATTTGTTCAAAATTATCAATATCAAACTGCATATATAGAGTTTCAATTAAGCAATATTTTATAAAATTTTCATTCTAAAATTTGGAAATTTCTGCCGGTGAGACCTGGTTTCAAGAGACCTCTAAGGAAGTGCCCTCGTGTTGGTCAGGATAACTCGTGGCAGCTTTATCTGAAATTTAAAAAAACCTAATTTTTCTGTTAGTAGATAAGTGTAGCTCATGATTGAACGAAGAATTTAAATAACAAGTAAGAAAAAAAAATCATGCGTCAAGCATAGATTATGAAACACTTTCCTACACACTAAGAATAATGCAACAAAACTGCACCGCTTAAAAAATTAAAATATTGCGTCTAATTCAACCATATGGAAACGCATAACACATTTCAAAACCCAATTTCAGCTGTTCCCATCCACAATAGGAAATTATGCGAATTTTTTTAGCAACCCTGTATAAGATATATAGATATGAATCTATTAACTACATGCATGCCAAAATTTAGTTCACTTAAGAGATACATATACGTCAGTTGAGAATTTACCTTCAGCAATTTCCTCTAATAAGGAGAACGGTACGTGAATACTTTTGTGCAGCCCTGTATTTGAGGTATAGAATTTCTATATAACGAGTAAGATGCAAAAAACTAATTAAATTTAAAAGCGCATACCAAATTTTAAACCGTACACTCCAGCAAATATTACTCAAAGATAGTAATGTACTGTAACCGATTTATTTTGTGTGTCCCTGTAAATGAATAAAAAATGCTATGAATGCCCTGTTCTAACATCATCGTAGGGAAATTCAGTGATTTATATCAGTTTCAATGCATTTGAAATAATGTCATTAAAATTCTCTGCAAACGATTTTTCCCCATATACCATAATGTAATGGAATACTTTTGAGTGCCCCTGTAAATGAAAGATTAATCCTACATACTTCATATACAATACCAAACATGCTTTGGTGACCCTAAATAACCGTTATCAATTTCATGAAAATCCGAGTATATTTACGGGAGTTGGATCGTGGACAGACGGACAGACGGAAAGTCGGCCAGACAAACCGAATGCATAAACACTTTTCAACTTTGTTGGAAAGTGTTAAAAATGGAAATTGGCAGAGTTGTATGCAAAACAGTACAATTTATACTACTTATAGCCTTGTAAAATTAATTGTAATCTAAAACAAAAAACTTTGTTCAATGACTAGACAATTCTATTTTGAAGAAGGGTGCAAAATTTCAATAAGATCAGTGTGTTAATTTTTGAGAAATCGTGTCCACCGATTTCAAAAATAATGTTTTTAGAAAAAAAGATTACAGTTTTAAACAGGAATAAAACGAAGAATTTTTTTTCTTTAACTTACACAGAATCGTCGATTCCAACTTCATAAAGCAAAAATCCTGCTGCAGCTGCTATGTCCAGGGCACCCTTTTGGTCCTGCCTGAAACGAATTCTTACTTCTTGAGTCCCAATCTCAAAGACCGGGAGACGGCAGCGCAGACAATCATCTGATCGAGTTCACGGCTGAAATTCCAGAATTAGTTAAAACTCAAATCGCATATTAAAACGCAACCGGTCTGCCAAATCATATATTCGTAGAAAACACCTGAAAACCAGATTTTAGCGGTTGACTTGGAGGTTTACCATTGTGTTTTCCTGCTCCCAGTCCTCATACCTTTGGGTGCAGGAAAACACAATGGTAAACAGATGCGTTAACCGCTAAAATCGGGTTTTCAGGTGTTTTCCATGAAGATATGACTTGGCTGACCGATTGCGTTTTAATATGCCAATCGAGTTTTAACTAATTCTGGAATTTCAGCCGTGAACTCGATGAGGTGATTGTCTTTGCTACCGCCCCCCCCGCCCCCCCGGTCTATCAGCAATTTTTCTCAGCTATGAGTCTGAGATGTTCATCCTCTTTCCGCGCATACTTGTGGCTAATTCGGCCAAGTTTTATATCCATGCAATGCAAAAAAATTAACAGAACTGCAATCCATTCGTTAAAAGTTCAAGCGGCAACTAATGTAGAAATTTCAACTATTTTGGAACCAGCTGGAAGTATTTTTGGAGTGATATTCCAAATTTAACCGGGTCAGACTTTCATTATTATTTTGTGTACAGCCACTAACGCTTTTTTTAAATAGGATCTATAGTTTCTGAATACCGACGGAGCAAACTTCTCACCATTAAAATTGAATAAAAAATTTTGTCTTATTTAATCGCCTTATTCATGGACATATTTTCTAACAAATGTTATAAAAACTTCTATTTGTTTTCGCTGGTGTAAGTTTGCATGGTAAAACAGTCAGTTTGTTTCACCGGTTGTCACAATACGGCGGAAACGCAGAGCCTAACTACCGCAAAAGTAAACTTCCACCAGTAAAAATGAAAACCTATTTCTGGCATTTTTTATTTATAAGATATTGCGTTAATAAGGTTTTGTAAATAGGGAAAATTTTCTATATAGATTTACTGGTGGAAGTTCCCATCGGAGTTAATCAGTGCTTCCGAAAGCGGTTACAGTTGAAGCTTCACTATTTTAAGGATATGCCAGTTCCTCTTTATTAAAAGTTCCATGATTTTAACTATTTTGGAATCAGTAGGAGGTATTTTTGGAGTGATATTCCAAATTAACTGGTTCCGACTCTCATTATTATTTTGCGTAAAGCCACCAACACACCGCTCTAGAAGCACACGTATGTATGTACGTAACGCGATAACTCTTGATAGAAATATCCGATTTGCTTCAATTTTTTTTCTAGGTTCATTCTGATAAGGCGCTTCCCTGATTAGTTTTCGAGGTTCGTTGGTTAAGTATAAAGGGGGAAAGGAGGTGATAATCTCCCCCTTTAACTTAGATAAATGGTTTTCCATGCTGAATTATCAGATTTTCTTCAAATTTTGGCATACCGGTTAACCCTTTATCTTCTGACGGTACTTATAATTATCACTCACTTTAAACTTTCATCCCATAGTGGATATTACTAATATTCTAATGGTATTTTGCAAAAACATTCTTTTAACTCCACTTTATCCTGATACATGGCAGCAGTAGTTCTAGGTTTGTTACTTTAGCAAGGAAGGCGGCTATCTTTCAGTTACTCTTTATTAATAGTTCCATGGTTTATAATGTGATTGCGTTAATTATTTGATAAACAATGTCAAAAATACGTCCGTGAATAACTCTAATGTCATACCGACGGTGGCCTGAGTAAATAGTTTATCATTATCGCATTTTTTTTTTTACTTCTAAACATCGCACAATTTCAGTTTTTACAACATCGAATAGAGAAAAAAAAAGGGTACTTTCAAATGCAATTTCTTTGAAAACTTTATCTCAATTTACTAAATTTATTTGGATTTGGAAAATAATTTTAAAGCATGAGTGTGTTTTAAAACCTATCTTAAAAATAAACATACGACCCAATTAATCAAGATTAACACATTCGCACTTAACCTCTTAATTCTCGCTCCCATGATATTCATGGTATGTGTCTTTTATTCAGATTGTTTGATTCCCACCAGTTTTATAAAATAGTGCAATTCACTTTATTCTGGTATTATTTTACCTGTCATTAAATAAAATGAAAATTTCTTTGAAAAAAAAAGCGGTGGAAATAAGCAATCTGAATTTTTAAACCATAATTTTATGCTACTGTTAAGGGGTTAATGAAATGTAAATAATTCAGCTTTTGTTTGTTTATCTGTAATATTTGGTAACTAAATTGCCAAACGGAATTAAAACGCCACAATTAAATAAATGAAGCGCGAATTTAAAAGACTTGTCGTTGGACTACGCGCTTAACCCGTTAACCTACAATGACGGGCATAGCCCGCGTACGATGATCGAGCCAAATGTAAATTCTTCTCACCACTAAAATTTTACAGTAAATATAGTTTAATTTAAATCGTCGAAATTCCATGATTAAACAAGGCGAAAATCTCTATTAAATTTTAGTGGTAGTTGTGGAATTGCCGAACCGTAGGTTAAGCGGTTAAATACTAAAATAATCAAAATAAAAAAAATTCTAAAAATCGTGAAATCTTTTGTAATAACTGCTGGCATGTGACTAATAAGAAAGTAAAAAGAAAATAAACTTTTTTGTGTAGTTGATTTGCAATTTGAGATAATATACTAAATGTAAAAACAACAAAAAAGTTTTTAATTAAAAATGACTTTTATCTATTTACTGTTCAACGGTCAGTATATCGGGGATATTTAACCCTTGGGCTCCTATAATACCTATACAAGCCTCCCTTACTGTAGGATAATCTATTATAGGAGATTTAGTAAACCCGAGTAACTCGGGTTGAATCGATTGATCTATATTATAAAGGTAAAACGCGTCCCGGAGTAACGCTGACGTCACATTGACGATTGAAACGACTTGGGCAGAGGCGCGCCTAGCGGGCTGTGTTGGGGGTGTAACACCCCCCCCCCCCACACACACACACACACACTTATTTGGAAGAGTTGATAAAATTTAGAATAGTCGGAAAATTAAGAACACACCCTGCAAAAAGTACCCCCTCCCGTGGTTAGGGGAAGAGTCCCATAACCTGTGCCGGAAGATTTGGCGATTTTTTTGGCGCACTTTGTTTGGCGATAAATGTTTCGATCTGGTTTAAGTTTGTTCGTCGGATTTCGGATCGTTGGAACGGCTTTAGGGTTGCTTTTTTTTCAGAAATGCCTTTTTAAAACCGGAGAACTGGTTGACGTGAGATCTTGAAGCTTATTGGTTTACTAGTATCACGGGAACTGTTAGTCAGCAAATTTTGAATTCGGTTAGATAAGAATTTGCTCCGACGCCACACTGACACTCGCTACTCGCATTCGGATTACTCTCTGTGCTGGTCGATGTAAGTAAAGTTTCGTTAATTTTTCCAAGATTGCGGAAAAACATCATTTTTAAATCTTTATATTATTTATAAATCAATGATTTTACATCATTTAAAAAAAAAAAACATGGATTTATCAATTACATAAAGATTTAAAAACGAAGATTTTGCGCCACTTTGAAAATTTCTTCCGATGCAATTGCTCGAATTTTAGCAGCATTCTAAATAAATCTAAACATGTGCTTTTTCAGATGAATAGTTGGTACCCTGTTTCAGACCCTAAATGGGATCATTTTATAAACATTAAATCCCTTCTTACTGTTTTTTGTTTTTGTGTGTAAGCATTTTTAAATTATTTTTATACATTTTTTCTATGTTCCATCTTTTCTATTATTTCTTTAAATTATTTTTATACATTTTTTTATACTTTTTTTCTTTTTGGTAGTTGTGAGCGGGATTTTACCTGCATTAAAAATAACAGTTTTTGAAATATTGTTGAAATTTATAGTGTTTCTGGCCAGTGTTTTTCTCTTTTTTTATTGTCGAAAATGTTTTAAGAACGGGGGGTTCAGGGGGGCAGAGCCCCCCTGACAATAACAAGTATTAATCTCAAAAAGGACATTTATTTAGAATGCTGCTAAAATTTGTGTCATTGTATCGGAAAAAAATTTCCAAGATGGCGCAAAAACTTCGTTTTCAAATCTTTGTGTAATTTATAAATCCATGTTTTTATATCATTTTCTATCTTTAAAAATGGTGCAAAATCATTGATTTATAATTAATATAAAGATTTAAAAATGATATTTTTCTGCAATCTTGGAAAAATTTTCATGTCGCCAAAACGGCATTTTGGCGAGATTTTTTTTCGCCAAAAATCTTCCGGCACAGGATATGGAACTCATCCCGTGGTTAGTATCATTTCAATTCTCTGTTGTCCGTCTTTAAAGGGGAAAAGAAATAACTTACGGAAGATTGTGATGATTCTGTGTGGGAAGGAGAGGTTGTCAGAGAGCGGAGGTGATAGATAGAGATAGAGTGAGAGAATCGCGTTTCTGAGAATTTGAGACTTTCGTGAAAGGAAGGGGGAGGGGGGGGGGGTTGTTGCAATCTCCATTGTAAGTTTTCCCATGTAGTATCTTTAATTACTCCCTTCTGCTATGGACTGATTCTTAGAATTTGGTGACCTCTTGGCTCTGGATTTGGCGCTAGTTATTTGAGGTTGCGCATTTAAAAGATTAAGTCACGGACACAGAAGAAGAGCGATTTGCAAAAGTTTGTTTTTGTCGCATGATGGCGGATAATTCAATGAAAATTTTATGCACACACTGTGATCGCGTACACACACATTCACAGAAAAAAATAAATTTATATCGCCATATAAGAAAATTTCATCCGAATGAAAACATCGACCTCCAGAAAGGAAAACGGATTCAATGTACAATATGTAGATATTTCTGCAACTCTATTAGAGGCCTGCATAGTCATATTCAAACAGATCATCCTGATGTAAAATTATCTTTTGAAAAGGCTCCTATATAGCCCCTATCCCCCCTCCCCCATAAAAGCCGGTTTTATTCTTCAAATTGTCATAGACACATGAATTTTGTAGACAGGTACATCTGGAATAGTAATCTTGCTTAAAGTACGTGTTACTCTTATTGTGAGTGGGTGGGGACGACCATCTTTAACGACCCATCCGTCGCAGGGTGTGTGTGTGTGTGTGGGGGGGGGGGTAGACCATGTTCTCTTGAAATTTTCAATAAAATAGTACTTAATCTTTCTTGAATCTTTCAAGAAAGTAATACTTTTGCATGATTATTATTTAGCTCTGCTTCCTCTTGAACTCGGTTCAAAACGCCGACTTTGACAGTATTTTCTGAAAGCCTTTAACAAATATATATATATACAATAATGGAAAACGTATTTCGATCAGTTTGAATATCGCTTTCCTAAGCTCGTGAACAGCCTTACGACACCACGTCATCAATGTCCGGCCGTATTTTAGGCTGTCAATCAAAACTTTCAGAAATAGCTGGTAGATCTATTTTATACATACCGTGCCTCGCGCATAAAGTGAATTTATGTGTTGAGCATGCTTGCGAAGAAAGCAATATAATGAAATTGTTCTACGACAGTATTCAGGATCTCTATAACTTCTTTTCACTGAGTACAAAGCGATTCGGCATACTGAGAGAGAAAATGGAAGTTCTTCAGAAGAGTCTTACCTTGAAATCTTTGTCGAAGACAAGATGGACTATGCGAGCGGATTCAGTCAGAGCTATTTTACCGTCCTATGATGCCCTCATCCATACTCTGAAATTATTTCTGAAGACATGAAGGTAGAGAAGGATGCTCAACCTGAGGCGGCAGGGTTAAGAAGCAAAATGATGTCATACGATTTCATTGTTTCTTTACTTGCAATGAAAACAATTATGTTTAAGACCAAGTTAGAAACAGAGCAATTGAAACGTGAAGACCTGAACATTTTAGAGGGAACCGACATAATGCAGAAAACTTACGAAAGCATTCAGAAACTCCGGAATGATGACGCAGCGGCAATAATGATCATCATTAAGGAAGCTGACAACATCTGCGAGACACATGGAATAAACCAAGATTATGAGTTCAATTTGCAGCACAGGCGACGGAGGCCTCCATCGAAGATCGACGAAAATACTGAAACTGCAGTTCTATTTACACGAGAGAATTATTTTAAAGCAGAAATTTTGAAGGTGGTAGATCGGCTTACAACTGCATTTGGAGACATTCATAAGTTGTATTTGAGAAAGTTAAACCACTGGCCTGTCTCCTTCCATCTAGGATCAAGTATAGCTCTACCGAGGACATTTCTAAACTATGCCAATTATTCCCTGAAGATCTCAAAGATGTAGATAACTTGGAATGTGAAATTGATCTCATGTCCTCAGAAATAGGTAGTTCTGAATCGGATACAATTGGCACAGCAGCGCAAAAACTTGTGGGGAAGGCTCATTTGTATCCTAACCTTTCTTGGCCTACAAGTTGGCCTTAATTATTCCAGTAACTGTGTCAAGTAATGAAAGAAGTTTCAGCAGGTTAAAGTTAATAAAAAATTACTTGCGTACCACCATGTCGGAAGAGCGACTGGACGAACTAATGCTGTTAACCTGTGAAACAGACATAACTGACATGTTGGATTTAGACAGTGTATCTGGAAAATGGGCTATTCTGAAGGATAGGCGGGTGATAATTTAAAAATGTAGAAGGATAATTTTTAGTCTCTTATACTAATATATATCTTATTTTTAGCAAGCAAGATTTGTCTTTTTTATGTATTTTAAAATTTATACGCTTACATTACACAACAGCATGTGGTTTTATTTATAGAAACATAAATTCTTAAGTACTTCAACATTCTTAAATTGTTATTTGTGTGAACTGGTTAATGTACGGTACATCCTCACACATTTCCTTTTAAATCGTAAGCATAATCCTAATTAATAACAGGATTCCCAACTCTACTTATATAGTAAAATAATTTTTAAAAAATTACACATACTGAATAACAGCATTTAATTTCGACTGTGGTAAAGGAGAATGCAGGTGAACACTTAAGATTTTTAGTGATTTTTATAAATTCACAGTATTGTAGAACATTTGACTCCGTCGAAGGGGGGGGGGGTATCACAAAGCCTTTCTCACCCCCGATCTTGCAGTCGGCAAATTTCAGTTCACCCCCCCCCCCCCACACACACACACACACACACTAAAACAGCCTTCGTCCCCTGGACTTCGGTAATAAATTTTATTTTTAGAAGATCTTTGAACTTCTAAATCTCGGACAATTTCTAATGTTAGACTGTTGAATACAGAAAAAAGGTACTTTCAAAAGCAATTTTTTGAAAAGTATAATTTACTGATTTTTTATGGTTCATTAATTAATTTTCAAGCATAATTTTCTTTTATAAATCTGCCTCTATCACATGCAGTTCGATTACGGTACATTAACCCTTTCGAACATAAAACAATGTAAATAGATCATTATATATTTTCGGATACTATTTGCGTATGAAGTTTAGACTTCACCAAAAACAAGCAAGTAAATATAACACAAGTTTAACTGATATATAATCGAACTAATACTGAAAAATTCCGACAAAAAAGGCTGCTGTAGTTAGAGAAATCTTTAGAGATTTCTTTGTCTATTAATCCTTAGCATGCGGTTAATATTAAAGTACATTTTTAATAAATTTAAAAGGATACATTATTGATATTTTTTATATAAAATGCTTTTTAGAGTTATTAGGGTCATTCTAAAAAAGTATGTTAAACGTAAAAAAATCTATTAAAATTTTCAATTAAATATGATTTTAATCAATGTTTTGTGATCGAAGAAAGCATGATCGGATTCCCATATGTAAAATGAAAGATTGCATCACTAAACATTTTGACATTTCAAGTTACGATATAAACGTTTAACTCTAATAAGAATAAGTCCGTAACCGAATACACAATATTTAATGTGTTCAATGGTAAATGAAGTTAATGACCAATTGCGTACTAAATCAATAAATTGAACTACTTTTAGATTTGAGTTCACACATGAGTAAAGGAACATCAAAGGCATGATAAATCATAACAGAACCTCTATTTATATAATAGGAAGCTAGGAAAAACAATGTTAAAAACGATATATAATTATATAACAGACTAAAATCTTAAAATGTTTATGGATTTGAAGTTTCTTTTATCCGTCAAAAGTTCCATTTATAAACGAACATCTTGTCTTATAGAACTGCTATGTTGCCTTGATTTTTTTATTACCATCAACGGGAATTATTTTGAACTATTTCCCGTCTAATATTGAACATTGTGTTTTATCACATTTAATCATCTTTGTAAATTTTCATTGGATGCTTTAGCAATATTATCCATCTTTTCATTGGCCATTGAACTAACTAACCGTTTTATATTTCTAATGCATTTTAAATAGTCTGCAAAACCCTGAATAACCCTTCTTGTCTTTCACGCAACAATTTTTTACAATTCTCATAGAACGTAATGAATTTTTAAAACTATCTTTATAACAATTCAGCAGAAATACTTCTGCAGAAGCTAAATATCTAATTCATTAATCGTAAAACAACATGTTCTTTAACTTCCAGACACGAATTCGAGGACTATTCAAGTCAGACAGGCATGTGTTTCCAAGTTTCGAACTGCAGATCTGCAATTTTGCCATTTCCGGCGCGGTGTCCTTAAAAAAGGACACCTAATTTTAATTCGAAAACTGACAAACAGCATCAAGAATATTTAACTAAAATTTTCCTATTATAATGTACTTGAAAATAAGCAAGTTCTTATTTTGTAATAAATTCGTTTATAAATTGCGGTGTCAGTTCATTATTTCATCAGTTTATAAACAAAATTGCTCCGCGTCGATAAGGGTTAAACACAGCAGCTTGGAATCTGGAGAAATGAATTTTGAGAATTTTCAAAATACAAAATACTTGGAAAAAGCATTAGAAAATTAAATTTAAAAAATCAAAAAACCCGACTGCGTAAAAATCGAACTAATTAATTATTTCTCATCAATGTGAAACTATTTTTTATATTACTTACCTATTTTTTTATTTACTTGTATTGATGACTTTTAAGTTTTGTTTAATTGTTAGTTCTTATCTACACTGTAAAAAAATTTCAGAAACGTTTCTGAAAGTAACGGAGACCTCTGCTGCACGATACTAACGGAAAGGTTTCTGATTCGAGCAGAAAAATGTTTCAGCTATAATAGGGAACCTTTCCGATTCGTAACGAAAAGTTTCTGAAACCTTTCATTACGGATCGGGAAGGTTTCTGAATATATATGAAATCTTTCTGAAGCCGAGGAAATATTACTGAATATATAGGCAACCTTTCATTACGCATCGGAAAGGTTTCTGAATATATATGGAACCTTTCTGAAGACAATGATTATTTTAAAATTCATATAAAATAGCACAAATAGCTGTACTAAAATTACTTGCAGGTGCATACATATAATATAAAATTATTTAAAATACATTAGAAATATCTTTAAAATACATTAAAAAAATTGCATGTTTTATAATGTATTTTTAAGATATTTCTAATATATTTTAAATAATTTTTTATTACATGTAATGCACCTGCAAGTAGTTTTAGTACATTTATTTATGCTTTTTATATGAATTTTAATTATTTACTTAAGGTGAATTTAGTACTAGTATTTTAACTTTGATTTATTGGAGAGTATTTTGTGAAAGGTGTTTAGTTTGGGAAAATTAATTTTGTGAATAAGCCAGTTTTATTAAATGAAATTTTATATAAGAGTCAAATTTAAATGGAAGTTGGTAAATGAATCTTTTTTTTTCTGAGTTCCTTATATATATATATATATATATATATATATTATCCATGCGGATTAACAGGTAACATTAAAGTTCCTGAACTTTATTATTATTGAAAATGGAACAATACATTCTTTCGAAAAGTGGTTTTTTGTCTTTTAAATCATTTATAGCATTATTTTTACTTATTATTTTAGTTCTTTATTAGCCTTTCTTTGTTGCACAGACATTTTAATACAGAACATCTTATTATTATTATTATTATTTATGCGTGTAAATAACATATGTTGACTCAATATCGTATTATGCTTTTCACAGCATAATATTAATAAATTAAAATGCCTTATAAGTTATAACTTAAAACAAGAAATTTTGTGTATTATATTTTCAAAAAACAAACTTATGGTTAATAATCTAGAGATTTTTCAAATTTGTTTATTGTAAAGTGCAGAAGTTAAATAACAATAGTTTTTTATCACAATTCTGTCTTGTGAAATCAGAAGAAAACATTTTTCTTTTCAAGCAAGAACATTTAGACGAGCAAGTGAAATTCAAATCGCAAAAAATGCAATAGTTAATTTTTGTCGAAGCATTGAAAAAAAAGTGTTTGTGTGTGTGTGGGGGGGGGGGGGGGATTTTACATATCTGGACCTGATTACTGAACAAGTTAATTAACTTAAAACAATTATTTTAAATTTTCTATCAAAATTTGAGTAGAAAAAAGGTTAATGTAAAAAATTAATTAGGTTATCAGAATGTGTTTAAAATTATTCGATACATTTATAATGCATATATCGTAACTTAATTTATAAACCAAAATATACTGAAATGTATAATTAAAAATAAAGTACTATTACACTGAAAAATATACATATAATTGAATTATTGATATTTGTATTATTACTGACATATAAACGCTATTTCGTATTGAAAGCTTTTTAGAAACAGCAAAACAAATGAATCAATTTATTAACTGTAATGATTTATAAAAATAAGTCCTATAATTGAAAGAATAGTTTACTGTTTATTTTTACTCACAATACTGTATTTTTTACATGAAAGCAATCAATAATAAAGAAGTTAAGTGTCAATAAACCTTCAGCTTGTTTGATAAAAATATAATACATAAATTTTCTTTTACGTTCTAACGCATTTAGTAATTTATTAAGAACACGCTGTGAAAGGGCGAATACGATACCGGATTCAGTATTAACATCAAGTTTAACTAGATTATTTTATTTACATTATTAATTTCTTTCCATGCATTGCAAAAAAAGAAAGCTAATAAAGAAGTATGTAATAATAAATAATAGCAAGTTAAAGTAATACTGTAGATGATTAAAAAAAGAAAACACTTACCAAAAGTTGTGATCGTTCTGTTTTCAATAATAAAGCTTTGCCAAAGCTTTAAAAAAGCCCATTGATAATATCCAAGGTTCACATTTCTTGTATAATTTTAAAACACAATAAAAATTACCCACACAATAATTATAATATTGTTTGTTTTTTCTAAATAAAAGCGAACACGTGCTACAATTGCTCTTCAAAGCCGTATTGATACAGACGAACTGAACTGACTTAGAATTTTGGCGCGATGGGGAAATAGTAGTTGGGAAATTCTTGGAATGCGCCAGAAGAGACCGGTTTCCCCCCAACTAAACCCACAAATTCTGAAACGTTTCTGATGGTTTCAGGGAGTGAAAATAGCTCTGAGATACCCGATGCTATCCGAAACGCTCCTGTAAGAATACTAAACGTTCCAACTATTTTTTACAGTGTATAAACACTGTTTTGATGAGGCCTATAGATATCTATGATGGTTAGAGTTGCAGTAAAGCTAGAGATCCTACCTATACAACTTCCAGGTTGTGTAATATTTAACCGGAGCTTCTGACTGTAAAATAGTCAAAGAAACATCGTCTTCATTTTGAAAGACCTATCCAATGATATGCCACTCAATAGGGTGCGTAAAAAAAAAAATTCCGTCTCTACCTCCATTTTGAATTTATAAAAACAAAACCTTTCCATCGGACGGTTAACCCGGGGAAGTCGCGCATACCCAGAGTGTGACTGATTTTTACTTTGTCACCAATAAACACAAATAGCAATCATAGCCTTACAAAGACTATAAATTCTAAAATAAATTACGTTGAAGAATACTTTTGAAGACAAAAAGTGGTGACAATTGTAAAAACCGTACGTACCTGTGGTATGTCACACTCCATGCAATTTCTCCCGGGTTAAGACGAATCGATAAAGACCTCATTCATTAAAATCCTTCAAGCCGTTAAGATGTTTCGAGGGTATAAAGAAATCCACATACTCAGATACACGTGAAACACATAAACCTTCTTGGCAGTCAAATAATAAATTATCAAAATTCTTTTTTTTTCGTCGGCTTAAAAGGCAAAATACAAATTACAAATGTATTTTGAAAATGTACTACTTCAAATTTTCGAAACTGCCCAACTCTGCTCAGCTCCAACATAAAGCTATATCTTCAGACCTTAAGGGTTTCACTGACCTTAACCTTTTCCGGCGCAGAGCACTTCCATGACTAAAATGATGACATGAATGAATGACATCCGAATTTACGAACAAATTTATTTGGAAATAAGAAAAAGCTTTATTCCACATTCATAATGAAAGGAAAATACTTGTACCAAAACTCTGGTCCCATTGTAACATTTGGGAATCAAGTTGGTCGTTCCATGTAATGGAACACTGAGCAATAAAGGGTTAAGGGTTTCACTGACCTGAAGGGCATGCGAAAGCGAAAAACGTTCAGAAATTTCTAATTTTGTGATACAGAAGAGGCTAGAAATTTTTAATTTGACATGGTGGTTACTTATAACATGTAAATGCTGTCTAAAAATTGTTTGTAAAGAATTCGATGCAGCAGAAAAAACTTTCTAAAATTGCCATTTTTGTGATATTGGAGGGAAGGAAGCTTCAAATTTGGTATAAGGATTCCTTATTTTTCATACATAAAAATGCTTGCTAAGAACGGTTTCTAAAGAAATTCTAAATTTTAAACGGTAGAATGAGCATTAAAAGTACTACACACGTTTTAAATAAATTGCGATTTCTATGAAATTTTACGTAATATTTATTAATTAATTTAACTTTCTTTTCAAAAGCACACAAATATCACGACTTATTTCATGAAATACGCGTGCAATGCCGCTGGTTCTGCTAATCGTTTATAAAAATCATGGAACTATTAATAAGAGGAACTGACATATCTTTAAAATAGGGAAGCTTCAACTGTAACCGGTATAGCAGCAGTTGTTTACCGCCGGTGAAAATTTCCATCAGTAGACTTATATAGAAATTTTCAACTTATTTAAAAGCCTTATTTTTACAAAATTTCAGTCATAAATAATGGTAGAAACAGATTTTCATCTTTACTGGTAGGAGTTTAGTTTCGTGGTATTTATGCCCCGCTTTTCCGCCATATTGTGACAACCAGGGAAACAAACTGACAGTTTTACAAGGCATACTGACACCAGTAAAAACAAAAAAATTTATGACATTTTTGAGAAAAAATTTCCATGAATAAGACTCTTAATTAAGATGAAATTTTCTATTCAATTTTACTGGTGGGATGTTTGCCCTGGCGGTAATCAGAAATTGAAGATCCGATTTAAAAAAAGCAGCCGCCATCTTGTGACAACCTCCTCAGTTACTTCACTCGCAGATGGTATATAGTACACTATATGTCTCCTCCTCTTTATTCATAACTCCATTATAAAAATAGATAATAACAAAATTCTTTTAAAAAAATAAAATTTAATTTAAACCAGAAAATATAACAGATAATTATATATATAAATTAAAATTCTTGACAACCACATTAAAATTGAATTACAGGATGAACAGATCTTGTAATCATGATGTCTTCATTGACAGCTTAAATTTTAAGAATAGAAACCTATCGCCGCTTGCATATTCACGATTCCTACTCTGCTCATATTGCGCACTGGTATTTCTCAGTATATTTTTTTGTTATGAAATTTTGAACATTTTGAAAAAGTTTTGTTATTGTCTCTGTGTAATAATGATAGCATTCTAATTCTAAAAATATTTTGGCTGAAATCAGCGTCAAAAGAGATAATTGCCTTTGTATTCATTATGCATTACATTAATTATTTTCCAATGTTTAAAAATTTCACTGAAGAATTTCACTCAGGACTCTTAAAGCTTCGAAATTTTAATCTGTTTAGATGTTAAACTCCTATCTTTTCTGAAAATTTGGTATAATTGTTTCCTTGAAATTCCCATTAGAACATAAGTTATGGCTTTTAGAATTATACCCGCTCAATGGCTGAGGCGGCGTTTCCGAAATTTTGAAGCCATTTTTCTTCAAATGACGTTTTTGGGAATAAAGCGTAGGATATCTCAAAAACTTCTGAAAACTTTTTCATGAAATTTTTAAAACATGTTCAATGCTAGTTTGTATAAACTGAATCTAAAATTTCCTTTTTATTGTTCAAGAAAATATTTTTTTAGGTCATTATACTATTGAAATTTTCAAAATTTTGTATTAGCTAAATACAACTTTGTATTAAAAATATAAAAATGCTTTAAAAATTTATTTAGGTTCAGGATAATTTTTATAATCTGAAGTATTAGTAGGCACCAAAATTTTTTAATTCTAGTTACAATATTTACTTTGTAGTCCTGCGCGTAAGGTCTTATACCAGTTTTCTGCTCGTCAAATATATGACAGTTTGGACCCCCCTATCCATACTAATTTTCCATCTTACAATTTTTTAAATACATGAAATGAAAGAACATATATCTTATATTCCAATAAAATTTTCTTTTAAAATCATACACATTTTGAGATATTAAATGTTGAAAATGGTCCTTTTTTTTTCCTTTTTTCCAACTTTAAGAGTCCTGAGAACATTTAAGTTAATTAAATATAAATATTTTATTTTTTTGTAATGCATAAAATAAAAGTTACAAGCAAATTAAAATATTTGCTTTATAATGGAAATATTATTAGCGAAATTGCAAAATATTTTTTTTTCAATATTGCGCAAATATCTGCAAAATGTAAATTGACAAAAAATGTTTTGCAATTTCACTATTAATATTGCTAACATCAAGTAAATACTTTCGCACTAGTAACATATTGTTGGGGATAGTTGCAATTAAAAGTTTTGACATTGCATTACAAATATTTCCAATGTTAATCCAATATTTTACCAATATTGGCAGTATAAGGGCTGCCACAGGCGACAATTTTTTAATTCTATTTCGCACAGATTTTCAAAACAAAAATCATTTATATACACTTTAACCCCTTCGGGACGGGAGCCTTTTTCGAAATTTTTAATCTTTTTTCACCGTTTTTTAAAAACAGAAATTTGTGTCTTCTTGAATCGAGAAAATGCGCTGATTAAATAAGGCAAATTTTACAGTAAAATTTTACTGGTGAGGAAAAACTAGGATTCTGAGCACTTCATGCGGCACGTATACGTGTCGCTCGTCCCCAAGGGGTTAAAAATATTTGCAAGACAAATATACTACAAAATCTAATTTTTAAAGATAGTGGTGCGAACAGAATAAAACAATTGTCGCCCATGGCAAGTTTGAAGTACAGTTCAAGTATCAGTGATAACGACCAGTGCTTAAAATTAAACGTATTTTTGTATTCAAAATATATAACAGAAATTTTCAATACTAATTTTCGCTTTATATAAAGGAAGACCTTCGTCGATTAAATAAAGTGAAAATACTGTTTAAAAAGACTGGTAGAGGTTTTAAATTCAGAATTCCGCTAAATCGTCAAAACTGTTAGCAATTCATGGAACTATTAATAAACAAGAACTGACGTATCCTTAAAATAGTGAAGCATCAACTGTAACCGCTTTTACAGGGGCTGATTACCACGGAGTCAAACTTCCACCAGTAAATTTAAATAGAAAGTTTCTCCTTGTTCAAACACCTTTTTAAAGCAACATTTTAGTCGTAAATAATGGCAAAAACAGATATTAATTTTTACTGGTTGAAGTTTACTTCGGCTGTAGTCTGGCCCTGCGTTTCCACCATATCGTGACAACATAGACAACTTTCTGTCAGTGTCAGTGAAAATGATTAAAATACCTCGCCAAACTGCCACCAGTAAAAATAAATAGAAATTTTAGCAATATCTGTGAGAGAAATTTTTTATGGAAAAATGTCGCTGAAATAAGGTAAAACCTTCTATTCAAAATTTACTGGTAGAAGTTTTCTTCGGCTGTTATCAGAAATTGTTTATCCGATGTAAACAGATCAGCCGCCATCTTGTGACAACTTCCTCAGTTATTTCACTTGCAACTGGTAGACAATACGCTATATGTCTCCTCCTCAGTGTTACCAGATAGTCAAAAGTCAATTTCCCCAAAATTCCTGAAATTTTCCCCAAATCAGTGGTTTTTTCCGTAAAAGTCCCCAACTCAGTTTTTACTCAAAAAGGGAATTTTTAAATTTTCAATTTACCACTATAAAAAATATCTAAGTAATTTAAGCTAAAAAAATTTCCCCAAATCAAGCCTTTTTTTGAAAAAATTCCCCATTTACAAAAAACAAACTTTTAAACTGGGCTGAATGCATATTCTGTAGCTACATGAGAATGAAAGATATTTTGCAGTGACAAGTTATTTCATGTTTGTTTCTAAAAGTACTGTCTAACATACATTAGCTCCATAGCTTTAGACAATCTCTTATCAATTAGGATTTGAATAAATCCGAGATGGTACACTGTTTTATTTTTTTTGTCATCCCTATACTGAAGTACATAATCATAATGCAAATTATTTTCGCTGTATCAATCGATGTGCTTTTGCACATCTTAAGAGAAAAATATCTGCTTTCCACATATTTAAGTTAAAAAATTTTTAAAGTACGGCGAAGGAATTTTTCGTTAAAGTCCTGCACATTTAGTCACGTGCAGATTTAAGCTGCTTAAGACTTTAGAGCCTCATGTATCTGTAATATGTGTAAACTGCAATGTAGTAAACATTGAATATGACCACATCCAAGAGAATAATGATTGATATTTCCGATTTCTGGTTTGTATTTTCGTTTTTCAAATCAATATTGAGTTCGAGACTGATCCAGTTTTTCTACAGGACTAAAAGAAATCTAAAAATTCCCCAAGTTTTCCCCCAAAATTTTTGTAGTCCCCAAAAGTTTCCCCACGAACTACTTGTCCCCAAAAAATTCCCCTAGTGATTCAAAATCCCCCAAAATGGAGACAAAATCCCCAATCAGGCAACACTGCGTCCTCCTCTTTATTCTAAACTCCATTTAGCAATTAAAGCAAACATTAGCACAATATAGCCATAGATGCTATCATCTGTTAATTATTCCGGGGTCTGTTGCAAAACAAATTTTTTTCAACCGAAATATTTAATTAATTAGTCTTAAAATGAAGTCTAAAAAGTACTTCACTGAAAGAAGATACATTTCTTGGTACGCACTTTCCGGTTTAAAATAAGTTTGTCTTGCATAAGACTCCGGAATAATTAAGGGGATCCGGGCTCAAAATTCTATTTTTTTTATAGAGATTTTGTTCTGATTTTTTTTTCCCGAAACATCTTTTAATATAATAAGAATATTGCATGCAAAAAAAATCTGAAAATTTTTAAACATTTTTTTAAAATTTAAATTGTAAAATTTAAACATATTTAATTTTTGATATAACTCTGGAAGCTCTTACTCGATTTGCAACATTTTTACACTTTTGTGTACAGAAAATGAGTCATTTTAATTTGTCTTCAGGATTTCGTAAAATATTGATTAGGAATCTCTCTATTCTAAAAAAAAAAGTAACTACCGCTGTCACCGCCGCCGCCGCCGCCGGTTTTGAATTTTTTGTGACCTGAGGTCTTTCTTCGTTAATATTAAGAAAAATAATGCATACAAAAATATGAAAATCGGTAGTATTATACAGAAATGTTTGATAAACACGCTGATGGAGACAGTTTTCAGATCGAAGAATTATTTTAAGAGATATTTAATGCTAAAGTTGGACAAAATCGTTCCACTAAAAAAGTTTTATAGGAGCAAAAACTGTTCATAGGAATTTAATCATTTTTAGATCATTTTATGCGTTAGAATTTGTCGGAGTGTAGATTGCATTAATTTTTTTAATTTGACTCATTTTTCGAGGTTTTATATCTATTTTAAATTCAGATTTTCAGCATTTCTAGAGATATTTTTAACAGATTTTAGAAAGTGATATTAATTTAAACTGTTGCCAACTGTATAAACAGCGGAAACAATAATGTTTGCTTCAAAAAAAAAATATTTATACGTGTAAATAAATTAAAAATTTATTTACACGTGACTATTATAAACAGAAAAAAACATTTGGAATCAGAATTAAATAATTATCTACAAAAAGCAGGAACTTATTAGAAATTACGTCATAAAAACTATAATTACACGTGAATTTTAAGAGAGAAAGGAATTTGTAAAACAATAAATTTATTAACATGCGTTAGAAGTCTGAAATAGGAGAAATTACGTCACATTTACGTCACATTACAGTTATTACATAAAATGAACACAAAATAATATTGCAAAACGGTTTAAATTTAGAAATTGCGCTAGACATTTATTTGATATTTTAAGAGGATACTTTTCAACTATTTTTGTTAGAAAAGCGCAAATAATATTTAATTTCTAACACAAGTATTTTCACGTGAATATTAAAAAGAGAAAGAATAGTTTGGTCAAAATTACGTCAGATCAAAAACGATTAATTTAATATGTCTCATTTAAAAGAACTTTCTTTTCACTTTGTTAAAAAATACCAGGAGACAAAGACTCCGTTTACTTAATTCCTTTTATATTAGCTTATTTTGAAATGTTGTTACACGTGTCTACGTCATCAAGTTATTTTTATTTCGACGTTTTATTTGTATTTTTATTAATGTTGTGCTAATTTATTTGTTTTTTCGTTATTTAAAATAACAATTATGTCAATTTGTATAATTTGGCGAGTGGTTTGACGATTTATATAATTTGGCGAAATTAGTCGACGGGATAATCAAGTAGTAGCGCAACGGATTTGGCGTTAAAATTCCCCAATCAAAGAGAAATGAATAGAAATCCGTTTATAGAGAGATCGCCACTGTTTTTTAAATTATAATTCAATATTTCGAAATCTTTTTAAAGCCGACCAAATTAGCTTGCATTTAGAGCCTACGGTGTCTGGACGGGGGTTGGCGAGCGTAGCTCGTAGGGGGCAGAGCTCCCTAGTTTTATAAAAAAAAATGAAAAAAGGAAGTATTTTGATGAGTGGGTATTGCATTAATTAGCATATTTTCACAATTATCACTCAAAATTAAAAATCCTGAAGGCAATTTGTTGGAAATATAGCATAAAATCTCTGTTAAAAATTTCATACATATATCTTGCAAGGAACTTTAGATATATTCTTTTAAAGTTGACAAATTGTGAAAAAATTCATTCTGAGATAAATGGAGCTTACGTTCTCTTTAGCGGGCAGCTGATGCATCGCTTCTCAAGGCAAAAGGTGTTATATCTCTGGATCTAATGAAGATAAAAGCGTGCGGTTTACGGTATTTCACGCTAAAAACTCAGTATATTTTTTAAGCCAATTAAAAAATTGAATTTTTTTGAGAATTTTTAGCCCCGGATCCCTTAATAAATGTTTCCATCTATGCATAACCAAAATAACTAACCCTCAAGAGAAATACTGTCACGGCTTCCCGATTCAGGTGTACATGGGTATGCCATACCCGTGTTTCTTTAACCATTAATATCTTACGATTAAATTATCCGATTTAAATGTCATTTTTTTATTCCAAACTTTAGACAGTGTAAAAAATGATTATGTTTATAGAATGACTATAAAAGCAAAAGTATTATTAACCCTCCGTCTACCAGACGGGTCCATTGGACCCGACAGGTACATACAAAATATTCATTCTAACCAGAAATTTCTTTAAAATAAACTAAGTATATAAACCAGACAAAAATAAGGTAAATAAATAACTTAAATAGTTTTAAATAAAAATTCTGGTGTAGAACGTTTTATTAAAACTTGAATAAAATTCCCGGTAGATCTAGGGTTAATATAATAGAAAAAAAAGCAAAAGTTCTTAAAAAATATCAAAATATGGGGCTTTAATCAAACTATCATATCTTGGCGAGATTAGTTGATAAAAACGTTCTTCCAACGGCTTTTAAAAGAGAATTTAATGTAATTTCAAATACTTATTAGATCATTTAGCTTTAATTTAAAAAATATATTTATTTGGTTAGGTAAATTTCAGTGGTTTAAAAATAATAATGTTTAGTTAACAGTATAAAGACATTAGTTTTTTTTTTATTATTCATACAAATATTATAAATGAAAGAAGCGGGTAAATAAATATTAAGAGAATTAAAAATCAAATATTTCAACAAAAATATTATAGAAAATGTGATATTTATGATTTACTTACTACAAACCGTATAGCAATCTGCAAAGTTTTAACTTAGATTTTTAAATTAATACACTAGAACTAAACAATAACATTAAATTAAACAGTGGTATTAAAAATCTTTCAGGATTATTTTTAAAAATTTATTTCAGCGTTCTAATGATATAAACAAGCAAAAAAAAAATGAAACACATAATTTATGCACGAAAATTAATTCAGATAAGTTGACAAACTACTGATGTTACAACAGCGTCGGGTGGCATATACCCGTAGTCTAAGTTTGTCTATATTTCAGTTAGTATTCACATCTTAAGATGTCTATAGTGGGTAATTGGTAGTGGGGATAGTATACTTTTTCCCTCGCCTACAGTTATCCCCTCAACGTTACCATTTGTGAGGGAGAAACACGTTTAATTCATCCCTGGCTATCCCATGCCCAGTGCCGCTCTTAAGGGCTAATGCGGGTTTTCAGGATAATTGTGTTTTTGGATTTTGTAATAACTATTTGCAAATAGTAATAGTCGCATTCTTTAATCTCTAATTTATAGGGCGACTTTTACTATTAAAAATAAATAGAGGTTATAAAAATTCCAGAATCATCTTCACTAGCGGATTTTCGCATCAGGTGCATTTTTAACCCCTTAACGGTCGCATTAAATTACTGTTTAAAAATTCAAATTTCTTATTTGCACCACTTTTTGAAAAAAAGAAATATTCACATTATTTAATGGCAGGTAAATTATAATGTAGCCAATTACACTAGTTTATAAAACTGGTGGGAATTAAAACAATCTGAATAAAAGAAACAGCCCGTGAATATCACGGGGCGAGAATTAAGCAGTTAATGTCGCGTAATCAACCGAACTCAATGGTTTTCAGCAATTTTATCATATTTATTTTATTTTATTTGTTTTTACTATTTTGATGTTGTTGACAACAAGAGAATTATGTTTGTAGAATTGTTTTGTATTCCAAAGATGTAGCGGTGAATAAATATATTTAAAGATAAAGTCAAGCGAATTTTAATAATTATAACTATAGGTCTCTATAGAATAAGGTAAAAAGTAGTATTTTTTAACGAAACGTGTAAACGTTATAGTTTTTCAATTTGAATAGAGACATCTATTTTATGTTTATTAATTTCGTAGTTTTATTGAATTCTCAATCAAGTAAAGAACCTCGAATGCCGGTGTGCATATTAGTAATCTGAAATGTATTGGCGTCCGCGGACAAGACTTGTTGAGAAAGTGAGGGCTTTAAGTTTAAGTGATAATGTGAAATTAAAAGGAACTGTTAGAAGTGGTTTTACAAAACAACTAAATTCTATAAAACAAGAATTAAAAGAAGATACGCCGGATAAGAAGAAATTGCAGATTTCTTTATCGATGTTAGAAGATAAACACAAACAGTTGATCGAGCTTAACTATAAAATTCTTCTTCAGAAAATAGAAAACAACGCACACGAATTGGATGAAGAATCTGATGTAGCTGATAGTTATGTGCGACAATTTCTTGAAACACAGGTTAGTGTTTATGAATTTATTAATGTATCTTCTAATGATATAGATAACAGTTCTAGTATTAGTGAAGCTAATATTAAAAGGAAGTTTAAGCTTCCGAAACTTGAGCTTTTTAAATTTGATGGGGAAATAAAAAACTGGTTACAATTCTGGTGCCAGTTCGAAAAAATACACGAAAATTCGGATATAGTTCCGTCTGATAAATTACAATATCTTATTCAGGCTACAGTAAAAAGCTCTAGGGCCAGAGAAATCGTAGAATCGTTCCCGCCAACCGACGATAATTACGCCAAGGTAATTCATAGTTTGAAATCTAGATTTGGTAGGGAAGATCTGTTAGTAGAAGTATACATCCGAGAGTTATTAAAATTAGTTTTGAAGAATTCGTCTTTACGAAATAACTCTAGTTCCACGTGTTCACTCTATGATAGTTTAGAATCCCATATTAGAGCTCTTGAAACTCTTAATGTCACTACAGAAAAGTGTGCCGCTATGTTATACCCCTTAGTAAAATCATGCATGCCAGGAGAATTTTTAAGGGCGTGACAAAGAAGTTCTAAGTTTATAGATGGCGCGGAACCTAAAACTAAGTTAGATAATTTAATGGAATTCTTAAAATCTGAAGTAGAGTCGGATGAAAGAATTAATTTAGCCTTATCTGGATTTGAACTAAAACCTAAGATTAAAAAACAGGGTATTTCAGTAGAAAAACAAATATCTACCGCTGCTGGTATATTATCCACCAGTCCGGCGTTCGTTAAAAGTTGTGTTTTTTGTAATGGACAGCACGAAAGTTTTAACTGCTTTAACGCGCAGAAAATATACTTGGTTAATAAACAGAAGATTTTAAAACAAAAGGGCTGTTGCTTTAAATGTTTTAAACGAGGGCACTGCTCAAATAAGTGTAATGCATTCATAAGATGTCTAGTTTGTAATAAAGAACATGCCACACTGATGTGTCCAGAAATATTCTTAAATATAAACGTTTCGGGAGGCCATATTGATAAAAGGGATAAAAAAGAAGAGAAACAGAACCATCTACACAGAAAACATCTGAACAGAACGCTGTTAATTTATCGAGTTTATCCCACAATCCAAAGGTAATTTTGCAAACTTTGGTAGTGAAATTAAAAGGGACTTATTCATGTTCATATGTTCGAGCGTTGATCGATACAGGTTCAGAGAAGTCTTATATTTTAAAAGGCACTGCTGAAAATATGGATTACGAACCATTGTGAGAAGAACTAGTTACCCATTCTTTGTTTGGGGGAAAGAAAACTAGTAGAACTAAGCATATGTGTTACAAAATACATTTAGAAAGTTTAGATGGAAAATCTCTTTGTAAATTTGATGTTCTGGATGAGCCTGTTATTTGCGAAAATATTCGTTCGGTACAGAAAGGTCCTTGGATTGATGAATTAAAAGATATGAAAATTTCTCTAAGTGATATAGACAAAAAAACAGGACCAATCGAAGTTTTAATCGGTGCCGATGTTGCCGGAAGATTATTAACTGGGCGCAGAAGAAAATTATCTGCAATTTAGTTGCAATTGAAACATAACTAGGTTGGACACTGATAGGCAAAGTTCCGATTAATGACGTCCATGAAAAGTCTGATGCAATGGTTTTAACATCTTTATTTTCGAAAGAATTTTCTATAACAGACCTGTGGAGTCTTGATGCAATCGGTATAACTGATCCTGTAATCCAGAAGTCCCAAGAAGAGAAGGAACGCGAATCAAAAATCAGTTTCTTGGACTCAGTTACTGTAAATAACGAAGGACGTTATGAAGTCTCTCTCCCATGGGCTGAAGAACGTCTTTCTATTTCTAGTAATCAAAAAATAACGTTAAAAAGATTAGAAACCATGACTAAAAACTTGATTCCGATAATTTGTTTACATCCTATAACGAAGTTTTTAATGACTGGTCGACTTTGGGCATAATTGAAGAAGTTTCTGTGAATTCAAAGGTAGACACTGTGCGTTACTTAGCTCATAGACCAGTGCTCAAAGAGAACAGCACGACGAAAGTTCGTCCAGTTTTTGACGCATTTGCAAAAGAAAAGTCATCCCCGTCGTTGAATCAATGTCTGGAATGTGGACCTAACTTAATGAAGCTTATTCCCGATATTCTCCTTAGATTCCGCGAACAAAAATACGGTGTTATAGCGGATATAGAAAAAGCTTTTTTACAAATAAGCATCAGACCAGAGTGCAGGGATTTATTAAGATTTTTTTGGTGGAGTGATGAAGATGAAAGAAAATTGAAAATACTTCGTCATGCACGATTAGTTTTTGGCTTAAAATGCAGTCCTTTCATTTTGGCAGTCATTATTGAATTTCATTTACTGAAATACGCTAATAATCCTTCTTATGACAAAGAAATGATAACGAAACTTCTTCATAGTTTTTATGTTGACAATGTTGTTACAAGTTTTTCTAATAAAGACAGATTGGTGCAATTTATACAGGAAGCTACAAATGTAATGGAGGAAGGTATATTCAATTTGAGGGGTTGGCAATATTCTGAAGATAACGTCGAGCCTACAATTTCACCTGTACTTGGTCTATTTTGGGACCGACAAAATGATATTTTAGCTCTTAATTTGGGCTGGCTAGAGAATTTTGAGCGAGGAAATATTACAAAACGAAACATTCTCTCAATTGCACTTGATCAAATTGGATTGGCAAGTCCAGTTCTCTTGTTGCCGAAGCTTTTATTACAGAGAATGTGGAAAGATGGAATTTCGTGGGGCGAAGAGGTTAGTGATAATATAAAAAAAAGAATTCTCCAGCTGGTTTAGCGACCTTAGCTGCCTGAAACAAATATTTGTAAGAAGATGGTTTTGTGCTGATGCAAACTATGAAACTCTTAGTATACATACCTTCTGTAATGCAAATCAACACGCTTATGCCGCCGCAACATTCGTTAGAATAAGTACTGCTGACGGAGTCGAAGTACATCTATTAGCTGCTAAATCCAGAGTTGCACCGGTCGAAATAATTACCATCCCACGTCTTGAATTAATCGCTGCCACGGTGGGAGCTAGACTATGTGCTTCAGTCATGAAAGGACTTCTGTGCGAAAATGTAAAATTGTATTTTTGGACAGACTCCTCTACGGTATTGAGTTGGATACAAAGAGAAGAATCTTGGACTGTTTTCGTAAGCAATCGAGTAAAAGAGATTAGAAAAATAACAGATCCTAACTCATGGAAACACGTACCCGGAACTAAAAACCTAGCTAATCTTCCATCCAGAGGATGTTCTGCGAAACATCTAATGATAAAAAAATGGTGGGAGGGCTCAAGTTGGCTTAAGGAAATTTAAGATAAATGGCCCTCGTCTAATATAGTCGCTGATGAAAACGCCATTGCCCAAGAAAAGAGGAAGTCAAAAATGCCTGTTGAGGAAAAATCAGTAAAATGTTTAACGAACCAGACAACATTTTGTGAGTGGTGCAATTCACCTAAACATGAGAAGAATAGTCATTGTAAGTACCATGGACGTGAGTGGTATTTTAGGTTTTTCTCAAATTATGATAAAATTGTTCGTCTGGTGTCTTGGATTCAAAGGTTCATTCATAATTGTAAGATAACCAAAATCTCGAAGTTGAATGGAGAATTAACCCTTCAAGAAATAAATGCAGCTGGAAAAGTAATTGTGAGACTTATTCGGGAAGAATCTTTCACTTCAGAAAACAAAAGCAAATTAGACACTTTAGACGTTTGTAAAGACGAACACGGTCTACGCATATTGAAAACCAAAATTGCGTACAGAATATATGCTGAAGATTTTCGACGTCCAATGATTCGACCTTCAGATCATCCTGTTGTCAGAAGACTTGTCATGACAGAGCATCGAAAAAATCCCCATGCTGGATCACAAATGTTACTAAATATTTTGAGAGAACACTATTGGATCTTGAACGCGAGGAAAACGATCAGAATTCGTTCTGAATAGTTGGGATTATTAATCCAACATCCTCAATATAAGAAATGTAAAGAACAAATTCAACTTGGTGACGTCGTGTTAATTGGCAGAGATAATACCAAACGTATGGATTGGCCTTTAGAACGCGTCATAGAACTTATTCCCGGAAAAGATGGTGTCACCAGATTAGTCCGTCTACAAACGTCAACATCAGAAGTTTTACGGCCTATTCAACGAATTTATTCCCTAGAAGTATCCTCAACGTGGTCTGAGGAACGAAAAGAACTCTATTCATTTCCGACTATTCAGACTGTGTCTAAAGTTGAACCTGTAAAGCGTACATGATGTGGGCGGGTAATCAAAGTGCCTCAAAAACTAGACTTGTAATGTAAGAACTTTTTGTGACCAGTTGAGTTGCCTCTCACCAACTCAAGGTGGGAGGATGTCGCGTAATCAACCGAACTCAATGGTTTTCAGCAATTTTATCATATTTATTTTATTTTATTTGTTTTTACTATTTTGATGTGGTTGGCAACAAGAGATTTATGTTTGTAGAATTGTTTTGTATTTCAAAGATATAGCGGTGAATAAATATATTTAAAAGATAAAGTCAAGCGAATTTTAATAATTATAACTATAGGTCTCTATAGAATAAGGTAAATAGTAGTATTTTTTAACGAAACGTGTAAACGTTATAGTTTTTCAATTTGAATAGAGACATCTATTTTATGTTTATTAATTTCGTAGTTTTATTGAATTCTCAATCAAGTAAAGAACCTCGAATGCCGGTGTGCATATTAGTTATCTGACAATTAACAATGTTAACAATGCTGTACCTACTATTACTTTCATGTCAAATCGATTTTCATAATTTTTTCTTTGAAATGCCACAGTATTATAAACGCAAGATAATATAGTATTGCTACAATTGCATGAAAATAGGTTTTATTTGTATAACTTTTATTTTATATTGGAAACAAATAAAATATGGAAATTTTATTAACTTAAGGGAAGTTTCAAAAATTGAAATTAAAATAAACATAATGGATAATGCATGCGAAAAAATTTAAAGTCGCAAAGGCTAATTCCTAGTCATTGAGTTTCTGTAGTTTTCATGATCATTTTCACTTTTGTTATCAAAATAACAATTTATCAAACTGTAAAAAGTCTGTAAGATACCTTGAACAACAATTTGCTTTGCAATGTATGCTTTATTTACTCATTTAGATGAAATTTAATATTGAAAAAAGAAAACTGCGACTCAAATTTCTGAAAAAAAAAAAACTTAATTTTTTCACCTTTTACATGTATCTGTGTCATTCTTAAAATTTTAATTAACTTATTTTTATTTTTATTTTATTTCGACTATAGCATTCCACAGTTTTAAAAGTGAGTATAAAATTTTAATCTACTATAGTAAAAGTTTTTATATGAGGAAGCTTATGTTTTTATCTTATGTTTTTGCGTGGGCAGCAATGACGTCAGGTACTTTTTCTGACGAAAATGTAAAAGAGTAGTAATGTTCAGTATATATTAAAGTTTTGATTGTGTAACTTCCTTTTCGTAATCTTTGAATCAGATTTATTTTGTCGCTTAAAAGTGCATTTAATTGCTATGATAACTACAGTGGTAGTTTTTATGAATTTTAAATTAAGTTATTAGAAATAACAATATATATTAAACTTCCACCGTTCGGTTTGGTATTT
The DNA here is from genome assembly GCA_963932465.1 of Maratus speciosus. Taxonomy (NCBI): domain Eukaryota; kingdom Metazoa; phylum Arthropoda; class Arachnida; order Araneae; family Salticidae; genus Maratus; species Maratus speciosus. Next base: position 282,743,359 of record OZ010789.1, on the reverse strand, counting down.
TTTGCGCTGTTATATGCGGACAGACAAATAGACAGGCGGATGGATCAGACGACGACTACCGGTACTACGTATTTATATAATTACGAACGCACCTAAAAACACAAAATACAAAGCGCAATCTATTGGGTTATACGAGGGTCACTCTGAAATTTTTGTGATACAACTAGGTTTTTAAAGTTATACTTACAAAATTTTAGGTGAGTTCAAAGTAGACTCCTCCAGCATCAATGCACTTTTGTAGACGAAGTTTCTACAGATTAAATGCCTCAAGCCATTCATTTCTTGGAATAGATGAAAAAATGCATTTATAGCCAAATAAATCTCTTCTTCTGAATGAAAACGACGTCCACGTAAGTTCTTTTTTAGATTAAAGAATAACCAAAAGTCACACATAGCTAGATCAGGTGAATACGGTGGATGTTCTATCACTTTAATTCGTTTTTGTTTAAGAAACTCAACTGTTAATCCGGCTGTATTTGAAGATGCATTGTCATGGTGAAGCATTAGTCCCCTAACATTCACTTCTTGTAGAATTTCTGGAAGACATTTAGTGGTATACCAGTTTACTGTTACTGTCTTCTGTCCTTCCAACTTGATAGCTTTGACCAATCTCGTACTTCTGAAGGAAAACGGCATACATCACTATTTTCAGTGCGCGTTGTCTTTTCACCATTGTCGGCGTGGGATCTCTTCAAAGACCCATACTTTGCTTTCTTGACTTGTTGGAACGTCAAAAAACGGTATGTACGTTTCATCACCCGTTACAATTCTAGAAATGATGCGGTGGCCACCATCATTTAGCAATTTAAGAGTTTCTTTAATGATTCTGACATGCTCCTCTTTTTGGTGCTCAGTTAGATCATGGGGAACCCAACGTCAAACTACTGTTTTCATATGCAATTCTTCATGAATAATTTTGTGTATGTCTGCGGATCCAATGGTAAGTTCCTTCTGTATCATTTGATAGGTACAGCGATTATCATCCATTAGCATTTTTCGTATGGCAGACACATTATCCAGGATTACTGCCGATGGCGGACTTCCTGTGTGTTCTTCATCCTGAAGAAAATTGCGACCTCTACTAAATTCTTTAAACCATCTGAATACAGTAGCACAAGCTGGAGATTCATCACCAAATGCTAATTTCAACCGTTGAATGCATTCTTCTTGATTTAATCCTGCTTTAAAATCGTAAAAAATCATAGCGCGAAAACGTTCTCGCATCAACTCAACTTTCTCTTCTGTTTAAAATTTATTCTACGTTAAAAAAGTTGAAGTAAGTCAGTAAAAAATCGTCTGCTGTGTTAAAATACATTGTATTTTAAAATTAAACCGTTATTTTTATTTTGTAAATTCTCGTCTGCACGTATCTCAATAATTTCAGAGTAACCCTCGTATACATCAAAATTGTATATAATTTTTGAAAATCCAATAAAATATGAAATTCCATGGAATCTTGTGCATCAATAATTCATTTACAGCACCCAGAAAGTCAGCGTAATTTCGTGAATGAGTCAAAAATTATTCCAAACAAGAATTCGAGGGTATTGAGGACAGAAATTTCTGAATTTTCTTTTTCGCTAAAGTTGTAGGATTTCTTTTTAATATTACGTTGCCAAAAGGAAAGAAATCATAAAATAACTGAAACCGTACTGCCAACATATAGAAAATTTTTTGGGTGTAAAAATATATAAAAATTCCAAATTTCTAGGGGAAAATATAAATTAAGTGATCTTTTAGCACTATTATCAATCAAGGTTATTCCTAAATCCATATCTGCTATTTTTTGGCGCATTCACGATATCAGTTCATCGGAGAAAAACATTTCCTTAAAAATACAGAAATTGTACTGAAAATCAATGATTTTTTTTAACAGAGAATAAGTGTATTACAAATTTTTAATATAAAATTCCTCTCCGATATTTGTGTTGAATATGCAAGTAAGTTACCACTTTTTTAACCCTAGAACTACCGGAAATTTTACTCAAGTTTTATAAAAACATCCTACACCAGAATTTTTACTTAAAACTATTTAATTTGTTTATTTAACTTATTATTGTCTGATTTATACATTTAGTTTGTTTTGAAGAAATTTTCTGGTTTGAATAGATATTTTGAATATACATGTCGGGTCCATTGGACCCTTCTGGTAGACAGAGGGTTAATACAGAAGTTCTCTCTGATATTTAAAATGAAGACAGGTAAATATCTCTATCTTACCCATCTTAATAAAATATAGAACGCACGAGCGCAATATCACGTATGTTTAATTTTAAATATGTATATCTTGAATTTCTCTTGTTCTAATAATATTCGTCCTAACAGTATTTCGTATTATTGTTTCTGTACTCATATGTTCTGAGTACTCATATAAAGTTAACATTTAAAAATATGCTATTATCTTTAGCTACTGATTTTAGAGTTAATAACACATAGCTAGTGTTGCTTTTAACCTTAAAAAGGTTTTATTTTATAATACAGGGTGAGTACAAATGATGAACGGATTTACGAAAATCATATCTTAGAAACTACTGCATATATTACAATAAGTAATACATGAATTTAAAGAGAAATATACCAAGTTTTTTTTTTCAATTGCAAATGTTCGATGTATGACCCTCTTGTTACACGGCATACGTCCAATCTGTAATCCAGTTCGTTCCAAACATTTTATAGGATTACTCTGTCAACGGTTCTGAATGCTGCACAAATGCGTTATTTAAGTTCCGAACACTTTGTTTTCGGCATTGGTGATACATATACAATGTCTTTGACACTGCAATAACTTAAAGAACGCATTTGGGCAGCATTCAGAACCATTGATAGAGTGATGCTACAAAATGTTCTGAACGAACTGGATTACAGATTGGACGTATGCCGTGTAACAAGAGTATCACATATCGAAGATTTGTAACTGAAAAAAAACTTGGTATATTTCTCTTTAAGTTCATGCATCACTTTTTGTAATATGTGCAGTAGTTTCGAAAATATGATTTTTTTTTTAAATCGGGGCCATCATTTGTACTCACCCTTTATAACAAAGCGATATAAGTAAGCGTACAAACTTAATACTCGAATCGGGCGTAAATTAACACAGTTGCGACATCTAGTGGACGGGGTGATAATCCACATACTCGTGCTTTAAGTGTGACGCCATATATGACAGGATATCTACCATCTGCGTATATTTTCTCAATCTTTAGTCACTCGTGGAACTGAATTTCGTTTACCACATTTATTGCAAAATAATAACGCAGCGGGAGTGGCGTCCAAATGCACGTAACACCACGAAGTTTTCTTCTCCTCGTCCGAGTAATTTCAGCTATCAATCAAGCTGAAAAAACTTTACAATTTTAGTGGTGTGAAGTAAGAAACCAGTAGGCATCTTCCTGTAGTTTAACCCCGTCCGCTACGTGGCGTGAGACCTTGATTGATGTGACCTCGCCTTTAATCTTGCGGTTACGTCTCCCATTTAAGATATGACGCTTACTTATATCGCTTTGCTTTATAATAAAATTTATAATTTGAGGAAAGAATACTGGATGAGGATAAAGTCTTTTCATGATTAAGAAAATTAATTGCTCACAATAAATTATACTGACTATGAGGCATCTTCTACTGTCAGTTCTGAATTTTAATGAGAGTGATGTCGCTCGAAATCTCTCTTCACAAAGACCAAGAAAAGTATAAGTACTCCCAAATACAATCAAGCGATATGTATTCAATCAAGCGGTATGATTCCAGAGATATGGAACCTTTTCGGTTTCTCAAGAAGAGAAACAAAGCAGAGAAAAACAGCATGATATTCCTCCAAAATCTATTGAAGGACATCTGTGTTACAACTAATCATGATTATGTTTTCCGACGTAAATGTGATCAAAACACAAGTGTTTCTAACATCAGACACGAGCGATGAAAGCAGTGAGGAATTCAGATACAGGAGGGATTTCTGTGACTCCAGGGGTGGGGGATATTCAGGGTTCGTACGCATCAATTTATTCAGGAGATTTTAGGTGTTCTTGTACCAGAAATCTCGTAAAGTGCTGGTCGCTGTATATGAAGATAGATTTTATTCCCCGTTAAATAAGGTAAATACAATTTACAAATATTCTTGTAACAGGTACTTGCAAGTCCTTGAAGCGTACGAATTCTGATATAATAGAGTTCCGTAGGAAGAGGAACTGCACTGTTTGACCGTAAAAAACACAAAATCTCAAATGTTCCGGGGGGGGGGGACATCTCATTACTCCGGTAGGTAATTTTCTCCCCCGGGCCACCCCCTGACTTTAACACTGGACGAAAGGCATTATTGCTTGACAATCAGTGCTGCTTTGTTTAGTAAAATCGAAGCGTGCATGCTTTACTGATCGGAAGACTGGATCCGTGTTTTGCATTAAAGCTTTCTAGAAAACATGCGTATGCATTGCATCGAAAACAGATGAAGGGAACTGGTTGTAGGCAAAGTAATGTATTTCTAGTATGTCTTCTGCAGTAATAGTGTTAACATCACAGCAAATAGTTCGATGAGTTTTTGAATATTCAACTATTTTCTTTACCAAGATGAAGCAAACACCCATGACTGAAAGTATTTTGAGGATGCAGCCAGAAAGAAGACTGGATGTATACACCCCCTGACTTTAACACTGGACGAAAGGCATTATTGCTTGACAATTAGCGCTGCTTTGTTTAGTAAAATCGCAGCGTACATGCTTTACTGATCGGAAGACTGGATCCGTGTTTTGCATTAAAGCTTTCTAGAAAACATGCGTATGCATTGCATCGAAAACAGATGAAGGGAACTGGTTGCAGGCAAAGTAATGTATTTCTAGTATGTCTTCTGCAGTAATAGTGCTAACATCACAGCAAATAGTTCGATGAGTTTTTGAATATTCAACTATTTTCTTTACCAAGATGAAGCAAACACCCATGACTGAAGGTATTTTGAGGATGCAGCCGGAAAGAAGACTGGATGTATAGCAGAACCTGTTTTTCGACGCATAAAGTTTGATCTTCTTGGTCACACTATCTGTCTAATATCCATATCCATTTTCATCACGTTATCTTAAAATACTATAGCGAAAACCACTATCGATATTAATTATAAGACAAAATTCCTGCTTTTGATAGCTTTTAAAGAAATCTCATGCTAATTTTCCTTTATATTATATTTCTCTTCTTCTGAAACAAACAAATTGAAAATTGCACGTCAAACGAGGCAAATGAGATGCATTCCTGCTATAACTTGTTTCATAAATATTTTTTGCATCACATATTGTACTGAATGCACGCTGAATGTCACATATTGTACTGAATGTTTTAGTGCGCTTCATAAGTGCATATCAATTTCATTCTGTTCGAAAGGCTGTAACATCATTAAAATACACCTGAAATATTTTTTCCCATTGATCGTAATGCAGCGGAAAACTTTTGACTAACCCTATAATTAAACTATGCATCCGAGTTTCATAAAATTTGACTCGACAAAATTTTTCACCAATTATATATTTAAATTTTCAGACCATTCGGTTGGTCAGTTTTTTCTGTGTTATATGCGGACGGACGGACAGACAGATCGAACGACGACTGTAGGTGCTACGTATTTATATAATTACGAACGTACTTAAAAATGACCTATATCTCGTGAACTATTGGATTCTGGAGTATAGTTACTATACCACTCTTGTAAAACTCCAGAACTGACATTTGGTGATGTTCACCAGTTAGACGTATACTTTATTATTATTTTTTTAATACAGTAATCGAGTTTGTAATAACATCGCTTTCAATGTATGTTCTCTTTGTAGATCGGAATAATTAAAAGAGGTATTGTATTTCTCATCATGTTTTGTTAGACATTTGCTCTATAACACTACAACATCTGTATCCAATCAGTATCTGTATACTATACCTGTAAAGTTTTCTGTATTATTTTAAGTACCATTATTTCCTAATAGAAATATCTGCATTTAATCGATAATATTTTTCATTAAATAAAGTTAATACATATTTCTGTTCGGAAACACCGTTGCTCAAAATCCGGATACTTTACATTTACAAATATCGTTATATTTATCTTCAATTTTTCAATACCGGACATTCATGTGGCAAAGATTACTCTTGATATAATCTCGAAAGAAGAAAACTAGTGGTTAGAGTATGTAGAGAACATGGAAGATTTCCCTGCTTAATTTTATTTAGAGAACCTACACCTGAGAGCGAACGGATATTAACAAAATATCCACTCCTTTGTGTTCAAAAACAGATATGAGTCGGTGTAGAACCCATTACATTTTCATCACCGTCTGACACATTTTGCTGTGTTAAAATTATGGGAAATTTGTTTTATATTGAAGGACAGAATCAAGGAGCCTCCGGGGAGTTTTGCAGAACATAAATGTAAGTGCATTTTCATTTAATTTACTTTCATAATCATAATGAGAATCATATAAATGAGAATTCTATTTTTATTCAGTAAAGTGAAAATGCATTTATCCACTATATGAACAAAGGTGACTGGTCACTTGCGATTTTAGACGTTTTGTTAAATATCTAGAAAAATACATGAGGAATTAGCCTGAAACTGCAGGTGTGTAAGCGGTAAAGTATAGGTCATATATTTCCGGCGAAGGTTTTTTTCCCGAAACTCCATACGGGACCATCAACAAATTGAAGAAGAACGAATATCTTTTGGATAACCCTGTAAAAACTAATGGAGCAAAAGCTTTTAAACTCGAGATTATTAATAAGTGGCTTATTGTAACATATTGTGTTCATTTTTATGAGGATAGCATGTATAATCGGAGAGAAATTAAGGTTTTTATAAAAACAGTCCCTAATTTCGCCAAGTTTTTTGCTTATAATTTGCAGAGTTCTTAATATAAAAAAAGTTACTTTAAAAAAATATGACAGACAACATTGTACACAATACTTTTCAATCAAAAGTAAAAAATAATAAACATTGGATGAAAAATGAGTAGGTTTACTAAAACATGTTTCACAGCGCATGCGCGAATGCAATCAAAATATGATATGTATAATGTATTAGCTAAGTATATAGAGCAACCTTTGTAAAAGTCTCAAAATTATAGCTTGAAAATTCTGAAAATTATCGTCCGTAGAATAAGCTCAATATCCGTTGTTCCTAAAAAGAATTAAAAAGATGAGGGGTTCTATCAAATATCTGTTGATTAGTGCAAAGATAGTGTACACAATGTTGCACGTACTACTATATTTGGACACAATCCCTCATATTTTTGCTTTCTTTTGGGAACAACGGATTTCGAGCTTATTCTATCGACGATCATTTTCAGAATTTTCAAGCTATGATTTTGAGACTTACACAAAAGTTGCTCTACATACTTAGCTAACACATTATGCATATTATATTTTGATTGCATTCACGCATGCAGTGAAACATTTTTTAGTAAACCTGCTCATTTTTCATCCAATTTTTATCATTTTTTAATTCTGATTGCAGAGTATTGTGTACAATGTTGTTTGTCATATTTTCTGAAAATAACTTTTTTATATATATATATATATATTAAGAACTCTGCAAACTATAAGAAAAAACTTGGCGAAAGTTTGGACTGTTTTTATAAAAACCTTAATTTCTCTATGAGTATACATGCTATCCTCATAAAAATGAACACAATATATTACAATAAACCACTTATTAATAAGCTCGAGTTTGAACGCTTTTACTACATTAGTTTTTACAGGATTATCCAAAAGATATTCGTTCTTTTTCAATTTGTTGGCGGTCCCTTATGGGGTTTCGGGAAAAAATCTTCGTGGAAATATATGGCCTATACTATACTGTTTACACACCTGCAGTTTCATGTTAATTCCTCATGTATTTTTCTAGATATTTAACAAAACGTCTGAAATCGCAAGTGACAAGTCACCTTTGGCCGTATAGTGTTCTGCATGAAAGCATATACAACGAATTTTCCATCATTTTAATAGATTGAAAATATTACATTCTTTGGTGAATTAACTTTTTTTTCTTTACAAAAATGGTGGATAGTTCGTCAATTTCCAATCTCTCTCTTGTGTTATATCACTAAAGTTTTGGAACTTGTTGCACCATCTATTTGACAATATAAAAGAATGAAAAAAAAAATACTTTAGTATCAAGATTCATACGATGATAAACATTTTAATTTACTATCTTCATAGATTATTTCGTGCTAACGTTTAGAAAGGAGTTATATATATATAACGTTATCAATTTTTTGGCAATTACGATATCCATAGCTGCCAACTTTTACGCTTTTTTCTTACCACTAAAATTTTATTGAAAATTTTGTCTAGGTTGATCGTCGAAATGTGCAATTTAAATAAGGTATAAATTTCTATTAAATTTTATTGGTAAGAAAAAAGCGTAAAAGTTGGCAGCTATGGATATCATATGTTATCATACCTCGAACATACCACCCCCCGCCCTAATGATATCATTATCAATGTGGAAAAAAATCTTTTTATTTTAACAATTTTTTCTTTATTTTTCTTTTAATATGTTTTCAATGATATACAATTATTATTTGCATATCTTACTGATTTAAATGAAGAAAAGTCAATAAAATATTGCTATTGTAGCTTTATAGTAAATAATACTTTAAAGAAATGCTTTCTATTTAAAAATATAGCTTTTTGTTACACAATGCAATTCAACAATAATATTATCTTCTTGCACTTGCCCTTTGACGGTAGGGGGGGGGGGCAACATTCATCTCATTCTTTTACTTGTAAATATAACAAGCATTACTTCGAACCTGGTTTCTCTAACAACGCAATGTATCCACATATCGCAGAAGACTAGGAATGTAAAACGTTGGGATAACCCATAATTTTGGAATAAAATGATTTTATAATTTCTTATTAATGGTTTTAATAATACCTTTGTATTCCATAAAAATCAATAACAGGTTAAGAAAAAAGTTCATAGACTATATTGATGTAAAAGTTAGCAAAAAATTAAAAATTTGGTTGGATCAAAAATGATAACGATATCAAATGACAACATCCCCAATAGAGATATGTTACGATATTAAATGCCAGACTCATCTTCCCCTTAAAGTGATAACGTTCAGGGTTGCCATTTGGCCTAAAATTTTTATCGAAAATTTCTAAATCATACCACAAAATTTGAAAGAAGAATAGTATCTTTATTTGATCGATATATGTGTCTCATTAAATAAAGCATAAGATACTATTCTTTATTTCTGGTATAAACTCGAAATTTCTGAATAAAAATGAAGGCCAAACTGGCAACCCTGATAACGTTAACCCCTTCGCGACGGGAGCCTTTTACGAAACGTTTATTACTTTGCTACCGGTTTTAAAAAACAGAAGTTTGTGCCTATTCAAATCGGGAAAATGCTCGGATTAAATAAGGCAAATTTTACAGTAAAATTTTACTGGTGAGGATAAACGAGGATTCTTAGGCCTATTTCCGGCACGTATACGTGTCGCTCGTCCCCAAGGGGTTAAATATGTACAATACAGTCAATAATCGTACAAATACAATCGGTCCCTAACCATTTCGTGCACATCATGTATACTAAATTTAATTACGCTATTTCTTTTTCCACACTCATTCTAATATTTGAACTGGAATTTTAATGTTTTCTATATAGGCACCGATTTCACGCTCTCGAAAGTAGCAATCTGGCATGCTTAAACCACTAATTTTGAAAACGTTTGTTTGTCTTAGTTAATAACTGAGATTTATTAAGACAAAAATAACATTTTCAAATTAGTGGTACTAGTTCGCCTGATGTGATGTAGCTTTGCCCCCGTATGCACTGTTAAGTTGTCACCTATGGTTTCATGTTCAAAGATATCAAAGCTGATTTGGGATAAAAATTATTTTGATACTTTTTGTAACGAGTGATAAATTTGCAGCTTTTTTATTGTTCTTGTTGAAGAACAATGTTTCTTTATAAGTGCAATTATTTTTTTTATCATATTTATTTGTTAAAGGTATATACAAATAACTGTGATTTATTAAGACAAAAATAACATTTTCAAATTAGTGGTACTAGATCGCCTGGTGTGGTGGAGCTTTTCCCCCGCATGCACTGTTAAGTTGTCACCTATGGTTTCAAGTTCAAAGATATCACAGATGATTTGGGATAAAAATTATTTTCATACGTTTTTGTAACGAGTGATAAGGTGAATTAAAAAGTAATTTTCAAGATTAAAAATTATTTGTTTTACAATCATTTGAATATTTGAATCAAGTGTTGTTATATCTGCTATCGCTTATTATTTATAGAATTTATCGAATACTTTAAAGAAAGGCGCTTTTAAATGCCATAATCTATACGTTTCTCTTTAAGAAATTTGTTTCCTTAAACATAAATGGAACGTTTCTTTTAAAGAAGAATTAGAATGGCTTTTAAAAATGTTTTCGAATTGAACCTGTAGGATGTTTAAAAAGCTGTTTTCAAGTTTGAAATCAAATAAAAAATAAAACGAAATACTTTAGCTGAATCGTCTTCATTAGCATTAAATCGATTTGCAAATAGCATTCAAAACAAGCGAAAAGCTTAAAGCTGAGATGAAACATCAAAAGTTTCATTTATATTTTTATTTTTATTTTCGCATTTTGGACATTTTGATAACTATACAAATACAAAAAAGAAAGTTTAAGTGAATGCATAGTTTGAATTAAATTTTCAAAAGCCAGTAAATTTTTGCCATGCATGTGAAAAATTAAAAATGCTAAACATGCAGGTGAAATTTTCATTGTTAAAATATATAAATTTAAATATTTCTAAAAATGCAAGGATCGTTATTAACTAATTTTGTTATTGAAAGAAATAGTATTATGTTTTCTAAGTTTAGTCAATTTAACTCATTTTAACAATTATTAACAATTAGAATGTAGAATAATGTATGTATTAATATAATTTTACTATTTAAATAAGTGTTATAAACTTTAGTCATACTTTTTAGCTCACGGGCTATCAAAGCCTGGGAGCTAATGTGCCCGCAAATTTTGTATGCAAGTACGAAACGCGATAATTATTGATAGAAATATTCGATTTGCTTCAATTTTTTTTTCTAGGTTCATTCTCAGAAGTCGTTTCCCTGATTTGTTTTGGGGGTTCATTGGTTAAGAATAAAGGGGGGGGGGGCACGGTTGACTAATCCCCTCTTAACTTAGATAAGTGGGTTTTCCATGCAGAATTATCAGATTTCCTTCAATTTTGATATACCGGTTAATTCTGATAAGGCGCTTCCCTGATTAGATTTGGAGGTTCATTGTTTAAGTATAAAGGGGGATCTGGGAGTAATAATCCCTTAATTTAGATAACTGGGTTTTCTTATCCGATTTGCTTCAAATTTCGTATACCGGTTTATTATGATAAGGCGCTTCCCTGATTAGATTTGGAGGTTCATTGGTGGGCTAATACCACACCCTTAATTTAGGTAAATGGGTTTTTCTATCCCATTTGCTTCAAATTTGGTATACTGGTTTATTCTGATGAGGCGCTTCCCTGATCAGATTTAGAGGCTCATTGGTTAAGTGCAAACATGTGAAAAAAAAAGGGGGGGGGGTACCTTCCTTCTCAATTTATTTTTCGAAAGGCATTATTCTTTGAAGTAAGAGCATAATATACAATTAGTGTGAGTAGACTGTGAGCTCAATGCCATCAGTTTAACTTGGCACCTTTCTTTTTTTATAATTATTTATGCAATAAAGGGTATCTATAAAAGGCCTGACACATTTTGATGTTTAATAATTCATAAAAAATGAAGATAGATTTAAATTAATATCGTTAATGGTAGATAGATTCAAAAAGTTTTATGGTCCTTGTCAATGAATTTCCACATCTGCGACCTCCGTCACACGGAGAATATCAAAACGGTAGTCGATTTCACGGCAGGTACGGGCAAACATGTCAGCCTCCACAGCGGCTGTTGCGGAGTATTTTTATCCGCAAAGATTCTTCTTATTCAAGGGGTCTCAAAACTCTTAAAGCTTCAAAATTTTCGAAACTTTAATTTTTTTAGATGTTAAACTATTATCTTTTCTGAACATTTTGATATAATTGTTTACTTGAAATTCCCATTAGAACATAAGTTATGACTTTTAGAATTCTAGAAGTTATGGCTTTTGGAATTATATCCATGCAATAGTTGAAGCGATGTTTCCGAAACTTTGAAGTCATTATTCTCCAAATGAAGTTTTTGGGCATAACGCGCACGATATCTGAAAAACTTCTGAATATTTTTTCATTAAATTTTCAAAACATATGTTTCATGTTTGTATAAACTGAACCTAAAATTTCGTTTTTAATGTAATATATATATATATATATATATATATATATATATATATATATATATATATGTATTAGGTGATTATATTGTTGAAAATTTCTAAATTTTGCATTAGCTAAATACAACTGTGTATTAAAAATATAAAAATGGTTTAAATACAAATTTATTTAGATTGAGGGTCATTATTATAATCTGAAGTACAAGTAGGCACCAAACTTTTCATTCTAGTTGCAAAATTTATTTTGTAATCCTGAACGTAATCTGCGATTCCGATTTTCTGTTCATCAAATGTCTGATAGTTTGGAGCCCCCTGTAAATGCTAATGTTGCATCTTGCAATTTTTTTAATATTTGAATTGAAAGAATACACTCATACAATGTAAAAAAGCGGACTAAAAAACGGAGATTCTACTGGCAATCGAGATGCCAGTAGAATCTCCGTTTTTTAGTCCTTTTTTTACAGTGCATCATTTATTCCCAATTAAAATTGTGTCTGAAAATCAAATACATTTTAAGATATTAGTGTTGAAAATCGTCTTTGTTTTAATTTTTTCCAATTTTAAGAGTTCTGAGACGCCTTAAGACACTTCCAATTTCTTAGAAACTTCTTTTTACACTGCAACTGTTTCCTCGGTGGAGGATCTCTTTGTTATACTCTTCTGTAATTTCCCTGTGTTTGCGTTATTGATCTCGTTTTGATAAATTACCATAAAGCGTGCGCTTTTTGTTGTGATGTACTCCTTCAACTAAATGTCCGATCGCATAAAAGCATCACGTCGAATGAAACGTGGAACAAACACTCCAAAAGTAAACATAGCATTTTACTTCCAGGTTCCAGAAACATCTTTTTCCACTGCAAGATACTGTATCTTAATGAAGGATCTTTCTGTTATGTTCTTTGGAAATTCTCTGCGTTTGCATTATTGATTTCGTTTAAACGAACCACCATAAAGTCTGCTTTCTCTTGTAGTGTTGTCATTCAGCTCAATACCCGATCGAATAAACACATCACATTGAATGAAACGTCGAACAAACATATCAAAAGTAAACATAGCATTGCACTTCTAGTTTCTAGAAACTTAATTTTTCGCTTCAAGTTACTATACAGGGTGCCCGTTCTCAATGGTGTCTAATGGCTAAATCCTAAACCGTTAGTCATACACATATAGTTCCAAATACAAAAGTGTTTTAAGTCAAGTAAAGAAATAATTTAATAGCGATTTGGGTCAATAAAAACATTTCTTAAAAGATTACGAAATTTAAATTTTTATATGGTCCCCCGGTCCTATAAGTTATATCTAGTCAAATTTTCCTATTACACTGACTAAAATTGAGCAAATTATGAAATTTTAAAAATGCATGACATGCCACTTTTCTGCTCTGAAAACAAATGAGTACGGTTTGGCTTTCAGGGATCACATACCAAGTGCTTAAAGTATTCGAAGATCTTATTTCATGTGTATCTGCGCTTTGAAAAAAATCGTACAAGTATTATGATTAAGTTAATTCAGATTGGCTAAAATAACATATGTTTTATTTTCTCAGGATTTGAGACTGTTTCTTTTATGATTTCTTTTAACAAAAATTATGTAATTTTTGTAAGTTTTTATGTTACTTCAATGATCGTATGTATGTTTTTCTTGTTCAAAATTTGTACTGGAATTTTAATTCACTTTCAAATATCCGACCGAGAATACATTATACATACTGGCGCAAATCCGATAAGAATCTAACGTTATTATGATTTTCGGTAGTTACCATTTATACTTATTTTACAGGATAACACAAAAAAATTCGGATAGATTACCGCCAAGAAGTTTAAGAAAACGTTTTAGATTAGATAATACAAGACTGCGATTGTTGGGTTTTTTAACTTTTATGTATTTTTTAGCACTGATTCTGAAAATTACCTTAATTTTTAAACATCATGTCAGGATATTTCGCAATTCATAATTTGTCATATTTAAAGAATAACAAAAATCGGATACTATAAAGTAGAGGAGATGGTTGGGTTTTTTAACTTTTGATAGTTGATTTTTACGTACTTTTTAGCACTGAATCTGAAAATGACCTTCATTTTTAACCATCACGTTAGAATTTTTTTGCAAATCGTAACTGTGTAAGTTAAAATATAGCGAAAATCTCATACTATAAAACATACGTAAAACTTTTTTTATTTTATTTTATTTTATTCAATAATTTATTCTGGGATTCTTACAGCTAAACAGCTGAGTGGTCCGATGAGATGGGGGAGGAGCACACATTTACCACTAAATTTTAACTTTGAACTATTTAACTTTGAAATTTACAATTTGCCCAAAATCCTGAGTTCATGGTTAAAAATGAAGGTCAATTTCGGATTCAACGGTGCAGAATACATAAGAATCAATTATCAAAAGCTAAAAAACATGACATAACCCAATTTGTGCAGACTAGTGCAATTTAATAATATTTTAAAATACGTATCATTTTGTAAAGAATTGAGGCTGTTAATTTAGCATCATTTTATCAGGGTTCGCACACTTTTACCACTAAATTTTAACAGTATTTTCAAAGTATTTCACTGCAGAAAATTATTGCAAAATCTGTAAATAAAGGTGGTGGTTGCGAATTCTTTGGTTTAAAAATTAAATGTAAATTTTCTTATCATTAATAGTGGTGCCAGAGTCCTTGGAAATTCCAAGGAGTGTGCGAACCTTGTTTTATTTAACAAAAATTCTGTTTTTTCTTTCTTCTCAAATGTTTATTACAAATTGCATATTTTGCATTAATATGTCAGAATGATTAAAGATTTCAAATTTATATTGCAACGTTAATTTTACTCTCAACCATTTTTTAATATATCTGACGAAATTATATTTCGACTAAATTTGTGAATGACCCCAATTTGCAGCAAACAATATGCTCCATCTTTAAACAGCTATTAATCGGTAAATTTTAATCGTAGAATAACGGGACTTTTTTTTGTATTACTTGTCAGTATAAAAGGAAAATTTTACTAAATATAACTTATAGGACCGGGGGACCGTATAAAAATTTAAATTTTGTAATTTTTTAGGAAATGTTTTTATTGACCCAAATCGCTTTTAAAATATTTCTTTACCTGATTTAAAACATTTTTGTAACTGGAACTATATGTCTATGACTAACGGTTTAGGAATTATCCATTAGACACCGTTGAGACCGGACACCCTGTATATCGATGGAGCATCTTTATGTTATACTCTTTTGTAATTTTTCTGTGTTTGCGTTATTGATTTCATTTCGATGAACTACCATAAAATCTGTTTTCTCTTGTAGTGTTCAACTCAATATCCGATCGAATAAAACATCAGATCGAATGACACGTCGAACAAACACATCAAAAGTAAACATTCTATTCGTTGCCAAAAACAAAAGAGAGAAACAAACAATTAATAACACGCACAGACGATATTTACAAAATAAAAGATATTCAAACGGGAAAAGGAAGGTCTATGGAAACGTCCATACACTGTAAATATAACGGACAAAAAAACGTAAGATTCTACTGGCGATTGAGACGCCAGTACTATTTCCGTATTTTAACGGAAATTCCCCACACACATAAATTCCAGAAATCCTTATTTGTACAGACATTTCCCCCTTAAATTACAGAAATTTTTCCGTTTTTCAAGGAATTTAGGGGGAAATTTTCCGTTAAAATACGGAAATAGCATTGGCGTCTCGATTGTCAGTAGAATAAGTCCGTTTTTTTACAGTACTGAAAAAGAAAATATATCAGTTATTCTACGCATAAATGTCATAGGTTTGTTTATATCATTATTTTATGAAATGTTAAATATTAAAATGTATGTGAGACATTTTAATAGACACCCTGGTTATGAATTAGTGAAAAGGAAAATGTCGTCAAATGTCTTAACCTATTATGTTTCGTTTAAAAAACTTTATATTTCCCAAAATATAAATAAAATATTTAACTTAATCCTTTGCACTTCTTTGTCACGTCTGACGCGAGATCATCTTTCTTTTAAAAATTTGTTGCTTGCACCAGAATTAAAGAAAAATAAAATCTGCTTATTTAATCAAAACAGTTTTGAAATTGTATAGTTGAAGAAAACTTTTAAAAACTGTTGCCGACCGAATAAAATTTGTGTAAGAGACACTGCAATCGAAAGGGTTATAAGCGATATTAACAACTTTTAAAAGGTTTCTGACAGGTAATTTTGTATAAAACATGGGTTTTAAAAGGGTAGAAGCTTATGCTTTTTCCGAAAAAAACTTTGGTAAATTGGGTTTCCTATGTAGATTTTCAAAGTTTATGTATTAGAAAATATATTCCAATATGCGGATTTAATGAAAATATCATACAATCTAAGAAAAAAATTCGGACAATATACTATAAATTAATTTTTTGTGAAGTAGAAGTTATGTCCTTAGTCAATGATGGTTTGTTAACCCCTTAATTCTCGCTCCCATCATATTCACGAGCTGTGATTTTTATTCAGATTATTCAGATTGGTTTGATTCCCACCAGTTTTATGGAATAGTGTAATTGGCTTTATTATGGTATCATTTTACCTGTCATTAAACAAGGTGAACATTTCTTTTTCAAAAAAGTGGTGCCAATTAGCAATTTGAATTTTTGAACCGTAATTTAATGGTCCGTTAAGGGGTTAAATAAAAACGATCATTCTCTCTCCCGATCAACAATGTGTTAACAATGCCACTCAGTTGAACGTGTTGGATGTTTGAAAAGCAATTTAAAACCTTTACAGGGGCAAAGCAATTACATTGCTAAAGTGTTGAAATTAATGAATGACACCAGAATTTGAAAACAAATTTATTGGTAAATAAGAAAAGCTATATTTCGAATATATAGTAAACCGAAAATTTTTTTCCCAAAATTCTGGTGTCATTGTGGCATTTGGGAACTAAAATTAAGTGGTTTCATAAAAATACCACCGCCCCTGAAGGGGTTAAATTTTAAACATTTGCGATCGAAGTTCTACATCCCGGAAAAAGCATCGCTTACACGAATTTTCGGTTGGCACCACTTTTTTTTTAAGACACAGCTTTACTTGTACTTTGACAACATGCGTTAGAGAAATGTACTAAGTAATGTACGTTTAAAATATAGTGGTACGAATAAAATATAAAAATAGAATCAAGTATATAAAATTTGAGCGGCTATTTGCCAACTAAACTCGACTGCAAATGGTTAAAATCAAGTTTTAAAAAAAAATCACAGAATCATCTTCATTAGCCTTATATATAGCTGCCAAAATTAGCGATTTTCCTTTACTACTATTTTAGAAAAAAAAATTGTGTTTAGTCGCGAAAATTTTAGATTAAATAAACTAATTTTTTCTGTGCAAATACTGTGGGAGTAAAAGTAAAAAAGGCATAAATGTTGTCTGCTATTATTATATCGATTTGCAAATGACATTCAAAGTAAGAAAATACTTAAAGCACGTTAGTAGGGAGGAGGGGATCATACTTTTAACTTAATATAAAAATTTAAAAAAAGTTAGTTGGAATAAAATTTTCTGAGTACATTTTTACAAGAATTGAATATGTTTAACACCTTTTCACTTATAACTTGAGGGGTGGTGGCGCACATTTATAATACATAATTTTAATCCCCAAATGCCAAAATGGCCCCAGAAATTTGGATATATATATTTATATATATATATATACATATATTAATCCTGTCCGTGGAGAAAAGCTTTTACTTATTTTCAAATCGGAAATTCGCATGCCATTCAATCATTTCATAAACAGAAGTACTTAGTTCTTGAAAGGGTTTAGAAATATTTAAGGAATTAAATGATTGAAACTAAATTATGTTAAAATGATAATTTAATGATAATTTTCATGATAATTTTAACCCATATCTGACCATCGTCCAATATATAAGACAGCATACATTTCTAGTTCCAAACTCATAAAATATTTGTGCTATTGCTTGCGTTTCAGTGTTATTTTACTGTTAAAAAATCATTCATTATACAGACTTAACACATTGGCTACGTTTGACGTCTGAGACTCATCATGCATTTTTCCACTAATGCTTATTTTTATATTCTATTAATACCACTATTTAAAGAAAAATATTTTTTTAGTATATTTCTTTTGCAGATGTTGTGAAAGTGCTTATGAAAGACTTTTCTTTTAAGAAAGTGGTTCGAGAAGGATAAAAAAACGCCAATGGCAGCTTTGAAAGAAACGCTCACCAAAGAGTCTAATATTTACTTTTACGAAATTTATTTAAAATAAATTTTCAAAATATGCCAATTTTGAGAGAACGGATAACAACGCCGTTGCCAACTATATAACTGTACAAAAGAACCAACAACTCTCTGCAATCATACGTTTCTGTGTTTTTACGCATTGTATGCGGGCAATTTTTCGAAAATGAGCACTAAATTTACGTTCACAAATGCCACTGTAAATGAAAACTTGATCACATCCTCGGATTACACCTTCTTTTCGTCCGTTCAAAATATCCGGCAGCAGTAATAATTTCTGTCCCCAACACACAAAAACGTATTTTTACGTGTCCCGCATACAATGTGTTAACTGTACTTTCTTACCACTTCATTTCAAAGAAGAAGTTTCAGAACGGAAAAAAAAAAGAAAAAAGAAAAGAAAATTTGTGTCGCAGCAGTGAATCTAACTATAGTACCTCCTAGCCTGTAAGCTTGAAAACAATAAAATTTTGGTTAGCTTTAAAAAATTTATGACTTCCCTGCAATCTTTATAAAGCTAAATCATACTTTATGAGCAAAAAAATATTTTTCTTTCAATATCTGGTCACTTATGGTCAAAAAAATTAATTTTTAAACAACTTTTAAAATTAAAAGTCTTTGAATTATATATTTAATTTTTGTGGAGAGGAAATAATATTTTATGTGTTAATTTTAGTTAAATTCATTTTTTAAAAATTATGGATAATTAAGATTAAAAAAAATTGTGCGTGAGTTTATTTATATTTTTCAAATATGTACTCAAAATCTATTAAGGTATTTTTAATTATTTCTAGAATAAATGAAGTATTGAAAAGTAAAACCCTTTTTAATAGTCTATCTAATGCTTCTCTTTAAGAAATTTATATTTCCCAAAGTATAAGTAAAATCTTTACTTTGAAAAAGAGTTTTAATGACTTTTAAAAATGCACATGAGTTTAACATGTTGGATCTTCGAAAAGTCGTTTTAAAAACGGAATCTAAATTAAGAATAAACAAAACATTTTCACTGAAACGTCTTCATTAGCATTAAATCGATTGGCAAATAGTATTCAAAAGAAGATAAACGTTTAAAATACGCCGGGGAGGTATATCCCAAAAGGCAAATTTAAAGGTATTTTTACTTTGCATTTCAGACGTTTTGCTGAATTTACAAAATTTTTAGAGAATGACATTAGTCGAAATTAAATTTCTACAACGAAAAAAAAAACATCTCTGAAGAATTCTCTAAAGGTAAAAATGTCATTATATATATCAGGTTGCCAGTTTGGCTTCAAATTTCAATCCGAAATTTCAAGTTCATACCGTAAATTTTGAAAGATTTTTTTTTTTACTTTAACAGTTCGCGTAATGATTTACTGATTAACTGCTATATTTTTAGGGCCCTATATTTTTGAAATTTTTTCTTCACCTTACTGAATTAATGAGATGTCTCCGATAAAATAAGTCAAATTTTTGCGTTCTAAAATACTGGTAGCCACAAATGTTGCACTTTTCACCTATGTGACTTACACTACAAGTACTCATGGAACTATCCATATATACAGGGTGTCCCAGCTAAGATGTTACAAACTTCGAGGGGAGGTAAGATACACCTAGAGGATTCTGAATCACACAGGAATTCCGGGTCCGAAACGCCTTCCTGACGCGGTAGAGGGCATCGAATCAGTGTTGCCAGTGGGCTACTCTTTTTTAATTCCGATTTCTTGATTGGCACCACTTTTTTTTAAATGGTAAAATTCCCATTCTTTTCAACTTAATTAATATGTTATTAAAAAAGGGGAATTTTATCATTTCAAAATAGTGGTGCCAATCAGGAAATCTCAATTAAAAATAGGTAGCCCAATGGTAACTCTGTCGTGGTCAAAAATCAGCTTTCTGTGATCCATCCTTTTCAATGCACAATGTTGCCAGTGGGCTACTTTTTTTATTTAGATTTTTTAATTGGTACCAGTTTTCTGAAATAGTAAAATTCGCCTTATTCAATGACACATTAATTAAGGCAAAAAGAAGGGAAATTTTACCATTTCAGAAAATTGGTGCTTATCAAGATATCTGAATTTTAAAAAAGTAGCCCACTGGCAACATCGTCTATGCCCTTACTGGGTCAGGAAGGTGTTTTCGACCCGGCATTCCTATATGATTCCATGTCGTTTAGGTGTACTCTACCTCTCCTCGAAGTTTGTAACATGTTGGCTAGGACACCCTGTAGGGGAAGTAGGGGAGGCATGATACACTTTTTTTTAGTAATTTTTTACAATCCTTAGAAAGCTATTTTTAAACAAATTTTTCTTATAAAGTGACTTTTTATTCATTTATTAAAAATATTGTGAATTTTAAAAATAATCATTCAAAAAATATATCTCAATTATTTTGAATGGTTACTACTGTATCAAATCTACACAAGCAAGGGAGATTTGATACATTGTTATGTAATTTTTAAAAAAAAATGCAGATAATTCAATTTATGTGTCCTACAATATTTTATGATAAATCTTGAAATATTTAAGTACAATTTAACAAGAAATGACATTGACATATCTTTGTTTCAGGATTGTTTTTTACAAAAATATTTAAACACTTGCTATTATTTAAACAATCCTATTAATACACTTTTTAGAAAATAAATAATGGAAAAAACCCCTAGAGATCTTGCTGCAAGGAAAAATGAAGTGCACATTGTTGATTTACAAACAATATAACATAAATTTAACACATTTAAGATTTCTTTAACCTTTTCAGAGCAAAACATTTTCAATGCTAAAGTGTTGAATAAATGAAACACACCGGAATTTACCAACAGATTTAATTTGAAATAAGAAAAGGGCTATATTTCACTTTCATATTCAGTGGTGGAAAATTTTCGCAGAGGTGGAGCCTATTGACACCGGTAAATTATAGTAGTATTTTGCCTCTTATCTAATGATCAAATTTCTGAATTTTTATTAAACTGAATAATACCGTAAAAATTTAGTGGTGTGAATAGGCTCCACCTCTGCGCCAATTTTCCACCACTGCATATTAAATGGAAAATATTTTTCCAAAATACTGGTTCCAATGTGGCGTTTGGGAATTAAAATTAAGTGGTTTCATAAACATACCACCACCGCTGAAATGGTTAAAAGAAAAACTAATAACTCTATCATTTTGATAGGTAAAATCGGGTGGATTTAATGTTTTTTCAATTTGTCCTTCGTCAATTATAGAAACATCTTCCCTTTCAGGCCATTTGAACTTTTTTTCTTCTACATGAGGAGCAAAGCTAACTAGCCATCTATTATCGAACTACTTTTCTATGTAACCTACATCATATCTACGAATAGTCTCTTTGTTCTTCCTTACCAATTTCAATAACTCTTGCTGTAAAACAATATTGAATATTACAGTCCTATATTAGTTTTAAACTTTAAAAAACTATTAAATTTCAAATATACAAGTGTATCATTACTCCCCAGCTCTAATGTTTCATTTCTCCCTATCATGCTTTATTGGATTTTCAATCACTTTGTGTAAATGCAGTTGCAAAATGCCAATCTGTTTTGTAGTAAAACTCACCCTAACAACGTGCTTTACAAATAAAAAATAATTACAAAATATTATCTTCACAATAATAAGAGTTATGAAAGAAAATGAGTATTTAAAAAATTTTACATTGACATTCCAAAAATTTTCAAAATTAAAAGAAAAAAACCTTGTCAGTTCTTCATTGCTAAGTCCAGCTAATGATGGCCGCCGCTAATAAAAGAAGCCTTTACATACGTTACAATGACCATTTGTTGAAATGCCATTTGTTGAAAAATTTAATGCCATTTGTTGAAAAAAATTGTCAATGTATCAACCCTCCCTATGTATCAAACCTCCACTACCTCCCCTATATATATAAAGTATGTTTTTTTAGAAGTATAAAAATTTCAAACGAAATAAAACACACAAAAATAATGTTAATTACTATGATATTGGTTTTATTTAAAAAAATAATAATTTTATGCCATTAGTGTTTAAAAATAATTTCGGGTATTTGGGGCCGCGGCTTTCTCGAATGAAGCGCAATCTCGAAGTCAAATTTTCGACCACTTTATTGAGTAGCTGGAGTTGTAGATCAGCAATAACGCGGTGAATGTTGATTTCCAAGTTTCCCAATGTCTGGTTCATCCAGTGTTGCTAGATTGGGGACTCTTTTGCCCCCAGATTGGTGATTGTCACCGCCTTTTTGAAATAGAAATATTTGGCCTATTTAATAATATATTAAAAATTCTGAAAAATAAGTCTAATTATACTATTTTAAAAAAAGTGGTGGCAGTCAAATAATCTGAATTAAAACAAGTCTTCAATCTGGCAACACTGGGTTCATCAGCGTAGACCAGCGACTTCATTTATCCGCACGGAAAACACCATTGGTATGAGATCACATGACCGTGGAGGCCAGTTCACAGGTCAATTACGCGAAATTATGGGCTGGCCGAATATCTCCTGCAATATACTGATGGTGTTTTGCACAATTTGCAAACGCTATTCTGGAGTAAATCTATTCATGGTGAAATAGCAAAACATACTGAGCATAAATTGTCTGTCGGCTGTCAAATTGACTGTGACCAGAAATGGTGTTGCCAATTTCAAAACCGCACCTCTAAAAAAACACCCTTTATATTACATAAAAATGTAATTTTTAACTTTTTATAATAATTTCATTTATTGAACTAAATAAAGTCAATACACTGACAAAATAATAATATAAAGTACATTCAATTATTCATCATTTAGAAAATCAGATTGTGAATATATTAAAAAGAAATTATGTTTAAATTAGTGATACATATCTATTAGAATAATTTTTATTGTTATTTATACGCAATATTTTAAATGTTGAAAAGAAAAAGGCTTTTATTGCCTTAATCTAATGTTTCCCTTTATCCTAAAATCAAAATAAAACTTTTGCTTTAAAAAATATTTTAGTGGATTTTAAAAATGCTTATGAGTTTAACATGTTGGGTGCTGGAAAAGCCATTTTAAAATTCAAAAAGAAATTACGAATAATAAATTTTGCTAAATTGTCTACCTTAGCATTAAGTCTATTTTCAAAAGTCTTTACACACAAAATAAAAGCTTTTGAAGCTCACTTTTTCGTAATTTCCCAGAAGCTTTATTCTCAAAGAGTATTTTTACTATTGCATTTTAGACGTATTACATAATATGCAAAACTAATAGATAAGTGTTTACGCAATAGTGTTAGTTGCAGTTTAATTTTCATTGGGAGTGTAAAGAAGTTATTTTTGTCACATACGCTAAGTATTCGTTAGGGTGAAAAATGTCGTTTTAAAAAAACATTACAATTAAACAATTTTTACTTACTTCTATGTATAACAATGGAGTTATGAATAAAGTATAGGATACATATAGAGTACTGTCTACCAGTTGCGAGTGAAGTAACTGGGGAAGTTGTCACAAGATGGCGGCATATTTTTTAAAATTGGATCAACAATTTCTGATTACCGCCGGGACATACTTCCCACCAGTAAAATTGAATAGAAAGTTTCGTCTTATTTAAGCGTCTTATTCATGGTAAAATTTTTTATTTGCTTTTACTGGTGTTAGTTTGCCTGGTAAAAGAGTCAGTTTATTTCACTGGTTGTCACAACATGGCGAAAACGCAGGGTCTGACTTCCGCCAAAGTAAACTTCCACCAGTAAAAATGAAAATCTGTTTCTGCCATTATTTATGACTGAAATTTTGCATTAATAAGGTGTTTAAATAAGAAGAAAATTTCTATATAAATTTATTGGTGGAAGTTTCCAACGGCGGTAACCAACCCCTGCGAAAGCGGTTGCAATTGAAGCTTCCTGTTTTAGGGATATGTCAGTTCCTCTTTAATAATAGTTCCATGTCTACAATACAAGAAAGTATTGCAATCGAAATTTTTTTTCGACTATCGCTTTTCGACAGATTTATAATTATTAACCCTCTCGCTGCGCAACCCGAGAGTTCCTCGGGCAACGTAAAAGTAGCAAAATTTGGGCAACTCGAAATTTCATCTGGATGCATATTTCCGTCTAATTAACCCTCCTTGATCATTCCCACCAGTAACTTTTTATTGTAAATTTTACCTTATCTAATCGGAGCATTTTCCCGATTAAATCAGGCGAAAATTTTTGTTTTGAAAAACCGGTGACAAAAGAATAAAAATTCTTAAAAGACGCTTGTCGCGAAGGAATTAAATACGCAATTTTTGAAGCTATTTCGATAAAACAATTACGCAGCGAGAGGGTTAACCCCTTGGGGACGAGCGACCGGTATTCGTGCCGCGTAAGAAGCTCAAAATCAGTGATTATTCTCACCAGTAAATTTTTATTGTAAATTTTACCTTATTTAATCCGAGCATTTTCCCGATTCGATGAGGCAAAAATTTCTGTTTTAAAAAACCGGTGATGAAAGATTAAAAATTCTGTAAAAGACGCTCGTCTCGAAGGTGTTAAGTGTCTGAGATCCCGAAAAACATATTTTTACAAAACGGCCGTCTGACCTCAATGTATCGTCGAAAAGTGTGTGAAGTTATACGTAGAATTGAACCAAATTTCCTATACAGGGTGCATCTGAAAATGGGGGCAAAACTTTATGGGGTGACAGAACGAATAATTTCGTATTTCGAACGAAAAATTCGAGCAAATTTCGTCATAGAATGTATGGTTGGAACGCAAGCCGTGAGAAGTTAAAAGGTAGTTTTCCACTGTCGCGGTTAAAGAATTAACACAAGAATGAGAGGAGATTGCTAAAATGTTGAAATGAATGAGCGACACCAGAATTTACGTACAAATTTATTTGGAAATTAAAAAAAAAAAAACTATATTTCCTCTACGTAATAAACGGAAAAGAATATCTACAAAAATTCTGGTGCCAATGTGCCATTTGTGAATTCAAATTAAGTGGTTTCATAAACATATCACCGCCCTTGAAAGGGTTAAAAGGCGTTGCGGTATGGAGTACAGCGCCCATGTCTTTCTGTAGTAAGAGAAATTATCAATTAGAATATAAAACTGTGAATGTTAAAATACTTTTTATAGTACACAAGGGCTGTATATCTCTTAAAATATATTTTTAAAAATGTATACAATATATTAAATACTGAATAGATACGAATCCTTTTAAATACTTTAATATAATATTTGCCCTGAAGAAATAACTGTATACGTTTCCCAATAAGTAAAACTTCAAAATAGAAATTTAATGGCTTCTAAAAATACATTTGAGTTAACATGTTAGATAAATGAAAAGGCATTTTAAATTTTAAAACAAAATAAAGAATAAACATGATACATCAGCTGAATCATCTTCATTAGCATTAAATCAATTCGCAAATGGGATTCAAAACAACAGAAAGGCTTAGAGTACACCGAAACGGAGCATCTCAAAAGATTTTTTTTAATGTATTCTTACTTTTGCATTTCAGACGTTTTGCTTAGTAAACGCATTAGTTTACTGCGTTTTCCTAGATAAAAATTGTTTATGCAATCGCGTTATGTGAAATTAAAATTCCTACAATAAATAAGGAAGTTATTTTTCAGAAGTTGTATTACCAAACTTATATAACTATATTGCATTTTGCTTATATTTAAATGAGCAGTTTGCATTAATAGAGATACCTAAAATAATCAGATGCGCCTAGTAAAATAATTAAAACATGTTATATGATAAAATAGATGCAAAGGTGTTTTTAGGTGCGTTCGTAATTATGTAAATACCTAGCACTTATAGTCGTCGTTCGGTCCGTCTGTCTGTTTGACCGTCCGCCCGCATATAACAGAGCAAAAACTACCCAACCGAATAGTCTGAAATTTTAAGTATATAATTGTTGAAAAATTTTGTCATTTCAAATTTTATGAAAATCGGATATATAGTTTAATAACAGGGACAGTCAAAAGTTTTCCGTTGCATTACAGTCAATGGAAAAAATTATTTCAAGTGCATTTTAATGATGTTACAGCCTTTCGAACAGAATGAAATTTATATGCACTTATGAAGTGCATTAAAATATACATTTAGTACAATATGCGGTGCAAAAGTATTTATAAAACTAGTTACTGTCATACTTCATTTGCCATGTTTGATGTGCAATTTCGAACTTTTTTTTTAGATGTATAATTAAAACTCAATAAAACACATAAAAATATTGTTGACGGCCAAGGTATTGGTTTTATTAAATAAATAATTTTTTGCCATTACCGTTTAAAAATAATTCCGGGCATATGGGCGCCGCGGCTGGCTCGACTGAAGCGCAATCTCGAAGTCCAATTTTCCACCGTTTTATAGATCAGCTGGGGCAGTATATCAGCAATAACGCGACGAATGTTGATTTCCAAGTGGTTCAACGTCTATGGTTTATCGGCGTAGATCAGCGACATCACATGTCGCCTCAAAAAATAATCCATTGATGTGAGATCACATGATCGCGGAGGCCAGTTTACAGGTCCATTACAAGAAATTATTCGACAATTGAATGCTTCGCGCATTAATCTGATGGGGTTTTCACAATTTGCAAGCGTTGTTCCGGCGTAAGTCTGATCATGGCGAAATGGCAAAACATACTGAACACAAATCGTCTGTCAGCTGTCAAATTGACTGTGATTAGACACAGTGTTGCCAATTTCAAAACCGATCTTCTAATAATACACCCTTTACAAAATGCTACTTTAATGCACCAGGTCTCGATGCTAGGTGCGAGCAGCACCAAAAGTGGTTCTGTTGTCAGTATCACCGTGTGTTGAGAATTACCATAACAATTTATATTAACCCGGGGGAAGTCGCGCATAAATAGGGTATGAACGGTTTTCGGTTTGTCACCAATAAGTGCAAGTAATAATCGTCACCTTATTCAGTGGGCGACAATTGTTACAAATTATGCGATAAAGTAAGTTGAAGATTACTCTTCGAAAAATAGTGGTGACAATTGTAAAAACCGTACGCACCCGGGGTATGTCATATCCCACGCGACTCCTCCCGGGTTCATTGTTTTGTTGGGATATAGCAGTAATAAATAAAATCGTCTTTTAAAGACCACTGTACTCGTATGAGTAACATTGACTTTTTGGTATGTTGCAGCTATGCAACGGAGTGATACAAAATGTTAATTTCATTTTCAGCAATGCATTAATTTATCACATTGAAATATCGAGTCAATGTGAAATCTTAAATCTAGTCTCCGGACTCTTAAAATTGGAGAAAAGGGAAAAAAAAAAGAGAATTTTCAACATTTAATATCGTAAAACGTATATGATTTAAAAACACAATTTTTATTGGGATTAAAACATATAAGTATGTTCTATCATTTCATGTATTTAAAAAATTTCAAGATACAGAATTAGTATTTATAGAGTGCTCCAAACTGTCAGACATTTATCGAGCAGAAAATTGTCATAACAGCTTACGCGCGGGATTACAAAATAAATTTTGCAAATACTTTATGCATAATTATACTTCAGATTAAACTCATTACCTCAACCTAAATAAATTTCTATTTAAAGCATCTTTATATTTTTAATACAAATTTGTATTTATCTAGTACAAAATTTTGAAAATTTCAACAGTATAGTCAACTAAAAAAATATTTTTTTGAACAATAAAACTGAAATTTTAGGTTCAGTTTATACAGACTACAATGAAACATACATGGGGCATTCTCACAATGTTTTGACTTTTGGGGAAAATAATCCGGCAAAATTAAACTTGCTAAAATAACATTTTAATCTGATAGACGAATGCCTTAATGATTCAAAATAAATAAAAAATGGTCAGCAGCGAAATTTTTTTTATTTAACTGAGGTTTAAGTTAAACTTGCGAGTTTAATTGTCCTTACCATTTTACCCCTATAACTTTTTATTTTCTTCTAAATTTTTCCTTATAATGAATTTGCATAGTACCCACAAGACATTCAAATAAGAAATAATAACAATGTAGTACTTTTAATACAGAATTTTTGTATAGCATTGTCTTAAAGGGGTGTTAAAGAAGGGACGGTAAGGTAAAAAAAGGGGATGGTATTGGAAAAAAGGGACGAAATGGTAAAACAAGGGACAGTAAGAATGGAACGGTAAGGAAAATTACCACCTATTTTGAGGAAAATCATGTTAAGACGAAGTTGTATCCACAGTGTTCATTGATTTTTATAATCAGTTGTTAACATTGGATTATATTATTTTTTCTTAATTTACCTCGAAAAGTGCAGGAATAAGGAGATTACCAATAAAGCCACGATGCTTGAAATTGATATTTAAATGCTGATCTAAATTCTACAGTAAATTTCCTGCCAAATAATTTTAGACATTATTTCTCTAGCATACTTCTGCATGAGAAAAAACTTGAAAAAAAAATTCTGTGGCTGCATCTGAAATGATTTTCTGTATAATTCTAGAAGAGGGATGGTAAGGAATCTAAAACCCAGGGACAGCGTTTAAAAAATAATATCAACCCTAAAAATGTGTGCAGGTTAATTTTTAGCTACATATTTATATAAAACTATAGTTCCAGTTTTAGAAAAAAATTACATCGAATTATTTTTATTGAAACCATTTTATCCAGACAGCTCCAAACTTAAAAATCAGCATCAGGGACACGGGACGGTAGATGAGTTTTCCTGGTATTTGGACCCCCAACATCGTCCAAAACTTATTTATCTCGTTAATATTGTTGTGCAATCATGCAACGGGATGTTCCCCAGTATATGAAATTAAAAAAAAAACATGAAAAAGTGTATTAAATAAAAAATTATTATTCAGGGACGTGAAAGTCAAAAGATTGTGAGAATGCCCCATATTTTGAAAGTTTCCTGAGATATCCCGTGTGTTATGATCAGAAACGCCATTTGGAGAAAAATGACTTCAAAGTTTCTGCAACGTCGCTTTAGCCATTAAGCGGGTATAATTCTAATTGCCGTAACTTATGTTCTAATGGAAATTTCAAGGAAACAATCATACCAAAATCTTCAGAAAAAATGGAAGTTTAACATCTAAAAAATTTAAAATTTCGAAAACTTTGAAGCTTTAAGAGTCCTGAGACCCCTTAAGCACTTTTAAACGTTCAGTGATTATTTGTTGCAATAAAATTCGTATTCAAAAAATCGTGCTCTCAAGGGAAATTGCGCCAACACGATAGGTTCGTACATATCTAAGAAAGATTCTAAACATATTATCGATTTTAGTATGAAAATAAACTCCTAACTTAAAATAAACAAATAAAACTCTACGCATAAGACAAAATAAGCTTTTCCGTTAGCTCTTAACCCCTTGGGGACGAGCGACCGGTATTCGTGCCGCGTAAGGTGCTCAGAATTGGGGATTATTCTCAGTAGTAAATTTTTATTGTAAATTTTGCCTTATTTAATCCGAGCATTTTCCCGATTCAATTAGGCGAAAATTTCGGTTTTAAAAAACCGGTGATTAAAAATTAAAATTTCTGTAAAAGACGCTCATCCCGAAGGGATTAAGTTATCTTCTGATTATAGGTAGATTACGAGTTCCTGACAAAAGTAATCATTTTTCTCTTGTGTTCAGTACAACTTAAACTCTTCCGTTCCTGGCTTTCCATGCGGGGGCCTCTGTTTTTTTTTCCTTATAAAAACTAAAATGTCCGATTTTTTTACATTTTCACATCACTTCTTAATAGCTGAATGTTTTTTTGCGTTCAAAGCAAACGAATAAATGGGCATTTAAGCTGATTCCCACATAAAATAAATGTTATTTTCATCTGAGTTTGCAAAATGCCTAAAAATGACCAAAAGACAGTATGACCAAGAAACGGAGAAATTTTCATAAGTATTGAACTTAAATCTTTTTCAATAGAAAATTTCCAGGATTTGTAGATTATTTACTTGTTTAAAGCTCTTAAATTTGTGATTGTGTTAATTTAAGTTAATGGTTATTATAATTGATGTTTTTAAGGGGGTTTGTAGTTTTAGATCCATATTTTTTAAGCTAAATTATTAAGCGCCTAAATGAACAATTTCAGAAAAGATATATATATATATATATATATATTGTCATTTACGAAGTCATTTTGTTTGGAAAAAACCCATGAATAAGCATTTGTATTATTATTTCCTCTTCGGAACTGAAGAAGTTAATCTCATAGTTCGGACTTTATAAATACCCTCCTCATAGGCATCTTTAGTACTAATTATTTACTTTTATTTTGTACGATGGAGAAAATAAGAGGTGAAAAAAGGGAATTAGAGTTTAACAAACTAAAAATTGTAAGTGAAACGTAGCAAATGAGGTGCGTTCGTATAATAACTAGTTTTATTAATATTCAGATCTTGGTGCGTTAGCTGTTGCACTCCTATGCAAAAATGCATGAATACAAAATTCATTACGATTAAATATATTAAATTCAGTAATAAGGAAATAATATGACTTCGAGCTAAATAGGACGTAATTACCATGGCAACCTAGAATCATTACCTATCATGGAATATCACTGAATTAATTACATATGATAGGATTTAATAGAAAGAAGAAAACTTTATTAATATCTTTTTAAGTTTTGATTCGATTTTCATAAAATTTGAAAAGACTCGACAAAATTCTGCAGCGATTATACATATTAAATACTAAACCATTCGGTTGGGTAGTTTTGCGTTGCGGGCAGACAGACGGACTTACTAGACGACGATTATAGGTGCTACGCATTTATTTAATTACGAACACACCTAATAAGTGGAATAGCAAGATAATTTTAGTTTTAAAGGATTATTTTAACCTTAATATGAATTTAACTAACCTAAAAATTTTTAACATAAAAATATTTACGTAATCCCGTTAGTCAAAATGAATTTTTTTTGAATAAACAAGGAAGCTGTTTTTAAGAAAAAACAGTTTTTAATTAAATTTATATAGTATCTGCATTGCATTTTGCTCCTATTAAAACGAACAATTTAAATATTCAGAGAAATTCTTAAAACAATAAAATATACTTAAACATGTTATCATTGTATACCTAAAAATATATCCATTTTACAATGTTATTGTTTGGGTTTACTTTGATTATATTAATTTATTCAATTTATTCAAATGAATTCTTGAAAAGTAAAAATAAATCCCATTTCATTGAAAATTCCAAATGGAAATAAAGAATGGACAAAAACGTTTTAGTTTAAACGATTTCATTTACATAAAATCGCTTTCTAAACGATGTGAAAACTATGAAAGAAGCTTTAAACGGTCCAAAAGCGGAATATTTCAAAGGAATTCTAAAGTAGCATCACATCTGCATTTTCGCTGTTTTATTTTATTAGTAAAGAATTTTAGATGTATATTCAATTGTTTAAGAAATTCCATTTACTGAAACAAAAGATTCTTAAATGAATAATTTTTGGTCCCAACAATTTATTATAGAAATACATCTTCATACTTAAACATAAATTGCGATTATTAAAATGTTAGCAATAATTACGTAACAACTGCTTTTAATCAAATTTGCGGAATACATAGAAAAAAAGGAATAATAAAAAGGAAAAACAGTTTAAAATAAATAATTCTTTTATAAGGCTTCAAATTTCATCTTGAAAATCAGGCTGGACCCTTAAATGCATGATTTTTTATTTTGTTTTGAAATATATATATATGATTCTCTGAAAGGTTTATTACACAGGAAAAATAAAGAAAAAAAAATCCGACACATTTTTCGTATAATACGTCAACCTTTTCTTACATTGCACATCTGCAATTCAAGTAAAAACTAAAATATTGCAAATTAGTAAATATTTTAATGAGTATGAATCTAAATACCTTATTTTACATAGCTTTTTTATTTGGTAAAACTTAACCCTTAAAAGCATGAATTATTTATTCGAATTAAGATTTTTACTCTTATATTAAAGATTACACACCAGAAATTTTAAGATAGAATTTTAAACTTATAGTTTTGTAATTTTTGCATGATTAATATTTTTTTTATAAATATACTGGTTGCGATGAATTAAATAAAATGTAATGCAGATATCCATCACTATGCATTTATAGTGCAGGCAATAGGGGATTTTACCTGGCAAAATTAATGGTAGTTCTGGAAATTGGCTTACTTTATGTTTTTGGGTCGCTGAATCCGAATTTGTAACTTCCCACTAAAATTTCCCCCGGCAACCCCCCCCCCCACATTTTGGTAAAATGCCCCCCAAAAATGATTTTTATTAAAAAAATCAATTTTTTTTATTATTATTTTAGGAGAAAAGTATCTAGAAATTCAAAAATTAAACAAAATGTGCAACAAATAAGATACATGACATTATGACGTAGGATGAATGGGGAGGGGGGGGGGGGGATCTGCCTCGGAACATGCGCCGCGGTGCTGCATGGACTAAGTTGCGCAATTCGATTTAACCACTCACATCGTTTACATTCGCCCTCCCGTCTCCCCTCCGAACTTTCCCTATAAGGTTTACTTTAAGTTTTTTGGGTCGCTGAATACGAATTTTTAACTTCCCACCAAACCCCCCCACACACACACACACTTTTTAACGCCCCCCCCCCCCACCCACACACACACACACACAAAAAATAGTTGTTTTTATATTAAATTTTTTATTGTTTTAGGGCAAAAGTATCTAGAAAATCAGAAAGTAGACAATATTTGCAACAAATAGGGTACATGACATTATGACGTAGGATAAAGGGGGAGAGGGGGGGCTGCCTCGGAGCATTCCCCGCACGCTGTTCTCAAGAACCAAATTTTTTCAAAAAATCAATTTTTTGGGGGGTGATTGACGTGGGAAATTTTGGTGGG
This sequence comes from Maratus speciosus, assembly GCA_963932465.1. Taxonomy (NCBI): domain Eukaryota; kingdom Metazoa; phylum Arthropoda; class Arachnida; order Araneae; family Salticidae; genus Maratus; species Maratus speciosus. The sequence continues at coordinate 282,710,069 of OZ010789.1, read as the reverse complement.
GGGTTACAAATTCGGATTCAGCGACCCAAAAAGCATAACGTGAGTCGAAATCCAGAACTAGCATTAATTTTGCCAGGTAAAATCCCTATTGCCTGGACTTGCATAACTTAGTGCACATAGCGCCGCAATGCACGTTCCGAGGCAGCCCTCTCCCTCCCCGTTCATCCTACGTCGTAATGTCATGTATCCTATTTGTTTCAAATTTTGTCTACTTTCTGAATTTCTACATACTTTTCCCCTAAAACAATAAAAAAATTAATTTAAAAACAACTATTTTTTTGTGGGGAGGTTGTAAAGGGGGATTTTGGTGGGATGTTAAAAATTCGGATGCAGCGACCCAAAAAACTTAAAGTAAACCTTATAGCTAAAGTTTGGAGGGGAGACGGGAAGCGAATGTAAACGATGTGAGTGATTACGTGGAATTGCGCAACTTAGCCCACGCAGCACCGCGACGCATGTTCCGAGGCAGATCCCCCTTCCCCTTCATCCTACGTCATAAAGTCATGTATCTTGTTTGTTGAAAGTTTTGTGTACTTTCTGAATTTCTAGACACTTTATCTCTAAAACAATAAGAAAATTGATTTTTTTAATAAAAACCTTTTCGGGGGGTATTTTACGAAAATTTGGGGGGGTTGCAGGGGGAGATTTTGGTTAAAAATTCGGATTCAGCGATCCAAAAAACATATAGTGAGCTTTTTACAGAACTACTAAGAATTTTGCTAGGTAGATGCCCTATGCTGTCTCTATTGCCTGGACTATTAAGGGTTATTTTTTTAACTGCAATTCATTTTTTACCCAAAGTTTTCTGTTACTCTACATTAATTTAGCGTCGGCACCGAACTCGATTGTAAAAAATCCACAGCTTTATCAAATATGGTAGAAAGTGCAAGCTAGTATCTCTCTATTCAAAAAAATAGTATCTAACGCTGTCACCACCGCCGCTGGTTTTGAATTTTTTGTGACCGGTGTCTTTCTTCGTTAATATTAAGAAAACTACTGCATACAAATATGTAAAAATCGGTGGTATTATAGACAAATGTTTGATAAACACGCTGCTGCTGATAGTTTTTAAATCGAACAATTATTTTAAAAGATATTTAATGTTAAATTTGGTCAAAATCGTTCCATTAAAAAAGTTTTATAGGAGCAAAATCTATACATAGGAATATAATCATTTTTAGATCATTTTATACATTAGAAGTTCCCGGTGTGCAGACTACATTTTTTTTTTATTTAACTCATTTTTTAAGGGTCTATTTTCATTTTAAATTCAAATTTTCGGCATTTCCAGAGATATTTTTTACATATTTTAGAAAAGCTTATTATTTTAAATTGTTCACAAAGTTGTAAAAACTTCTCAAATATTAATATTTCCTTTAAATTAAAAATTTATTTACACTTGACTATTATAAACAGAAAAAAATCCCATGGAATTAGAATTAAATGATTACGTGTTAAAAGCAGGAAAATATTAAAAATTACGTCATAAAAATTGTTTATACACGTGAATATTTAAAAAGAAAAAAAACTATAAAACAATTAATTATTTAATATGTGTTAAAAGCAGTAAATGCGGATGACACGTGATTACGTCCTATTTCAAATAGTAGAAATTGGCAGTTATATGTTGAAACGATTCGGAACGTGCTACCTTTTTTCATGCTAGTGGCTACTTCCCGTATGCAAAGACTTGTCAAATATACTTACAAGATATGACTCTGGTTGAAACAGAATTCTCACGGTTTATAAAAGCAGGCTATTTTACTATTCAAAGAAGTGAAAAATTTTGGTCCAGTGTTTGGACAGGTATAACGATCGAACAGACATTGATGAAAAGCATGAAATCATCAGGTGGAATAACTCGCGGAAAGGGTATAACAGACAGCGTATTTGAAAAAGGGATCTTTGGCGGCCCTTTTCTAATGAAATTATGTGAAATCCTAGAAAAGTTGTGTGGTGTATGTGCACAATCATCCGATTCAACATTTTGACTATCGAGATTCTAGTGACCTACGCGGTAATGCAGACATCAAGAAACTGGATGCGTGGCTCAAAAAAAATCCACCTTTTGCTATTATTAATAAGTGCCTCTCAATCTATAGCGGAATTCTAGGAGATCACAGAATAAAATTTCATATTGCATATAGCGTCGAATGCAAAGTCATTGAAAAGATTTCAAAGAAAAACATTGGTGCCTAAAAACTTTCACATAAAAGTAGAGTACTATCATTAGCGACGATGAATAATTCATTCAAATTTAAAGACGATACTGTGACCTGGATCCACTGTTGTTGTTTTAACGTATTTTCGTTTGTATGAAACAACAAGAAGATTTGGAAACTTACTTTCAATATGAGCTATCTCGTATTTTTTAACATTATTTGATGAAAATGGTATGAGAGAAACCACCAAAGCATTCTTATTATTACAAAACACCGACCTCCATGGACATTTTCCCTTCGAATGAGGACTTTTTGTTTTTGCCGTTTGGCAACAGAAACTTTTGTTTTTTAGAACGAACGAAAGAAGAATGATTTTGAGATGTGTGTTTTTTTCCCCCATCAAACCGAATGCGATATTAATTTATCTTATGTACATAATGTAAATATATTTTGTATGAGTTAGCCATATAAATAATCTAAAATGACAAGAGAGCTTTTCTTCATTTCCGACTGTTTCTTGTGAATTATTCTAACTGCCGAATCTGTTCTTAGTGAGAGGAATTCTGATTCGAACGAAGGCGTCCTACCTTGGATCGGTAATCATTTTTACTTACCTTTATAGATTTGTATCACATGATTTATTGTGTATCTGACATTTTCTGGCGCCCGTAACAGCGACTGCCTAAAGTATTTGAGTCAGAATAAGAATTTCGTTGAATTAGAATCTTTATTGAAGTGCTTTGTTTATATACGATAATTGCAACCATTTTTGTTTTTGATAAATTTTATTAGTTATAATATTGATTTAAGAGAATGGATGCAGTTAATAAAACAAAACGCACTACTGTTAGATCTCAAACCACGAAATTAATTAATAGAATAGAAGCGGCAATTTCAGAAAATAGTGCCGATGAAGATACATTAGAACAGTTTCTCGCTGAGTTAGATTTGAAAGAAAAAGAGCTTAATTATCTAGATATTGAAATTCAAAAATCTAGTAAATTAGATGAATTAGAAGCTGGAGTTTTGAAATGTGATGAGTATAATTCGAATTTGGTAATTTGGAAAACGAAAGTAAAAAGGGCTAAATTTAAATTAGAAATTGAATCTAATTCGAATGTTTCTACTACGACAATAAACAAATCCGAAGAAAGAGTTGCAATTCGAGGGTTGGAATCCATTCGCATAAATTTACCCAAGCTAGTAATTGAAAAATTTTACGGCGATCCTTCGGATTGGCAAAGATTTTGGGACCAATTCGAATCTACAATTCATAAAAATGCAGAATTGTCTGAAGTAGAAAAATTCAATTATTTAAAGTCATATCTGACTTCAAATGCTGCTAACTCTATAAAAGGTTATAGTTTAACTAATAGTAACTATTTATCTGCAATAGAAACTCTAAAAGAACGTTTCGGTAAGAAACAATTGGTAATTACCTCACACCTTCATAAACTTTTATCACTTAATTCAGTAAAGAAATCCAGTGACGTTTATGCACTCCGCAAATTGCTGGACACTTGCCAGACCGAAATCAGAAATCTGAAATCTCTCGGATTAGAGATTGAAAATTATTCAGCGTTACTCTCGCCCATCCTAATTAAATTATTACCTTCTGACATAGTGTTGCAAATAATAAAAACATGTGGCAACGATGAAGAATTAAAAGTTACGGAAATAATTGATTATTTGAAAATGGAAGTTATTTCCCGAGAAAGAACTGCTTTTTTAATCTTTAATCAAGATTCTTCGAACGCAGACATTACGTCTGGGAGACCAGTGCGCGACAAGCAGTCGCCGAAAATGATTCCTACAGCATCTGGCTTAATAATTGAAACGGTATCATTTTCTAAACAAATTAAATTCCCGGAATGTAAAGAAAAACATTTTTTGATCGAATGTGAGTTATTTAAAAATAAATCATTACAGGATAAAAAGGAAACTTTAAAGCAGTACGGTAACTGTTTTGTTTGTCTCAAAAATGCAGGGCACATAGCCAAATATTGTAAAAAATTTGTTAAATGCAGCAATTGTTTAAAACGGCATTATAAAATTTTATGCCCCGAAAAAGAAAATACCAGACCACAAGAAAATAATGAAAACACGACATTATCAAATAAAACTTGTAATCGCGCAGTATTAATGCAGACTTTAACTGTTTGTTTAGAATCAAAGGATCGAAATAAACACTTGTTAGTACGCTGTTTGATTGACACAGGTAGTCAACGTTCGCATCTGAGTAAATATATTATTAATCGAATGGGATATGAAGCTACAGGAGAAGAGAAAATGATTCATGGTCTTTTTGGTTGTATTCAAGAAACACACTTTCATAAGCGGTATAAAATATATTTAAGTAATTTAGAAGATACTTTTAAATGTAATTTTGATATCTATGATCAAGACAAAATATGTACTGAGGTTCCAAAAATAAAAAATGGGCCTTGGAAGCTAAAAAATATGGGATAAAATTCTCAGATTACGATGCATATACAGGGAAGCAAAAAATTATAAATGAACAGGAAATAAGTTTACTTATCGGAGCAGATATTTATGGAAAGCTATTAACGGGGAAAATTAAATCCTTGGATAGTAATTTAACTGCTATACTGACCAAATTGGGGTGGGCATTGATGGGTAAAACTAATGAAAAAGATACAAACGATTCCACAAAAGTTGTTTTATCCTTACATGTAAATGAAGCAAAACTCACAGATTTATGGCGATTAGACACTTTAGGAATTCTTGATCCAGGTGACAAAGGTTCTAGTTTAGAACTCGAACAAGCCGTAAAAGAACATTTCAACAAAAATATTCATATAAACAATGAAGGGCGTTATCAGGTTATCTTCCATGGATTGTTGGTCACCCCCCTCTCCCCAGTGCTCGGAAAATTGCAGAACGTAGATTAAAAAACTGCGTAGATTCATTAAAGAAAACCGGCAATTTAGCTGCCTATGAAGCGGTATTTAATGAGTGGCTTCAAGAGGGCATTATTGAGGAAGTCGAATCAACTCGAGGAACAGAAGCTGAATTTTTTCTGTCACACAGAGCAGTAATAAAAGAAAATTCCACAACCCGAATACGCCCTGTTTTTGATGTGTCCGGTAGGGAAAAAGGCCCACCCTCTATTAACGATTGTTTGTTGAAAGGTCCCAATTCAGTAGAACGTATCCCTTCATTGATAAATCGGTTCCGATTGAAGAAAATTGGTGTAATATCAGACATAAGAAAAGCATTTTTACAGATTAGCTTAAATGAAAATGACAGAGCATTTTTAAGATTTTTATGGTGGAAGGAGGGAAATTCTGAAGAAAGGAAAATTTTCCAAAATCGAAGAGTTGTTTTCGGGCTTACATGCAGTTCCCTATTTATTGGGAGCAATTTTACAACACCACTTAAAAAAGTCACCTCCCTCTATGCAGGAAACAGCTTCTAAACTTTCAGAATCCTTTTATATTGACAATTGTGTCACTAGTGTTGACAATGAAGAACAACTCAGTAATTTTATAACAGAGTCAAAATACATTGTCAGCGAAGTTAAATTTGACCTCAGAGGTTGGGAACACAGTTACTCTCACTCCTCAATGAAACAAGATTTTTCCTTTGAAAACAAAATTGTCCCAGTTTTAGGCCTACGATGGCTATTACCCTCAGATGTTCTTTCCATAGATGTAAGGGAATTTAATAAAGATGATGAACCCATCACTAAAAGGTACATATTGTCGGAAGTTCATAAACTTTTTGACCCCATCGGTTATACCTGTCCAGTAACTCTTTTCCCCCAAATACTGCTACAAGATTTGTGGAAAAATAAAATAACTTGGGACTCTGAATTACCAACTCCGATCGCCCAAAAATTTCAGAAATGGAAAAATCAATTTAACTCACTTAAAGATATTGCTATACCTGGATGTTTAATAGGCGATTCAGATAGCATTAGCGATTTAAGTTTGCATGTATTCTGTGACGCGAGCAAGGTAGCTTATGCTACATGCATATATTTACGAAATGAAAACGTAAAATCAATATCATGTCAACTGATCCAAGCACGATGCAGAGTAGCCCCGCTAAAATGTGTTATCATCCCTAGACTTGTGCTCCTCGCATGTACGATTGGTGCACGATTATCTAAAGGGGTTAAGTCCGATTTAAAATTAGAAAATCTTCCTACTTTTTCCTGGACATACTCTAGTAATGCGCTGTACTGGATAAAAGGAAGTGAAAACTGGGCTCCATTAGTATACAATCGTGTTAAGGAAATTCGATATCATAGTAATCCAGAAAATTGGCACTATGTGACCGGAACTCTTAACCCGGCCGATCTACCTTCACGGGGATGTTCTGCAGAATCCCTTAAACAATCCCTCTGGTGGGAGGGACCTGATTGGTTGAAAAAACCTCAAGAATTTTGGCCAAAAAGTAGTCTAAATCCCGATTTTGAACTAATTAACTCTGAAAAAAGAAAGACAGTTGTCAGTGCAGTAAATATCCCTCAAACTCCAATTGAGTTGTATGAAAATACATCTTCATATTTGAAAATGATAAAAGTTACTGCCGGGATATACAGATTTTTTGGAAATATCAGAAAGACACCGAATGAGCGAAACTTAGAGAAAATTTTAACAATTGAGGAAATAAATCACGCAGAACACGTCATATTGAAATATGCTCAAAGGTATTTATTAAGTGAATCTAAACCATGTTATACCTCTTTACAGACGTTTACTGATGAGCAAGGTCTAATTCGAGTAAAAATACGAATCTCTATGCGAAAAGATTTCCATTCTTTCCGATATCCGATAGTTCTGCCTTTCAATCATAACATTACGTATTCACTCATAAGAAGAAATCATGTTGAACTTTTTCATGCAGGAATACAAATTGTAATGTCAGTTTTGCGCGAACAATTTTGGGTATTAAGATGCAGGCGTACAGTTCGAAAAATTATAAAAAGTTGCATGACATGTAGACGATTCACTGCCTCACCCGCTGAGACACCTACTGACCCTCTCCCTGAAGAACGAGTCAAAGATGTTTCAATTTTTGAAATTGTTGGTCTAGATTTATGCGGACCGTTACTTTTTAAGGAATGGCTAGAAAGTTTGGATAGTCCTTTTTACGTGCGCCGTATTTCGCGCAATTCACCTTGAATTAATATCTTCACTTTCAACAGAAAATCTTCTATTAGCTACGAGAAGATTTATCGCAAGAAGAGGTAGACCCTCTATTATTATTTCTGATAGCAGAAGAAATCTAGTGCATAAGTGCTAAAGCATCATCAGAATTGAAATCTATAAATTTTGAAAGCTTGCAAAATTTTGCTATTGAACGAAAAATTCAATGGAAATTTAATCCACCTTCAGCTCCCTGGTGGGGAGGTTTTTTTGAGCGCATGATAGGAATGTTGAAAAGAATTTTACGAAGAGTGCTTGGAAAGGCCAGCCTAAATTATGAGGAATTATACACCGTGTTATGTGGCGCGGAAAGTGTGATCAATTCTAGACCGCTGACATATGTCGCAGATGATGATGATTTTGACCCTCTTACCCCCGCGATGTTCTTGCAAGATATCAAAGACTCGAGAGTTCCTGGATTTGACATAATTTATTCAACAAAAATCAAAGGAAGATTTGCTTATCAGCAAAAAATCAGAGAAGATCTTAGAAAACGCTTTAGAGTAGAATACTTGGGGCAACTTCGAGAAAATGCGGGAAGAAATAGGGAAACTGAGTTAAAAAAAGACGATATTGTGTTGATTGGGGATGATAATTCAAAACGTATTAATTGGCCTTTGGGCAAAGTTGAAGAATTATATCCCGGCAAAGACGGAAAATTCCGCGTAGCCAGAATTAAAACGAAAACAGGCTCCTTTTTGAGACCCCTTAAAAGACTTTATCCTCTTGAAATCAATAATGAACTAATGCCTCCATATTTAGTACATAGGATTCCTGTTCCGATAGACGACGACTCTGTTCCTGCTCCTGAGCCCGAGTCATCAGATCCTGTCTCTATAGTTGAACCTTTGGATAGTGTCCCTGTTCCTGCTCCTGTGACAGAGTCTTCAGATTCCCCTTCTGTAGCTGATCCTCTGTATATCACCTCTGTTCCTGCTCCTGTGGACCAGTCTTCCATAACTGAGGATGACAATCGTCGATCTCGAGCTGGCAGAAAACTGAAACAGCCGCAGCGACTAGATCTATGAACTTTTGAGCTTCATTATCCTGAACCTCAAAGGTGGGAGGATATTACAAAACACCGACCTCCATGGACATTTTCCCTTCGAATGAGGACTTTTTGTTTTTGCCGTTTGACAACAGAAACTTTTGTGTTTTAGAACGAACGAAAGAAGAATGAAGAATTCCCCATCAAACCGAAATCGATATTAATTCATCTTATGTACATAATGTAAATATATTTTGTATAAGTTAGCCATATAAATAATCTAAAATGACAAGAGAGCTTTCCTTCATTTCCGACTATTTCTTGTGAATTATTCTAACTGCCGAATCTGTTCTTAGTGAGAGGAATTCTGATTCTAACGAAGGCGACCTACCTTGGATCGGTAAGCATTTTTACTTACCTTTATAGATTTGTATCACATGATTTATTGTGTATCTGACACTTATATTCAATCTTTCAAAAAAAAGTACCAGATGAATTCAAGTGAATGTGTGTCTACGTACATTATCGATGGAGGATAGCTTTTGTATTGTGTTTCTTGTCCCTTCGGTGGAACATACAAAAGTGTCGTAGAAAGTTATATTGCTTATGCCCTAAGAAACTACAGTGCTAAACGTATAATAGTTTTCGATGGTTACTCTGACGAAGTTTATAATACATAAACGGCCGAAAAAATTTGCCTATATCCAAAAATTGTAACTCCCGATATTAATTTTAACGAAGAAATGAATGTGTCAATCAGTCAAGACATTTTTATATCTAGTCATCAAAATAAGACACATCTCATACGTGTGCTCATGCAGAAATTTATGGAGATTGGTTTCGAAGCGAAACAGGCAGAGGATGATCAGTGTTGCCAGTGGGCTACTTTTTTAAAATTCAGATTTCTTGATTAGCACCACTTTTTTGAAATGGTAAAATTTGCTTTATTTAATGACATATTTATTATGTTGAAAACAAGGGGGACTTTACCATTTCAAAAAAGTGGTATCAATCAAGAAATCATTTTTTTATAAATGGGTTCGTATTTTCATTTAATGTTATGACTATTTGTTACCATTTTTATCACTTTAAAAAAAAAAAATAATTTGAAATTTCAATTTTTTCTGGTGTCAAATGAAAAAAAAATGGCACATTATAAATACGTAGCCCATCTTGTACTTTATTATTTTTAATATGAGAAAAGACATGCTACTTTTTTTTAAGTGTCACGTTTAGTTTCGTTTTATTAATGGATTTTCATTTTCACTTTCTGTTATGACTAACTGGAATTCCTTTAACAAAGGAATTTTCCTGAAAGGCAACTTGACATCTCAATTTCTCCTAGTGTAAAAGAAAAATTTCCTAGTTTATCATGAACGGAAAAGTTTTTGTAGAAACATTGTAAGGGCATTTAATGGATATATTCTGTGGAATATATAATCTGCAAAGAGTATAGAGTTTCTCCATCTTCTCTGAAGATACAAAAAAAGTAAATATGTATATGCGTATGCATATGTATGTGTAATGTATTAATGTTATAGAATATTATGATAATTTATTAGATGTTTTTATTCTTAATTAATCACAAATTTAAATGTAACTTTCTTTTACTTATAACAGCAGGAAAAAATATTTTTTTTATAAAACAGATACTTTGTCATGAAATACACATAATCATAGTTTTGCAAATTGTTTAAAATTTTGGATAAGAGCGAAATGACATCAAATTGTGTATATATTTAGTAATACTAATTATCCGGCTAGCGGGCTACGGAGCTTCCATTATTTCCGAATAGAAATCTTCACCATATTTAGTAGTGTAACGCTCGAACAATACGCACTCCATCATATTTGTTCTCCTTTTCTTTTTTTTCTTTTCCTTCAAAAGAACTGACAAGCTGAGTAAATTAGACTTTACGAGAGAGAAGAATGTTTACAAAGTGGTTGCCGACAAGGCATTTGTGCTATGCCGTATTTTAAATTAACTGAGTTATTTTGTAAATAGTAACATGTAAATATGATGTAAATATTAAAACTTATTAATCGATGATAAGTTATCCAGTTTTATTTCGTAACATAAGATAGTTTCCAACCCGGATTCTGAATAATATGTTACAGAATCTGATTTTCTGACTTTAAAAAAGAAGAATATTACAATTCGCAAAAAAATACTAGTACTACTTCTCTATATGAATCATTCAAAACCAGTGTCTGACAATCTCGCCGATACTGACGAGGTAATACTTCCCAAAATTATACATTTTTTGGCGAAACTGTTTTAGGCCAGAAAACGGTTTTCTACATTTCTGCCTTTTTTAAGTTAAAAAAGAGACATATTTTCAAATTTGTTATTTTTACTTCCAAATGTTAGGGGCCCCAACAGTGGCCGAGAGGTTCTGCTCTCGAAGCTGGTAGATGGGAGGTGCTGGGTTCGAACCCAATCGTGCCCGTCGGTTCGGAGTTTTCGTGGTTTTCTTCGAACCATGGATTTCCATGCGTAAATACGTGTTGGGTCTCTTAGAAAGACCCCCATGAAGGGTACTCCCATCCTGGACCGATATCCCTCGAGTTGATAATTGGCCGTCAAAAATTAATATTTGCTCCAGAAAATATACGGCTTGTTAAATTTTGGTGTTTTAAAAGTACTCTTTAAGAGAACTACAACTGTTAAAAAATCATATTTGTATTTATTTTTATGGAACAATACTATGTAGGTTTTTTGCCATAAAATGCAGGTAATATAAATATGATGTCTTATAATTTGAATAAAAATTAATAAAAGTAAAAATAATGATGATGATGATAATAGTAATAATATTAATAGTTCTAGAAAATTAGTTTTCATGTTTTTCCTTGCTTTCTTTTTTCAGTTAAGCATATCATGTTTTTACTGACTTAGACGTTTTTAATTTTTTATAGAAATCGTAGTGCGCAGATGGGTATTAGTGTCTCCAGGTGTCCAGCGTAAATCAGTGCCCAAATGCTCTGACCGCTGCTATCGAAATAATCAAGGCTAGAGGACACGAGTTGTGACGTCATCACTAATCGATCGACTTCTAACTAGTGTTGGAATTCATGCCGGAAAATTTTGTATAGCAATTTTCTTTTATTTTATTTATGGAATATGTATCATCTTATAAAACAATAATAATCATTTAAACTTATTGCTGAAAATTCGGAGTACCTCAATAAAAAATCAGCAACACTGTGGCATTCCGCATGTGGCTGAATTTTTATTTAGGGATTCCGAATTCTCATCAGTAAATCTAAATAGTTATTATTGTTTTATAAGATGATATATATTCCACTAACAAAATAAAAGAAAACTGATATTCAAAATTTCCCGGTGTGAATTCCAACACTAGTGACAAGTCGGTCGATTAGTGATGACGTCACAATTAGTGTCCTTGCATTGGACCTGTCGTGCTTATTAAGTTTTGTTGCAATTGTCCTTTTCTTAGATCTAATTTTGACAAACATGTACAGTCGTGGGAAAAAAGTAAACACCCCTACTAACTCCTCAACAAATTATCGTAAAATAAAGTTACTAGTATCGAAGGATTGGAAATAAAGCCTATTTTTAAATTATGTAATATAAAATTGGCTTAGGGGCCATCTACATATTAAAACGAATCCAAACTTCGTTTTTTTCAATAGCGACACCCAATTTTAACAAGTTATTTCAAATCTTCTGTCCAAACTATGCCTAGTCACTAAATTTCAAGTCATTTGAATGATAAGTTTTTGGATTATAAACATTCAAAATTTAGCGCTTTTAATGTTAAATTGTAGTTTCACATTTTCATTAATATCTCCTGAAATTATACTCCTAATGTCCTAATTTTTTGAGTAGCAGTAATGCTAAAATACCCAAACATAAATACGTTGAATTTGCAATTTTTATAATTTTGTGATATTAATTATGAATTATGAAATTAATGTTCGAAAAAATTATGAATTGCAACCTACATTTTTTTGGATGGATTTAGATTTTTGTAAGTCCTGCTTTATGGAAATTCAAAATTTCACATTTTCCTTCCAAGTAGTTTTCAAATTATGCTTAAAAAACTGTAAAATGAGAGATTAAGGGGATGTTTATGATAGAAGTGACTAGATATTTTGAAATTTCTTATGCTATCCTGTAATCTACACTGTAAAAAGTTTTCGTAAAACTAATGTCTGTGGACTGCAAATTTCGCAGTCCATGAGCCGTAATCCTGAATTATCGTCCGCGAACTGTAAATATACTGATTATACTCCATGATGTTTCCTAACTTCGAACCGTATTCACAGATTAAGGTCTGCAGGCTGCATGTTCGCAATACCTACTCGGTTCAGATTCAACACGCATTTCTCACTATATTTTTCTGGTATGAAACGTTGAATATTTTAAAACATTTTGTTTTGTTATTATCTTCAACTAAAAAAGGTATCGTAATGCTAATAATATTATAAATTTGAAAGTCTGAATATGTTTGGTTGAAGTCAAAATCAAAACCGATAACTAATTTTTTTTTTTTTTTTTTTTTTTTTTTTATTATTATTATTATTATTATTATCCATGATATTATTTTTTCCACAATGTTTAAGTTTCCCTTAAGTTAATAAAATTTACATCTTTTATTTGTTTGTAATACATAAAATAAAAGTTATAAGACTTACTTTCAGTCAAATGTAGAATATCCAAAAATATCTTTTGTAATATTGTGGTATTTCAAAGAGAAAAAAAAGAAAAATAATTTGACATTAAAATAATAATAGGTACAGCAATGTTAATCTTACTAAAAATGCACCTGATGCGAAAATCAACTAGCGATTGTGCTTCTGGATTTTTTATAATGACTATTTCTTTATAATAGTAATATTCGCCTTATAAATTGCGAACTTAAAAAATGCGAGGATTACTATTTGGAAATAGAGATTTAAAAAATCCAAAAACACAATTAACCTGAAAACCAGTATTAGTTATGTTGGTTATATAGTGTAAATATTTGCATTCATCGCTAACAGTGTTGCCAATTAAGCGGAATTCTGAATTCAAAATCTCTATCAGTCTTTTAAAACTATTATCCCCAGTATGGTATGTTATTTCTTTCTCCCAGCTTATTTTGTGACAACTCCAAAAAATGGCGTTACCTTACAGAAGCCAGCCGTAAATCAAAGCAGTACGATTAAATACTTTATAACAATTTTTTAAACTTCTAAGCATCGCACATTTTCGATTTTTATAACCCGTCGTATTCGGGGAAAAAAAGTACTTTTTAATGCAACTTGTTTGAAAACTGCATCTCCATTTATTTTTGAGATATAAATTTTTTTGTAGTTTTTAGAACCATTTGCTTATATTATTGGCAACGAAAGAACTTCATTTCTGTAGAAAGTGAAAGAAAAATAGCAATTATATCTTTTTGTTGCCATTTTTCCATAAAAACTGAAAAAAAAAATTAATTAAAACGTGCTATTTTGAAAATATATATATATGAAGGATTTCTGATAAAACATGGAGCTATTAGAAACTAAATTTAATTTTAAATATCTATATTAAAAATACAAACAAATGAAGGTCTGTAAATCTTTAGATAGCCGATTTTTTTTGTCGAGTTTTTTGAATGACAAAATCTCTCTGTTTTTTTTTTTTTTTTGTTTTTTTTTTTGGATTTGTGAATTATTCAGCGATAGTGACGTCCTAAGCGTACTTTACAGTAGATGTTGTTTAACACTGGATCGCAAATGATGAATTCTTCAGCGGAATTGGATGCCGTCACTTTATGTAAAATGAAATCGTGTGTTCTAAGTCTTAAAACTGAACTACAGTAGAGTCCCGATTACTGGAGTTTCCGCTTTCACCGAGATATTTTCTTCTGATGGACTGATGGCTTCCATTATTATGAAACAGTCAATATAAATGAAGCGTTAGGTGAAGATGAAAGAGCAGCCGTAAAAAATTAGAACACTGATTTTCTAGTCAAAATGGGAAAAAATGAAAAGAAAAATATGGCCATTTTTTTTTCCATTCTGACCAGAAAATCAGAGTTCTAACTTTTTACGGCTGCTCTTTCAACTTCACCTAACTCTTCATTTATAATGACTGTTTCATAATAATGGAAGCCATCAGTCCACCAGAAGAAAATGATCCATTCCAAAAGTATAAGTTCGATTAACTCGGATAATCGGGACTCTATTGTATGTATATTTATATACATATATTTTTTTGTCATCGTGGGCGACATTAAATTCTGAAAAAGCAGAATTCCTGTTTTCTAGATTATTTTATTTTCACTTTATTTAATCGACAAAAGTCTGCAATTTATTAAAGCGAAAATAGTATTAAAAATTTCTCATATATATTTTGAATACAAAAATACTTTGAATTTTAAGCATTGATCTCTATCACTGATACTTGAACTTTAATACCAATATTGGTAAAATATTCGATTTACGTTGAAAATATTTGTAATGAAATGCCAACACTTTAAATTGTAATTATCTCCAACAAATTACAGCTCCCGAAAATATTTTCTTTATGTTGAAAATTTTAATAGTGAAATAGCAAAGTGTTTTTTGCCAATTTACACTTTGAACATATTTGCGCAATATTGAAAAAGAAAATATAATTGCTATTTCACTATTATCATTTCGGTTATAAAGCAAATATTTTTGCAATTTGCTTCTAACTTTAATTTTATGTATTACAAACAAATAAAATGTGTAAATTTTATTAACTTAAGTGAACATATTAGACGCTGGAAAAAATTAATATAGTGCATAATGAATACAAATGCATTTAATTATCCGTTTTGACGCTGACTTCAGCCAAACATTTTCCCACTTTCAAATTTATATTATTAAAATTAGGATACTTATCATTATTACTTAGAGATAATAACAAAACTAAAAATGTTTCAAAATATTCAAAATTTCAAACCAGAAAAATATACTGAGAAATACCAGTGTCGAATCTGAACCGAGTAGGTATTGTGAATATGCCTGCAGGCTGTATTTTTCTCCACGCGCAAGCGCAGACCAGACTTTCCTCTGACCTCTGACGCACAGATTGTCCTTGAAACGTTCCGATTGAAATTCAATCCCCTCGTGTCGTCCATCTTTGATTCTCGCGTGTTGTTGTTTTATTAAGTTTCTGCATATATTTTACAATGATGGACGAAGGATCTATTGAAATAGAAGGTAAGTTACACCATTTCTTATATTTAAGTTAAATATTATGTATTTTAGTTTATTATTCATTTTTTTTAATCGGTTTAGACAAATTTTATGCACATTGTGTTAGGGTAAATGTACCAGTAACGGACATCTTTCAATGTTTTCGTGCTAATAAAATAAAAAATAACCAATGAAAATTTTCCTTTAACTTTTTTATTAACTTCTTGCATGTTTTATAATCTGGGTTATTGTTGAAACTCTTAATCAAACCAATCAGAAAGAAAAAAAATAATGTTTTGAAGTTACGTTGTTTTTCCGCGAAAATCTTAAGTAACGTGCTACATTTAGTAAATTTATGTATCTATTTTCTTGCAAAATTTGTATGTTTTTGTTTTGCTAGTAATAGAAAACTTTGAATTTTATATGCTAATAGCCATTTATAATTTCATTTATTTTTAAGGTTTTAAGATCCATGTCCATTACTGGAATGCTTAGTTAGTCAATTTCCAGTAAGGACACTCCATGTAGTCATTAATAAAATTGCAAGTGGATCTAAGTGGAATAAATTAAGTTGCAACTTGGAATTTCAAGAAATGTGGAATGGATGTTATTTTTGACACCACTTTTCAACTATTACATTTCTATCACTATTATCAGGGTTTAAAGTAATGTGTGGGAAAATCCAAAAATCACATGAAAAGGGGAGTGTGCAGACCTATCCAGGATTTTTTCCTCCTTTAAAATTTTCATGCTCACTCACTAGTTTTTAGAAAGCAAAACATATCTATATTGTAAAAAGATATAACATAAAGCAGGCATGTTCACTATATATCAATTTCTTTGAAATTATTGATTTTTAAAACATATAGTTAACAGGCTAATTGCTAATTAAAGTTCAAAGTTTATTTTATCACGAATTATAAAAATCCGCCCTTTTTCCCTGAAAATACCTTCCAAACTTTGAACTAAAGGGGGAATTCTCCTCCCCCCCCCCTGTAATTTCAAGCCCTATGTATTTACTTAATTACGAAAGCTGAGTTCCTTTGAATCCATTAAATTAATGATTCTTTAAAGTTAATGGCTTTATGATTACTTGCATTCACAATCCAATGTGTTTTACTAAAATTATTTTAATATTTTTAGGATCATATCTTTAAAGCGGAATTTTATATGTTGGCATGTGATGGGCAAATTATAATCGAACATTTGGAAGGATCATTGAATGCCATTTCGGCATTATTTAGCTGTTTCTTTGTGTTCAATTTGAAATATCCAGATACAGTTAAAGTAACACTGGAGTTTTTTCAAAGGTATGTATTTTTTTAAGCACACAATATTTGAAGTTAAATATCAAAATGAAATTTTTGTTGCATAAGTCAAAATTTTCTATTGCATTTTAGTGGTTAATATATTTTGTAGTAGTTTGAGTTTATGCCACACTATTATAATTTCCATTAATACATTGTGAATTGTCATTCACAGAATCTCTCTAATTTTCAATTTTAATGAACCTCTTAATTCCAATATTCTAAAATCCAGAAAACTTTTTTCTAGTTTCTATTTTATTTTATTTCTTTTACCATGAAGTGTACCAGTGGCACTGTAACATGTAAAAATTTGCTATGTTGCACTTTGGTAAAATCAGACCTGCCAACTGCTACGAAAAAATCGTAGTTTCTACGATTTGGACCTATAAACTACGATGCTACGAAAATCGGTCTCAAACTACGATTTTTATCGTGGAAAGAAAACACGAATTTTGCCAAAGGATCGTGTAAAAATCGTCAAAGGATCAAAAAGAGCGTGCGGTAAAAAATGCGAATTTCGTCAAAAATTTGAGGTAAAATTTCATTCATTCAAGGATTTCAAAAAAGAATCGCAATAAAAAAAAGTGAATTACGATTGTGGGAAAAAATTGTGAATATCGTGAAATGATCGCAGACAAAAAAAAATGCAAATTTCATCAAAATTTACTGCCCTGTGTTAAAAAATTGGAACAGGGCCCCTTTTACAAATGTAAAAAAAAAAAAAAGCTGCGAAACGAGAAGAAGCTATACAAATCGTATAATAATTTTCAGAGGAAAAAATTTACTATAGTGAGTTGAAGGACTGAAACCTTATTCCTTTTACGGATGTAAAAAAATAGCCGCGAAACTCGAAAAGCCAACCAACCAACCTCCAGATTAATTTGAATTTTGTGTGCTACGATTTTTCATTTTCAAAGGTTGGCAGGTCTGTAAAATGTAAAAGAGAAAGCGTATTTTCCCTTATGAAACTCCCATTCTCATCCAGATCTTATTAATCTATTTAACCTTCAAAATCCACCCAACCTCCTTCGCACAAGAAAGAATGCATGCAATTGACACAAACTTCTACAATGCAGTAGAAATACTGCAACTTAGGCAATGTGAAATTACAGAATCTTATAAGTTTCATGGTTGTCGAACTGGATAGGTTCAACTGTAGTAAATTATTCATAATTACAGGTTAATGAAAATTACAATTCAGGTGTTGTTGTTGATAAGATTGTAAATCCCAAAACGCGCGTAATGCATTTTCTTCAGATTTTCGGCCTTTTCCTATGCTTTTTATGAGAGTTTCGGCAAAGGATCATTGGGAAAACCCGAAATTTTGCCGAAGGTTCGCGGGAAAGACGCAAATTTCATCGGAAGATCGCGTAAAAAGCGAATTCCCCCAAAAGAGCGTGAAAGAATCGCAAAAAATGCGAATTTCGTCAAAAGATTGCATTAAAAAAGCGCCGACAAAAGATCGCGTAAGAACGCAAATTCCGTTAAAGGATCCCGGGAAAAACAGTCGATTCGTCAAATGATCTCTGGGAAAACCCAAAATTCGCCGAACGATCCCAGGAAAGACGCGAATTTAGGGAATTCAAACTGGTCGGGAAGATTGTGTACACAATGCATATAGGGGTGATTCTGGTCCGAATTTTTTGAAAATTTTAGGCATTCATTTCCGAAAATTTTATAAAATCAGTCGCCAATCCGAAAATTCGGACATAAAAAATATCGCAAATTTTGAAAAATGTTTGCTGAAAAAAAATATTTTGTCAATCGTTTGCAGAAAAATCGCCCATTTCGTCAAATGATCGCGTGCAACGCAGAATTTTTCAAAAAATCGCGAAAAAATGACAAATTTCGTCAAAAGATCGTTTGAAAAAAAAACCTTACAAATTTCGGTAAAAGATCTTGAAAAAAACACATTTCGTCAAAAGATCCCGAATTTCGTCAAAGGGCCGCGGAAAAAACGCATAGCTAGTGTCGGAAGGGGATTTCCTCCGCCCCCCCTCTTGCTATAACTCTTCAGAAAATTTGCTGTGAATTTCAGAATTTTTTTTCTTACTCAGAATCACCCCTGACAACGCAATTTTCGACAAAATATCGCATAAACAGCACGAATTTAGTCTAAGGATCGTGTAAAAAGTGCAAATTTCAACAAAAGATTGCATAAAAAGTGCGAATTCCATGGAAGGGTTGCGGAAAAATTGCATAATTAGCATCGGGAGGTAATATTCCGCTTCTCCCTCTGCTGTAATGTTTCAGAAAATTTTGTTGTGAATTTCAGAATGTTTTTTTTTTTTTTACTCAGAAGTCACGGTAGTGACGTCACGGTACATGAGAGAAAAGAGAGAAAAAAATGTCAGTTTCCAGTGGCAGCAAACGCTTTTTGATGCTGTAAACAATGATTTGGATAGCAAATATGTCAATATTCATATGGTGTCAATTTTGATAAATCTAAATATTATTACAGTTTTGCTTGTCTATGAAGAAAAAAAAAAATTATTGGCTAAATTGTTAAAAAGGAAAAAAAAATGTTAGGAGGCATATGTTTTAAGTGTCTTGGTGAAAGGTAGAAAATCTATGAACAGGGGTGGGGAAATACATCATTTTACTCGCCACTGGCGAGTGGATTTTTACTCGCCACTGGCGAGTGGATTTTCTGACATGACGAGTGAATTTATAAGCAGTCTTTAAAAAACTTCATGCCCAAAACTTTTTTTTTTAATAGTTAGCTATATTTTATAACTTTCCAAATTACTGCGATGTAAACCCAGTACTAATTTGTATTCTTTATTAAACTTTTCTCTCGTGTATAGTTCTCAATTTTACAGGGTGAAAAAATATGTGTGTGTGTGTGTGTATATATATATATATATCAGTGGCGTGGCGTCCGGTCATCGCTGGATGCGGCGATGACCAAGCAATATTTTAAAACTCTTAATAAGCTTTTAAAACTCTACGATCCAGTTATCGCCGAAAATTTTTACGCCACGCCACTGATATATATATATGTATATGTATGTATATATATATATATATATATATATATATATATATATATATATATATATATATATATATATATGTATATATATATATATATATATATTTTAGTAGCAATAACAATCAACTATTTTTGAAATCATGTAAATTTTATTATAGTAATGTAATTGCATTTTGCTGGCGGGTAAAATAAATCCGTGGCTGATAAGATTTTCTAAAAATTCCTTACCCCTGTCTATGAATGTTCAAAAAAAAAAAAAATAGTAATTTTTAAATATACATAAGTTATTCTTTTTTGTCATAATATATATTGTGTAATTGCAAATTAGTGAATATTTTATTCGAGTTTCTCTTTGAATTTTGTTTATTTATAAGGATTCAGCTGTTTTTAATTCTTACTGAAAGTGTTATAAAACTAAAAAAATCTTCTGAATTTTTGTCCAAAATCTTCTGAGTTTTACCGAAATTTAGTTGGCAAGTATGGTGGGGGGGGGGGGGGGGATTTTTTTTAAATCAAAACTTAATTTTCAAAGCAAAGTAAAAAAAAATTACATTTATTTCCTAAATATTTAAACGCGAGAAGGGACAGATATTTATTCAGTTGGTCCTACATTAAATGCTATATTTTTTTAGCTAATCTGATTAAGTTAGTTAAACTTTATAAATTAAAACACATTATTTAAACAACCTAAAATATTACATTCCGTTCAAATGAAATCTGAAATACAAAAAAGAAGTTGAAGATTTATTTTGTTGATGGTAACCCAAACAAGAAATGTTTCATTTGATTTGTATGTAACATTTTAGGTTGTTTAAATAATCTGTTATTTGAAATTGTATTTTTAATTTAAGAAGTTCAAATATTGTAATCAGATTTGCTAAATGTAGCATTTCTCGGGCTTAAACATGTAGGAAATAAATGCAATTTACTTTGCTCTGCAAATTGTTTTTGTTTAATATATCTTTTTTGTCATTACTCAAGTCATATTAACTCATTCAATATTTAACAATAAGTGCCATGATAAACATGGGCAGGGGTGGGGTATTTCTAGAAAATTTTACCAAGCCAGCAATATGCAATGTACAGTTGAAAATGACAAAATTTATGCAATTGTAAAAATAGTTGATTACAGTTACTACAATACATTTTCATAATTTGTTTTCTATGAAATTAAGATATATATATAAGAGAGGAAAGTTTAATATAGAATGTAGTACCATGTTTCCATCGTAGTAATTTGGAAAATATAGCTAACCAATAAAAAAAAATAATGTTTTTGGCATATCGCTTTAGTTTCAATTTCTGAAGACAAACTAAAAATTCATTCGCCTTTCAGAAAATCCACTCGCCAGTGGCAAGTAAAATGTTACATTTCTCAACCCCTGAACATTGGACAGATAAAATTAACAAAAATGGAACTGTTATAATAAAGTGCCATCCTTAAATTTGGGACACTTTAGAAATAGTAGAAAAATATCTTTTTCAATACAATTGGCCTCAAAATAGATATTTTTTAAGAGTTGTCAAAGGTTCTGGAAATACTGGAAAAGTTCTAGATTAAAAAAAAAAAAAAATCCAAGGTCCTTGAATTGTCTGAAAATTTACCGAGTTCTGGAAAAATTCAGAAGGTTAGTTTTTTAATCATCTGTCTCTAAGTGATTTGAAGGCTTTCTTGCATTTTTATAAAATATCTTAAATTTGTTCTTAACTACTCAACAAACGCAAAACTTTCTGACACAATGACAGACTCATTTTTAAATGTGTAAAATTGGCAGATGTGATGGTAGAAGAGATTTGTAATTGAAATGTTTTTCTAATTTTGGATCAATAAAGTATCTATAGAGTTGTAAGCTAATTTGATCACATGACAAGACATTTTTCTCCCTTCTCTGATTAGTCTTTCTGCTTTTGTCTGTAAATTCGGTTCAAAACATGCACTTAACATTTTCTGAAAGATCTATCGCAATAGAACAACAACAACAAAAAATAAAAAAAAAAAAACTGGAAAAAATCTTTTCATTACATAGTTTCTGAATAACACTTGCAAGTTTAATGCATTTCTGAACAGAAATAAATTAAAACTTTTGTCACAAAGTTAAGACTTCTTCGCTCAAAAATGGGCCTGACTCAGACTCCGATAACGCAGCCCTGCTTGTAAAATAAATGACTCTGACTCCAGGAATTTTAGCAGATCAGTCTCCAAATCTTTCGTTCAAAAATGGGCCTAACTCCAACTCCGCAACCCTGATTTCGAGGGGGGGGGGGTAGGGGGCACACTCTGTCATATATTATCAAGGTAAACCGAAATCGTGCTGTATTTCATAAATTAGTGATTAAAATAACTCCATTTTTCGAATATTCCATTTATGGAAACATTTGCCATTCTGGGACGATTTTCAAATGAAAAATGCATTAAGATTTGAAAACACAATACAATATGCAGCTGCTACATGTTTTTTTACGTTGATTTAGAACTTGCAGCGCATGAGTCAAGTCAGGTTTTCTATAAATTCAAACAACAAACTTTCATTTTAGTGCTTAAACATTTGCATGCTGTTGCTAGAGCCACAGTGTCAGTTCTCTCTAAAGCATTTATTCTTTGTGCTGCTTGCACTTAGTTGCAGTATTAAACAATATATACCTCAAACTACATCTGTATTTATCACTGAAATTTAACTCTTGTTGTAACTGACCTTGGTGAAGTTTTCAATGATCACTTTTATAATTAATAAATGCTGACATTAGTCATATTTATATCTTGTAACTTATTAATCAATTTTCTTAAGCCACCATATATTACTAACAGCTTTTCTTTTATTAGGTGCTTGGTAAGAATAAATCCAGACAGTGGCTCGAAAGCTGAAAGAAAAGAAAACAGGAAATTATACAATGGTGTAAATCCGAAAATATCATCGTTTTTACAAAAAATGTCACAATTTCATAGCTGGACAAAAGATGTTCGTTCATAAATAAAGAAATTGATAAGTCCAAATATGTGTGTTCATTTTGTCCTTTTTACAATTTGCTGAATGTCTATCTTTTTTGTAATTTGATATTATTATTCCTAGAATTGGTAATTAATTAATAGTGATATACCAAGTAGTGCATTTGGTTGAGTACCGAGTAGTTGTGTATAAGAAAGAATTACTGATGTACACATGAAATGAGCTTAGGGGCAACTCCCTCCCTATATATGTTTTTGGGTTTATATATGAGCATAAGATTTTTTTAATCAATTTCAACTCAAATTTCATCTATATCTGTCCAGACTTTTCTTTCGGGTTATTTTTATATATTTGTAAAAATTCTAGTCATAATCTTGTGAATTTAAAATTATTGCTATATTCAAGTTCTATCCTTCATATTTCAAAAAGCTAAGTGATGTCATTTGATGAGTTCAGCTGTTTTGTTACAAGTCTGATTTAATTTTAAAATCATTAAATTTGTGAAAGCTTCAGTTTGAAGGTAGAAAAAATTGCGAAAGGTCTAAGGTTAAAAGACAGAATTTTGTGACCTAAAATTTTCTTAAGCAGATCCATGTTATTGTGCAGTTTTTGAAATACAATTTTTGGAAATTTTTAAATGCATTAATAAAAAAGAAAAAGAATTGATACATAAAGTAAAATTAACCAAAATTAAATTAAAACTCATTCAATCCACCATTGCTTATACTAAAGTATAAAAAATGGTTATTGTTTCCAATAACAATTCATCGAATAATGCAAAAAGTTTCATAGTTTCTAACTCTAACACTATTTTCTTCTGATTAAAAAATTTTTTATTGGCTGTACAGTTTCTTCACTTTTTCATGTACAGCTTCTATTTTAGCAGTGCTTGACACATTTTGCAGACATATTTTTTCAGAGGCAGCAGAATTTGATATGATAAAACAAATGCCCTATCTCAGGAAAGTATAGAATGATTGGTCTTTTTGCACCATAAATTGCATTAAAACTTTATTGTATTTTCTGTTTCTTTATCTAAAATTATCTTTTCCTACATATTTAAAAATGACTTATTTTTATAATGTAGAACTAAATTAACTTTAATCTGCATTAATTTTTTCCTGATTTTTTTCACTTTTCCATATTTTGTTGATATATTTTTATGTACAAAGTTTTATGAAATGTTGCATTTCTTGTACAGTTCTATTTGATTAGCATTTTTCAGATCAGTTATACATTCCTTTGTGTTCATATTTGTTTAAAAAATGAAATTCTTACAAATACTCCATACTCAACCAAAATTTGGCTGAGTACTGATATATACAGAGTGCTCTGTACAGACCTAATTATTAAAATTAATAATTAGATTTAAGATTTAAACTACAATATTACTCATTGTAATCTAAGTAAATGAATCCATCATATTCGATTTTTTCTACAGGTGTGTTTGTAGAAAAAAATTTATCCAGAAATCTGGATAATTTTGTCTTGGGAATCTGAAAGATTCAGGTAATTAAGAAATGTTTTTTCCAATATAGTAAATTCATGTAAAATTAGTAATCTTGTGGAAAATAAGATTTTGAGAATAGAAAAACTGCTGAAAACAGGTGTGTTTTTTATTGAATAAATGACAATGTTAACTAAAAATTTACATGCCATGCACTGCAGGAGTTCAACATGCGACTGGAAGCACTGTTAGCACTACTCTTTGCCAAGTCTGTGTCGTCAGTGACTTTCGAGCTTTTGCTAGTAAGACATATGACGTGAATTTCAAAACTCGCCTTGCCTTATCCGAAATTTAAAAAATTGAGTTTTTCCTTATGAACATATTCTATTTCTGAACGTGAAATGAAACTGTTTAGATGATGAAATTTAGATGAATTTTCTTCCCTAAAATTGGTTTTTTTAAATTATACTAAATTCTAACATGGATGAACAAAAAATTAACATTAATAGAAATTTACTGTATGTGTATTTTGTCGTACATTAAAACAAATTTAAATTACGTTCTATAAATATATGCAAGTTTATATATCTCACCCATTTCTAAAAATGTTAGATTGGTAAACTTGTAATCCATCAATCATCTCTGATAATATTAATTTAGCAAATTTAAGATCCACAAATAATTAATATATGGTCAGTAAATTTACGGTCCTTGAGCCATCTGTGACAACATGTAATGGATAGTAAATTTACGGTTCATGAACCATCTTTGGTAATATTAAAATAGTAAATTTACGGTCCATGAACATTTCTATTAATTTTATATTTGTAAATTTACTGTCCATGAACCATTTCTATTAATTTTATATTTGTAAATTTACGGTCCATGAACAATTTCTATAAGTTTTATATTTGTAAATTTACGGTCCATGAACCATTTCTATTAGTTTTATATTAGTAAATTTACGGTTCATGAACCATTTCTGTTACTATTATATTAGTAAATTTACGGTCCACCAACTATTCCTAAATATGGTACATTGGTAAATTTACGGTTTGTGGACATAATGCAACTTACGGTTTGTGGACCTTATTTTAAAGTTACGGTTCGCATATGTAAAGTTACGGTCCGTTTCCCGGTTACTCTGCTGCCGGTCTATGGACCGTAATCTGACGATGGAAATTTTTACAGGGTAGCTGTCTTCAATGATTGCTTCAATGACACTTAAGATGCCTTGATCAAGAAGGGGGCTCTCTCGGTCAACAATCGAGTACTGAGCTTCAATTTGGATACAGCCCGTAAAATACGCTAGTTTTAAAATAATTAATTTCTTGGAAACTTATCGAACAAATTTCATAAAAATTTGTTTTTTTGGCTAATTGAATGTTGTAAGAGTTCTTTTATGCTATTAGATTTGTGTACTGCTATTGAAAAAAACAAGATTATGGTTCGTTTTAATATGTAGATGGCCCCTAGCCAATTTTACATACATCATTTAAAAGTAGACTTCATTACCAATCGTGTGGTACCAGTAACTTTCTTCTTCGATAATTTTTTGCAGAGTTAGTAAGGGGTGTTTACTTTTTTTTTTCCACGACTGTACTTCCTTGTGTTTGTGCATGTAAAACAGTAGGGTAGCGTTCTCATATTCTATGTCGGGCACAATCTATCAGTTACGAATGAAGTAACTGAGAAAATTGTCTCAAGTTGGCGGCTGATATTTTACATCCGGTAAACAATTTCTGATTACCACCAGAGCAAACTTCCACCAGTAAATTTTGGACAAAAAATTTCTTTTACTTTAGCGTCTTTTTCACGAAACATTTCTCTCATAAACATGATTAATTTTTCTATATGTTTTTACCGGTGGCAGTTTTCTCAGGTTTTATAATCTTTTTCACTGACACTGAGAGGAGGCTGTCTAGGTTGTCACAATATGGCACGGAAACGCAGGTTCTGTCTACCGCCAAAGTAAACTTCCACCAGTATATATTAATAACTGTTTTTGCCATTCTTTATGACTGAAATTATGCATTAATAAGGTTTTAAATAAGGGGAAATTTTCCATTTAAATTTACTGGTGGGAGTTTGCCCCGGCGGCCATCTACCACAGTCAAAGCGGTTACAGTTGAAGCTTCACTATTTTAAGGAAACGTCAGTTCCTCTTTATTAATAGTTCCATGGTTGGAGTAGCACAGTTGAGGTTTATTCAAACAGAGCAAAAAATGTTCAAACCAAGGCTCGAACCTGGATACCTTGGACTGCGTGTCAATGCTTTACCTTTTGAGCTATCCGGACGATACCTGGCTGATATAATTCACTCTTATTTGTTAGACATAGCTGCGAACTGCAGCTCTATTTTCATTCATCCGAGCTGCTCTAACTATAGCCTTTACAGGACGGAATTCTGTGATAACACATAAACTCCCGTACACCATGAAATTAGGTCACAATGAAGAGAAGAAATTATTTTTAACTGGATAAATCATATTCAACAATTAATAGTATATATAAATATTATACAGACATACATACAATAAATACAATAAACCCAACTGGAGTGAAAAATTAGCCAGAGCCACTATTAAGAGCACAATTTTCACTCCAGTTGGGTTTATTGTATTTATTGTATGCATGTCTGTATAATATTTATATGTACTGTTAACTGTTGAATGCAGGCGTTGTTTGCGTGTGTTATATTATATATTATAGTATGTGTGTTTTACGTATGCTGTTCAATAAGTAATAAGACTAATTTTACTGCCGCTATACCACTCATCGGAATGTTAATTTCTGTGGCATAAGAAAATTTTGTTGTCGGTATTAACAAAAGCTACCAATAGATGGCGTGTACAGGCTCATGTTCCTGTGTATCACGTGACTGAACTGAAGCGTGTTTGCGGGCGCCTACGAGATAGGCCAGTTATTGAAACGGAAGCGTCGATTGAACAACGCTATGCGATAAAATTTTGCGTTCCTCTGCAAAAATCAGCATCGTAGACCTTTGACATAATACGTGAAGCTTTCAGCGACGAAGCAATGTTAAGGGCAAGTATTTTTCGCTGGCATAAAACTTTTAAGGAAGGAAGGCAAAGTGTGGAAGATATTGAACGTGAGGGACGACCTTCAACGTCCATCACAAAGACCCACCACAGAGACAATGATTAACACAGCTGCAGTTATCCTCAAGAAGAACCCCAGAATTACAGTACGTCAGCTGCATGCTCTCTTGAATATTTCTGTAGAAAGTGTTCACTCAATCGTGGCAGAACATTTGCAACTGAAACGTGTTTGCGCGCGATGGATTCCGAAATTGTTGACACCTGAGCAAATGCAGCATCGAGTGGATGTGTGCACAGAATGGAAAGAAAGTCTGGAACAAGAAGGCGACAATTTCTTAAAACGCATCATCACATCGGACAAAGCTTGGTTGTATCACTATGGCCCAACTATGAAACAACAAAGTAGTAAATAGAAGCATCCGTCTTCGCCTACTCCCAAGAAAGGAAAAACTGTGAAATCGGCTGGTAAAGTTATGACCATAATTTTTTTTTATTATGAAGGAATTGTGTATCAACACGCATTCGAACCCGGTAATACCATAAACTGCTCGTACTACGGGAATGTCCTACGAACTATGGTACAGCACGTTCAAAGGAAACGTCCATTGCTCCAAAATGGCTTCCTATTGCACCATGACAATGCACGACCACATATTGCTCATTGCGTACAGGATGTTTTGCAGCAGAACAACGTAGAGATTTTACCACACCCTCCATACAGTCCTGATCTCGCTCCATGCGATTCCTGGCTGTTTCCTCAACTTAAGAAACCATTACGAGGCAAACATTTTGCAAGCAATAAAGCATGTGTTAAGGCTGCGGAGGCGGTTTTGAAAAATCTCTCAAAAACGGGCTTTTACATGTTATTAAGAAGTGGACAGAACGTTTGGGATAAATGTATTACGTGCCACGGTAGTTATTTTGAAAAAGACCATGAAAATGATGACAATTAAAGGTATTCTGTATTTTTTATAATTTTAGTCATATTACTTATTGAACAGCCCTCGTATAATCATACTCAACAAGTTTTCTTTTTCGTAAAGTAGATATAAAATCTTCAGCCACTTCAGTTTATCCTCTTCCGTGTTTACTTTTCGATTTGTAACAAGTGATCTTAGAAATTTGCACACTCTTTATGGAGCTCCCGGTTGTAATTCTCTGGTGTTGTCAATTTCCTTGTGGCTATCTCGTCCTTGTATATTGGTGATAACTTATAAGCGGATACCTGATGGTTAAGCACACAAGTCAGATGTATGTGTTCAATAAATAAATAATCTTAGAAAGTTTTGTGTATAAATGAAATCATCCAATACCTTTTGGATCACTTCAGAGCATTTTTTTTTCATAAGCAGACTTCATGCCAGTCTCAACTGCAACTTATTAAATCACAAGTTAATAGGCATGTAATGTGTTTAGTGTGTGATTTTCTGATTTTCACGCAAACAAGAACATAGATTAGTAGGACCTCAATTATAATAATTTCAAGATTGGGTTGCGACTTTCGAACAAACATGGCAGTCCACGTAGAGCCGTGGACAGAATGTGCCACTTTGTGTACAACGCTCATTGGCTGACACTCAACGAACAAGCAGATATAGAAGCAGGCAAACCGAGTGGAACCGTACTACATCAGCGCTCTTATTAAATTTTTTTGCGGCCGAATTTTCACTTTCAAAGCCTATTTTGTAAGAGGTACTTCTACTCTATATTCATGGTTGTAAAGAAGAAATATTAAAACCTGGCAGTTTTACAAGAGATTAAGCTTCTTCAGCAAATACCTGGTGATTAAGCTGGTAGTGCTAGATTGGACCAAACCACTTGATGCAATCCTGAATGAGGAATTTGATATACAAGTCACGTTCGACCATCTTTTAAACTGGCTCTATCACTTAAAAAGTTTCGAACTGAATGAAATTCGTTATACAGTCAATAGATGATATGACATACAATATATATTGTATGTCATACCATCTAAAATGGGTTTCAAGTGTCAAAGTATCATATGATACTTTGACACTTGAAACCCATTTTTCTCTAAAATGTGGGATGGTCCACTCTGGTTCGCAAAGCCTCCTATAAAGAGAAGAAAAAAAAATACGACTATTCTGTCAATGTCCGAAATGACGCCAGAATGACGTAGATAAGTGCCAAAATGCATGGGTCAAGGTGTATACCCCTCAGAAAATGTTATGTTTCAATACCGCTATTCTCATATGGTAATATTGTACTTACTTAATCGCAAATTTCTGCTACTAAAATAAAACAAATACAGAATACGTGAATTATCACTTTGCTAACGAAGCGTAGAACCAACAATATGAAAAATGTCCAAGCCGGGAATCGAACCCAGAACCCTTGGAATAGCGCTCCAAGTGATCTACCATTTAAGCTAGGGGGACAGTGCCCAGCTTAGCATTTCCCACATATGTTGGTAAGGCTGCAACTGCAGCACAAGATGGACATTGCTTAGACATTTTTCACACTGTTGGGTCTACGCTTCGTTAGCAAAGCGATAATTCACGTATTCTATATTCAATAACAAGAGTTCCGGGTTCGATTCCCATCTTGGACATTTTTCACATTGTTGGTTCCACGCTTCGTCAGCAAAGGGATAATTCACGTATTCTATATTCAAAACGAATACTTCTATTTTGAAATAGTGGTGATGGAAAATAGGATTTTTGTAATATATGCAAAATAGGAATGGCATTTAACTTCTAACATGTTTCATTTTTTCCGAATAAACGAATGTAGAATGAGAAAGGCTAGTTTTAAGCTAGTTAACTTCTTCACAATTTCCTCTCTTATAAATATTTTGTAAAAAGTACCCAGAATTTTTAAATAAAACACAATAAAATTAATTTATTCATCGAAATTTATTTTCTCACTTTGTAAGTAGACCCTATAGAGTACAATACAGCAATGCCAGTCCTGATCAAATCCGCCATGCATTTTTCGTCGACTGATTGAGGTACGGCCTTCAGTTCGTTCAGCGAATTTTCTTTATATAGTCTCAACTGACTCAAAACGCCCCCTCAAAATGACAATTTTAGATGTGGGAACATGAAAAATTCACAAAGTAGCATATCAGACGAGTACGGTGCATGGTCGATGACATTGGTTGCTTTATTGGCCAAAAACACCTATGTGCAACAATAGTTTTGTGTGATAGTGCATTACAGTGGTGTAAAACACACACGAAATTTCCTTATTTTCAAGATGTTCGGCACACAAAATTTAAAGAAAACACAATGTTCAACTAATTTTTCCATTGTCAAAAATCGCAAGGCACTCAAAAGCATGACTAAACAAATAAAAATTAAATTTAAAAAATAAAAAATTCGACTGCGTAAAAAGCGAACTAATTAATTATTTCTCATCAATGTGAAACTATTTTTTATATTACTTACCTATTATTCTATTTACTTGTATTGATGACTTTTAAGTTGGTTTAATGTTAGCTCCTATCTATAAACACTGTTTCGATGAAGCCTATGAAGGTTATGTGCCTATATTATATTAGGCCTATGATGTCTATGAATGTTACAGTTGCAGTAAAGCTAGAGACTCTACCTACACAATTTCCAGGTTGTGTAATATTTAAACGAAGTTTCTGACTGTAAAATAGTCAATGAAACATCGTCTTCATTTTGAAAGACCTATCCAATGGTATGCCAATCAATATGGTGCGTAATTTTTTTCGTCTCTACCGCCATTTTGTATTTTACTGCCGTCATTTAGAATTTATAAAAAAAACCCTAGCCTATAGCCATCGGACGGTTAAGACGAATCGATAGAGACCTCATTCATTAAAACCCATCCAGCCGTTGGGATGTTTAGAGGGTATAAAGAAATCCACATACCCAGATACGCGTGAAACACATAATCCTTCTTGGCAGTCGGGCAAAAAATAGCTGCTCCCAACACATTAGGTTACGGATGACTCTCAAACTCCGCGTTGTAACTCGATATATTGGTTTAACTTACAGAAAAAAAGAAGACTGTTATGATATCTTTTATGCGTATCTTTTAATCCTTTCAGGGGCAAAACACTTCCATTGCTGAAATATTCAAATGAATGAATGACATAGGAATTTACGAACAAATTTATTTGGAAATAAATAAACGCTGTATTTCAGACACATAGTGAACAGAAAAATTGTGTACCAAAATTCTGGAGCCATTGTGGCACTTGGGAATTAAAATTGAGTTGTTTCATATACACACCACTGCCCTTGAAAGGGTTAAATAAATTTTGGGAACTTTTAAACACAATATGTTTTTTCTACATTCTGGTCAAGTAGATTTTCAATTTCATTTGGAAATTTTTAGAAAGACTAGGGGGCTCGGTCCCCTACGAGCTACGCTCGCCAACCGCCGTCCGGACACCGCAGACTCTAAATGTACGCTAATGAGATCGGCTTTAAAAAGATTTCGAAAGATTGAATTATAATTTTAAAAACACTGGCGATCTCCCTATAAACGGATTTCTATTCATTTCTCTTTGATTGGGGAAATTTTAACGCCAAATCCGCTGCGGTACTACTTGATTATCCCGTCGATTAATTTCGCCAAATTATATAAATCGCCAAAGCACTCGCCAAATTATACAAATTGACATAATTTTTATTTTAAATAACGAAAAAACAAATAAATTAGTACAACATTAATAAAAATACAAATAAAACGTCGAAATAAAAATAACTTGATGACGTAGACAGGTGTAACAATATTTCAAAATAAGCTAATATAAAAGGAATTAAGTAAACAGAATCTTTGTCTCCCGGTATTTTTTAACAAAGCGAAAAGAAAGTTCTTTTAAATGAGACATTTTAAATTAATCGTTTTTAATCTGACGTAATTTTGACCCAACTATTCTTTCTCTTTTTAATATTCACGTGAAAATACTTGTGTTAGAAATTAAATATTATTTGCACTTTCCTAACAAAAATAGTTGAAAAATATCCTCTTAAAATATCAAATAAATGTCTAGCGCAATTTCTAAATTTAAACCGTTTTGCGATATTATTTTGTGTTCATTTTATGTAATAACTGTAATGTGAAGTAAATATGACGTAATTTCTCCTATTTAAGACTTCTAATGCATGTTAATTAATTCATTGCTTTACAAATTCTTTTCTCTCTTAAAATTCACGTGTAATTATAGTTTTTATGACATAATTTTTAATAAGTTCCTGCTTTTTGTACATAATTATTTAATTCTAATTCCAAATGTTTTTTTCTGTTTATAATAGTCACGTGTGAATAAATTTTTAATTTATTTACACGTATAAATATTTTTTTTTTTTGAAGCAAACATTATTGCTTCCGCTGTTCATACAGTTGGCAACAGTTTAAATTAATATCACTTTCTAAAATCTGTTAAAAATATCTCTAGAAATGCTGAAAATCTGAATTTAAAATAGAAATAAAACCTCAAAAAATTAGTCAAAATAAAACAAAATTTATGCAATCTGCACTCCGTCAAATTCTAACGCATAAAATGATCTAAAAATGATTAAATTCCTATGAACAGTTTTTGCTCCTATAAAACTTTTTTAGTGGAACGATTTTGTCCAACTTTAGCATTAAATATCTCTTAAAATAATTCTTCGATCTGAAAACTGTCTGCATCAGCGTGTTTATCAAACATTTTTGTATAATACTACCGATTTTCATATTTTTGTATGCATTATTTTTTTTAATATGAACGAAGAAAGACCTCCGGTCACAAAAAATTCAAAACCGGCGGCGGTGACAGCGGTAGTTACTTTTTTTTAGAATAGAGAGATTAGCACAATCAAGGTTAAAGTCAATCACTTGTTAAATACAAACCGTATAAAGAAAATTCAGAAAATACCGGAACACAACTTTTTTTACTTACAACTTCTTTTCCCTAATTTTTTTTAACATAACTAGGGGGCTCTGCCCCCTACGAGCTACGCTCGTCAACCCCCGTTCAGACACAGCAGACTCTAACAGCACGCTAATTTGATCACCTTTAAAAAGATTTCGGAAGATTGAATTATAATTTGAATCTGACAATTATAATCTGACGTAATTTTCACCAAACTTTTCTTTCTCTTTTTAATATTCACGTCAAAATACTTTTGTTAGAAATGAAATATTATGATCATCTTAAAATGTCAAGTAAATGTCTCGCGCAATTTTTAAATTAAAACTGTTTTGCAATATTATTTTTTGTTCATTTTACGTAATAAGTGTAATATGACGTAAATTCTCCTATTTAGGACTTCTAACGCATGTTACTCAATTTATTATTTTACAATATTCTTTCTCATTTAAAATTCACGTGTAACTATAGTTTTTATGACGTAATTTTCAATGAGTTCCTGCTTTTTATATTTTTTGTTTATAATAGTCACGTGTAAAATAAATTTTTAATTTGAAGCAAACATTACTGTTTGCGCTGTTTATACAGTCGGCAACAGTTTAAATTAATACAATTTTCTAAAATTTGTAAAAAATATCTCTCGAAATGCTGAAAATTTGAATTTAAAATAGAAATAAAACCTCGAAAAATTATTCAAATTAAAAAACTAACTGCAATCTGCACACCGGGAAATTCTGACGCATAAAATGATTTAAAAATGATTAAATTCCTGTGTGCAGTTTTTGCTCCTATAAAACTTTTTTAATAGAACGATTTTGTCCAACTTTGGCATTAAATATCTCTTAAAATAATTCTTCGATTTGAAAACTGTCTGCATCAGCGTGTTTTCAAACATTTTTCTATAATACTACCGATTTTCATATTTTTGTATGCAACAGTTTTTTTAATATTAAAGAAGAAAGACTTCCGGTCACAAAAAATTCAAAACCGGCGGCGGCGGTGACAGCGGTAGTTACTTTTTTTTAGAATAGAGAGATTCAATCCCCATTTTAGGGGAAGGAGCCAGAAACCTTAATTGTGCCTATATTAAAAATATTATTGATTTTAATATGTAAATATTATTGATTAAAAAAACATCAAGCTGTAAAATAGCTTTTTGTTTTTAAACCTTTCGGGTCTGGTGTACTCTTAACACTAGAACGGCGGGAAATTTTACTGAAGTTTTATAAAAATATTTCACACCAGAATTTTTGCTTAAAACTATTTAACTTATTTATTTAAGTTTTTTTTTTGTGTGTGTGTGCAGCCTATATTAATCTTATATTATAAAAAAAATTCTGGTTCGAATCGACATGTATTCATTCGGCAAGGGTCAAAATGACCCCTCCCCGCTGTTCTAGTGTTAACAGTACATGTCTTTTCATAGAGTATTATTTTGTCTTAACAATTATTTTTGTTACTATATACGTATAGTAATGATAGTATATGGCTATGTCTTTCTTATTATGACTTCATTTATGTTTTGACATTTAGTAATAACATTAATAATTAAAGTTTGCTTAATTCTTTTAGCACTATTGGCGATTCCTTTATTTTATACGTATATTTCACTCTTTAAATTTAACCCTTAAATGCCGGGTGTTGCTTTTCAGCAACATACACAATTTAGTCTCTAAAATATTATTAGAATAATAGTGAAGATATAATGCCTAATGTTGCCAAAAAAATGCATTCTGAAAATACTATTAAATTGATTTTCAACATGTAGATGGCAACACTTGTGCTGTTTAAGAATAAAGATATATTTATTTTTTCAATTACTGCTACTTGTTCTTTTTGTTTTGTTCGGAAGCTTGCGAAATACCCTATTTTGTTCTGCAGTGAGCAAGTAAAATTTATTTCTCATTATAGTTCCTATAATTCTTGTGTGAATATAGAATGTTGTGTGTTATAGAATTTTATCAAGAAAAAGATTTTCCATTTAATGACCAGTATTGCCGATTAGTAACAAATTGTTTTTAGCCGTAAACCATGCTTAAAACAAAATATGATTTTTTTAAGTATTTTTCCCATTATTTATTTAAAAAATGAAAGCCCAAAAACATTATTACAGTGATTTTTGAAAAATCAGGCATTTAAGGGTTAAAATGTAGGTTACTTTTTTGAACGAATCATGAGGGATAAAACGCAAAAAAAAAAATTAGAAAATTGTAATATCTGTTAAATCCTGTTGTAATACGACATTTTCCAAACATCTGCAAAAACTCTTCCTTAACTTATTATCATATAAATATGAATTGAATAGTACTCAAAATAAGTACATTCGTTAGATTTCAGACAATGAGAATAATTTTTAAACTTCAGTAAATCTATTTGGATAGCTACGATTAACATTACTAAAGTTAAAGTAATTTTGTTCTCAAACTTGAAAAAAAATCGGACCCGAAAGCAGTGTTGCTAGATTGGGGACTTTTTTAATTCACATTATTTAACTGTCACCACTTTTTTAAAATAGTATAATTCGCCTTGTTATCCATAATTTTTAATCTATTTATAATTAGGCCGAATATGTCGATTTAAAAAAAGCGGTGACAATCAACAATCTGGAGACAAAAATTTCCCCAATCTGGCAACATTGCCCGAAAGTTTTAAGAAAAACTAGCAACAGGAAACTTTAGAAAAGTCATGGCGTTTGACAATCTTGCTTATGATCGTATTACTAGTCTACAATACATTTCCATTCAACGCATAAATAAAATGCATTTCTTGTGAAAAATAATATAAAATAAAAATCTATTAAGTTCTGAAAAACGATATATTACGTTTTTAAAAGAGCTCTGCTCAATATATATTCTTCATGAATAAAAACATCGTGACATTGTTATCACATTTCTAATCCTGGATAGATAAGCTTTCAGACATTCTACATTTTCTTTAAATACATAGGAATTTTCAAGTGAAATATTCACATAAGAAGTAAAAGTTTTTCACATTCGTTCTTTTTAAGCTGTAGTATATAAAAATAGAAACAC
The DNA here is from genome assembly GCA_963932465.1 of Maratus speciosus. Classification (NCBI taxonomy): domain Eukaryota; kingdom Metazoa; phylum Arthropoda; class Arachnida; order Araneae; family Salticidae; genus Maratus; species Maratus speciosus. The sequence goes on along the minus strand of OZ010789.1, from coordinate 282,673,939 downwards.
GCCGTACGTATAGAAATTTAAGTTGCAAAATTTTTATTAACGTAAATCTGACTTCAATCATGTAACTGTTTTTATACCAGTATTAACCAATAATGAAAGAACACCAGTATTTCCGAATAGTAATATTCGTCTCACATAATCGGATAATTTCTAATAAAGTTAACATTATTATTCAAATATAGTAATACTTAAAATCTGAGTATCGAAGCTATCAAATTCTTCTAGAATGTTTGGCATACACTCTTTTCCTAATTCCTTATTTTTTTATAAATATAAAAACAGCATACAGTATAACCTCTTTTATCGGAAACTCTCAATTAACCGAAATCCATTTTTGAAGCTTTTTCTTTTACTATCAGATTCCTTGTGTGCAAACTCCGTTTTTAAAGCCTTTTTTTCTACCATATTCCTTGTGTGAAAGCGGTCCTTTTCGAACTACGAGTACATATGAATATTTTCAATCCGCTTACTTGGAGTTCCGTTGAATTTAATTCCCGTAACCTGCAGAGTGGAACGAAGAAAACGAACAAATTAGGAATTTTGAAGCTTTTCAATGTTTTGCAAAAGGTTTGGCATGGCTAGAACAGCAGTAAGACTGTGATACTGGTGAACTAATAATATTAGAAAAACTCCGTGATAGAGCTTCAAAGCAAAGGCATTCAATACTGCGATAAACAAAACCTTTTTTCAAACCCTTGTGATATATGTAAAAGTACTTAATTTCAAAATTAAAATTCTGGTAATTTATTTCTGTTTCTAATTTACCATTGCTTTATTTTTATTAAGCACTTGTTACCATAATATGAAGTATTGCATATATTTCTCCTTAATCTTAAAATTAAAGTCTTCTCGATTATGGAGAATTTCGATTTTCCGAAAGAGGGTCGGTCCCAATTACTTCCGATAATCGAGGTTGTACTGTATTTCTATTAACTCATATAAAAGTGAATATCATGGAACTATGAATACAGAAAATTGGACGCATCCTTAAAAGGATGAAGCTTCAGTCATAACCGGTTCCGATGGAGCTGAGTACCGCCGGTTGAAATTTCGACCAGATATTTTTAATACTAATTTTCTCCTTATATAAACGCCTTATCCATGCTGAATTGCTAGTGATAATTAAAGTAAAAACACCTATTCTATTTTACTGTTGGAAGTTTGTCCCGGTGGTAGATAAGTGCTGCGGTTCTGCCATATTATGACTACATAAACAATCAGAAACTTTTCAGAAAAATCAGAAATTTCTTCATAAAATAAATAAAATACAAATCACATAAAAGTAGTTAGATTCTAAAAAAATAAATAGTTTTAAATGAAAACTCTGGAGTGAAATATTTTGATAAACCTTAAACAGAATTCCGGGTATTATTAATGTTACATTTCTCTCTCCAAAACATAGATAGGTAGAAACCGACCTGAGTTCCTTTGTTCCCGAAATTTATTAACAAACGTGAAAAAACGTTGAAATATTAAGGGTACTGGAAAATTCTGTCGCATAATGTTCTTTCACGCCTACTTTTTTAAAATTTTGATATCTTCATTAACGCCATTTTTTTGAAATGGTAAAATTCCCAAAGTTTTCACATTTCATATTAAGATGAAAACAATCGGAATTTTACCATTTCAAAAAAGTGATGCCAATGAAGAAATCTTAATTTTAAAAAAGTAGTCGTGAAAGAACATTATGCGACAAAATTTTCCGTTACCCCTAACATCTTCAGCCTTTCAGCGGCAAGTAATTGTGATTCTGTAATCTAGAATTCACACTAGAATTTTCGAAAATTTTTGTTTCGAAATAATGAAAGGCAATATTACAATATTTTTTCCCTCGAAGTTATAAAAGTAAAATTTAATTAAAAGTTTCTGGCGCAAATCTTGATTAAAATAATGTTGGGATATAATATCCCACCGCTACTCAAGGGTTTAAAATGAGTAATTTGAAACTACAGACTTAGACTCTTTCAACAATCTCCAATTAAAATGTATGATGAAGATACTTATTTCTAGATAGTGGTAGAAACAATAAAACTTCTCTGATATATGCGTCAGGCAATGTATAAATCATACATGAGTTAATACTGCAGCTTGGTGGACTTCTGTGAATGCTTAAAATATTTTTTGTAAATAATTAATAATTTAGTTCTTTTTTCTTTATAAATATAGCTTTTCGAATCTATACATGCTCTCGTATAAGTATTATTAATATGCGCAGCTGTTGAAGAATGGTTTCGACAAATGCTCATTGTAACATATCATCTTCATTTCCATTTTTGGATACCTCAGTAATTTAAACTTAAAAAAGAATTCCTAAAGGGAAATCCTAATTCGAGGATTTTTTTTCCTTTTATTCAAATAAATGGAAAATTTCACGTTTGCTGAAGATAAATGGAAATTATAATTTTAAAAGCTGTGAAAAATGAATTTCATCTAGAAGCAACTCTTTATATTTTTCAATAAAAATATTCATATTTTCTTTCGAAAGTTAGAAAATTACCTCCTTTGCAGTTTTTGCAAAAATTCACACTTTAGTAGAATGTACTTTGTCTTGAAACTTTCAAAAATTTTCTTTGAATAAAAAAAATTTAAATATCGTGTCAGCGTTGGGATTATCTTTTTAAAAAATCGATATTTCTCCGATTTCGCTAGTATTTCTTATACAGTATTTTAATGAAAAAAAAAAAAAAAAACCGCTTATGGTGAAGTATCCTTTTTCAGAAAAGTAAACTTAGCATCATTATTTGAAAATAGCGATCACCTTTATGGCTACCAAAGAAAAAAATTAAAAATTGTATTGTATGTGTTGTAATCATTTTCTCTAAAGATAAAATGGCTTGCGTTAAAGTCAGTCATGAGTTAAATATGACCCGTATAAAGAAACTTCAAAAAATACCAAAACACAATCATCCATAACTTTTTTAATCTAGCTCAAAACTCTTTGTAGGGGAAAAAGCAAGAAATCATAATATAGCTTATATTAAAAATATTAATGATTGTAATATCGCAAATATTATCGATTGCGACGTTTGACAACGCTGCTTACGACAAAATTACTAGTCTACAATACATTTACATTCAACACATAAATAAAATGCATTCCTTGATAAAAATAATGTAAAATAAAAGTATATTAAGTTCTGAAAAAAAAAATACTTTTATGTTTTTAAAAGAGCTCTGCTCAAAATATTCTTCTTGAATATAAACATTGTGACACTGTTATCACATTTCTAATCCTGGATAGATAAGCTTTCAGACATTCTACATTTTCTTTAAATGCATAAGAATTTTCAGTTGAAATATTCACATAAAACGTAAAAGTTTTTCAAATTCGTTCTTTTAAGCTGTAGTACAAAAAAAAAAAAAAAAAAAAAAAAAAAAAAAAATCGAAACATGTCGCACTTATAGAAATTTAAGTTGCAATATTTTTATTAACATAAATCTGACTTCAATAACGTAACCATTTTTATACCAGTATTAACCAATAATGAAAAAAACACACCAATATTTCCGAATAGTAATCTTCGTCTCACATAATCGGATAATTTCTAATAAAGTTAACATTATTATTCAAAAATAGTAATACTTAAAATCTGAGAACTGGAGCTATCAAATTCTTCTAGAATGTTCGGCATACAATCTTTTCCTAATTCCTTATTTTTTTATAAATATAAAAACAACATATTTCTATTAGCTCATTAGGCCAGGTAATAGAGACCGTATAGGGGCTTTACCTAGAAAAATTCATGGTAGTTCTGGAAAAAGGCTTACTATATGTTTTTTGGATCGCTGAATCCGAATTTTTAACTTCCCATCAAAATTTCCCCCGGCAAATCGCTGCCCCCAAATTTTGATAAACCCCCCCCCAAAAAAGGTTTTTATTAAAAAAATCAATTTTCTATTGTTTTAGGGAAAAAGTATCTAGAAAATCAGAAAGTAGACAAAATTTGCAACAAATAAGATACATGACATTACGACGTAGGATGAATGAGGAGGGCGGATCAGCCTCGGAACATGCGCCGCGGTGCTGCGTGGACTAAGTTGCGCAATTCCACTTAACCACTCACATCGTTTACATTAACCCTCCCGTCTCCCCTCCGAACTTTCCCTATAAAGTTTAGTTTAAGTTTTTTGGGTCGCTGAATCCGAATTTTTAACTTCCCCTCAAATTCTCCCCCCCACCAAATAGTTGTTTTTAAATTAAATTTTTTATTGTTTTAGGGGAAAAGTATGTAGAAATTAAAAAAGTCGACGAAATTTGAAACGAATAGGATATGTTAAAAAGCAGTAAACCAACGTTCAAAATGCACAAATAATGCGTGAAAAGCAGCAAACAGCTGTTTCGAATCTACAGCGACATTCTTCTTCAGTGCGAGATAGGGAAAAAAGAACAGCGTGCTAGAAAAAGCAAGACTGAGCAAGGTTACTAATAAATAAATATAATGTAATTTCATGAATATAATATTCTTTCTCAGCGCTATGCAAAAAAAAAAAAAAAAAAAAAAAAAATCTTTTAAGTACTTGTTATTCGGGATGTTCGATCCTTTGATTCCAAGGTGCTAGAAAAGCAAGGTTTGGCTCAGCCTTGCTTTTTCTAGCACGCTATTCTTTTTTCCCTATCTCGCACTGAAGAAGAATCTCGCTGTAGATTCGAAACAGCTGTTTGCTGCTTTTCACGCATTATTTGTGCATTTTAAACGTTGGTTTACTGCTTTTTAATATTCCTGCACAAAGGCTTTAATTGCCCTTTTAAAATAGGATATGTGACATTATGGCGTAGGATGAACGGGGAAGGGAGGGCTGCCTCTGAACATGCACTGCAGCGCTACGTGCATTAAGTTATGCAAGTTCAGGCAATAGGGGATTTTACCTGGCAAAATTAATGCTACTTCTGTATTTCGACTCACTTTATGTTTTTGGGGTCACTGAATCCGAATTTTAACTTCCCACCCAAATTTCCCCCCGCATACCCCCCTCAAAAATTGATTTTTTTTTAAAATTTGGTTTTTGAGAACAGCGCGCGATGAATATTCCGAGGCACCCCCCCCCCCTTCTCTCTATTTATCCTATGTCATAATGTCATATATCCTATTTGTTGCAAAAATTGTCTACTTTCTGAATTTCTACATACTTTTCCCCTAAAACAATAAAAAAAAATAATTTAAAAACAACTATATTGGGGGATTGCGGGGGGGGGGGGGGGGCGGATTTTGTGGGGAAGTTAAAAATTCGGATTCAGCCATCTAAAAAACTTAAAGTAAACCCAGAGGTGCCAAGCTCGTACTAATCCTCCGTAATGCATGGATTAATTTGACCCAGTTTAACAACGTTTCTAACCAGAAAATTTATTTGATGAATCTTTATTTATTTAATTCCAGTTTTCTATGTGGAACTTATTTAATTTCATCTCTGAAAAAAATTTCTGGTGCGAAGTGTATTAAACCAGGGTTAAATTAACCCACATATTACGGAGGATTAGTGACAACTTGGCACCTATGAGTAAACCTTATAGGGAAAGTTCGGAGGGGAGACGGGAGGGCGAATGTAAACGATGTGAGTAGTTAAGTGGTATTGCGCAACTTAGTCCACGCAGCACCGCGGCGAATATTCCGAGGCAGATCCCCCCTCACCATTCCTCCCACGTCATAATGTCATATATCTTATTTGTTCGAAATTTTGTCTACTTTCTGAATTTCCAGATACTTTTCCCCTAAAACAATAATAAAATTGATTTTTTTAATAAAAACCTTTTTTGGGGGGCATTTTACCAAAATTTGGGGGGGGGTTGCTGGGGGGAATTTTGGTGGGAAGTTACAAATTCGGATTCAGCGACCCAAAAACCATAAAGTAAGCCTATTTCCAGAACTACCATTAATTTTGCCACGTAAAATCCCCTATTACCTGGACTTAATATGAAAGTGAATATCATAGAACTATGAATACAGAAAATCTGACGTATCCTTAAAAGAATGAAGCTTCAGTCATAACCGGTTCCGCTGAAGCTGATTAACGCCGGTTGAAATTTCCGCCAGAAAATTTGAATACTAATTTTCTCCTTATATAAACACCTTATTCGTGCTGAATTGTTGTCATAATTAAAACAAAAACAGCTTTTCGATTCTACTGTTGTAAGTTTGCCCCGGTGGTAGTTAAGTCCTGAGGTTCCGTCATATTAGGACTACATAAACAATCAGAAACAATCGGACAGATCAAAAATTTCTTCATAAAATAAATAAAATATAAGTCACATAAAAGTAGTTAGATTCTAAAAAAATAAATAGATTTAAATGAAAATTCTGGTGTGAAATATTTTGATAAACCTTAAACAGATTTCCAGGTATTTTTAATGTTACATTCCTCTCTCCCAAACATAGACAGGTAGAAACCGGCCTCAGTTCCTTTGTTCACGAAATTTATTAATAAACGTGAAAAAAACATTGAAATACTAATGGTAGGGGGAAATTCTGTCGCATAATGTTCTTTCACGCCTACTTTTTTTTTTTTTTTTTTTTTTTTATTCTGATTTCCTCATTAGCACCATTTTTTTGAAATGGTAATATTCCGGAAGTTTTCACATTTCACATTAAGATGAAAACGATCCTAATTTTACCATTTCAAAAAAGTGGTGCCAATGAAGAAATCTGAATTTTAAAAAAGTAGGCGTGAAAGAACATTACGCGACAAAATTTTCCTGAACCCCTAACATCTTCACCCTTTCAGCGGCTATTAATTGTGTTTCTGTAATGTAGAATTCGCACCAGAATTTTCGAAAAATTTTATTTCGAAATAATGAAAGGCAATATTTGAATACTTTATTCCACGAAGTTATAAAAGTAAAATTTAATTAAAAGTTCCTGGTGCAAATCTTGATTAAAATAATGTGAGGACATAATATATCCCACCGCTACTCAAGTGGTTAAAATGAGTAATTTGAAATTACAGACTTAGATTCTTTCAACAGTCTCCAATTAAAATGTATGATGAAGATACTTATTTCTAGATAGTGGTTGACACAATTAAACTTCTCCGATATAGGCGTCAGGAAATTTATAAATCTTACATGAGATAATACGCAGCTTGGTGGACTTCTATGCATAAAATACTCTTTGCAAATAATTTTAGTTCTTTTTTCTTTATTAATGTAGTTTTTCGAATCTATACAATGCTCTCGTATAAGTATTATTAATATGCGCAGCTGTTTAAGAATGGTTTCGGCAAATGCTCATTGTAATATATCACATTCATTTCTATTTTTTGAAACGTCAGTAATTTAAACTTAAGAAAGAATTCCTAAAGGGAAATCCTAATCCGAGGATTTTTTTCCTTATATTCAAATAAATGGAAGATTTAACGTTTGCTGAAGATAAATGGAAATTATAATTTTAAAAGGTGTGAAAAATGAATTTCATCTATAAGCAAATCTTTATATTTTTCAATAAAGATATTCATATTTTCTTTGGAAAGTTAGAAAATTACCTCCTTTGCAGTTTTTGCAAAAATTAATACTTTAGTAGAAGGTATTTTGTCTTGAAACTTTCAAAAATTTTCTTTGAATAAAAAAAAAAAAAATTAAATATCGCGTCAGCATTGGGATTATCTTTTAAAAAATCGATATTTCTCCAATTTCGCTTGTATTTCTTATGCAGTATTTTAATGAAAAAAAAAAAACTCTTATGTTGGAGTATCCTTTTTCAAAAACGTAAACTTCGCTTTATAATTTGAAAATAGCGACCACCTTTATGGCTACCAAAGAAAAAAAATTGTATTGTATGTGTTGTAATTATTGTCTCTAAAGATAAAATGGCTCGCGTCAATCATGAATTAAATGAAACCCGCATAAAGAAACTTCAGAAAATACCAAAACACAATCATCCATAACATTTTGAACCTAGCTCAAAACTCTTTGTAGGGGAAAAAGCAAGAAATCATAATAGAGCCTATATTAAAAATATTATTGATTTTAATATCGCAAATATTATCGATTTTTAAAAAGCAAGCTGTAAAAGAGATTTAAAAAAAAATAGTAACAAGAAACTTTAGAATGGGCGCGATGTTTGACAATGCTGCTTATGGTAAAATTACTAGTCTACAATACATTTACATTCAACACATAAATAAAATGCATTCCTTCTGAAAAATAATGTAAAATAAAAATGTATTAAATTTTGAAAAAAGATACTTTTATATTTTTAAAAGATCTCTGCTCAATATATTCTTCTTGAATATAAACATTGTGACATTGTTATCATATTTCTAATCCTGGATGGATAAACTTTCAGACATTCTACATTTTCTTTAAATGCATAGGAAATTTCAAGTGATATATTCACATAAGACGTAAAAGATTTTCAAATTCGTTCTTTTTAAGCTGTAGTATATAAAAATAGAAACACGCCGTATGTATAGAAATTTTAGTTGCAAAATTTTTATTAACGTAAATCTGACTTCAACCATGTAACTGTTTTTATACCAGTATTAACCAATAATGAAAGAACACCAGTATTTCCGAATAGTAATATTCGTCTCACATAATCGGAAAATTTTTAATAAAATTAACATCATTATTCAAAAATAGTAATACTTAAAATCTGAGTATTGGAGCTATCAAATTCTTCTAGAATGTTTGGCGTACTATCTTTTCCGAATTCCTTATTTTTTTATAAATATAAAAACAACATACAGTATAACCTCTTTTATCCGAAACTCTTTTAACCAAAACTCTCCATTAACCGAAATCCATTTTTGAAGCTTTTTCTTTTACTATCACATTCCTTGTGTGCCAAATCCGTTTTTAAAGCCTTTTTTTCTACCATATTCGTTGTGTGAAAGAGATCCTTTCCGAACTACGAGTACATATGAATATTTTCAATCCCCTTTCTTGGTGTGCCTTTGAATTTAACTCCAGTAACCTGCAGAGTGGAACGAAGAAAACGAACAAATTAGCAATTTTGAAGCTTTTCAATGTTTTGCAAAAGGTTTGGCATGGCTGGAACAGCAGAAAGTCTGTGATACTGGTGAACTAATAATATTAAAAAAACTCCGTGGTAGAGCTTCAAAGCAAAGGCAATCAAAACTGCGATAAACAAAACTTTTTTTCAAACCCTTGTGATATATGTAAAAGTACTTAATTTCAAAATTAAAATTTTTGGAATTTATTCTTGTTTCTATTTTTCCATTGCTTTATTTTTATTAAGCACTTGTTACCATAATACGAAATATTGCATATATTTCTCATTAATCTTAAAATTAAAGTTTTCTCAATCATCCGAAAATTTCGATTTTCCGAAAGAGGGTCGGTCCCAATTACTTCCGATAATCGAGGTTCTGCTGTATTTCTATTAACTCACATAAAAGTGAATATTATGGAACTGTGAATAAAGAAAATTTGACAAATCCTTAAAATGATGAAGCTTCAGTTATAATCGGTTCCCCTGGAGCTGATTACCGCCGGTTGAAATTTCCACCAGAAAATTTCAATACTAATTCTCTTTTTATATAAATGCCTTATTCATGCTGACTTGCTGCCATAATTAAATCAAAAACAGCACTTCGAGTTTACTGTTGGAAGTTTGCCCCGGCTGTAGTTAAGTCCAGCGATTCCGCCATATTATAACTCCATAAACAATCAAAATCAATCGGAACAAATCAGAAATGTCTTCATAAAATAAATAAAATATAAATCGCATAAAATAAAGTTCAATTCTAGAAAATTAAATAGTTTTAAATGGAAATTATCGAGTGAAATATTTTGATAAACCTTGAATAGAATTCCTGGTACGATTAATGTTACATTCCTCTCTCCCAAAAATGAATAGGTAGTAAACGACCTGAGTTCCTTTTTTCATGAAATGATTAGTAAACGAAAAAAAAAAACTTTGAAATATTTATAACCTTTTTAACGACAAGTAATTGAGTTGAATTTACGTGAATTCACACCAGAATTTTAGAAAATATTTATTTCAAAATAATGAAAGGGAATATTGCAATATTTTTTCCACGAAGTTATAACAGTAAAATTTAATTAAAAGTTTCTGGTGGAAATCTTGATTAAAATTAGGTGAGGATATAATATATCCCACCGTTACTCAAGGCGTTAAAATGAGTGATTTGAAACTGCAGACTTAGATTCTTCAGATTCTCCAATTAAAATATATGATGAAGATACTTATTTCTAGATAGCGGTAGAAACAATAAAACTTCTCTGATATAAGCGTCAGGAAATGTATAAATCATACATGAGATAATACACAGCTTGGTGGACTTCTGTGAATGCATAAAATACTTTTTCTAAATAATTTTAGTTCTTTTTTCTTTATTAATATAGTTTTTTGTTCATTAATATAGTTTTTCGAATCTATACAATGCTCTCGTATAAGTATTATTAATATGCGCAGCTGCTTAAGAATGATTTCGACAAATGCTCGTTGTAATATATCACATTCATTTCTATTTTTTGAAACGCCAGTAATTTAAACTTAAGAAAGTATTCCTAAAGGGAAATCCTAATCGGAGGATTTTTTTTCCTTTTATTCAAATAAATGGAAGATTCCACGTTTGCTGAAGATAAATGGAAATTATAATTTTAAAAGGAGTGAAAAAGGAATTTCATCTAGAAGCAACTCTTTATATTTTTCAATAAAAATATTCATATTTTCTTTCGAAAGTTAGAAAATTACCTCCTTTGCAGTTTTTGAAAAATTAATACTTTAGTAGAATGTACTTTGTCTTGAAACTTTCAAAAATTTTCTTTGAATAAAAAAAAATAAATAAATATCGCGTCAGCACTGGGGTCTTTTAAGAAATCGATATTTCTCTAATTTCGCTTGTATTTCTTATGCAGTATTTTAATGGGGGAAAAAAAACGCTTATGTGGTATCCTTTTTCAGAAAAGTAAACTTCGCTTTATTATTTGAAAATAGCGCGATCACCTTTATGGCTTGCAATAAAAAAAATAAAAAATTGTCTTGTATGTGTTGTAATTATTTTCTCTAAAGATAAAATGGTTTGCGTTAAAGTCAGTCATGAGTTAATTATGACCCGTATAAAGAAACTTCAGAAAATACCAAAACACAATCATCCACAACAATTTTAACCTAGCTCAAAACTGTTTGTAGGGGAAAAAGCAAGAAATCATAATAGAGCCTATATTAAAAATATTATTGATTTTAATATCGCAAATATTATCGATTTTTAAAAAGCAAGCTGCAAAATAGATTAAAAAAAATAGTAACAAGAAATTTTAGAAAGGGTGCGACGTTTGACAATGCTGCTTATGATAAAATTACTAGTCTACAATACATTTATATTCAACACATAAATAAAATGCATTCCTTGTGAAAAATAATGTGAAATAAAAATGTATTAAGTTTTGAAAAAAGATACTTTTATATTTTACGTATTTTGCATACTCTTAGGTGTTTAACTTACTTTTTATACTCTTTCTTAACTCCTAATTTTTAATTTTCTCTTTGTGGCTCCTAGCCGCGTTTAGACAAATACAGTGGACTCTCTCTATCTGAACACTCTCTAATGTGAACACCTCGGTATTATGAACACATTCTGACGATCCCGGCGAAACTCCATAGACTTGACAAAAGATGAACCCTCTGTATTCTGAACACCCTCTAATCTGTGCATTCCACTATTATGAACGCTACTTTTGGTCCCCATTCTACCCCACCTCTCTATAAACTGAACGTGTGTTTGCAGTCGGAATCCGAGAAATTCTCCCATCATGGAAATTCGGAAAACATGGTTGCAGAAGAATAAAAAAGTTCAACAAACGCGTCGAAAGAAAGACTTACCGCGTGTTCTGTGCCAGTTTTACGGGTGCGAAGCTCAAACCACTTGCGATCGGAAAAAGCGAAAAACCACGATGCTTCAAAAATGTGAAATCATTGCCTATGCACTATGAATCGAATTGAAAAGCTTGGATGACAGTCACAATTTTCTCACAATGGTTGGAGGGCATTAACCAGATGATGAAGAAGGAAGAAAACTTCTTCTTTTTGTGGATAATGCCAGATCACATACAAACATGCAGCTGAGCAACATGAGCCCGAAGTTCCTGCTACCGAACTGTACTTCTATAATCCAACCACATGATCAAGGAGTAATCAAGACCTTTATAGATCACTACAGAATCCATTTTCTGAAGAAAATGTCTCTAGGGATGGAGGAGGCAAATTCGGCAACCGAACTAACGAAGAAGAACAACGTCATGGATGCTTTCCATTGCATATCAACGGCTGGGAATGAAGTAACCCCCTACACCATATACAGATTCTTCTGCGAAGCTGGATTCCCGTGTAAGATTCAGCAATCAAGAATTGAAATCTACACTCATGTTCTAAATTAAAAATTCTAAATTCTAAAATTAAAAAAAAAAATGCATACTTTTTTGAATGTCATGAAAAATACCGAAAGAAAGAAGAAACTACTGCTTCGAAACAGCGATGTAACTCTTCAGTGTAGAATATATAAGCGTACACGTATGTATTGGCGGAGCAAGTAGAGAGACGGGCTTTATAAGTGAGAGCGTGGCAATTTTCGAGTTTTGTTCGCTCGCACACCTCACCGAATATCTCGGTCTTTTTTGCAACCTTCCGCGAAATTCAAAAGCAAACAGAAAGAATGAGTAATCACCAACGTTTTGATGATGGAATGAGGAGGTGAATCGCGGGAAGAATAGAAGCACGGTAGTCTCAAGTGCAAATTCCTAGTGACTTCAATGTAATACCCAATGTCGTGTCGACCTTTTGGAAAAGTTTAAGAATACTGGATTCTTAGACAGAAAGCTTAGGCAAGGTCGTAAAAGAGCCACGTCGCCTAATGAAGAGCACTATTTGTCCATCATAGGAGCTTCTCAGCTCTCTCATGATTTTTATGCGGCCACATGAAGCCGAGTTTCAAGGGTTACTGTTTGCGGAAAGCTACATGACAGAGAGCTATTTACAATAAGACCTGCTATTAGCGTCCTCCTCACTTCCGAACGCAGAATAACCTGTTTAGCTTGGTGTAGAGATCTTCGACTTTGGACCAGGTATCAATGGAGAGCGTTTTATTCACTGATGAGTCTCGGTTAAGCCTAAACACTAATTCTCGACGTATTTTCGTTTGGATAAAACGAGGGATCTTTTCAACATACGAGAAAGAGACAAGTATGGCAGAGGAGGTTTGATGGTCTGGCCAGGCATCATGTCTGATGGGCGCATACCCCTACCTTTCTTTCGCAAAGGCTCTGTGACTGGTATGTGGTTTATGGATTATACATCTTGGACCTCTATGTTCGACTTTTAAGGAAGGCAGTTGGCTCTGATTTCATTTTAATGGACTACAACGCGCGCCCAGATAGAGATCATCTAGTCAACAAATTTCCTGAAACTGAGGATATTTGCTTGATAAAGTGGCCTGTCAAATCTCCGGACCTAAACCCTATAGAGTATGTCTGGAACGCTCTGGGGAGGATAACTGGAATTCTCTTTCCACCTCCCAGTACTACCAAGAGCCTGAAAACAGCGTTGCTGGAAGAGCGAGACTAACTGCCACATATTCTCATAAACTGCCTGATTTCCAGTTTGAATTTGTTATGAGAGCTGTATATTGTGAGAGCTGTGTAGAGAAGACCATACTCCCTATTAACCCATTTTCAAGGTCAATATTGTAAGCTCTGTTTTATATCTTCTGACGCTGATGAGTCTTACGCACGATCATGAGCGTTTATTATAACTGTTGAATGTTTGTTTTGTAAGTAAAGTCACATGACAATATTTAAATTATTTTTTCATAAGATAAACTCTTGAACAATAGACATTTTTTCCTGACTCCATGTATTTAATTTTTTTTGGGTTCAGACGAAAAACGTGAGATGTTCGAGGATAATATTGATGTTGTTATTATGGGTTTGGAGATGTGTATTCGTAGTTGCTGTAATGTGATTGTCTAAATAAATGTTTTGTGTGTTTTTTAAAGAAGTTATGTTTATAGTAAAATAATTATCATTATTTTAACTAAAATGTTAGAAAATAAATAACAATTTGGTAGCAGAGCGTGGTTTTAAAGCGAATTTTATATTTTGAGTGTACAAGTAAGAGGAGTAAATAAATACGAATTGTATGAACTAGGCCTAATACAAGTTAAGAATGTGTTCCATTGGACTAACCGCCAATAGAAAAAATTTAAGAGGTAAGAATTTTATATGTATTTAAAAATAGTTTGGAAGATAAAGTATTTTAATTATGTGTGAATCCAATATGTTTGGAATTCCTAGAATAGAGCCGTTAACAAGTAAAAATTATACATTATGGAGTATGCGAGTTGAAGCTTTGATTAAATCAAAACATTTATTTGATGTTATCGAAAATGATGAACCGGTAAAAAATGAAGGGGATCCCGATAGTTTAAAAGCGCATAAAACATGGTTAGAAAAGAATGATGAAGTTTACGGTATAATTATATTGACGTTGTCCGCAGAACAAATGATGGCTGTTAGAGGGATTAAAAAAGCTAAGGATTTATGGCAATTACTGAAAAAGCGTTATGCGGGAATTGAAAATCAGAGAAGAATTCAGTTAAAAATTAATCTTGCGAGAATAGAGAAAAACGAAAGAGAAACAATAGAAGAATATTTGATAAGAGCTCAAGGGATAGCTAATGAAATATTAGAATTGGGTACAGAAATTGATGAATGCGAATTAATAGGATTTATTATAGAAGGGCTCCCAAAGAAATATAGCGAAGTAACAACTGCGATATCATCAAACCCAAATATAACTTATGAAGTAATGCGAGAAACTTTGTTGAGATATGAAAGAAAATATGATAAATTTCGAGAAAACGAGTCTAAAGCATTTAGGGCTAATGAAAAGAAAAAGGTTTTATGTTTTGCTTGCGAAAAGCCAAATCATATAGCGCGGAATTGTTATAGTAAATTGAATATGACACACTCGCGAAATGATAGGGAGTATTCACCTAAGAAAAATTTTCAAAATTATTATAGTAATAAAGTTCAAGATGTAAGAGAATACTCACGCAATAATAAGAATTATAATAAGAATAATAATGTTTCAAACAAGAAGGCAAAAGAATACTCACGCAATAATAAGAATTATAATAAGAATAATAATGTTTCAAACAAGAAGGCAAAAGAATATACATGTTTTACAAATGCACATGCATTGCAGTCAAATGAATTCAATAGAAATGAGTGTAAAGAATCTGAAAATAATAGGGAAATAACCTGGATGTTAGATTCAGCTTGCACTTCGCATATGACGCATAAAGAAGATATTGTTGTAGAAAGAAAACCTGAAGATGTAGAAATTGCAACTGCTGACAGCGAGCGATCAATACAAGCGAAATATCGTGGAAATGTTCATGTTACGTCTTACGATAAGAAAAGTGGCGAAACAAAAATAAAACTTACAGAAGTTCTTCGCGTACCTAATTTAAGAGAAAATTTAATGTCAGTTCCAAGTTTAGTCAGAAAAGGAAAATATGTGATATTTGATAATGAAGGAGCAGCCATTTATGAAAAGAATACAGGCGAATTAATAGCTAAAGGAACATTCGAAGATAATACATTTAAAATAAACTTAGCTGTACGAGAAACAGATGAAGACAGAAATGAATCTTGTTTACAGACAAATGAATCAAAGAAAGAATTATGGCATAGAAGACTTGGGCATATAAATTATGTATACTTACAAAGAATGTCGAGAGAAAATCTTGTAAGGGGATTAGAAAAGATGAATGGTAAAGAAACAAAATGTGAAATATGTATTCAAGGGAAATTAACAAGAACACCATTTAATCATGTGATAGAAAGAACAACACGCATTTTAGAAAGATTACATGTTGATTTATGTGGACCAATGAAAGTACACTCATTGGGAGGGAATAAGTACATGCTAATGGTAGTAGATGAATATAGTAGAAGATATTTTGTAGATTTTTTAAGAAGTAAAGATGAAGCAAAAGAAAGAATTATAAATATAATAGAGAGAAGAGAAAATTAAACCGGCAAGAAAGTAAAAGCGGTTAGATCAGATAATGGTGGTGAATTTACTAATGAAGAGCTCGTGAATTATTACAAAAGGAAGGGCATACAGAATGAAAGAACCACAATTCATAGTCCACAAAGTAACGGGATTGCAGAAAGGGCTAATCGGACTGTTATTAATACTGCAAGAACATTGCTGATAGAAGCAAAACTACCTTTATCCTTTTGGGCCGAAGCAGTATCAACAGCTGCTTATATACATAATGTTACTCCAACAGTTACGAGAAAGAAAACGCCATTAGAATTATGGTCAAATAATAAACCAACAGTAAATCATATGAGAGTATTTGGATGTAAAGCTTTTTATCGCAACGATGATATCAATAAAAAGAAATTTGATGTAAGAGCAAAACCAGCAGTGTTTATCAGATATTCAAGAGATCGGCGAGCATACAGATTGTATGATTTAAAAGAAAAGAGAATACGTGAAAGCAGAGATGTAGTATTTATAGAAGAAAAAATGGGATATGAAGATATATCTAACAAGGAAGAAATGACTGATGAATTTGAATACATCAACATTACCAATAATAAAAATGTAATAGATGAACAAGAAGATAATAATTCCGATGAAAATGAAGAAGAGTTAAATCAGAAAAAGGAAGCAATTGCGTTGTCAGATGATTTGAATGATTCTGCGACAGAAGAATCTGAAGTAAATCATATAATTGATGAAAACAAGGAACAGCAAGAAAAAGAAACTAATGAGAATAAGTTGTTTGAAGAACCTAGAAGATCATCACGAATTAGGAAACCCAATCCAAAGTATTTAGCGAATCTAGTGCACGAGGAAGTTCCAAAGAATTACAAAGATGTATTAAATTCTAGAGATAAGGATAAATGGATAGAAGCAATCAAAAAGGAATTACACTCATTAGAAGAACACAAAACGTGGAAAATCGTTGACAAACCAAAAGATGTGAAGGCACTGAGAAGCAAATGGATTTTTACTGTAAAAGAAGACGGTGAAGATGTAAAATATAAAGCAAGATTAGTAGCCGACGGATCAAGACTTAAATTTGGAACAAATTATCAAGAATCGTATAGTCCTGTAATGAAAACTGAATCATTTAGAACTTTATTGGCAGTCGCAGCGATGAAAGGTTACAAAACTAGATTTTTCGACGTAGAAACAGCATATCTGAATGCAGATCTAGAAACTGCAATTTATATGAATCCGCCTGAAGGTCTACAAATTGAAGGAGGGAAAATATTATTGGTAACAGGAAATTTATATGGGTTGCCAGAAGCAGGAAGATGCTGGTATGAAAAATTAGTTAATATATTTGATAAAAATGGGTTACAGCCCTGCAAAGCAGATCCATGTGTGTTTTTTAATAAAAATGATAATAAATTTATTGCAGTTGGAATATATGTTGATGATGGAATAATCGTTAGTGAATCCGAAGAATTAATAAATAAATTGATACAAAAATTGAATAAAGAAGCAAAAATTAAAGAGCTGAAGAAAAACATTAAATTCCTTGGTATTGATATTGAAGAAAATAATGGAGAATTTTTGCTAGGGCAAGCTAAGTATGCAGAAAAAATCTTAGAAAGATTTGATATGGAAAATTGTAAAAGTGTGAAAACACCTGGTGTTTCTGGAATAAAATTAGACGAATATGAAAATGAAAATAAAATTGATGAAACACTATATCTAGAAATGCTTGGAAGTATAGGATATCTAGTAAGAGGAACAAGGCCAGATTTAGCTTTCACTTTAAGTAATTTGTCTCAATATACAAAAGATCCTAGAGAAATTCATTTACAGGCAGTGGAGAGAGTTTTGCGGTACATTCAAGGCACTAAAAACTACAAACTTCGAATTAAAAATAAAAAGGGCCAATTATCACTTTGTTCTGATGCTAGCTGGTGTACTAAATGGGATTCAAAATCATTTGGTGGATATATCGTAAAGATAGGAGAATCACTGATTGAATGGAAAAGTAATAAACAGAAACTGGTTGCGCTTTCTACAATGGAATCTGAACTTTTAAGTTTATGTGATGCTGTTTGTGAAGGAAAATGGTTAATGGGTCTCTTGGAAGAGTTAAGCCAGGAAGAAATGGTGAAGCGTCCAATAGAAATCAGTACTGATAGTCAATCTGTAATTGATTGGATTAAAAACCCAAGAGTGAATAATCGCAACAAACATATAGGTAGAAAATATCATTTTGTAAAAGATGAAAGAGCGAAAGGAGAAATTGAAACAAAATATGTAAATTCGTCTGAACTGGAAGCAGATATAATGACTAAGAATTTGAGTTATGATGTCATGAAAAAACATATTACAAGTCTCGGAATTACTGAGGATTATTGACATGCGAAAGGAGGGATTTGTAAGTAAAGTCACATGACAATATTTAAATTATTTTTTCATAAGATAAACTCTTGAACAATAGACATTTTTTCCTGACTCCATGTATTTAATTTTTTTGGGGTTCAGACGAAAAACGTGAGATGTTCGAGGATAATATTGATGTTGTTATTATGGGTTTGGAGATGTGTATTCGTAGTTGCTGTAATGTGATTGTCTAAATAAATGTTTTGTGTGTTTTTTAAAGAAGTTATGTTTATAGTAAAATAATTATCATTATTTTAACTAAAATGTTAGAAAATAAATAACATGTTTTTCTCATTATATTAAGCTATTTACATACCTAATTTAATTAAAATCTGTCCAGTAGTTCTGGAGATAATCGACCAAATCTGAAAATTCTCTTAATTTTGAACATGAGTGTAAATTTAGCACCTCTATCTCAGTAACTGGCATGGCTAACCATTCTATACAGTCTATAAACTCAATACATAGTAGTCGTTTTCAAACTCCCTCTATACTGAACACCCCCATAATCTGAACATTTTTGGTCGGTCCGATGAGTGTTCAGAATAGAGAGAGTCCACTGTACATTGTTCCATTGTTCCCTTAAAATTTATTTCAAAAAATTTTATATAGCTTTTCTGGTTCCAATTTAGACTTTCTTAAATGTGATTGAACGATATACTAACATCTCTTAATTATTTCGGAATATTATCAAAGAAAAACATATATAAACCAGAAAATATATATAAGGAACTGCCTTTTAATTTTAAGATGTACATAATTCTTTTTCAACTAAGATTTTTGATTAAAAAAAATTTCCGTTTGGAATCATATTTACCTTCGATCAGACTCCAAAATAATTAAGAGGGGTTGGCATCTATGCTTTAACCCGTTCGGGAACATGGGTGCATATGCATCCTAAAAACGATCATACAGATATTGTTTTTCACACCAGTAAAACAGAAAAGTAAATATTTGATTTCTTTAATTAGAGCATTTTCGTAATGATTTAAGTAAAGGTAACTTTTTTAAGTGGTGGCAACCGAATAAATTTGTGTAAAAGGCGCTGGTCCCGGGTTAAACGGTCGAAAAATAAACTTTCGTTAAATCTAAAAAAAAAAAAAAAGAAGAATTTCATTGAACTGTAAACTTACACATCCGTGTTTTTGACGATGCTCATTCCGTTTACGTAAACAGTGATGTAACTTATGATTAATATTTTTAATATGAATTTATTTATAATTTTCATAATTAAATTTATGTTTTGTAGAACAAAAAATGTCTTGGTCTATTAAAAGTACTTACTGAAAACAAAAATTTAAATTAGATGTTTTTTTTTTTGGGGGGGGGGGGGGGGGGAGGGGATATAAACTAAAGTTTGCCAAGCGAATTTAACATTAACATTCTCAAACTTTTACCTCCTTTGCCCATGAAGATTTAACAAAAATACATAAACTGTGTATTTTTGTGTGCTGTAAAATACATTGACATGCAGTTTATTACAATTCAAAATAACATTGTTGACGATTATTTTTTACTACTGTTATTATTTCGTGTGCTATTGAAATAACAGAATAATAATAATAAACGTTGTTACAAAATTTAAAAAAGAAGTTTTCTATTGTGCATCTCAATTATTTTATGGAAGAATTATAACTTTTTAAAGCATCAAAAGGTTATTTTGAAGCATAAAAATGAGAATCAAAATAGCTTCCTTAACTGATAATGCTTTATTTATTCTACATCTTTCTGGGGGTAAAAACCTGCTTTTATAGAAAAACTTCCTATTAACTAACTTAAAATATTCACTTTGATCAACTGATTCAAACTTATCTGTCAGGCTGTACCGAAAGTTTCCCGCCACAGCTAATACGGTCTGCGCAAACAGTTCGTGTTAACGTGTTTGCTCATATTTTGTCAAACGATTGTTGGTATTTGAAAGAAAAAGGTTTGGTTTATAACGCTGTGTTGTGAAATTTGTAAAAAATATCGTTATCATTAAGTACAAGGGCTCTGAAATAGAACTATCATGCTACCAAATTAGAATCATAATTTACTTCCAGTTCTGTTGCAAAAAGATGGCGACAGAATGTCACCGAATAAAGTGTACAGCTTTAGGTCAGGGGCGTGCCTAGCGGGGGGGTGTTGGGGGTGTAACACCCCCCCACTTATTTGGAAGAGTTGGTAAAATTTAGAATAGTCGGAAAGTTAAGAACACACCCTGCAAAAAGTCCCCTCTCCCGTCGTCAGTATCATTTCAATTCTCTGTTGTCCATCTTTAAAGGAGAAAAGAAAGAACTTCTCACGGAAGATTGTGTATATGATTCTGTGTGGGAGGGAGGTGTTGTCAGAGAGCGGAGGTGATAGAGAGAGAGAGAGAGAATCGCGTTTTTGAGAATTTGAGACTTTCGTGAAAGGAAGGGGTAGGGGGGGTTGTTGCAATCTCTATTGTAAGTTTCCCCATGTAGCATCTTTAATTGCTCCCTTCTGCTATGGACTGATTCTTAGATTCACATTTTACGAACAGAATTTGTCTGTGCCGGAAAGGGTTAAGTGTTACAGCATTTAAATACTTATGAAAAATTTTAAAAAGTTTTCCAATTGTGAATACTTTTACTGTTATTTTTTAAACCTATATCAGCCCAGTGATTCAAAAACGAAACAAGAGCAAGTACTTTCGTAATACCTTTTGTCAAAAAATGTGTAGTAAATTTGCATGCTGCATGTTTTTCCGCATTTCATTTGTAATATTAAGTAAAAATGTGTATGAAAATAGCAATATATAAATGGTATACAGGGATGCAAGACCTGCGCCTATTGCGCCAAATTCGCTTTCCTGCACCAAGCTGCAACAAAACAGCTATTTCTTTCCATTTTGCGCCAAAACGTACTTGGTGCCAAAATGAAATTTAGCACGATTTCGTCGATCCAAGAAACAACAACAAAAGCAAAAATTCTAAGCCGCTAATTTCGTCAAATAAGCAAAAAACCGCGGTCAAAATATTTCTAAAAACACGCGATGTTTGTCAAATGGTCGAGAAGAAAAACGTGAATGCAATTATTTCAAATTCAAAGGGTAAAAAGTAATTTCTAATCGAAAGATGGCTAATTTCGTCAAAAACGAACAAAACGCGGTCAAAAGATCGTGAAAAAGGGCGATTCCGTTAAAAGATCGTGAATAAAACGCAAATTTTGTCAAAAGATCGCGAAAACCACGCAAATTTTCCCAAAAGATCGCAAAAAAAACACGAGCATTTCGTCAATAGATCACTAAAAACACGCGACTTTCGTCAAAGGATAGCGAGAACAACGTGAATCTTGCCAAAGGATCTCTAATTTCGTCAAAAAACGAACAAAACACTGACAAAAGATCGTGAAATAACGATAATTTTGTTTAAAGAGGGCGTGAAAAAAACGATAATTTTGTTAAAAGAGGGCGTGAAAAAAACGGTAATTTTGTTAAAAGATGGCGAGAAAAAACGCAAATTTCTTCAAAAGGTCGAAAAAACAACAAATTCCGTCAAAAGATCGCGAAGAACACGAGAATTTTATCGAAAGATAGCGAAAAATACGTGAATTTCGTCAAAAGATCGCGAAAAGCAAATTTTGCCAAAAGAACGCGAAAAAAACTTGAATTTTGTCAAAAGGTTGCTAATTTCAAAAAACGAACAAAGCGGGGTCAAAAGATTATGAAAAAACCCGAATTTCTTTAAAAGATCGCGAAAAAACCACAAATTTTATCAAAAGATCGCGAAAAACTGCAAATTTCATCAAAAGATTTCGAAAAACACGCCAATTTCGTCAAAAGATTGTTTACGACACGTTGATTTCAACAAAGGATCGTGAATTTCCTCATAAGATCGCAAGAAATACGCAAATTTTCTCATAAGATCGCGAGAAATACGCAAATTTCATCAAAAGATCGCGAGAAATACGCAAATTTCACCAAAAGATCGCGAGAAATACGCGTGAATTTCGTCAAAGGGTTGAGAAAAACATGCGAATTTCGTCAAAGGATAGCGAAAAAAAGTGAATTTTGTCAAAAATCACCAATTTCTTCAAAAAACGAACAAAACGAGTTCAAAAGATTGTGAAAAAACGCGAATTTCGTTAAAAGATCGCGAAAAAACTCAGCTAATTTCGTCAAAAAATAGCGAAAAGCACACTGATTTCGACAAAGGATCGCGAAAAATACGCGAATTTTGTCAAAATATCGGGAAAAATACGCAAATTTGGTCATAGGACCGCGAAAAATACGCGAATTGTGTCAAAAGATCGCGAAAAATGTGCGAGCTTTCTTAAAAAATCGCGAAAAATACACGAATTTTGTCAAAGGATCACGAAAAATACGCAAATTTTGTCAAAAGATCGCAAAAAATACGCGAATTTTGTCAAAAGAGCGCGAAAAACACACGAATTTCGTCAAAAGATCGCGAAAAATACGCAAATTTCTTATTTATTAGCATTAAAATTTCAATCTGCTACAAAAACAGCTTTTATTGCTAAAAAATTAATTTTTGCTTCTACAAAAATGGGTTTTACGGCTACAAAATCCAATTTTTGCTGCTACAAAAATATTTTACTGCTACAAAATCCGATTTTTGCTGCGACAAAAATAGATTTTACTGCTACAAAATTCAATTTTTGCTGCTCCAAAGCTGCTACAAAATGACTTTAGTGCACTCTCATCCCTGGGTATATCCATTACATGATCTTTGTTTTATTTTGCTACAGTGAATGTAGAATATGTAGGCGCCCCTTGTTTCGTTTTCGAACAACCAAAATGCAAGAAAAAAAA
Source organism: Maratus speciosus (assembly GCA_963932465.1). Lineage (NCBI taxonomy): Eukaryota > Metazoa > Arthropoda > Arachnida > Araneae > Salticidae > Maratus > Maratus speciosus. Next base: position 282,650,758 of record OZ010789.1, on the reverse strand, counting down.
CCCGACTTATTGAACGCTGATCATACTAAAACTATTCAATCTATTATAATAAGAACTTAGAAACATATAAATATATCCAAAATTTATAAAAATCGTAACTCCGTGATACTTTTGGGCATGCATGTTTTTGTTCTTAAGACTTTTAGTGATTTTTATAAATTCACAGTATTGTAGAACAGTTGACTGCGTCGCTAACGGGGGGGTTAAATCCCAAAGCCTTTCTCAACCCCGATCTTGCAGTCGGCAAAATTCAGTTCACACACCCCCCCACTAAAACACCCTTCGGCACGCCCCTGCTTTAGGTACTAGTGTTGTATCACATGACACTGTGAAGGTTTGGCGGAATGGTTGTTATATATAATATTACAGTTAATTATATATATTATAATTAGTATTATGAAATGGTGATTTTGCGGAAAGCTTTCGTTACAACCTAATATGATCGGGATTTATTATAAAACTAGCTGAACTTCCATATGTTGCCCGAACCCGTGATGAATGAACCTTAAATGAACCACAAATTTGTATGATTTTATATCTTTAACTCCATTTTGTATGAATTTCTAATTTTTACTGAAAAATCTCGAAAACATATTGAATTGATAGTATATGTTATTTGGTATTTTATTTTAATTTTTGGAGTCTATGCGTACCGAAAGGGAGCGAAACCCCGACGGAATACTCAAGTTTTTACTCATTTCGTCGGATTTTTCACACATTTTATTTTGTAAATAAAATTTCTACAAGTTCGAAAGTTTCAAAATTTTTGTAGGTGATGTAAATCTGGTCTATTGAGATGCTTTAAAAAGATCGTGTTAAAATACGGACCTTTAGTTACTTTCCGCGTAGAAAAAATATAGTATCCGAGAGGCGTGAAGTGACCTAAGTTCGCCAGCATATTTCATATAGTTAAAATTCATATTTTTTTAAATCAATTGCACCATAAATTGAAAGATGGTTATAGTTTTAAGAACGTATTTTTGGTTTGTCCGTACCTCAAAAATTTTGCTCTGGAGGGGCGTTGAAATCAAAGCGTTTTTCGGAAAAACGATCCTTTTTGAAAAATTATTTTTAAAGGGTTAACTGGGATATATATATCTTTAATGGATTGTGGCATTTCAGACATAAAAGTACTATATTTCGGAATACGTCTTCCTTTCTTAACTTTACTAAGCGGTTTGACCGATGTAAGTTAATAAATAATTACATAATACCCCTCCCCCACCTCCCAAAATCTATTCTCTTCTGTTTCCATTTTCTCCCGATGAGTAAATAAGGCTTCTGCACATGCGACAGCGATTTTTCCTTCTGAAAAGGACCGAGATGATTTTTTAATTAATAGTTCAACTATTTATTAGAATTTTAAAATTATGAGTCTCAGGTGCATCAGGAGAGACTTTGGGCTACCTCCCAAAAAATGTTCAGCATTGTACGCCCAGAAGATTTCGCTAGGCATCGCAGACACACAGAAAGAGCGAAACTTTCTTTTATTAACATAGATTATAGGAAGGCCGAATAACACATGAAAGAAATTCAGAAAATTTTTAGTACGGGTGAGAAGACTCAACAATTTGGCCCCTCAATTACGAAACAGTTTTTAAGCCCTTCAGAAGCGGTGTGATATATTATATCCCACCTGCGATTAATGAAGATTTTCACAAGAAAAATTTCGTTAATTAAAATTTACTTTTCTAACTTTGGTGGAAGACAGTCGTAAAATTGCTTTTTCTTATTTTCGAATAAAATTTTTGAAAGATTCCGGTGTGAATTCGACAGTACAGTAATGCAATTACTTCCCCCTCAAAGGGTTAAATTTCTCTTCTATACTTTATAAATAAATTTTTAATGCAATTACTCCTTAGAAAAAGTAATGATTCCTAACCACCAAAAATTCAAAACCGGCGGCAGCGGCGATGACAGCGTTAATTAGTTTTTTTTTAGAATAGAGAGATTTCTTCATTGGCACCACTTATTTCAAATTTCGAATTCGCCTTATTTTCGCCTTAATTAATGAGTTATTAAATAAGAAGAATTTTACCATTCAAAAAAGTGGTGCTAATCAATAAAGAATTTGAAAATTTGCCCAGCGGCAACACTGCTGAGCACATATGGCGAGTTTTTTTTTTTTTTTTTTTTTTTTTTAAATTTAACCCTCGCATTCGAGATTCTAGACTGTCGATATATTTAGGAATATTGTCGTATATTGACGTATAGGCATATCGTCGATATATCCCGACATGCTCCCCATCCAATTTTGAAAGCCACTGGCTATTACTTTGCTGTAAAATTATGCTGCTTTTCCTCTCTTAAATATAAAATGTTATAAAGCGTAGTTTTCTGCAAATTACTCGTTTGGCGTAGATACTCGATCTGGATAAGCCTTTAATCCATTGGCGGGTGGTGTCCTTAAAAAAGGACATATAATTTTTATTTTACTTTCACACAGAACATTTAATTAAAATTTTTCTTTTATAACTTATAACGTACTTGAAAGTAAGTAAGTTCGTATTTTCTAATAAATTTGCTCAGTGCATCTAAATTGATTAGGAATTAAATTTATGATTTTAGTTCTTCTGTTTGTTAACAGATGGCAGTAATATGCATTCTGTGCTATGTTGTAAAGTCTTAATTATGACATCATTCAGTTAGCTAGTTTTTTTAGTTTTCTGAATGTGTCACGGGTACATAGAATGTGTTCCTGTTGATTTTATCTGCACCCAGTATAGGCAGGGGATATATAATTTACAATGTAACTTAAAGCTTTCCTATGATAAAAGTATGTTAATTAGAATGTTATGTTGAATTATTCAAGTATGAGTCTGAAACCAGAACTTTTGAAACTGTATATTTCATCGTATTTCTAAATGTCAAGATCTGTGTTTTGTGACTGTTCTAATAACAAGAAAAATATCAAGAAAGATTAATTTCTTTAAAAATTCTCTACAAAATACGTTTATAAGTTCTAGTGTCAGCCCATTGCCATTACTTCACTCAGTTTATAAACAGAATTACTCTACACCGGAAAGGGTTAAACCTCGCTAAATCAACCAACCCACCAACTCTCCATGTTGCGTTAAGAATAATTTAGAGTTTCAACGAACAATTTAACACCACTTTCATGGCTACATTACATAACACAATACACACAGAGTTTCTTCTAGTTACCAGATGGAGATATACATATGCTTAGCCTGCACGAGCTACCGGACCCGCTTCAACAGGGACAGCCTACACAGGGGACAGCCTACGGAGCAGGTTTTCACCCCGTGGGGTATGGTAGAAAGGCGGAGTGTCTTCCCAGATAGCATTTTTAATTTGCAGAAACTTTGCAGCAGTCTTGCTTTGAAAACCTGCATTGTTGCAACAAGCTCAGCATGACAAGACTGAAAGTTCATAACAAGACTGCAGCAAGATAACGCAAACGCCGAAGTCACCACACTTTGAACTTGCAGCTAACTTGCCGTACAAGTTAAATGCATGCTGTATCAAATTTATTGCAAATTAACGGCAAACAAGTAATCAAAAATGCTTCAAACTTATTGCAAAGTAATAATCTTTCCACTCCCCGCTATCGGTTTAAACTGTTACACTATAAGTTTAACTCCTTCGGAGAGGTCCATAGACCTGATCAGGTCTATTGATGCGAACACACCGTCAGACGGTGCATGCATCGTTTTTTCATCACCACAAACAAGTTAAGGTAACATTTGTACTTTTCTGTACGAGCTTTTTTTTTGTATTTGAAAAGTATAGCGTTTAAAAAAAGCGGTGCCAGCCGAATAAAATTTCTACAATTTCTGCGTATCTGCTGATTGTCTATTCTTTCAACAGAAGGATTTTTTGCTTCCGTCACTTTCTTGAATTAAAGACAGTCATGCCATCAGTTTCACAACAAACTACTCATGCAAGTGGGGAATGGTACACCTTGCGGGAAATTTGCTGCGAATTTCTCAATTCCAATTTGTCACGGCAAATAATGTCAGAAAAAATCAAACTTGCTGCTAATATTCATGCTATCTGGGTTCTCTACTGCTACGTTGACTTTGTCTAGCGTTTCGGTACAAAATTAACTCACTGTCCAAATTGTCTATCTGCGGCATCCCATTCTTTGCTTCCTCCTTCCCACAAAAATTAACTTTTCCAATTGACAAGACTTCACCAACATTTAGGCTTCAAAAACTCCAGGCTAGGCTATTGCATTCAAATCGGGCAGCGGTAACCAGGTGGCACAGCATCGAACTCGTAGATGAAAAGTCACGGGATCGAGGCTTACTGCCGGCTAATATCCGCCATGTACGCTAAAGGCGCCTGGTGCATGTAAAATCCGTGGTGGGTGGACTGTCCTCCAAGTTACCTGTGAATAATACCTCTGGAGGTGTCTTGCCAGGTGTAGGTCTCGTCATCTGATCACGGTTCTAAATTACAAAATCAACTTGAGTATCAATGCACAGTTATCAAACAATATATAAACGTTAAGTAACCGGCATAAAAAAAAGTACATAACTAAGCAGTAGGTGCTGCCGATAAAAGACGAACTAGGTACCCGTCAGACTTATTGCCGCGTACGCGGCGATAAGGCGGTCACCCACCCCGATAACGGATATTAAACCCGTTCAGCTGGCGGAGCCCGGCAAATAGGGCCTGGTCATCGGTTAATAGAAAAAAAAAAGATATACATATGAATTTTCCTACGCACCATATCTGAATTTTTTTCCTTTTTGTTGCTCCAAATAAATTTTGAGCTCTTTCCAAGTAAAAAATAAAAAAAAGTATTCTTTCAAAAATTATGCGTGGGCATACATAAAATATTATAGAAACGAATTGTGTGTTAAACATGTGTAGATTATTTTCAAGCTTACAAAAATTTTGGTGTCATTGTGCAATTTGGGAAATAAAATTAACTGGTTTCTTAAACGTAACAACGCCCCTGAAAGGGTTAACAACATGGGCAGGAGAAATATTGTACAACATTTATTATTTATATAATAATAGTACAAAATTCCCTCTCATGTTGATATGTTGAATAAAAATTAATGAAAAACCGTTTAGCACAAAAGTTTAAAATTTAAACATAATTTACAGCCTCTGAAAGTCGGTATAGTTATCTATCTTGAAATTTTCTAACAAAAATGTGCTTTATTTCTGTACAGTAGATCGCCGATTATCGGAACTCCAATTAACCGAACTTCCAATTATCTGAACAGCCTATTTCTCTCTCTTTTTTTTTTTTTTTTTAATTGTAACCGAACTGCATTTATCCGAACAGCCTATTTCTCTTAAAATTTTTTTTTTGTAATGATGATGAGATTGTGGATGAGATTTAGGATGAAAAAGAAATTGGAGAAATGAAAGTGAAACTCTGAAAATGACCCAGGTCCATCCCATAACGAAGCCTTTGAGTGTTTGGAAACAGCTATGAAATGGCTCGAACGGCAGAAGAACTTTGATCCTATTCAACTAACGTATTTAAGAAGAATTCGAAATATAGCAACATTGGAAAGAGCGTCTTCTTTGAAGCAAGCAACAATACAAAGCTTTTTTGCTTAAATTATAATTTTTGGAGTTCAGAAAATTATAAGAAAAAAGAGAAAAAGAAAATTTTAAACGATAGAAAAGTAAAAAGAAAAAAAAAAAAGAAAAAAAAAACAGTTTTAAACACGCTAGCACGAACTGGTGTCCAGGCCTAAGCTTGGATAAAGTGTGAATGTTTTAGTATAGTCAGGAACATCCTTTAAACTGTCTATCCATTTATCTGAAGTATTGCTTATCCGAACTAGGGTCGGTCCCGACTTGTTCGGATAATCGGCGCTCTACTGTATTTTGTTGGAGATCATCCAGTTCACCCATAAACATGCACATGCACATGTGTACCAGAAACAAACACAACGTGTGCTTTAACAACTTTCGAGTTATTTTGAACGAATTTTTAGTAATCCAACGATTTCCCGATAAATACAAAAAGCCTGAAAATTTCTTTCTTATAACATAATATTAGCTAAGTATAACTATCAAAATTAATTTCTACATCCGAAACATGTGAAATTAATCCAGGCCCCTTAACCCCTTGGGGACGAGCGACACGTATACGTGCCGGAAATAGGCCTAAGGATACTCGTTTATCCTCACCAGCAAAATTTTACTGTAAAATTTGTCTTATTTAATCCGAGCATTTTCCCGATTTGAATAGGCACAAACTTCTGTTTTTTAAAACCGGTAGCAAAGTAATAAACATTTCTTAAAAGGCTCCCGTCGCGAAGGGGTGAAAAAGAATAAGCTCAAGAGCAGTATGTGGCCCGCGAACCGTATAGTTAGTACTTTCGTTTTAGATACTTGCAGATTGACAACTTGAAACTCATTTCTCTTCATATCCAGAAAGAAATAATTTCATTTTAAGCTGAATAAAAGAATACTGAAATTATTTCTAATAATAATTTCGTTTTTAAAACTTTTACTGTGAAATAATACAAAAGATGGCAGCACCATATTAGAATATAACAATGTCACGATAAATGCAAAAATCCTGAAAGTTTTCTTTCCGATGACAAAATAAATTAATCTTGGTCCTATTGACTATAATAATAATAATAATAATAATAATCAGGGATGTAGTGGAGGGTATACGGGGATATACGCCGTATACCTTCTGGATTTTTTTAAGGAACACCGTATACCCTCTGTTTCCCAAGAAAGCTATAGTATATACACACTAGGGTTTACTCTCGGTATGAGCGTATACCCTCTGCTTAGAGCGTATACCTTCTGTTTTTTTTTACGACTACGCCACTGATACTAATAATAATAATAATAATAAGAGTCGCATTAAGCACGCGGGCCGCGTAGTTAGTACCATTGTTTTAGATCAGTGGTTCTTAATCAGTGTGCCGCGACTCAGTGGTGCGAATTGAGAGGATCTCGGACGTGCAAAAAAATAAATAAATAAATAAAATAAGTAAAGTCCTACCAAGATTTTAAAAATCAACAGAAAGTTTAATATTTTAACTTTCAAAATTTCATATTATGCAATTTACTTTGAAATGAGAATTAGTATCATAATTGTTTTATTAATTTATTTGGAAGTCAATTTCTGTGTTTGTATGCACTTTATACCACGGAATTATATATATATATATATATAAAGTTTTAAATCTTCAAATAAATTTAATTCTTTGAGAGAAAAATTTTTATACAATATAAAGTACTGCAGAAATTATAAATTATAAATAATATAAGAGTAATAACTATCCAAAAAAATTTTCTTACTAAAAAGTATTCTAATTTAAAAAGATAAAAAGCCAATACCAGATATTTCTTTAAAAGCTAATACATATAATTTATAAGAATTTTAGCATTCTCTTAAACGTAAATCAAGTAAACGAAATAAGCTAATCTTAAAGCTAATGTAAAATAATATTATATGATTTTAAACAGTTTTTTAAACGCAAATTATATAAATATTTTGCCTTTGTTTCAGATTTTATAAAGCATTTTGTTTCTGTAAGTAAATACATTAAAAATGACATATAATCTTTCCACAATGTTTTGTTTGATCATCATAATTTTAGTATGCAGTGGATGTTTAAAAAGGAGTTTAAGTGTAGCGTGAAGTAAAAAAGGTTGAGAATCACTGTTTTACTTAGATGCATACATATATAGAAATTGAAAATCCCGTCTCTTTATATTCAGGAAGAAATAATTGCCTTTTAAACTGAATAGAAAAAATAGTGAATTTATTTCAATAATATTTCCCCTCTAGATATTAAACTTTAAAATGATACAAGAGATGGCAGCACCATAAAAGAATATAACAATGTCTTGACAAATGTAAAAATTCTGAAATTTTTCTTTCCGATAATATAATACAATCAACGCGCGTTATAACGACCACCCATTATAGCGACCGTTCCATTATAACGACCTATGCAAAATGTCCCGAAATATATCCCTTTTATGATAGGTTATTTTTACATCCAATATAACGTCCCGCCAGCAGCTTATTTCACAATACAGCGACCGAATTGAACTTTCCTCCAGATTTTTTCCCCAAAAAAGGAATACCATTTTCTTTACCCAAGAACTTATTTCCGAAAACTCATTGCTCACTGCGGGTTGATGCCTATTGTAAAATGGCTTAGAATTATACTTATTTATTTATTTTTTATTTATTTATTTATTTTTTTTTTTAGACAAGAAAACACAAAATTACTTATTAAAATCGACTAATTGTGATGAAAAATTTTGTTTAAAGAAAATGTCAAATGCATAAAAAATAAACAGCTATTTCAAATTAATTTTGTAGAAAATAAATGTTATTTTTTTTTGTGTGTGTTTGATTTAACATTTACATTAAATTTTATTTTAGAAATACTACATTGATTATGTATTCTTTTGTCTTCTCTTAAAGTGATTTTTATAAATATTCATTGTCAATGTTTGTTTGATACGAAAGTAAAAATAATTTAGTAATAATGTTGTATTAAAAAATTTCCTTAGAAACCTTAGTTTTCATGCACATGATTAGTTTTTTTTTTTTCCGTTCATTTTCGTTATAGCGACCTTCCATTATAACAATCCTCATTTTTGGCACGAGAGGGGTCGTTATAACAAGCGTCGACTGTATTTATTTACGTCTGAAATTGATACAGGTCGCTTAAAAAAGAAAAAAAAAAGTACGCATGTGGTCTGTTGGCCGCGTAGTTAGTACTATTGTTTAAATGTATGCAGATGAAAAATTTTAAAATCCCTTCCCCTTATACAGGAAGAAGTACAGTAGAGCCCCGCTAATCCGAACTAATTGGGACCGGTGCCTGTTCGGATTACAAAAAATTTGGATTACCCGAAATTCTAATAAAATTAGAAAAGAAGAGGATGCGTGCTAAAAAAATGTAAGTCATAAATACTAAGTAGTTCGGTAAACATCTCGTAATCCAGCATTCTAAAGTCCGGCTCGACTTTATAAAAAAAAAAAAAAAAAAAAAAAAAAAAAAAAAAAAAAAAAAGTAATCCTTGTTCAATTACTCCTGATATTTATAATAATCCAATGGAACTTATCAATGAGAAATTAGTAACAAGCCATTACAAACGGTTAAAATCGAGAATCTATAAATAGCTCAGTCACCGCGAAGTTGAGGGGGGGGGGGGGGGCATTTCTGTCGATAATTCGCAAAATCAAATTGTTGAAAGGAAAAATAACTTTTTATCACCTGAATTAAATATTTTTGTTGCATTTTAGAAAATAATCTTATAGTGACTGTCAAACAAACTGATATTCGAGATTTTTTTTAAGATGGCTTCTACGAGTAGGCCTACAGTGCACGTTTTCACTTTATATTCGTGTACATATGAAGTACTTTCACATTATTGAGTGTGTTTTTTATATGCTATTCAACGTGTTTAAAGAATAAAACGCATGCTTTACTTTTGTTTGATTTTAATTTCTACACGTTTTTTTCGACATTAATGTCGGGAAATGTAATGCGGAAAATTTCGTAAGTTAATCTTTTCAATTAATCTGTTCAAGTATAATTTTCGAAAATAAATCGGTTAGGATTAACGGGAATTTCGGATTAGCGGGTTTCTGCTTTAATTACGTTTTAAGCTGTATAAAAATATAATGAAATTATTTGAAATAATAATTTCTTCTCTTAAAAGTTTATATTAACATGATACAAAAGATGACAGCACCATAACGATATATAATTGTCAGTTAGACGTTTTTTCCAATTGCAAAGATGCGTAAATACGGGTTAGGTTCCCTTAGAAAGACCCCCACGGAGGGAACTCCCCCTAGGGCCTATATCCCTCGAGTAGATAATCGGTCGTCAAAAATCAACTCAACCCCCAATTGCAAATTTTTTGAATTATCTAAACTATGGGATCGAAACCGGGATTCCTTGGTTAAAGATCATATCCTCTGGTGTACAAAACTTAGGTAGGGGAAAGTACCCAGTGTATGATAATCTAAGCTGGATTTGCACTTCAACATTTAATGGTAACTCTGCCCTTCAACTTAGGGAAATAAGGATTGCTGGAATATGTTCCTTAGATCGTTTTCTTTTCAAAACTGTACTTGGTAAAAAATATAAAAATGTTTTTGTAAAAAAAAATCAAAATTTAAAATGTCACATCAATATACCCAGTTTTTGATAATCTGTACCCAGTGTTTGATATGCCGTATCCAGTGTTTGATAGGCATTTTAAACACTATTAATTATCAGATTTTCTTTCAAAATAACCATTTTAAAAGTGAATAAGCAGTAGATTTAGGTTACACAGATAAATGAAACTTCAAGAAAAGCTCATTTTCAAAAATATTTCTGTTTATTAGTTAACTATTCAAACAATTATACACATAAACCTATACATACTGGCAGTGTCGCCTACCTTGGGCTTATGGCTGCACAAAATTATGATATAAACGTAAAATCTATGTAATATGATAAAAAATAAAGAACTAATACAAATCTTTTAATGAAAAGTCAGATATTTTCTGATCATTCATTTTTCGAATCACTTTCGATTCAAAATTATTCTATGTTAGACTCAGAGTCAATATCTGTTGCGCAAATGTGGCAGATAAACTGGAGCTCATCTTCATCGCTTTCATCAATTCCAAATGCCTCCAAATGTGTTTTTGGAATGCATTTGTAGTGAAATGTACTTTTACAATCATCAAACTCTATCCAACGTCTCCGAATGTTTAAAATCAATTCAGAGGAATAACTCTTGCAGCAGATCTTACAGATCCACTCTTCTTCATCGTCAAACATAGGTTTCTTCTTATAATTGCTTTTTTTTCTAGTTTTCGTTTGTCTGGATAGGTTATTCTTCCGATTTGTTATTATTTTTTCTTCTCGCAATCTCTTTTTTTCTTCCTTCAATTCTTCTTACCTTTTCTTAGCGTCCCTCTTCCTTTCCTCAATAGCTCGGTACTGTTCTCCGCTAAGAACAGCTGGAGATTTTTGTTTGATTTTCTTGCTTACCTTTTTAACTTTTGTTGGTGTTCCAGGCCAAAAAAGGTAATTCGTCATGGGGGAGGGAACATTTCTACCATCAGCATCTGGAGACAGGACTTTCGCAAGTTTGACCTTTTTACTCACTGGGCTGGAAAATATTGCATTACTTGTTGAGGGGCCAAGATAAGTTGTTTGCATTTCAACATCAACAGACTGAACATCATTTATGTTGATGTTGACAGGTGACATAGTATTAATGACTGTATTACCGTCAGCTAGTTCTTCATTGACTGATTTGTCACTGACTAGTTCTATGGATGCTGGGACGTCATTGGCTGATTTGCTATAAGATGTTTCTTTCAAAAAATCTTTTGCTTTTGTCCATGTTACGTACAGATCATATGACGGATCATTTAGGTCCCAAATTGGAGTAAAAGCATTGTATTGTTCTTCGAACCGTTTCATAAGTTCAGGATTGATAAATTGTTCAAAGAATTTTAAACAATCATGGTTGTCATGTCTGTTTGTAGAAGACCTACCAATTAAACTATTTTGAGGATGTTGTTTCTGAGAAGATTTTTTTTAAATAGTTATTGCGTTTAAAATATCCAATTTGGAGTAGTCCACAGCTTCTGGGTCAAATGGGCTTAACCCACATCTTCTAAAACCATTAGTGATTGTCTTAACTGAGAGTTGTTTTCTCAAAGACCTCTCTTAGAAGCGGAGCAAAGTTGTATTTTGTAAGTCGTTCCAAACCATTGTCAAGATGCCATTTCTGAACGGCCCTCGACCATTCCTCTTTCACTGGCCGGAAAACGGCTACATCTAGGGGCTGCAAGATATGTGTACAGTTTGGCGGTAAAGCTATTAGAATAATGTTGTTTTGTTAACAGAAAGTGCTAAGATGGTACGTTAGGTGCGACTTATGTCCATCCAAAGAGACAACAATGGGAAATTTAATTTTACTTTCTTTAACCCACCTAAAGAAACTATTACCAAAGTACTCAAAGAAAACTTCACCATTTATCCGGCCTGACTCTGATTTTATAATTGACCATTCTTTTGGCATTATTAACTTGATTGCTTGGGGCAGTCTTTGTCCTGGAAATACTATTAATGTTGGAGCCACTTTTCCTGCTGCATTAACATTGCACAGAACAGTTATGTTCTCTTTCTTACTTCCGCTGTGAACTTCATAGACATTGTTTTGGCCTTTGACTCCTAACACCTTACCTGTACTTGGGCATAAAAAGAATGCAGTCTCATCCATATTAAAAATATGGTTTGGTTCATGTAAAACATCAATCATATTATTATCCTTCAAGTAGTTGTTTACCTCGGTAAACCAATCTCTTACATTTTTTTCAGTAACATCTGCTCGGATTTTGCCAAGTTTCTCTGGAGTTCTTTCAGTCAAATGCGGATGTCTCTTTAAAAAAAGTTTTAACCATTTTGTTCCAAGTGTTTTGGGAACAAGTTTATTTTTTAAGTGTAAATTTTTCACGACTTGCTGTACAGATGAAAGTAGATTTTGTTTACTCACAGGAAAGCCCTTTGCTGCCAGTCCTTCCACCCAGTTTGCCAGCATATTCTCATATTCAATTCCTAAGACAGGTGTTGGTGCCATTATTCTTTCAATTGGGGTTTTACCTGATACTTTGTAAGCTAGAGTAGATTGAGGAATTAGAAATCTTTTACTAGCAGAATTTACGGTTTCTCCTTGCTTTACAGCATCCATCGATTTAAGAAGATCGGCATGACTGTAGCCAAATTTAGGTTTTTTCTTCGGTGGCATCCTGAAAAAAAACATAATTAGATGCCTTGGAGGATATGGTTCATCCAGTGACGTAACTAGACTTACTATATCGGAGGGGGTTGAGCTACAGTAAGGTCATTGTGACTAAATGTGATGACCCTTAAATGCGACAATGTACTTGTACTTAAAATCTTACGGCAAGAATCGTATATAAATGCTATATAGTGAGACATCCGAACTTCAGGAACAAAACGCGAAATATTTATCTACATTTAAAACGTTTTCTAATTAAAAAAAATTCCCATTCCAATGGACGTCGTTCAGTTTAAAGCGTCCACATGTTTACTAAATGCGATGAAAAATTCCCAAATTGGTTCAACATTCTTTTTTCTGTTAACTTTGAAGATCAAATAAAATTAAGGACGTCAATGGATGAAATGTGTGTTACATTTACCAGCAAAGTTAGCTCGGGAAAACGCAAAAAGTTTTCAGATTTGAGTTCTGAAGTTTTCTACGCATTTAGGTAACTTGTTTTCTTCTGTGGCCTATTAGCGTCAAAGGCAATGTCCTAAATGCGGAGAGACTTTTATGATATTAATTACGGTAACATATATTGCCTTAAAAGTATGTTAAAAGCAGAAATTGTGTTTAAATAAGCTGTGTTGAGTCTATAAATTAAGAATTTCAAGATGATCTTCCAATAGTGTTTTATTTTCCCACGTATACTTAAACATGTATATGAAATGATCAAAATAGAAAAATACTCTTCTTTAAAATTTTTAATTTAAAAAATGAAATATTCCGACTACTCGTAAGTACTGGTGACAATTAACTCGCTAGCAAGGGCTTTCGCACCCAATGTATCCAAACATTTCACAGAAAGTTTACATATTTTTCAGTAGAACGTTCCAGGATAAATTAGATAATTTTAAGTTAGTTTTAACCCTTTTAGGGGCAAAGCGTTTCTGCTCCAAAAATGTTCAAATAATTAATTCACACCGTAATTTACGAACAATTTTATTTGAAAATAATCAAAAGCTCTTTATCAAGTATATTATGAGATCGAAACTGTACTAAAAAATTACTGGTGTCATTTGTCATTAAAAGTAAGCGTTTGCAGACTGCAAAGCCCGTGAAAAAGTTCAAACACGTCTAGCACTTTCTAAATAAAGGCATACAGCGAAATGCGAACCCAGAAAACACATTCCGCATTGCAAAATGATGTTTCACGAAAAACGGGCGTGTTTTTTCACCCGGTACCAGCATAATGTTGAGGACGCAGAGAAATACATATCTGAACAATGGTTTTATTGTAAACTGGTGGGAATATAACTAATTTTTTGTTACTATATTCCGGGCAAAATTATTACATCGTAAACAATTTCGAAAAAACATTTTAAATTTCATAAAACGAATCTGTATGATAAATCAGGGGTAGCGAACCCGTTGCCAGTGGACAAACTGCCATCACTTTTTCTGAAGAGAACTTTATTTAATGACAGAAATTATGGAACTAATGTTTTAAAAAGAAAGAAAAAACAGAATATTTAAGAAATACTGTAATTCTTATAAAAAAAATCTTCAAAAGAAGAAACGTCTTTGGAATATACGTGGAACTTTATCATTTGTTTTCGAGTCTAAAGGTTGAAATGTTTATCTGCTTTCAAATATGCTTATGAATGTCATGTTTTTAATCAGCTTATGTAAAACTTCGTCGCCACCAGTTTCCACTAAAAACAACGTTGAAATATAAACTTTGTTTAAACTTTCAGGTTCGTACTTTCCAGATTCTGGTGTGTTCCGTGAACGCAAACGATTTCTTCAACCGCAGTAATATGCTGTTGCGTACTGAAGGTGCATGTGAAGTCGCGTTAGTATTGCCAGACATTTGTTTGATTGGGAACGGTAATATCCTGTTTTTTCATGGGGCGTTCCTGCGTTTTCGTACTTTGCGGAAACTAATCGATCTTCTGCGTTTGTTAAAAACGTTATCGCAAACAATTCAAAATCCTAGCAAAAAGCGTACAGTTAAACTTTCCTGCATGTTTAACTGTAGAATATATGGGAAGCAAAACAGGACAATTAAAAGGTAAAAGCAGCACCAAAAAATGAAAAAGAGAGAATAATTAAAGCGTAAAAAATCAAAAGCAGCATTTCAAAAACAAAATTCATTAATAACCTGAAGTCAGTTACTAAAACAATATGGAAGTAAAACTGCAACAATCTAAACCGTAATCGTATATAGGATACATACCATTCAGAAATCAAAAAGAAAAATTGAGGCCTAGACGAAGATGAAAATCGAAAATCAGTTAAAAGCAAACTGAAAAGGAAAAGATTTGGTAAAACTTGTTGTATCAGTCATTCCTTTTTTACTTCTTGTTTTATCGATGGTCTGTTACATATGGATTTTGAAGTATGCATTATTTAAGTATAATGTATTCAAGATTATGTACCGTTATGCTTTTTAATTCAAATTATAAGTATATTCAATTGTTCAATAATATGCTATTCAACGTTCAATTTTATGTGTTTCAACTCTATATTATGTAATTAAACTATGTGTAGCACTCAAATGAATATATTAAGATGAACTGATATGTATAAAACGCATTGTCACATTTAGGACATTGGGCGTCTCATTTAGGATTTCCCTACCATAAATACATCAAAAAAGACCTAAATAGGACAATGGTATAGTGTTGGCTTATAGTAAAATTAACGATTCAATTTTTACGAAACAAGTTAGTTTTGATCTAAAGACACAATATTCAATAATTTTCTACTTATTAAAATATATATTTATTAACAATATGCCAAATATTCCCTAAATATAGCAGAACTATGGGGAATCGCTTCGCATTTAGGCACAATGACCTTAAATGTTTCTAAATGGAAATTTAAACAAACTGGAAAAATCTCGCTTTAAACAGGTTTTTATCACAGCAGGTAATGCATCTATTATACAATCAAGCTTGCTAAGGTGGAATCGTATGAGACTGGAAAAAACTTCATTTTAGGCAGTTTTTCGTCTTAACAAGTATAATTCCACGGTTACACTGGATTTTTTAAAACGGAATACTGAAACTATCTACTAAAAGGTATCACTAAATTGTAAAATTTACACAAGTAAACAGCAAATTTAAAATTATTTAAGAGAATTCTCACTTTACCCCCCCCCCCCTCCCTATCCTCAACCTCCTTCAACAGATATCCTCCTTCAATACATGGAAATAAAATGCACATCACAGTGCTGTAACGAGCTGAATAACAAGCCTATAACGTACCAAGAATTTTGGTAAATTAAAAAAAAAAATGGTTCAAGGATTTCCAGTTCATACTGACAAGATATCTCAATCTATGCATTACCTTAATTCACAAACTTGCAACTGATAAATAGCAAGTATAAGCCTTTTGTTGTTTTTTAAACTAATGAAAATTAATAATATATTTTTAATCACAATATATCATGTTTTAGACAATAAAACGCGTGTAAAGAGCGATGTGTGTAACGGAAACTTGACTGAAATGGAAAATTTCGTGGTCTGTTCAAATTAACGCACTTTCTGAGATGAAAACCTGCCTAAATCGGAATATTTCCGCTTCCTTTTGAATTTAATCTTGGCAGGTTTCATTAAATTTTTCTAAACTTTCATAATTAAACTTGCAATACTATAACGACATATTTTCTACAAATTTCAGTGTGTGTGTGTGTGTGGGGGAGGGGGGGGTGTTGCAGCCCCATCAGCCAACCAATTGGATACGCCACTGGGTTCAGCAGTGTATGATATAAACCGAAGGTCTTTGCAGCTCAACTTAAAGAATCCTGAATTTATATCAAAATTACAATAAACAAAAAAGGAATGGAGGCACAGTTAACATTTGTATAATTTTTTTTTTCATTGTAAACAATAAAATATATCACTAAGAAATTTTTTAAATACCGAAAATATTTTATAAATATATACTCTAGATAGCTTCTAAATTCTCATTAACCAACAATAATTTTCTAATAACAATAATTGAAAAATAATTCCAAAAATTCTTGAAATCAGAAAATTTCCTATGAGCAAACAGCCCTGGCAGACCTATCAAGAAACATAAAATTATCTTATTCTGTCTTAATGCTTTATCAGCTACAAAATTCTTTTATTTTAACAGTAAAATTAAAGGTCTCAATCACTGGAAAATTCAAAAACCAATGTTTCAAAATTGTTATCAAACACTAGTTAAATTGAAAGTTTTCGAAACCAGTAATTGAATGTGCCCTCTCTGCTTTCAGGTTAGGGTTAGAAAGCAGAAACGTAGACCATAAGAAAAAATAATTAAAGCTCTACACAACAGTATGTCACATTATTGCCCAGTGATTAAAATGTCAAATATAAAAGTAGATATAACAAAACTTACCTCTCAGATTTCTTATAAGAAACGACTGCAGTGACAGCAAAACGCCAGACTAACTTTTCAACAACTTAATTTCAAAACAATTTCGTAAAGAAGAAGAACAAACCTTAGTTGTAAATGAAGTTAAAGGCATGAACTGTCACAGGGAATGAAGAATATGTGACTTCATGGTCTGTAAACCATATAATAATTAATTTTGTTGAAAATTATCAAACACTGGGTAGCTATCAAACACTGGTTACTTTCCCCTAAATACCTTTTTTTTTTTAAATTAAAAACCCTATTAGGTATTTTATGCTTAATAAAAATCTTTTTAGATTGCCTAACAACTCCAAAAAGCATTTGCATACGAAAAATATTTATTATTTATTAAAAGAGATGATGCTTCGTACTAGCCACAAGGCTGAAATTCATCTAGATTTTTTTTTTACAGCGGCCTATTTCACATTGATTATTCCGGTACTTAAGCAAAGCGTTCGATTACATATCTGTCAAATTTGTGTTTTATTTCTATTGCTTTATTTATTTATTTATTAATGGAATGACAATTTTGTGATGGAACATTAGCCAAAAACAAATGCTGGAATCTTTATATTAATTTAAGTACAAACGGATTAATTTTCCGTAATCGAACAGCACACGATAGGAATAGATTATAAAAAAAAAATCATACTTTAAAAACCATAGAAAAAATCTCTAAATTATAATATAATTGGTACAGTTAAAAAAAAGTGTGAATTTGTAAAACTCCTTGTGAAAGATTCTTTTAAATGAAGTTTGTAAAGTGGGTGTTCCTTTTATTTATTTATTCACTTTCTTTATTTATTTACTTATTTTTTACACATATTAGCTCTACAAGTTTACTGGTGCTAATCAAAAAGTTTTCCTGTGAGATCTTATTATTATTATTTTTTTAATTTTTGGATCTAACCCTAATATATATATATTTTTACAACATTATGAATATTTATTAAAACTGCATAAAGCATATACAGTATACATTTTCCGTACTGCCTTGATCTAAGGAATTTAAATATGGTGCCATGAGTTTGTGTTATCACTAAAAAAAAAAATGTTTGTGAAAACTTTCATATGTAGACGACCCCTATTTAAAAAATTGCATTCATATTCTGAAAGAAGACAATTCCCTGAATCTTATGATACCTTTAGCATGATTTTATTGTAAACGATCTCCAAATAAAGATAGGTGCATCGATTTTTTTTTTAAACTCCCAGTACGGTATGCTATTTCTTTCTCTCAGCTTATTTTGTGTCGTCTTCAAAAAATAACGTTACCTCACAGAAGCCAGCCGTAAAACAAAGCAGTACGATTAAATACTCTATAGCAATTTTTTAAACTTCTAAGCATCGCACATTTTCAATTTTCATACCGTCGTATTGGAAAAAAAAGTACTTTTAAATGCAATTTATTTGATAACTGCATCTCCATTTATTTTTGAAATATTAATTTGTTTTGTAGTTTTTGGAGCCATTTGCTTAATATTGGCAACAGAAGTACTCCATTTCTGTAGAAAGTAAAGGAAAAATTGTTGTAAAATATCAATTATATATTTTTGTTGCCCTTTTTTCATAACAACCGAAAGAAAATACGTGCTATTTTGAAAAAAAACAAAAAAAAACCCGAATGATTTCTGTTAAAACATGAAGCTATTATAAACTATATTTAATTTTAAGTATCTATAATAGTGTTACAAACAAATAAAGGCCTATAAATCATTAGACAGACTTTTTTTTGTCGAATTTCTTTAATAACGGCATCATTTTGCTGCATTTGTGTATTATTTCGCGATAGTGTCGTCCTATGCATACTTTACTGTAGATGTTTAAGAGTGGATAGCAAATGTGGAATTCTTCAGTGGATGCGAATGACGTCATTTTACATAAAATAAAAGCGTGTGCTGTAAGTCTTAAAATTAAAATATGTTTTGTATACTATTTATATATACATATATTTTTTTTCATCGGGGGCGACACTAAATTCTGAAAAAGCAGAATTCCGGTTTTCTGGGTTTTTTGTTTGTTTGTTTGTTTGCTTGTTTGTTTTTTTCTTTACGTATAGCGTTGGAGTTTCTTCGCATGACTTGATTCTTTCTTCGCAGCTCTTAACCTTTTAACCCTTTATCGGGCAAGTCAATTCGGTAGCTGAAATGTAGAAAAGATTCAATGCCACCAGAATCTGTAAACAAATTAATTTGAAAATAAAAAGCATTTAGAGCTTCATGTGCATTATAAAACGAAATTATTTTAATAAAAATACCGGTGCAACTCGATCAATTTTCAATAAAAATTAAGTGATAAATATATTACCATTGCCCGATAAAGGGTTAATGGGGGTTCCCCCGTGTGATGGGTTCACTCCGAACGGCGTACGAGTGGCGTTGCGAAAAATGCCAGAATGGAAGCAATAGCAGAGCAATCCGCATTGAATGACCTCCAAGGGGAAGAGGAAGTTTGGTTGTGTTTATGACGGCCAATTATCAACACGAGGGATATAGGCCCTAAGGAGAGGTGGGGGAGTGCCCTCCGTGGGGGTCTTTCTAAGGGAACCTAACCCATATTTACGCTTGAAAAATCCAAGGTTCGAAGAAAACCACGAAAACTCCGAACAATTAGGCCGACGAGCGCGATTGGGATCGAACCCAGCACCTCCTGTCTACCAGCTTCGAGGGCAGAACCTCTAGGCCACTGGTGCGGCGGGGAAGAAGAAGGAATTCCCTATGGACCAGGCATCACAGATTGATGGTAAGTTGAGGTTTTAACCGTACTTGAAACTTTAAACGTGTTTTTATGAAAACGTTGTTTTTCAAACTTTCCTACACCATATCTCGAAAACGGTTTGAACGATTCACTTGAAATTTATAGAGTAGACTCCGCACATATAGACGCACGGAGTGAACTAGGATCATCCGAAAATTCCGAATATTTCTATTTATTTCGTAACGAAAAAATTAAAAAATCATAAAAATTTGAATTTTTTTTTTTTTTCAGAAGTCTGCCAAAAACACAATTTTCAATATTTTCAAGTGATTCTAGTTCATCCGATGCATTTAAGCTTACAGATTAAAACGCCGTTTGTTTTTTTATTCTTTCAGTTAAGCCAATCAGCCGAAATCGTAGAGAAAGTCAGCATCCTTTTTTTGGAGGCAGGTGTCTTCAGAGTGGTGTAACTTACGTTCTAATAAAGATTTTTGCTTGAAATTTGTTTTACATATTCTTGAAATAGCAATAAATGTATAATAAAAAACTCAAATTTCTATTTTTTTTTTTTTCATTTGTCGTTGAAAAAAAAAAAAAAAATTCCAAAAAATGTTAACCCTTAAATGCGCGATTTTTTATTTTGTTTCGAAAAAATTATATATGATTCTCTGAAAGGTTTATTACACAAGGAAAATAATGAAAAAAAAAATCAAAGATACATTTTTCATATAATACGTCAATCTTTTCTTCTGTTGCACATCTGCAATACAAATAAAAACTACTGTCGCGTGGGTATTTTACACTAAAATAATGCAAATTAGTAAATATTTTAACAAGTATGTTTCCAATACCTTATTTTATATTATTATTTATTTTATAAAACCTAACATTTAACCCTTTAATTACCATGATAGAATGCGTTCTAGAAATTACGCAGTTCAGAGAATCTGACTTTACACCAGATAGTTTCAATGGTTAATTTCGCTTTATTTAAAAAACGGAATGTCTGTTATTATTTAAACCACATATTGTTATTTTAATTTTCGGATGTGAATAAATATATACGAATAAAAAAAAAAAAATCTATTAAATTCAAAACACTGATGTTTGCATATATGCAAATATGCTCACTAAAGGGTTAAAGCACAGGCCGTCATACGGGGGAACCCACTTAAGCTCTGGCGGAGGAATTTTTTCAAAATACCCAAATGTCACATTAGCACCAGTATATTACAAACAAAAATTTGGCTTGTTATATACACGAAAAAATGCATTAATATATTTTCAAAGGAATTTGGTCGAATATTCCGGTGCTATTGTGACATTACATTTGGAGGTTAAAAGTAAGTGGGAAAAAATTAGCCCACCAGACCTCAAAGGGTTTTAACCCTCTCGCTGCGCAGCCCGAGATATGCTCGACATGCATTTTTTCGTCAAATTAATACTATTTGGTTATTCCCACCAGTCATTTTTTAGCGAAAACTTTGTCTGATTTAATCAGGACATTTTATCCGATTACGATAATCAAAAATTTCTGCTTTAAAGAACCGGTGATAAACAATTAAAAATTCTGTAAAAGGGGCTCATCGCGAAGAATTACGTACGCAGCGAGAGGGTTAATATATCGGGTGATCCAGAAGTTCCGGGAGTTTTGAAATGTTAATAATTAGAAAACTATGTACAATAGAAAGGTGCAGTTTTCACATATTATACGCAGAAACATGTGGGATTTTTGTTTATAATGAAATTGTTTTTAAATAAATAGTTAAATTTTTTAACAACAGATGGAGCTGTTGTACGACATCGATAGTACCTGTACCAGCAGATGATATTATATAAGCAGATGAGTTCATTTCACAACGTCTTTCCTAAGATATTGATCAGATTTCGTTTTAAGGATCGTTTATGTTCAAACGTTTTTTCGAAGTTTAAAGAAATTGCATTTAAAAGGAGTTTTGGTACAAAATTTGATGTGTAACTGCTATGTTTAGTCATGCTTTCTTTGCGTGACAAAGCTCTTTTACAAAAAGAATGAATCGGCAAGTTTAGCTTTGCTTTGTTATCGTACAATGCGTGGAGTTAAAGCTGGAAAAGGACCGAAATGGCATTACAAATCTAAAGGCTGTAATAAAAAGGTTTGAGGAAATGGGCTCATTGGAAAATCGTCAAAGAAGCGGGAGATCCCAGACATCTATTGCAGTCGTAATTGAGGTTGAACACCATGCCAAAATTCTATGCGTGTATTATACCACAGCAGAACTATATTGTCAATTTCAGTACCACCTATTGGCAAAAAGTGTAACTAAGTAACATAATTTTTTTTCATTAAAAAAACAAATCCCACATGTTTCTAAGCGTTTCTTTGACAACCGCATCTTTCTATTGTATATAGTTAACTAATTATTAACATTTCAAAACTACTGGAACTTCTGGATCACCCGGTAGTATATTTTGTCTTTTTTTAACACTTTCGAACATATTTGAAAAGTATTATGAATTCAGTTTGTCTGTACGTTTGTCCGTCTGTTTGTCCACGTTCTAACGCGCGCAAATATACTTGGATCTTCATGCAATTTATATATGTTAATGATGTTTACCATGGCATGTTCGGTATTGAATATGAAGTGTATAGCATTAACAGTTTATTTACAAAGGCTCTCAAAAGAATTCCTTTACATTATGTTCAATGGGGGAAAATCGTTTGCAGTGTATTTTAATAACAATACGTTATTTCAGATGTATTGAAATTGATATAAATCACTCGATTACACAAGAAGACGATTAGTATAGAATAGGACATTCATAGCATTTATGGTTCATTTATGAAGCAATAATTGCGGAAAGTTCGTTTTCAAATTCTGTATGTGCTTTTAAATTTAACAATTTTTTTGCATGTAACTTTTTGTGTACAAATTCCATACTTCGTATTCAGGGCTGTTGAAAAGAAATCACGTACCATTCTCCTTATTAGCGGAAATTGCTGAAATGGAATTTTCAACTGTGGTATATGTATTTCCTAACTGAACTAAATCTTTGCATCCATGTAGTTTATTGATACAAATCTATATGTCATATGCACGCTGCTCATGGAATCGGGATAATTTTTCGACTGTATCTGGGCATTGCTGAAATTGGGTTTTCAAAGGTGTTAAACGTTTCCAAATGGTTTAATTAGACATCATATTTCAACTTATCAAACACGTAAATTTTGTTATATTATTCTGAATGTATTGAAAAATGTTTCATAGTCTATGCTTCACGCATGATTTTTTTTCTTGTTTTTAAATGCAAAATTATTGAATTTTTAGTGACTTTTAATTCCATTTTTAGCGATATGTCCCTTCTGCGGCGATTTTTTTTAGATTCGTGAAAGAGCGGTTACAATGTTTAACCCATTAAAGCAAATTTAGTACGCTGGTGTTTTTGAATTTTTACCGATTTTTAATGTAATTTTCACCGCTATTTTTAGCGTTTGTTCACGCTTCGCTGCGATTTTTTGATATTCGTAAAAATTATTCCGTTTTTAGCCGTTATTTCCGTTTAAAATAGTAAATTTTGCCTTTGCGATTTTTGAATTTTTAGCGATTTATAATGTGATTTTCAAACCCCATGTTTAGCGTTTTTCGCCTTCCGCGACGATTTTTTGACATTCTTAAAAAGAATTCTGTTTTAAACTTTTAATCTAATGGGGAGAAATTCGTTTACGCTATTTATGAATTTTTAGTGATTATTGGTGTTTTTTCGCGCTTTGCTGCAATTATTTGACATTCGTAAGAGAAATTTGGTTTCAAACTTTTAGCCTAACGAGTTGGAACCCGTCGAAATTCGACGAATTAAAATCTTTAGAATGGAACTGTTAGATCGAGTTCATAATAAAGCTATAAAAATAATTACAATACAAAATCCATCTTGCATTGGTTATCTAACTATTAAAACAAATAATGTTTTTAACCTAAAATTACCAAAATATTATTTACAAAAACTTCAACTGCTTAAATTATTGAAAAATTAAACTTTATTAGAATACGTAATCAAGATGAGTAATTATGTTGAAGTTACCGATTATGGCCCTTACGTTTGTTTTTACGGGATGAAAAATCAGTAAAAAGGATTTTGCTTTGTCACATCATAAAATTTCCCCCCCTAAAATCTAAACTATCTAAACTGTACGTTATTTTTACATTCTCAAAATTTACATACGCACCACTCAAATTCACAATTTAAAGTATTTTAACGCGCAATACATTATTAACGAATGTATTTCCAAACTTAAAGTCACGTTTGTCCGATACAACTTTTCATGTGAACATTCACATAAAATTTAAGTTCTAATCTTACCCGCGAAAATTTAGCATTCAGAAATTTGCCTCTAGTTGCCATAGTATTGGTCATTTAGTATTGGTCAAATATTCAGTTTTATCAAAGAAAATGATCCTTTTGTTTTAAATATGACATCATCTTTACTCACTGAATCATTTTGCCTAGCGTCTCAAACACAGTATCAGCGTAATGTAAAAATATTGAAATATCTTCTTCAATCTTTTGATTTATGAAGAAGAATGCATGTTTTTTTAATGGCTGATGTCATTTTCTGTTCAAAAATTAGAAAAAAAGTTATTTTTATTTGTAATGTGAAAATGGCATCAATAAGAATATAATCAATAAAAATAAATAAACCATCACTATTTTTCCCTTTACTTTTAATAGAAATGGAGTACTTCAGTTACCACAATTACAAAATTGGTACTAAAAACTATAAAAAAATTAATATCTCAAAAATAAATTGAGATAGAACTTTCAAACAACTTGCATTTAAAAGTACAATTTTTTCCTTATACGACGATGTAAAAATTGAAACTGCGCGATGCTTAGAAGTTTAAAAATTTGCAGTAGCGAAAATTGCAAAACCGAAATTTCATTTCAAATTTCATACTGTTGCCATTCGCAGAATGACGTATGCGTTACGCACAGATATGTTTGTCCTTTATAATATAGATATGCTAAATATTTTTCTGCGCAATTTAAGAATCTAGAGTTTATCAGAATTAGTCCCATCAAAAACTTGTTAGTATAAAACTTGTAGATAATATTAAGAAGATATATACTAAATTCACGCGTATTTGATGGCTTGAGAATTGCCGAAGTTATGAATTTTTTCTCTCCCCAAAACCCCATTTTTTGCGCCCCATGAGCCCAATTTTAATTTTATCAAAAATCTGTGATACCTAAATTTTTGGCCCTTTTTTTAGAAGTAAAAATAACTTTAAACTGATTCGATATGTTTTATTATTAAGAAGTTATGTGGTTTTTTTCAGATTTCACAAAACCCCTTCCTATTTTCCTCCCCTTGGTCCAATTTTGCCCATTAATGAACTTGACTGAGATTTTATGCCCCTTGATTTTATGCATCAGTTTGGAAGGGATTTGTGCAGAATTATGGAAGTTATCGTGTCCATAAAAAAGTGATATAGACAGATAGATAGATATAGATATCAAAATGTTCAGATAAGATAGCAGTTTAACATCAAAATAAATAAAACTTCGAAAATTTTGAAGATTTAAGAGTCCTGGGACCCCTTAAGTCTTAGCTTTCTTTATGAGACTTTTAATTTTGTTTTCCTTCTTCGCCATTCGCTTATATTTTTCCGCATTACAAAACAAAAAATCGGTCTCAATCTTCTTGTACAATATAGTAAATTTTGCTCTCTTTTCAAATAAAGTTCATTCGGAATATATGTAGCGAGTTTTAAATTTTCGCGATGTATTTTTTTCTTTTTTAGTTTTTTCGCGTTGCTTTCTATATTATTTGATGGGCCCGTGCAACGCTGGGCGGGTCAGCTGGTAAGTTATATTTAGAAGAAAAAAAAATCCATACTCTGACAAGTATAACAGTAAAAATTATTTTCTTCTGAAACCAAAATCCACTGTATTATCATAAAATTTTTGGAGCTTTTTGGCACTAAATATCGTCCGTAAGTTTTTAGCACCATAAAAATACCTTCAGGAGAAAAATCATCGAAAGTCCTTTTTATATCTACACTATTACAATGAGCAGCCTGGCAATGACATGAAGTAAACTAGCAGGGTAGGTTGGCCGATTTTTTGCATCTAAAGTGAATAGAGTACAAACGCTAAAATATTCTACAAAATTCATAAGTTAATTTGTATTTGTTTCGACATCCAATCAGTAGATGGCAGCACTACATGTTTAGCAACAGTGCTGAACATTTTTTCTAATAAGACATTTTTCAAATTCATTTTTCAAATGGACTCTTTATTTTCAAATAAATATTTTATAATTCTTTCGAGCGTTTATTTTGAACAAATATATTTCTTGAAAAAGATGTATGAATGTGTAACCTGGGAATTTTTAAACAGATACAAATTAGAAGTCTCGGATATGCGATTCTAAAATGACAGCTTTTTTGTGCAAGTAGTTTTTAAGTATATTTAAAAGACTACTCGCAATTTATTTTCATTAAATATAAATGAATTTACCATGAGGAGTTCGAAATTTAAAATTTCTA
Organism: Maratus speciosus; assembly: GCA_963932465.1. Classification (NCBI taxonomy): domain Eukaryota; kingdom Metazoa; phylum Arthropoda; class Arachnida; order Araneae; family Salticidae; genus Maratus; species Maratus speciosus. The sequence continues at coordinate 282,624,401 of OZ010789.1, read as the reverse complement.
TAACCGTTTTCGTTTAATAAAAGTAACCACTCAGCATCTTGGAATTTTTATTTATTTATTTATTTATTTATTTTTTTAGTAATTTGGATTTTTATAAAAGGAAGATAGAATGTATAAGGTATAAGGAGAAAAATGAAGATAGGCTTTGAAACACAGAGCATGGATCCGAAAATTAGACTCCGTTAACGGCGGTTAACTCAGTTAATTCCCATTCTATCTATGGCTTGACCTGAGATTTAGTTTCAATTTTTGATTATAGATGGCTGCATCATTCTATTATTTATTTCCTCTATCCTTTTATTTTTGAGCAATTGAAGTTACTCCACATTACATGAAAAAAATATTGATAGGTTCATTAAAAAAATCGGAGAAAAGGAAACAAATAACAGATTAAGAGAATTCTACCATAATTACGTAAAGTTACTTCACTTTACATAAAAAAAATATTGATAGGTTCATTAAAAAATCGGAGAAAAGGAAACAAATAACAAATTAAATGAATTCTACCATAATTACGTGATTCAAAAATATGAATTCAAATAATAATAATAATAATAATAATTAAAAAAAAACACTGCTGGCAAAGATGTAAGTTTTGTTTCTTCTTTCTAATTTTAAGTTCATAGCAATTAAAACACATAAATTTCTATCAAAATATCTGCATTAAAATCTTTCTGGTAAGATTTAATCATGGAAGTTGAGTATTGGAAATATTTTTTGACTACAAAAAAATTATACTTTATTTATGATTCTTACATTTTGTTAATAAAAAATGTTGTATGTTCTTTGATTTTTTTCACCCCTAACACATGACTACAAGAAAAGGATAATCTAAATTACAGTTTAAAATCACATTTATCAAAATAATTTAAAATGTCTGAATTAACCGGTATTTGAAAGAATTTAATTTTTTTTTTTTTAAATCTTTTAGCAGATCATACACTAGGCAAGAAAAGGTTCTCTCTCTATGTATATATCTATACAAATAATATAAAGAAGAAAACTTTGTTTGTAGGAGGTAATCTCTGGAACTACCGAACCGATTTCAAAAGTAATGGTATCAAAATGATTGTATTAGTCCACTTGCGAACATAGGCTATATCTTAAGTCGATGTCACTACCCCAAAGAGGGTGTAAGAGCAAAAAACGCTCTAAAAATGCAATTTTTGTGATACTGAAGGGCTTAGAAATATGAAATTTTGAATGTAAGTTACTTGTAAGATACTAGCAAACCCCGAGGCTTTGCTCGCGTAATAGTTGAAATATGCCAAGTGATATTTGCATGACTATTTTTTTATTAGAAGAGTACTTTTTGGAATAATTCAAAAATTACAAATTAAGCCACAGTTTGATCTACGTGGATTTTGAAAATTAGACGTTAATAACAGTCGTATTTCTTATATTTCTCTGACGAAGACTATGTTTTTATAGTTGAAAGTACTAAGGTAAAGTAATTTAACATTTTTTAAATACTGTCTCATCTTTTAAGTAATTTTGAACATAGTGTTAAGTTTCAGTTTAACTTTTAAAGAAGAATTAAGCATTTCTATTTATTTATTTACTGAATATGAATAGTTTTATTATGACCTATTCAAATCGGGTATAGCGCTGGCTGATCGCTCGCTTCCAGAATTTAATTACATCTACATTGCAACAAAAATGAACAAACAGTAAAGTAAAAAAGGGTTGCAATAATTCTTGGCGATGACTCTTTTTCACCAAGTCAAACAGAAAAAAGGGGGTTTAACCTCTTGAGGGGCAGTGGGATATATTTTATCCCACCTACGATTAATGAAGATTTGCACCAGTAAAATGTTATGAAATTTTACTTTTCTAACTTTGGTGGAGAAAAGTCGTAAAATTGTTTTTCCCTATTTTGAAATATTTTTTTTCTAAATTTCCAGTGGGAATTCAACATTACACAAACGCAATTGCTTACCCCTCAAGGGGTTAACAGTGGTGAAATACCGTTTCTGATTGGTGGAATGTAATAAACGAAATTAATTGTGTTACTGCCATAGCTGCCAACTTTTACGCTTTTTTCCTACCACTATATTTTTACTAAGAAATTTCACTTATTTAATCATCGAAAACATAGGATTAAATAAGGCAGATCTTTCCGGATAAAAATAGTGGTTGGTAAAAAGCGTAAAAGTTAGCAGCTATGTACTGCGGTTTTTGCCAAACATCAAGCATCAAATTCAGCCTTATTTTTGCGCCACGTAAGAGAAATATATATTTGGAATTTTACTTTAGTTTAGAAATTTAATACAAATTAAAAACAGTTAAGAGGTTATTTACTCATTATGTAATTATTTTCTATTTATATTATTTAAATTGAATTTATCACGGTATTTCAAAATTGATTAACTGTATACATTAGGTTTTAAAATCTATGTTAACTTAACTGTAAAAATAACCTTAAATTTATCGTGCCTATGGATACCATGTGCTGATGTGTATCTGGATAGAATAACTGGGATTTTATTAGGTATTTTGTGTAATATTACTATTTTTACTTGCTATAAATTAATTATTTAAAAAGTTGTATTGCTTTTTCCATTTCATAGCATTTAATTTTATTCTGTATTCAGTTTGAAACTATTCTACTGGTTATATTAGTCGTTAGAGTACAGGGAAAAAAATTTTCAGCTTTTAGCTTTTTTTTCTCACAGAAAACGACTAATTTTGCTTATATAATTGAATTCTGTACTCTTGAAAACGTAATTCAATATATAAGCTTTTCCATTATCTTTCTCGAAATCTACATTCTTCTCTTTTTCTTCATTAATAATTCTTATTATATGTTACAAGGGACTTTATTTTATACTTCGCAGCTTGTTTATTATGTTTTTGGTATCCATTCAGTGTGTTTGGGGACACTCTATTGTTGTAAATTCATTCATGCTATCACAATTACAGATGATGGTTGGTAATGTTTAATTAATGGTTATATATATATATATATATATATATATATCATCTGGTGTGCCAGTATTATATCGGAAAAGGAAACTTTTTTTTTTCAATGTATGTTACCATGAATAAATATACACTAAATTCTGTTTTAACACTACCATAGTTTTAACCCCTTGAGGGGCAAGCAATTACGTTTGTAAAATGCTGAATTCCCATCGTAATCTTTGAAAAATTCTATTTCAAAATAAGTAAAAGCAATTTTACGGCTTTTTCCCGCCAAAGTTAAAAAAGTAAAATTTAATAAAAATTTTCTGGCGTAAAACTTCATTAATCGCAGGTGGTATATAATATATACCGGTGCCCCTCTAGGGGTTAAAGGTACACGGAGACAGAATACCAGTGTTTTTGAAATGCTGGATATTTCTCTTTTTAAATCACAGAATTTTATTAAATAAGGCAAAGATTATTATTTAAAAAATGGTATTCATTGCCCGTATACCACAAAACCTACAGCAGTGCAAAAACAGAATTAAAAATTATTTCCAAATTTTACGTTACTAAAAAAATAGAACATTTTTTATTTAACTATTTTCTGGATAAATAAAAACTATAATTAATATATTTAAATTTTTTTCGCTGTTTTAATATAAAAAACAGGGACACAAGAAGGGCCTGACTATAGCGGGAGCAAACTTCCACCAGTAAATTAAAAAAAAAAATTCGTTTTACTTGAACTCTTTATTCGTGCAATATTTTTGTATTAGAGAAGGCAAATTTTCTGTTTGTTTTTAGTGGTGAAATTTTGTCCCATCGGCAATTAGGTCCTGATCAAGAATGGGTGTCAAATTAGTTGATCTAGATATGTATTAGATTCATCGTTTTTTAATCTTTAAACTGTTATTGTTCTTTCTTATGCTCAATTTATAATTAATGAATTAACAGCTGTTACAAAATGTATTTTGATCATTCTCTTCTATGTTTTTACTATTACTCATTTAAAATAAGATGTAAATATTATCAATACAAAAACTCTTAACGGTTAAAAGTTTGTGACTCAGCAGTTTATCTTATGGCTCTAAGAATTTTAAAGATGGATTTTAAAAATAATGATATCAACATTTGAGTGACACTATGCTATTAATTAAAAAATATATATACCGGGTGTCCCAAAAATTACTGATGGATTTTAAAATTTAATAACTTGTAAACGGTGACAAATAAAAAAAAATGCAGGAGTATTATGTAAGATGTCAGGAGTTTTTATGTTACGATTCTTAGTTTTAGTTAAAAATAGTATCAATAGATGGCGCTGCAAGCAATAACCACTAAATCCGGGCTCTATTTTTCGGCCCCTCTCTTTTTCCATGCGAAAAAAGGAGATTAAAATTTATTGAATGTATCCCGAAGTACGCAAAATCGGGTCTGGACTGAGTACCTATTGTTCTCAGCGCCATCTATTGTTCGAAATTCGAACTGAAATCAAGAATCACATTAAAAAAACTCCTGACATCATACATAACTCTCCTGCAAGAATTTTTTTAATATCTGTCATCGTTTGCAAGTTATTGAAATTTTAAATCCATGAGTCATTTTTGGGACACCTGGTATTTGTATTATTTATTTCATCATTTTATTTTTGTTCTATTTATAATCGCATGTGTAAAAGTTATCTTCAACATGAAAAGATATATATAACTTGATTCACTGATGCTTTTCATCCGCATCTCTCATAAATTCAAAATATGAATTTTAAAAGATATGATATAAAAATTAAGTGACGCTTCTATGTGGCTTTAAAATGTTTGCTTTAAAAATCAATTTAAATTATTTTTTGATTTGGTTAAATATATTTACAAATCTAAAAAATACTTTTAATTTTTCAATTTGAACTTCAGAGAGATAATAGTAGGCATCAAGAGGATGAAAAATTACCATAGAAGATGTATAAAACTTGATTCGCTGATGCTTTTTCATCCGCATCTCTCATAAATTCAAAATATGAATTTTAAAAGATATGATATAAAAATTAAGTGACGCTTTTATGTGGCTTTAAAATGTTTGCTTTAAAAATCAATTTAAATTATTGTTTGATTTGGTTAAATATATTTACAAATCTAAAAAATACTTTTAATTTTTCAACTTTAACTCCAGAGAGGTAATAGTAGGCATCAAGAGGATGAAAAATTACCATAGAAGATGTATAAAACTTGGTTCGCTGATGCTTTTTCATCCGCATCTCTCACAAATTCAAAATATGAATTTTAAAAGATATGATATAAAAATTAAGTGACGCTTTTATGTGGCTTTAAAATGTTTGCTTTAAAAATCAATTTAAATTATTGTTTGATTTGGTTAAATACATTTACAAATCGAAAAAATACTTTTAATTTTTCAACTTCAACTCCAGAGAGGTAATAGTAGGCATCAAGAGGATGAAAAATTACCATAGAAGATGTATAAAACTTGATTCGCTGATGCTTTTTCATCCGCATCTCTCATAAATTCAAAATATGAATTTTAAAAGATATGATATCAAAATTAAGTAACGCTTTTATGTGGCTTTAAAATGTTTGTTTTAAAAATCAATTTAAATTATATTTTGATTGGGTTAAATATATTTACAAATCTAAAAATATTTTTAATTTTTCAATTTCAGCTTCAGAGAGGTAATAATAGGCGTCAAGATGAAAATTACTATAGAAGATGTATAAAACTTGATTCGCTGATGCTTTTTTCATCCGCATCTCTCATAAATTCAAAATATGAATTTTAAAAGATATGATATAAAAATTAAGTAACGCTTTTATGTGGCTTTAAAATGTTTGTTTTAAAAATCAATTTAAATTATTGTTTGATTTGGTTAAATACATTTACAAATCTAAAAAATACTTTTAATTTTTCAACTTCAACTCCAGAGAGGTAATAGTAGGCATCAAGAGGATGAAAAATTACCATAGAAGATGTATAAAACTTGATTCGCTGATGCTTTTTCATCCGCATCTCTCACAAATTCAAAATATGAATTTTAAAAGATATGATATAAAAATTAAGTGACGCTTTTATGTGGCTTTAAAATGTTTGCTTTAAAAATCAATTTAAATTATTTTTTGATTTGGTTAAATATATTTACAAATCTAAAAAAATACTTTTAATTTTTCAACTTCAACTCCAGTGAGGTAATAGTAGGCATCAAGAGGATGCAAAATTACCATTGAAGATGTATAAAACTTGATTCGCTGATGCTTTTTCATCCGCATCTCTCACAAATTCAAAATATGAATTTTAAAAGATATGATATAAAAATTAAGTGACGCTTTTATGTGGCTTTAAAATGTTTGCTTTAAAAATCAATTTAAATTATTTTTTGATTTGGTTAAATATATTTACAAATCTAAAAAAATACTTTTAATTTTTCAACTTCAACTCCAGTGAGGTAATAGTAGGCATCAAGAGGATGAAAAATTACCATACAAGATGATTTCGCAAGCCAAGTATTTAATCAAACATACAGGTTGTTTTACTCTAACTCAATTTGGGTTGGCGGTAATAATTTTCAGAAAACCGAAATACAGGGTGTCCATAATTAAACGACACTAGTTTAAAGTTGTCTACAGGCAAAACTATTGTTCGTAAAGTTGTGAAATTTTGTGAAATACATAATACGGATGGGAATTTGTTTCAGCTAAAAACTATATAAATAAAGATAGTTTAAAATTTCGTCACCAGACAGCGATTTTTAATAAATTACCCATTTAACGTTACGATAGTTTAGAAATCTTATTTATTAACTTAGCCTTATTTTAAAGACAGCATTACACGACATGTTCATAGCATAATAGCATTTCCCAGAACACAAGGCGGTCAACTGTTGAACATGTTATCTCTATGATTCCAGATGGTATCTGAAAAGATGAAATTCATACAGATCATATTTGGTTATAACAAAATTTGCTAAACTATCGTAAATGTACGCTAAATGTGTAATTCGTTAAAAACAATCTTCTGATTCCTTTTTTCGCTTAAACAAATTCCCGTACTTTTTATTGTGTCCTCCAAAACATTTCACAACATTCTGAACAATAGTTTCGTAACTTTAAAATAGGGTCGATTAATTATGAACATCCTGTAAATAAAATTTCTAAACTATCATAATACTAAATGTGTAGTTTATTAAAAATCGCCCTCTAGTGGCGAAATTTTGAAATATTTTTATTTATAATTTTTTTTTAGCTTTAATAAATCCCCATACCTTTATTATGTCTTTCACAAAATTGCACAACTTTATGAACAATAGTTTTGTCTGTAGACAACTTTAAAGTAGGGTCGTTTAATTACGGACACCCTGTATATTATACAGTGTTGCCAGACGAATACTAAAATTTTGTTTTGAATACCACTATTTTCGTACGGTAATACTCACTTGCTTTAATCGCAAAATTTTTGTAAATAAATAAGGCGACTATCTCTCTATGAAAATAGTGGTATTCAAAAAAAAAAAAAAAAAAAAATTAGTATTCGTCTTGCAACACTGACATTGTAATAAGACTTTTAATAGATGTTCTTACCTTTTTTGTAAATGTGATAATATAAAAAAAGGGACAGAATTTCCTTTATACTCGTCAGAAGTATGCACTTGACGCTCCACATTTATGACTCCGATTATCACTTAATACGGTATCATCGATTGCTTCAGCACCCTGTTTCCCAGAACATTTCGTGACGTTATCACATTTCACAAAAAACAAAGTACATTTCGGTGTGTTTTCATTGCAATATTTTTATTTCTCTCAAGATTATTACGGTCACCCCAAGTTCAGTTAGGACGAAACACCCTGTATTTGTGACTAAATACGTGGTTTACGACCACATACTCTATGGCAATTTTTCATCCCCTTGATGCTTACTATCACCCCCTCTGAATTTGTAGGTCGAATTCGCCAGCAACCTGTATAACCTTTTAAACAGCGTTTCTGCATCTGACAGATTTTTTATTTAGAAATTTCGATTTCACACCATAAAAATTTAACCCCTTAATTCTCGCTCCCGTCAATATCTCGGGCTGAGGTGTCGTTCGTTATTTCTCGTGCCCGTCATATTCTCGGGCTGGAGATGTAATTGCTGGAAAAAACTTCTGAAACCAGAAAAATTGAACTGGAATTTCCATTTGAAGTCTTTGAATATTAGCACTGTGGTTTGATTTGTACGATCTATAATTTGCCATAGATTTGTAATATTTTTGTCATTTTGATATGGATTCTGATGAATCAAGCCTTTATGATGATAACTGGAATATTAGCCCCTTCACGGTCGCTTAATATTTGAAAAAACCATCAAAAGTGTACCTATTTTTTTTTTTTCAGAAATTGAATAATTATAAGGTTTCTAAATAAAATATGCAATTAGTTTATTTTTAAGGCGAAAAAACAATATTTTATAGCCATATTCATATTTGTATAAAAGCCATCATGCGAGAATTATGTGTCTTAACCTCTTAAGCTCCGCCCCCGATAAATGTAGGCTACTATCTTTTAATTCAGATTGTTTGACTCCCACCAGTTTTTTTTTTAAATAGTGTAAATGGCTTTATTTTCGCATCATTTTATCTGTCGTAAACTACGGTGGTGGGAATCAAACAATCTGAATAATAAAAAAAAGTAACCTACATTTATCGGAGGCGGAGCTTAAGAGGTTAAGACACATAATACTCGCATGATGGCTTTTATACAAATATGAATATGGCTATAAAATATTGTTATTTCGGCTTAAAAATAAACTAATTGCATATTTTATTTAGAAACCTTATAATTATTCAATTTCTGTAATAAAAAATAGGTACACTTTTGATGGTTTTTTCAAATACTAAGCGACCGTGAAGGGGTTAAAGAGTATTTTTTTTTTTTTTTTTTTTTTGTATTTACGGAAGACTTACAACTTCGTAAACCAAAAATAACTGCTAAAACGGTGCTGCCAAGCAAAGCGATATAAGTAAGCGTACAAACTTAACGCTGGAATCGGGCGTAAATTAACACAGTTGCGCCCTCTTGTGGGCGGAGTGAGAATTCACATACGCGGGATTTTAGTGTGGCGCGTATCAGAAACACTTCAGTTATTAATCAAGGTGAAAAAAACTTTACAATTTTAGTGGTGTGAGTAAGAAAACAGTTAGGTATCTACCTGTAGTTCACACTCCATCCGCTACGTGGCGCATGACCTTGATTGACGTGACCTCGCTTTTAATCTTGCGGTTACTTCTCCCATTTAAGATAGGACGCTTACTTATATCCCTTTGCTGCCAAGTCTCCGGCTTTCTAAAAACCAGTATTATCTTAGGGAAACAGCGTGGCCAGTGGGCTACTTTTTTTTTTTTAATTCAGATTTCTTGATTGCCACCACTTTTTTGAAACGGTGAAATTATCATAATTTTCGCCTTCATTAAATAAAGCGAATTTTACCATTTCAAAAAAGTGATGCCAATCAAGAATCTGAATTTAAAAAAGAGGCCATCTGGCAACACTGTAGGGAAAATGTTGTTCTTTTAAATCGCTCAAATGCCCCAATTAAATAAAAGAACATTTTCTGTACAAAAATACTCGTATCCAAAAAGGCCGGAGACTTGGCAACTCTGGTTAAATCCTTCTAGGGAGAATTCATAACGTCTAATTAAAAAATCAGCCAGATGCGGTAACACTGCTTTTAACCCATTAAAGACTGACGTTGCGTTTTCGCAACATTAAATTTTCCTTATTTAATTAACACATTTCAATGATTTATATAGTAAAAGAAAGAGTTTAACAAAAAGTGGCGTAAACTGAATAAAATTCCTGTAAAACATGCTGGTCCTTAATGGGTTTAAACTACGAAATTAATATTAGAAGTATAAAAATTTAGTTATCTACATTTGAGATTTTAATACCTGTATTTATAATTTACCGTTTATATACCAATTTCAGACATTATTTCATACTTAAAAGACAATTTTAATCACTCTAATGTATACAGGTCAGTTTCCATAAAATATACCTGATGTAACATTTAAAAAAGAAATTAAAAAGTTCACCCCAATAACGTTTTCGTTTCCTCTGGAACTTCCCCAGTTGGTTGACTGAAAGTCATTTGCCTTTGTATTTATCTTTACAGTAATACCTCGACTTACGTCAGCAATTCGTTCCAAGTCCAGCGACGTAAGTCGAAAACAACGTAAGTCGAGGTACGTTTAGATGAGCAAAAAAAGATAAGTAATAAAAATTCGCCAAAATCTAATGAACATATTCTATTGTATTTAGGGATAATGTTACATACATATAACTTTAGCAAAAAAAATGCGTTTGCACTGCAAATAGAGGCGTCTTAAATTCAAACAGATATGTGACTGAAAAAGCAATTAAGACACTTAAACGTCTGAAAATAAAATTTCAGACGTGATAGATGTCTAAATTTAAGACACATAAACGTCTTATTATGATCATGGCATAAATAAACTGAAAAAAATGTTAGAATTATGATTATATGTCTGAATTTAAGACACTTGCAATTTTAGACATTTCAGGAATTCTGCCATTTTAACCACTCACCAAGTAAAATGAACTGAAGTGAGTAGGTTTGTTTGTTGTTGCAAGCATGAACGGTGCGCGAGAAGAACGCGACCGGATTTGATTATTGCTGATTTGGCGGGCAACGGTTTTTACTCAACGGATTGGCGAAAGTGAATTAAAGTATCTCAGTACAGTAAATTTGTCTGAAGTGTTAAAATTGCTTTTAAATTTATCAACATTTGATAAATTATTTGAAAGTGTGACGATATATTTTTCCTCAATCCGAAATCTCTATAATGACGTTTGTTATTCACATAATAAATGGAATCGTCAATCGTCGTTGTAACCTTATAAAGCATTTAAAGTTTCTGCTTTATTTCCAAAACATTACACTGATTGAAGATTTGAACTTTGAATTCTCTTACTTGTAAATCGAAGATGAGTCAGAAAGTGAGTGTATCATCATTAATGAAGAGAAAGTAGTGACGCAGCATTTACTTTCTTTTGTGAAATAGTATGCACATTTATCTACACCTACATCCGTTGGTGTGTTAGTCGTTAGAGAAAAAATTTTTTTAGCATAGTGATCCGATGTCTGTATTTTATATCTTTGTGTCGTCATTTTATAGATACTAGACGAAAATTTATATTCGGTTTATTGGAATGGTTGTCAGTACGTGCTTATAAATGGAGATCGAAAAAAAAATCAATTGGGAATTATATTTTTCATGGAAATATAAAATTTCCAATATGTCTACGATAATTTTTATTCAAGACTCACCAAATATTCAAAAGAATAGCATGATATTTATAAAAATACAGTGGTAAAATAATATGAATACGCATATATATTTAAAATGGCGTTCAATATCGTAAAATAATATGTCCTTCAAACTGGATTAGCTGTTATAGTTTTGGATATTTACGCCAAGGTAAGGTATTCCACAGGTTTGGAATGATAATTCACAGAACGTTCTTACATATATATTATTATTTATTTATTATTTAAATTATTCTTATTAGACTAATTTGCATTTTTAATATTTTTGTCTTTTTTTTATCAAATAAATATATTTTATGTGAAAAGAATTGTTTGCTTATTTCTGATGCTTTTCAATGAGTGCATATGATTTTCAGTATTAATAAATATATTTAATTCTCATCTAGATCTTTACTTTATAAATTAAAGTTTCATGTAGTAAATAATCTATTTATTATTTGAATAATAACGTGAAAAATACAACAGTTTCAATTAGATTTCGTAAGATGTAAAGAAGTTTTGAAATTATAGAATTGATGTTTCCTGCATGCTATTAAAAAAGAATATTTATAATTTTGTTAATGATTGTTAAATAGCTCGTATCATCTGAGCAACATATTAAAAAATTGTTCAGTATAAGTTTAAAAAGAAGCTAATTTTTATATAACTTTGCACAAGTAAGTTCTTTCCTTGCGAATTCCTTTATTTTATATTAGTGATATAATTTTACATACAAATTTTCATTTTTAGTGACAAGAGTGCCATTTATTTATCTTACAGATTATATTATTGAAGTGATTTTTTTTATATTAACAAATTTAAATTTATCTTTGAGAAACCATGAACTTTTTATTTTTTGTTTTATATGGTGGATATAGAGTATGAAAAGGAATCTCGAAAGTATAAGGGTTTGTGTTATCGTGTATTTCGGAGTATTTGTAAACTTGCAGTTTTTCCTATTGGAAATAAATCACTCTTATTGTATTCAACTGTACGCCGATACTATATAAATATATTTAATAATCCTTATGAAAATTTATTTCAAGATGGAATATACCTAGCATGTATTTCCTGCGTTACATCTGAACACCATACTTAAATTTTAAAACATGAAGCGATCTTGAAAGTAATTATAAACAAATTATAAAAATCGGCGTAATTAATTAAATATGTGCGGAAAATATTAAAAAAATCAATTTAAGTAACATCATGCAAAAAATTTCAATAATATGAAAAAAAAAAAAAAAAAAAAAAAAAAAAGAAGATGGGTATAAGAATTCTCGCCCATGACAGTAGGAGATATTTTTCATTTTTGTAATAAAATTTAAGACCTAAATAAACATGTTGTGAAAACACACTTCTAATGCAAGATTTCAAACAAGTATTGCCAATAATTCTGACTGATTGATAAAGTGTAACTATGCTGATATTTAATATATTTTGAAAAAGTAACATGGTTTGAAGATTAATTATTCTTATAATTATTTTTGCTCCGAGTATGTATATATTTTCATATTATTATAACATTTTTTAATACAAATTATTTTTATTGTGATGTTTATGGGAAGAAAAATGTTTTTAGAAGTGTTTTTCAACCCTCAAAGAATTTTTTTAAGCATATCTGGGTGCTAAAAAGAATCCATGAAAATAATAATAAAACAGAAACTCATTAAAAAAAAAAAAATATGGATTTTAAGTTTTATTTATTTATTTATTTATTTATTTATTTTGTGTGTGTGTGTGTGTGCCTGTGTTCGTTAATGACAACGTTAATATCAACACACGTTATCTTTTAAATTTAGTTTGTAGAATATTATTGAATAGTATCAACAACTGCACCTAGAATTTATTTGGAACATATTTCTTATACTGTCACAAAAAAGGTAAATACTTTTTACCCTTTAGAATGTGCATATAAATGAATATACAGCAAAACCTCTGAATAGCGGACACCTCGAGAGCACGGAATTAGTCCGCTATTTGGTGGTGTCTACTTTAAAGAGGTGAAGACGTACAGATTTAAAGGTGTTGGGGATAAGAAAAAAAAAAAAAGAGGTGTCCGCTATTCAGCAATTTCCGTTATGGAGGTTTTACTTTAAATACACACAGTAAAACCTGCGTAACGGACATTCCTGAACAGGGGATACGTCTGTTTAGCGAATCATAGGGCTTCTGCTTAAAACATGGGCTAAGGGTACCTGCTCCTTTTTGTTTTTTATTGGGGGGGGGGGGGGGGGTTGATACAATTTTCGTAAATCTGCAATTTTGAATACCTTTCGAAATTACGCTGATTATAATGAATATTTTGAACGGTTAGAGTAATATAGTATGATTACGAAGGTTTTCGCTACACAGAGATTTCTGGTATTCGGGAATGTTCATTAGCGGACACTTCCGAATTCTGGTCACTTCTATTTAACCAACCATAAGGTTGGGTTGGATTTTTTGCAGACGCAGGATTTTATTAAAGCATTAGCAAATTGGGAGATGCCCCCTTCCCTTTGTATTTTGGTGGTCCCAGTATTCTATTTTTGTAAAACTGATATTTTGAATGTCTTTCAACATTATGCTGATTAATGTGCTGTTGTCAAATGTTTCAATATTTCTTGCTAATGATAAATAATATAATAACAACAACAAAAAAAAAGTAAGAGTTTCATACTTTTTTTTTTTTTTTTTTTTTTTTAATGTTGGGATCTCATATACTGAAAATTTTGTGTAATCTAGTGTTAGATTTTATTTAACACACAAATAAAAATGTCACTGGGAATATCTAATTTAAATGGGAAAAAAATTGAACAGCAAAGCAGGGATAAGATTCTTTCTGAAGGAGTGAATTATTTTTTTTTTATAAATGGGAATAATTTGTTACCATAAAGCAGAGCTGATTGCAGCATGAACAAACTGGGCTGTTTCTTTGTGCCTTTAGCTTTACGTGCTCCTACATTTGGTATGAAATTTCTATAAAGCTGATATTTTAAATTTGTTTTGATCTTATACTTATTTTAATAAATATTTTGTACTTTTAGAAAATGATTAGGTTAAGAAAAAGAAATATTTATCCAAGTATGTATTTGTATTTAATGGCATTGAACAGGCTTAATTTTTTTTTGTAACAGTATATGAAAGGCGCGGGGGGGGGGGGGGGAGACGAATGAATACTAGATTTTTGGACTAGAATTAATTTAAAGTTGTCACTGAAAGTAATAAACGTTTTTTATGATCGCATATATGATATCACATAAATACATTTTTAGGTGATTGTATATATATATATAATATCCTGTTCCAAAACTACAAAATACTGATAACAATCGTCATAAGTTCAAAAGTGATTTAAAATATCAGCTTTATAAAAATTTTGTACCCAATTTGGGGTACCCTATAATAAGGGGGCAGATGCTTCAAAGTTTTCCTGCGCTGCGATCAGCTCTGCTTTATGGTACCAAATTATTCCCATTTATAAAAAATGTTTCAATGTGGTCAAATATGGCTGCGTATGTGGCTTAGAAAAAAAAGTGGTCAAAGATGGCTTCATATTGGTGGTGGTGGGGGGGAGGAAACCGGCTCAAAGATGGCCGCAATTAAGACATTTGAAATGTCTGAAATTCAGATGCAAGAAGTGTCTAAAAATTTTCAGACATTTTAAAATGTCTGAAAAACGAACACTCTTGTTTCAGACACTTAAGTGTCTGAAATTCAGACACAAGAAGTGTCTGATAATTTTCAGACATTTTAAAACGTCTGAAAATTGAACACTGCGTTTCAGACACTTAAGTGTCTGAATTTCAGACATTTCAGTTTAGAGTGTACAATACAAGAATTTGGAATAAATCAATAAGTTGTTAACTTATAATTTACAGTTCTTCCAGCTACCCTATTCGAGTCTTTGCGCATGTGCAAAAAACCTTGCAATGAAGTTTGAACCGACATATTTTTCTTTTTTTTTTTCTTTTAGAATTTCTTTGTAATAACAGAGAGTGTTTTCTAAGCTTTTTCATGTTGTTGCTACACTTTGCTCGTCTGAATCAATATTTTCAAGAACCGTCATTACAAATCAATAAAGTTTACTCATTACGTCATTACGTCAATAAAGTTTACTCCTTCGGTTAATTTTGCAACCGTTATAATCTTCTCCCTTTCCCCTATGCTCAAAATCTTCATATATTTCTTCGACAGAGCTTCTTTAATTGGATAAGTTCGACGATGGTTAATTCCGGATCAGGGGAATTTATGAGATCGACATCTTCAGCATCCATCTCTAAGTTGAATTTTCTTCCATTTTTATGATTTCTTCAATTAAGAGAGATATAGAATCACAATTTTCAAATATTTTCTTAGCCTCTGCGAAAGATAAGGGGCAGTCTTTCCAGTCATCTCTCATTGTTTTTTTGCTGAACTTCACCCCTTGAATCCCCTATGACTGTGACTGCATCTGAGATGTTAAATTTCTACCAAAAGCCTTCAAAAAAGTTTAAAGAGCATCTTAATTAAGGAATAATCTTTTCAGGCCAGACAGTCGAGGCGACATAAGTCAAGGCGACGTAAGTCGAGGTACTACTGAATTAGAGATCAGCCGATTCCATCCTTTTCCCCATTTTTTCTTTCCTTTTTTCCCTCTTTAAGTATCTTCATCCATCGAGAGTCAATAATTCAATATGTTTAATGTTTTTTTAATAGTTTTTAGCTCACAGGCTATCAAAGCCTGAGAGCTTATGTGCCCGCCAGTTCTGTATGTACGTACGTGTGTACGCAACGCGATAACTCTTGATAGAAACATCCCATTTGCTTAATTTTTTTTTCTAGTTTCATTCTGATAAGGCGCTTTCCCGATTAGTTTAGTGGGTTCATTGGTTAAGGATAAAGGGGGGAAAGGGGGGGTTAGTCCACACACCCTTAATTCAGATTAAGGGGTTTTTCATGCAGAATTATTCGATTTGCTCCAAATTTGGTATACCGGTTTATTATGTTAAGGAGCTTCCCTAATTCATTTTGGGGGTTCGTTGGTTAAGGATAGAGGGGAGAAAGGGGGGCTATTCCACCTCCCTTAATTTAGATAAATGGGTTTTTCATGCAGAATTATTCGATTTGCTCCAAATTTGGTATACCGGTTTATTATGTTAAGGAGCTTCCCTGAATCGTTTTGGGGATTCATTGGTTAAGGATAAAGGGCGAAAAGGGGGCTAGTCCTCCCCCTTAATTTAGATACATGGGGTTATTTTGCAGGATTATTCGATTTGCTGCAAATTTGGTATACCGGCTTGTTATGTTAAGAAGCTTCCCTGATTACATTTGGAGATTCGTTGGTTAAGTATAAAGGGGGAAACGGGGGCTAATCCCTGTTTCACTTTTTTTTTTTGAGGGGAATTTCTTTAAAATAAGAGTATAATATACAATTAGTGGGAATAGCCTGTGAGCTCAATGCCATCAGTTTAGCTGGGCACTTTTCTTTTTTACTTAAATGTGTCGTCTAATGTATTTTTTTAAATGTTACATCAAGTCTATTTTATGGAAACAGACCTGTACATATTACAGTGATTAAAATTGTCTTTTAAGTATGAAATAAAGTCTGAAATTGATACATAAACGGTAAATTAATATTAGAAGTTCGGTTTACTGTCAATAGATTAAATATTTTTCTATCATTCCTTTCTTAATTTTTTATTGTGGCTTGAATGCCTTTTAACAAATCCGATAAAAAATTACAAGAATGAAGAAAAAAAATTAAATAAATAAAAGTATATATAAAAAAAAATTAAATGAAAGGATTTTTTGTAAAAAGATTTATGATGAACTAAAATCTACTCATTTCTTCCAACCACAATTCCTATAGTCTGAAAGAAATTCTCAGAGGAAAAAAGGAAATGAATGAATCAAAGTGTGTTAAAAGTTTTTCTTTTTCGCTTCACAAAACAATCTTTCGTGAAATGTTTGTTGAAGGTAAAGTAGTTTTTTTCAACTACCGTTCTTTTACTAATGTAGGAGCAAAAATAGAATTTCTTGTTTGAAGTAAAAGAAAATAAATTATCTAGGAACGACGGTTTACCAAACATTTTGGAAAATGTAATGTATAGTTTTTTTTTGTTCAATAAAATGTTGTCTAACTTGAAAATATATTTTGAAGTAAGAAATCTGCAATGTTATTCATGTGTCATACGTGATACATAAGAAATGATTATTCCATTATTTTACAGTTAGAATATATATAGAAGAATTTCGTTTTCGAGTATTAAAACAAGTTATGTTTATTATAATTTTTTATTAAGCTAAAATTTTTTGTAGAAGATAAGGTTTTTTTTACTAAATACAAGATCCGTACACAACTTGAAATTTGCAAGGCGACTGGGAGTAATTTTCCCATGTTACAAAATTTCTATTTATTATTAAAATAGCAGAATTAGCAATCACTGTACATAATTCCAAAATTTGTTACTATTTCTCTGAGATTAAACAAGGCAGAAAATTCTGTTAAAAGATTGTGGTAAAAATCTACTGTAGCGACCTCATCTCACATTGTCAGTAAAAAGAGAGTTACTAACTTAGAGTAACTGGCTTGACCTTTTACTCGATGCTAACGTTCTCGCCTCCTGATCCTGAGATCCCTGGTTCGTATCACATCGGCGCCAATCACACACACTCTCTAAAGTGGTGACCCGGAAGCACGCAAAATCTCAACCTTCAACAATAATCATATCCTCTCATAACCAACAGATGACAGCATCAAATAAATCATCTACAGCAAGCTAAGCCTGTGAAACGCTCACAGCACATAAGCCTGACATACTGCGCATCACTAATGAGTGCATATCACTCGTGAGACGTCAACAAGATGCTTTTCTCACTAGGGAGGGAGTGTGTAGCGATCTCATCTCACATGATCAGTGTAAAGTGAGTTACTAGCTTAGAGTAACTGGCTTGGCCTTTTGCACGACGATAACGTTTTCGCCTCCTGATAATGAGATCCGTGGTTCGTATCCCATCGACGTCAATCAACACCCTCTAAACTACTATCCTTGTATAGAATAAAAATATATAAGCACTATATTACATTATTTCCTTCAGCTAAATTTTACCTAAAAGGCATTGATCTTTCCGCATTAAAAATGATCATTAAAGTACTATCTTATTTAACTGGATTTTATCTGTTTATATTAAAAAAAAAAAAAAAAAAAAAAACGGTTCCCGTACTATATAATACACAGATGCGGCGATGGGCAGAATGAATAATTTTACTATTCGAATGAGTCTTTCGAGCATACGAAAAATCATTGATTCCACTTTGTATATACTTTGAAAAAATTAGCACCAGAAATTTTGCAAAAACAAAAGAAGCAAAAGTATAGTTGCCGGACATCGCAACTTTTTTAATCAATTATCTTCAGAATTTGTGAACATAAAAATAATTTTTATATTTTTATGGTGTTTTTAAATTAATTCTAATTAAAACAAAAATCTAATTTTTTGATACATAATTTCTGGTGGAAATTGAATTAAAAAAAAAAAAAAAACAAAGGTTCGCAGCTATGATTTCCGCCAGCCCGAATAATTCATTCGAATTTATATATATATTACGCTATCGTATGTGGCACTGAAATTGCGATTATTCGTTAAAACGTTGAATGCCACGACAGTCACCGGTGACTGACAGTGATCTTTCAGTTTAGGCCGCGTCAGTAATCGGTGACTGACACTTATAGATTCTGTAACGGGAGTCTTATTTCGTGGCCTAAACGGAAAGACTGACAAAATAGATTTGGCATTCAACGTGTTAATTGTTTAATGGCAATGCCCGAGTGAAACGCTATCTCAATGATTATTTAACACCATTTAACGCATCTCCATACCTATAAAGGGGGTTACCATAGGGAGGACCCTGTTTTGTCGCCAAATGCCGCCAAGTTTGCAGCCAACTTCACGATATATAACCAAATTTGGCGATCAAAATTAGTCACCAAAAGTAACGCCAACTTGGCGATATCTCTAATATTTCGCCAAATTCACAGAATTGCAAAATCTGTAATCTGCACAGAATTGCAAATTCACATTGCAAACCAGTAGGGTTTACTTGCTTTCAGAAAATCAACAAATTGAGATATTTCAATGCAACAAAAAGTGGATTATATTAATTATATTTAAGGGAGTCCAAGTAAATTAAATTATGAATAAAAGTAACATGATACAATGCTTAGCATGCTTTCCCAAACATAAACTTTAAGGCCGACCAAAGTGGTCGCCAAGTGCGACTAGTTGTAAAATAATTCATTTTGCCCATCACTACACTGATGTCCAAAAATTAAGGGGCAGTGACCGGACGCTTTTGATTTTACACGTTTTGTTGAATATCTGCTAACATTCTTGACGAAATGTTCTTGGAGTTCTAGGATGTGAACTGCACGTTTGACTTCATATTTTTCAGTGAAGATTTAGTCACAAGGATAATCTGAGACTAATTATAAATTTAATAATAAAATAAAATTTCACCTACCCATGTTACAGAAAATGCACAAAAATGGTCTGTCACTTTATTAACTGACTACGTGAGTCCTGTTCAACATTTGTGTGCATTTGTGTAAGCAAGGCACCCATATTCTAGAAGATGTTAACGTTTCTATGAAAAATTTGTATTTTTTAGGCGCGCTTGTAATTATATAAATACCTAGCTCCTATAATCGTCGTTCAGCCCGTCTGTCTGTTTGTCCGTCCGCATATAACAGCGCAAAAAGTACCCAACGGAATCGTTTAAGTTTTAAAATATATAACTGTTGCGTAATTCTGTCGAGTCCTTTCAAATTATGAAAATCGGATGTATAGTTTAATTACAGGGACAGTGAAAATTTTTCCGTTACATTACGGCTAATCTGAAAAAATTATTTCACGTGCATTTTAATGAAGTTACAGCCTTTCGAACAGAATGAAATTGATTTGCACCTATGAAATGCACTAAAATATACATTCAGTACAATATGCAATGCAAAAAATATTTATAAAACTAGTTACATTACAAACGCACCTCATTTGACACATTTGACGTGCAATTTCCAACTCGTTTTATTTGTAGCATACAGAGTTTTAAACCAAATTTAACACCACTTTCCGAAAACTTCAAAATGTGGAAAATATGGGTGGAAGATTTTCTATTCTTAGGAAATCGCTTATCAACAATATTTGTATGATACATCTTACATTTGTAAATCTTTTTTAAAGGATATCTTTTAAAAAGTACCGCTGTTTATGTATTCAAAAGTAATCCGATACAAGTATACTACAGTAATGGATATTTCAAGTTTTGATAAAATGTATCTGAAAGTGATTTATCAGAAAATAAGGTGTCTGAATTGCGTGGAACTATTTGATATTTTTAGAAGTTATAAATTATACTTATACGTTAACACTAGAACGGCGGGAAATTTTAATCAAGTTTTATAAAAATATTTCACATCAAAATTTTTACTTAAAACTATTTAACTTATTTATTTAAGTTATTTTTGTGCAGCCTATATTAATTTTAAATTATAAAAAGTTTTCTGGTTCGAATCGACATGTATTCGTTTGGCAGGGGTCAAAATGACCCCTTGCCGCCGTTCTAGTGTTAAGACTAAACCTAAATATTCAGGGTTCCTACTGGTCAGGGAATGTTTCGATCAGAAATTTCTTAGGTACCAGTATTTTTTTTATAGAAAAACTGAATAATACGGAATTTCGCGTGACTAACCTAGGAGAATTTCCGTATAAAAAAATACTGGTATTTGACCTGGAAAACTCGCTGAAACGTACGAGCCCTGAATACTTAAGTTATCAGTAACTGCCCTGAATAAGAATACTTAAGTTTCACGGTTAAAATATACATATGCTTAAGTTATGTCTTAAGACAGAGATATAATCCATAAATCCGTGAAGATCGTTAAAATATTAAATTGTTTTAGAGAAATCTTTCGCACAATTAAAAAAAAGGACATTTTGGCAGAAACGATTTTAAAGTTTTTTTTTTTTTTTTTTTTTTTTTTTTTTTTTTTTTTTTAACCTTAAAATAGAAAGGGATCACCTGATCTGATTCTCGTCATAATTAGCGTAATTATAAAATTTTTTTCACAGCGGTTTGTTTTAAAATTCGTAGAATCTGTTGCCGTGTCATATACAGGTTTCTCTAAAATTCAGATTTCTAAACAATTTATCAGCAGTATGCCTTCTTAAATAAAATTTCAGATTCCAAGTATATTTTATTTTCCCCCGTTGAGACCTCTCTTTTTAACTGTTCCAAATACAGAAATTAGACATCTTGAACAGGCAGATCCTACATCTCAGATAGCATGAACATTAGCAGCAAGTTTGATTTTTTCTGATATTACCTTGCCGTGACAAATTAAATTGAGAAATTCGAAGCAAATCTCGCGCAAGGTTTTCCATCACCCACTTGCATAAGTAGCTTGTTGTGAAACTGATGGCAAGACTGTCTTTAAATCAAGAAAGTGACGAAAGCAAAAAATCCCTCTGTTGAGAGAATAGACAATCAGCAGATACGTAGAAATTGCAGAAATTTTATTCGGTTGGCTCCGCATTTTTTAAACGCGATACTTATCAAACACCAAAAAAAAGGCTCGAATTGAAAAGTACAAGTATTACCCGTACAAGTAACTTGTTTATGGTGGTAAAAATGATGCATGCCCCTTATGCCTCATACTGTAAGACACTATCTCCAAAAAAAATAATTCTGTCAAATAGTTTCAAAGTCTCGCTAAGTCATTCATTTTTCAAAATAAATACAACTCCTTATCAGTTCCTACGTATGCATCAATAGACCTAATCAGGTCTATGGACCCCATCTAAGGGCGTTAAACTTCTAGTGTGGCATGGAAATATTACTTCTTTGCTGTAAATTTGCAGAATTTTTGTTTACTCGTTTTCCGTTAATTTGCAATATATTTCACACAACATTAATTTAACTTGCACGACAAGTTAGCTGCAAATTCAAAGTGTGGTGACTTCGGCGTTTGCGTTATCTTGCTGCAGTCTTGTTATGAACTTTCAGTCTAATCATGCTGAGCTTGCTGCGATTTTGCAGGCTTTCAAAGCAAGACCTCTGCAAATTTTCTGCAAACTAAAAATGCTATGTGGGATTGAAAGAAGGTGGAGTGAAAACACAAGACAGATTTTACTAGCACAAAGAATGGAAAATTACAACCAGGGTGATTTTACGTGGGGATCCAATAGTGCAGCTCCAAATGTAGTAGTGCAGTCTAAACCATTAGATCAGGAAGCTGAGAAGATTCGGAAGTTGAGAGTATAGCTTCTAGAATATGTAGTGTTGAAGTCAGCTATCCAAACAATGCTAAATATTTGTATCTTTTAAATGTGCAATGATTCTGAAATCCAAATAGCCAATCGCAGCGACATCTGAGGTATATTTGCAAATTTCAATGTAAACATCGTGTTATTACAGCGTCTGGACCAAATCGTCTTGGAGTTTTAGAAAATATCTTGCAGAAATCGCTGCGATCGACTCTTTGGTTTTCAGCATCATTTGACGTAACCCTTTGAGCTGTGCTTGGTGAATTTCTTCCCTCATAATTTTAATCCCCAAACGTCACAATGCCACCGGAATATTCGACCACATTTATTTGATAATAAATTAATGCCTTTTTTTTGTGTGTGTGTATATAATAAACCGAATTTTTTGTTTGCAAAATACTGGTGCCAATGTGACTTTAGGTATTTTTAAGCAATTCACCCATCAGAGGTTAAAGGGTTAAGGGATCCAATATTTTAGCACTTTTTTAAGTATTACTGTGAAAGCCAATTTCCACACTATATATTCTGTACGCTACAGTTGAGAGTATATTGCCTTTATATAAAACATAGCTGTGACTTACGCACAAACCGCTTGCTCAGACTGGAGTGTTTGTCCATACGGTGACTAACACTTTAGACATCGCCCCTGAATACAAGGCCTACGCGCTAAAATACAGGGTTCGCACGCTATTAAGCCATGGCCCATTTTGTAACGACTCTTCCACCAGTTTTATTATAAACATCATTTTTTTCACGATTCATTCGCTAGAAGATAGTTTTATGCGGTTACTGGTGATAGAATCCTTACAAAATGGGGCGTTGCTTAATAGCTTTCGAACCCTGAAATAGCATGGAGGCTGTTGTAGGCGACTTCTTTTGAGCGTCTGTTCTGTCCCCCCAATAAGACACCAGTATTTAATAAATGATTTCTATTGACCTATTTAATATCCAAAAATATGGCCGAGAAATCTTTTAGGAATTATCTGTATTCAAACTCGAAAGACCATAAAAACAGTGCAAAAAATCTGCCTACGACAGCCGCCATTTTGTTTCAGCCCGTAGGCCTCGTATTCAGGGGTCGGCGATTCTTAATCTTGATGATACTCTAGTGCACGAGTTCAGTTAGCCCCTTGAAAGGCACCGTTTTATTATATATACTACTTAATTTTAATCCCCAAATTCGGCACCAGTATTTTAAAACTAAATTTTGATTTATAATGTATAGTCGAAGAAACGGGTTTAGTTACTGTCATATAAATTTTCGGTACTTCTTAGTTATCCCATCAACCAATTTCGCCAAATTATATAAATCGCCAAACCACTCGCCAAATTATACACATTGACATAATTTTTATTTTAAATAACGAAAGAACAAATAAATTAGTAAAACGTTAATAAAAATACAAATAAAACGTCGAATTAATGGTTTTATTGGCCATTATTGGCATTTACAATTAATTAATTAATTGAAACCATTATTTGAATTTAATCTTACAATTTGGCGACAGTACTTTGGTCGACGGGATAACTAAGAAGTACCAAATTTTCTTATAAATCCTGGTGTTAATCAATCAGTTTACCATTTTAGCAACCGAAGTACTTTGCCCCTCAAAGGGTTAAACGGGTGAGTCAGGTTAACAAACATTACCTTGGAGATAATGGAAGGCTTACCAAGGTTCTTGGTGATTCGATTTTGTCCAAAACCCACTTACCAACATTCAATTTAACTGCAATAAATGTCGGTTAATTTGATACAGGTTAAAGGCGTTTTTAACCAGAAAAAAGTATCTAATATAACATTATATTTTTAATTTCATATCATACATCCTACGACTTAAGTTTAATAGCTTAATTTTTAATTCTTAATCTTTTAAAAATTTATTAAAATTTTTAGTTAATTTCTTATATTTTTAATTTTATTATCATTTAGTTCTTAACCCTCTCGCTGCGCAACCCGAGATTTTCTCAGGCAACGTACAAGTAGCAAAATTTGCACAACCCAAGATTTCCTCAGAGATGCATTTTTTTCCGCCTAATTAACTCTCCTTGCTTATTCCCACCAGTTATTTTTTTTATTGTAAATTTTGCCTTATTTAATCGGAGCATTTTCCCTATTAACCCCTTGGGGACGAGCGACACGTATACGTGCCTCATGGAGCGTTCAGAATCCTGGTTTTTCCTCACCAGTAAAATTTTACTGTAAAACTTGCTTTATTTAATCAGCGCATTTTTTCGATTCAACAAGACACAAATTTCTGTTTTTAAAAAACGGTGACAAAAGATTTAAAATTTCGTAAAAGGCTCCCGTCCCGAAGTGGTTATATTAGACAAAAATTTTTGTTTTGAAAAACCGATGACAAAAGAATAAAAATTCTTAAAAGACGCTCGTCGCAAAGGCATTAAATGCGTAATTCTCGAAGCTATTTTGATAAAACAACTACGTAGCGAAAGGGTTCAATAGTTTTAAACTACACTTTTTCTTTTCTCGATGGTTCACAATATTACAAGACATTTAAACAAATGTCTGGGTGTTAAGTTCATGTGAACTAGTTAACATCGCAAAGCTGCTCAACTATTCGGCATTGTTCAGCGCGGGGAATCTGTTTAATTTCCTTTCTGTAAAATATTTATGGTTAAAAAAATCTTTAACTTGGATCAAATTAATCGACATTTTACGGAAGTTAAGTTGAAGGTTGGCAAGTATGCCAAAATCGTCCAACCAATCAAATGTTGTAGTATCGAAACGGCATTGTTAAGAATCAAACTTACTTTTATAACAAAAGTTTTGTAGCTTGCACAGTCTCATTTTAAAAGACATTTCTACATTAATTTTAAATTCAAGCTGTCTTTTAAAAAGTTGATTGAATGACCATAAATATTCCACATTCCAATCTATAGCAATAATACTTATTTTTTCATAATACGTTTAGTAAGCCATAGGCCCAGAGTAAGCCATAAATGTAGATTTGAAATAATGGTAATATATTTTTATGCCTAACAGTGATTCAAAATTTTTCTCAAGAGTTTATCAATATTTAAGTACTGTTTTGAAACCGTGAAAATAAATCTTCATAAGATCTAACTCGAACGTAGTATGTTCAGCTCACGTACACTTTATGTAGTCTGTTAACCCCTTCGCGACGGGAGTCTTTTACGAAATGTTTATTACTTTGCTACCGGTTTTAAAAAACAGAAGTTTGTGCCTATTCAAATCAGGAAAATGCTCGGATTAAATAAGGCAAATATTACAGTAAAATTTTACTGGTGAGGATAAACGAGGATCCTTAGGCCTACTTCTGGCACGTATACGTGTCGCTCGTCCCCAAGGGGTTAAGCTGTCGTAACCATTAAACATTTTATGGGAACTTTTCAAAACGCAATCCTTCATAATGGAAAGGAAATGCTATCCAAATACACATTCTCTTTTAATGTACAGGATATATTTTTTAATAAAAATTGGAAATTTAAATGTAGTCATACAAACTGTATAAATAAATAATCATTTATAGATATAAAGGATGTTTATGGATATTCATAGATCTAAATAAATATTATAATTTTACATATTGCATCACAGAAGGATTTTGTGATTTGATCAGAAATACACATAAACTATAGAATTGTAAATGTGTCGAAAAATACAAGCTTGATCGTAATCCCCAATGAACATTTTCCGTTATCTGAATTTAATGGCACCAGTATACAAACGCATTTTTAAACGCAAATTTTTAAGCATTCGTTGCTCATCTTGAAAACCACGCCTAATTTTTTCAGATTAGAAAGAATCCGTTTAATTTAACCTTTTGCACTCCGGCGTCTCTTACGCAAATTTTATTCTGTCTGCACCACTTTTTAAAAAGAAGTTTACTTCAAGTACACAATTTCAAAACTACACTGTTTAACCCCTTAATTCTCGCTCCCGTCATATTCTCGGGCTGTGTCTTTTACTCAAATTGTTTGATTCCCACCAGTTTTATAAAATAGTGAAGTTGGCTATATTTTAGTATCGATTTTCCTGTCATTAAATACGCTGAATATTTCTTTTTCATAAAAGTGGTGCCAATAAGCAATTTGAATTTTTCAACCGTAATTTAATTCGAACGTTAAGAGGTTAAATAAAGAAAATTTTATTTTCCTTTATTACTAGTGCCGAAAACAAAGTTTGCAAAGAAAGATGATGTCGCCGCAGCGGCGACAACGGAGTGCAAATTGTTAAAAAAGTTTACCACAACTGAAAACGTTCTTCCAACAGTTATTCTTTATAGTAACCGAGTTATTTTGAGTGTCTCTGTATATGAAAGATAAATGCTATGACACCATATTTTATATTTACCATATTTTCTCGCAGAGCACCTCAGAGACATACAGGGAGATTCAAAATTCATGTACAAACTTTAACATGTTAGGCGCAGCGACAGTCACCGGTGACTGATACTGAACTTTCCGTTTTGAACACGTCATTCACCGATGATTGACGGTCTAAAATATGATATAAAACTAAAAATATATATACTGTTTTAAGTAATTATTGAAAATTTATTTATTACAGATTATATTTTCGTAAAAATTGCTTAAAACATTGTAAATTTTTCAGCTTCAATGTCAGTCATCGTGGCACTCAACGTGTTAAGGGTTGGTACAGGACACTGTAACAATCATTTATTGCATAGGAATGTATGGGCGCAAGTGACGCGTTGAAATACAAACACCTGCGTTCCAATTTGGCCCTTTTTTTAATTTCAAAATTTCTCATACATACCAGAAAATACCTATATTATTATTTGATTTACTTAAGACAGACATTTCATGATTATATTAAAATAAAATTCTTCTTTGAAAATTTCCGGTATGAAATCGAAATTATCAATTAAAAATACGCAAAACTGGCACATCTGTCAAACACAGTAAATACGTGAAAAGAAATAGAAACAGAGTTTTTTTAATTTAAAAATTTCGATTTCATACCGGAAATTTTCAAAGAAGAATTTTTTTCCATACGTAATCCTGAAATATCTGACTTAAATGAAGAAAAGAATAGTATAGGAACTTCCTGGTATTAATAAAAAATTTTGAAATAATAAAAGGGGCCAACTTGGCCCCCTGGTGTTTGTACATCAACGCGTCCCTTGCGCATATACATTCCAATGGAATAAGTGATTAATACAGTGTCCTATACCAACGCTTAAATTATGTACTATGAATTTAAAACCCCCTGCATATCAATTCTAATATCTTTGAAATAGTGTAACATGAATAAAATACATCGAAAACGATTTTCTTCATAGACCGTCATATAACGGAATACCTTTGAGTGTTCCTGAAAGTAACGATGAATTAGTGATGGGCGATTTCGATTTTTTTAATCGATTTAATCGATACTATGGCCAACTCGATTTAATCGATACTATGAATTTTTTAATCGATGTCTCTAAGACAAAATAAGGTAATATAATTTTCCTTTTCCTTCAAAAATTGAAGATAAAGTAGTTGGATGTGCCAATCCCAAAACTTTCAACTGCCTCATAAATGTTAAAACTTCAAAATTCTCTATCACAGTGTCAAATTTAAATGATAACCTATGCGCATCATGAGGATTAAAAAAGGATAGGTTCGTTGAAGTATGTGCATTTTAAAAGAAAATATAAGCATTACATTTTCCTAACAAATCATGGAATTTCGGCCCACATCCTCTTAGGCTTATGTCAGACGAACGTCTTCCCTCCCCTTTTTTTCGCTCTTACGCCATCCCTACACCTTCGCTAGCATGTGTAGGGACGGTGTAAGAGCGAAAAAAAAGCGTGCAAAAAGACGTTCATCCGATATTAGCCTAAATGTCCGCAACGGAAAATCCCAATTCAAAGAGCATAAAAGCGGCAGCTGTTAGGCAATATACACCGAAGCCCAATAAGGATCTATTTATCTGAAAGTGTAACAGAATATGAAGTTTGATTAAATTCCGTGCATTAGTTTTGAGATATGGCTATCACGAATATCATGCAAAAAATAAATAAATAAATAAAT
Organism: Maratus speciosus; assembly: GCA_963932465.1. NCBI lineage: Eukaryota > Metazoa > Arthropoda > Arachnida > Araneae > Salticidae > Maratus > Maratus speciosus. The sequence goes on along the minus strand of OZ010789.1, from coordinate 282,595,883 downwards.
AAATAAAACAGTATAGCCTGTTAAAAAAAAAAAAAAAAAAAAAAAAAAAAAAAAAAAAAAAGAACAGTATAGCAGCGCAGCCTGTTACATGATTAACACGAAAAACTCAGGAACAACTTATGTCAATGACACAATATATTAAGTTTGATGAAATCATTACTTCTTGAGATAGTGTAAATTCTGAAAAACAGTGTTAAATTCAGGGGCTGGTACGGGTAGACAACCTCCTCCCCCCCCCCCCCCCCCGAAACATTGAAATGTCCCTCATGAAGATTTGAGATTTTATGCTTAATGGACAAAAGTCCAATCCCCCCTCCCCCCCCCCCGAAAATCTAGAATGTCCCTCTCCAGAACCATAGAAATCCCTCCCGGAGAAAAATGTCTGAATTCAACACTGCTAAAAAAAAGCAGCATGGAAGCCCAACCTGTTATATCATTTACACGAAAACCTAATCATGGACAACTTATGACAGAATATTAAGTTTGATGAAATTCCGTTCATTAGTTCTTGAGATATGATCCCTAAAATCGTTAAAATCCAGAAAAACGTGTTGAATTCCGGGGTAGCCCGTAGGGTCATGCCCCTCCCCCCCGTGCAACATTCAAATGTCCCCCCAGAAGGTTTGAGATTTTATGCTTAATGTACAAAAGTCCAATCCCCTTCCCCTCTGAATTGTCCCTCTCTGGATCCGCAGAAATCTCTCCCGGAGAAAATTGCCTGAATTCAACACTGCTGATAAAATCTGCATAACAACGCCCCCTGTTGGGTGATTTACACCGAAATCTAATATGCAACAATTTATGCCAACGTCTAACTGAATGTGAAGTTTGATGAAAATCCGTGCATTAGTTCTTGAGATAGAGCACTATTGCGAAAATCGGGAAGAATGCAGCATAGCAGCGCCACCTGCCGGTAGATTTACATCAAAAAGTAATCAGCACCAATTTATATGAAAGTCTAATTGAATCTAAAGTTTCAACAGATTCCATGCAATAGTTCTTGAAATAGACTGCCCACAATTTTTTTGTCAGAGACAAACAAATATACAGACTGACAGACAGACAATGTATAACAATAGTCAAATCGTATTCCAGACAAGATCTTCTAAAACTATAAATCCTTCGAAAACCGGAAGTCGAAATTTTTCACGAATCCAACGCTTTCTTTTTCTAAAGACAAAAGAAAGCAAGAAAAAATTAACGCATCGATTCTGCCCGTAAATTAAGATCAGAAATGGCGAATCGATTCAGTTTAGATTCGATGCCGATGTCGATCTTTAGATGCGAGCAGAATCGCTATTTTTTGATTTACTTCAATTCTTTAGATTCGGGCGAATCGATTCAGTTCAGATTCGATGCCGATTTTTAGATGCGGGTGAAATTGTTATTTTTTGATTTACTTCAATTCAAATCGCATTGCGCATGATCCACGATTCGGGTTGAATAGATTTCCCCAATTTTACTGTTTTAGTGGCAGAATTGCTGTAAAATTTTGTATAAGAACCGTTTTTTTTTTTTTTTTTTTTTTTTTTTTTTTTCTAGGTTTAGTGTTGAATGGCGGGTTGATTTCTTGACTGCTCCGGTCGGGATGGGGGGGGGGAGATTTTAGAGTTCCGAAAGGGGGGATGCACATTTGCCCATTAAAAGCATAAAATCTCAAAACTTTCGGGAGGGACATTCCAATGTTTCCCGGGTCACCACCCCCTGAATTCAATACTAGGTTAAATCGTTATACTTTTGTTTAGAAGCCTAGTTATTTGGGTTACTAGTTTATTATGTTGTATTTTTCAAGTTCGTCCCTTCTAATCCTTTCCGCTCCCCGCCCCCCCCCCCCCTTCCTCCCCAATCTTAATTTACAGGGCCGTTCAAAATATGCATGCTATTTTTAAAATGCCCAATTCTCGTTCTATTTTATTATAAATCACATTTTGAAACCTTGACCAAAGATACACATGAGGTCACCCCTCCCACAGTTTGAGACTTACCTGTCCCCCGGGGGTCATATTTATTGTTTCTTCCAAACCATCTCGTGTAATATATTATTGGAAAGCTTTTAATGTCCTCTTTTATTTTCTGTTCCTTCCCCCCGCCCCATACTAGTTACACGCTCTTGGCACTCACAGGCTATCAAAGCCTGAGATCTAATGCCCCCGTCAATTTTGTATGTATGTATGTACGTACGTAACGCGATAACTCTTGATAGAAATAATCCGATTTGCTTCAATTTTTTTCTATGTTCATTCTGCTAAGGCGCTTCCCTGATTAGTTTTGGGGGGTTCATTGGTTAAGTATAAAGGGGAAACGTGGGATAATCCCCCACCCCTTAGCTTAGATAAATGGGTTTTTCATGCAGAATTATCAAATTTTCTTCAAATTTTGGTATACCGGTTAATTTTGATAACGAATTTCTCTGATTATATTTGAAGGTTCATTGTTATATTTTAAAGGGGGGGGGGCGAGGGGATAATACCCTCCCTAAATTAGATAGATGGGTTTTGCTATCCGATTTACTTCAAATTTGGTATACCAGTTTATTCTGATAAGGCGCTTCCCTAATTAGATTTGGAAGTTCATTGGTTAAATATAAAAGGGAAAACGGGGCTAATACCCCCTTAATTTAGATAAATGGGTTTTTGTATCCGATTTGCTTCAAATTTGGTATACCGATTTATTTCGATAAGGCTCTTCTCTGATGACATTTGGAGGGTCATTGGTTAAGTGTAAAGAGGAGAAACGGGGAGGGGCAACCCCCCCCCTTTGTTTATTTTTCGAGGGGCATTATTCTTTGAAATAAGAGCATAATATACAGTTAGTGTGAATAGCCTGTGAGCTCAATGCCATCAGTTTAACTGGGCACTTTTATTTTTAGCTCACAGGCTATCAAAGCCTGAGAGCTAATGTGCCCGCAGTTTCTGTATGTATGTATGTACATACGTAACGCAATAACTCTCGATAGAAATATCCGATTTGGTTCAAATTTTTTTCTAGGTTCATTCTCACAAGGCGCTTCCCTGATTAGTTTTGGGGGTTCATTGGTTAAACATAAAGGGCGGGGGTAAGGGGGCTATTCCCCCCACTTAGATAAATGGGTTTTTCATGCAGAATTATCAGATTTGCTTCAATTTCGGTATACCGGTTAATTCTGATAAGACGCTTCCCTGATTAAATTTGGAGGTTCATTGTTTAAGTATAAAGGGAGGAACAGGGGCTAACCCCCCTTAATTTAGATACATGGGTTTTTCTATCTGATTTGCTTCAAATTTGGTAACCAGTTTATTCTGATAAAGCGCTTCCCTGATGAGATTTGGAGGCTTATTGTTTAAGTATAGAGATGTGACTGGGGGGGGGGAGAGTGATTCCCCCTTAATTTATTTTTCGAAAGGCATTCTTTGAAGTAAGAGTATAAAATACAATTAGTATGAATAGACTGTGAGCTCAATGCCATCAGTTTAACTCGATACTTTTCTTTTTTCTTTATTATTGTTTCAGTGAGTGCACTCTGCATGTCAGCGAATGAGTCAATAACTGTTTATAGTTTTTAGATTATTGCTGGGGGGAAAAACATGTAATCAAGGAATATACTTTTATTTATTTGTTAACCAGAGAAAAGTATGTTATTTCATTGTTAATGGCTCTAGAATGAGAATTTTTTTTCCTTAACAGCTGAAAAATTGGTAATCATTAAAAAGAAAGATATTTATAAACTGTAAATGAGATAAGGAGATATATATTTTAAAAAGGGAAAGAAATTTTAGTTAAATATATTATTGAAAGGAGAATTTTGATTATTAATTGGGGGATAATTAATATGTGATGATTGGTTAATTACATTCATCACAGCTATCTTAAAAGAAGATTTGCAATATTTGCATTTCCCCCACGCTTATAGGAGACCCTAAAAAGACTGAAAAACCATTTAACATTTTAAATAAATTTAGAGCCTTCAAAATTTCGCTCATCTGCGCATTTTTAAGAAGAATGACGTTTATAGGAAGTAAGTCCCCATCTGTTTGGTTGAAGGAAATAAGAGTAGAAAGTGTATCTTTTCCGGATGAAAAAAAAAAATCATTTCTTTCTTAGTTTTTATATGACTGAGATCTTTTTAAAAGATAAATTCAAATATAATATAAATTATTATCAAAATTACATCTTAAAAATAATAATTTTAAAAGTTAAAAAACCTTATTATTTGACTCAAAGGTCTGTAGTAGCTTACTTCTAGGCCGCTAACATTGTCTAGGGCCCCCATAAATGAAGGTGAGGAGTGCGAGATAGTCGTTACGGCCCTGTTGATTCTCTACGTTTTGGAATTACTATTTTTCAGCTTATCTGTGTGAATCTGTGAACATCGAAATATCGATTCAAGTATCGATTCTAGAATTTGGGAATCGATTCTTATTGCGATCGATTCTGTTTTATACGATGGTGATTTTAATCGATTCTCAAATTTTCCAGAATCGCCCAACACTACGATGAATTCTCTGAATGCCATATTCTTTATTCAGCATCTTATAGTGATATATATGAATTTCAATGTGCTGGAAATTATGAAACAACATTAAAAAACACCACAAAGAATTTTTCCCCATAGACGGTAATGTAAGGGAATTATTTTGAGTATCCCTGTAAATGAACCGTAAATTCTATACACTTCATTTTCAATACCTAACATGCAATGGCACATATCAATATCATATATAAATTACATGTAAAATATCTACGCGCGTTACCGTACGGACAGACAAACCGAAGTCATAAACACTTTTAAACTTATTTGAAATGAAAATCAAATTTCAAATTAATTGCTTAAAAGGCGCAAAGGCCAACATAGTGAAAAAGATTCCATGCCGGGACTCGAACCCGGGGCATCAGTATAGCGCACTGACGTTCTACCGACTAATCCACATGGAACGATACCCACCTTGGAACTTCTCACCTATTACAGGTTGGCAAGGCTACAAACGCAGCAGAAGATGGAATACTTTCCGTGAGCCTCCGAGATGGGGCAAACACAGACTCTTAATTAAATCCAGCATCGATTGAATCTATATTAATATTTAGTTAAGTGTGCAAAAGGTTACATAATTTCATCAATCCTAAGTAATGTTTACTAAGAGAATAAGTTTTTTGTTTAAAGAAGGTTTCCTAAATTGAAAAATTGAAATTCCTTTGCACTTTTAAAGCCTAGTTTCATAAAACTATAGAAAGTTATACATCAGAATATCTGCATTTGTGGTTGTCACGAAAACATTCAAGCAATTCATAATGCAGTGGCCCACCAGCGGCTGAGAGGTTCTGCTCTCGAAGCTGGTAGACGGGAGGTGCTGGGTTCGAACCCAATCGCGTCCGTCGGTCTAATCGTTCGGAGTTTTCGTGGTTTTCTTCGAACCTTGGATTTCCAAGCGTTAATACGGGTTAGGTTCCCTTAGAAAGACCCCCACGAAGGGCACTCCCCCCTGGGCCTATATTCCTCGTGCAGATAATTGGCCGTCATAAATACAACCAACCAACCAACCAACCAACCATAATGCAGTGACTGGTGTATTTTCTGCATTAAACATTCCTGTAAAAAATGTAATGACTGTATCTACTGAGATACGTCATAATCAGAATGTATGAATTCAGACTGTCTAATTTCGGAAGATAACATCGAAGAATTATTTGAAAAGGAATTCCATAATACAGAACTTCTTATAAGTTATTGTAAATAGCAAAACGATGATAAACGTTTAGCTATTGACAAAACGTTTATCAACATTTTGTCAACACTGTTACTTTCTCAAAACATTGATAAACTTTTTGAAAAAGTAACAGTTGAAGAAACCATTTCTGATTGTTTACAAAATTTTCGAAAGCAACTATATCCATTTATGTGGCACACATTCCTTCAAACTTGTACACAGGATTATTATGATAATACCAAAAAGAATAACTATTTCTCAAAGAATCGTTATGCCAGTGGATTTTCTGAAAACTGTACATTTGTACAACTGTACTGCCTAGACGAAATTTTGGTACGAAATGCTGAATACTGGTCAAATGCGCAAGCGACTGTATTTTCAGCCATTATTTAGTATGATCCCAAATTATGAAAATCTTATGCTATTATTTCAGACAACGTAACTCATAATCAATTTTCTGTAAGTGCTCTCGTATGTAAAATTTCAACATAGCACCTTTAAGGTTAAAATTAAGGGTAACCTTTAAGGGTACCTTTTTCCTAAAGTATATCTGTTTTGCTTTTTTATATGATGGTTGTGCTTTCCAATTTAAACAAAAATATAACTATGCAAATATGCCTGCAATGAATCAGACTTCTTTCACAATTAACTTAATTGGGCATATTTTTTTCAAATGCTCCTGGTATACATGCTGCATATTTATTTTTTGCCATTGTATGAAGATATATGTGGAATGAAGTGCGTGCTAAAAAATCAATTTTGAGGAATACTGCTTATTTTGTCAAAATTGTTCATGAAAAAACAAAAGCAAGCGTACTCCATGTATCAGATGAAGAAATAAAACAACAGTGTTTCATTACTTTGCGAGAAAATACCAACAGCGAAGGGCATTCAACAAATACAATTTGTTAAAACTATGAAAAATGACATTATCTACAACAAACAGTACACTAACATCATTCGTACACAAAATTTGTGTTTCATTAAGTAAATAATGATACAGGAGAAGTTGCAAGTGATGTTATTGATAATGAAGACAATGATTTATTCTGTTCAGTGGCAGAAACTGAGAAGTTGCTAAGTGGTTATACTGAGTGATTCTAAAATATGATGATTTAAAGATTCGTGGTTTTACTATTGAAGTGGTAAACGAAAATTATCAAATAAAGTGCTAAGAGCTATTTAAAGCATAAGGAATTGTCAAATTTGAACCTGATGACCACAAAATTTGGCAAAAAGGAATTAAATTGTGGCTGACATTCATGCTCTTAGATTGATAAACTCTCGAGGATTTTACAAACTCTAATTAATTTTAGAATTGCTTCATTTTTTAGGTACTTTAAAATGTAACCATCATTAAAAGCTTTTTCTATGGAAAAGTAATTTTTTAAAAACTTATTTTAATTATTTTGTTTAGTATTAACTACTTCAGAACGGGAGCCTTTTACGAAATTTTTAATCTTTTGTCACCGTTTTTTAAAAACAGAAATTTGTGTCTTCTTGAATCGAGAAAATGCGCTGATTAAAAAAGACAAATTTTACAGTAAAATTTTACTGGTGAGGAAAAACAAGGATTCTGAGCGTTTCATGCGGCACGTATACGTGTCGCTCGTCTCCAAGGGGTTAAAACTGAATTTTTTGGAAAATTCCTTTATGGACAAAATGTCATAAGAGTAACACTTAGTATTTTGGAAAATCAAATGCAACTAATTCATGTGGAATCAGATGGGTTCAATGATTAATACTTTTTAAAAAGATATAATTACTCTGCTATATTCTGTAAATTTTATTTCCATAGTCTCTCATAATTCACAGAATTTCTGCGTCAAACACAATTTTTGAAAATTGAATTTTTTTCGGGTCAAAAGAGTAACAAAATTTCCACTCATTATCTAGGCAAATAAAATGCCTTTTGTTACAAATTGCATATGGTTTATAAGAGTAGAAAGTGGTTGCATCAAATTTATCCTAAATATATTTTGTAATGAAAGAATTGGAAATATTTATGGAAATTTGCTCTGACAGTCACAAGAGTAACAATGGACGTTCCCATATAATAAAACACACACACTGCAATATATAATAAAACACACACAAATAAATCCTGCATTCAACTTTTAACGGTATATATAAATATTAAACAGACACACAACAATAAATACAATAAACCCAACTGGAGTGAAAAATTAGCCAGAGCCAGGAAACGAACCCGGGACCACAGCATTCCAGGCTGTTGCTCTAACCGCTAACAAGGAGAGGGTCCGAGGTTGCTGTCACCGAATGCGATGAACTTTTGTGTATTGATAGAGTATAGTTAGTATATAAATATATGAGCGCCATAAAACGCAACCCCCATGTTTATGTATAATTTATTGTATATTATAGTATGTGTGTTTTATTATATATAGTAGATCGATGTAATAGTAAAATCTATTCATCGTTGACTGGTCATCCAAGGCTGTCGTATAGATGGCTGGTGACTTCCCTAACATGGCTTATTAGTGAAAAATTACAGATCCAGGTATCGGCTGGAGTAGCTCAGTGGTTAGAGAGACAGCCTGGAATGCTGTGGTCCCGTGTTCGATTCCTGGCTCTGGCTAATTTTTCACTACAGTTGTGTTTATTGTATTTATTGTTGTATGTCTGTTTAGTATTTATATATACCGTTAATGCTGTATCATTGATGGTTTGGTGGGATCTTCAATTGGTAATATGCTTTTATTTTTAATCCATGTTAATCCATTTCGTTTTTTTTAAATCTTATGTTATTGCTGGCTTCTTTTTCTGGATTTAATCCATTTTAATCCATTTCGTTTTTATCTTATGTTATCTATGACTTTTCTTTCTGGATTTATTGTGTACGGTAACCCAAATTTTGCCCATTTTAGCTTGTTTTGGCCTATGCAATGATAAAATACTACATGTTGATTGTGGAACTCAAGATAATTTGGGACTGATGATCCTGCTTTGGTTCCACAAATATTTCCTTTTTTTCAATGTCTACTTTAGTTCCAGTTCCTTGTCTCACTTGTTATGATGATATGTTCCAAAGAATTTAATAAAGGTTATTACATCATTTTTAATTTGCATGAAAATTCATTTTTAATTTGTATAATCACGATTGTTGATGACAATGTGTACAGGATTATAATGGTTTTTTTTTAATAAATTATTGAAGTATTGAAAAATTAGTTTCACTGTCTGCTAGAAACTACTGTTTTTTTTTGTTTGTTTTTTTTGTATCGCGCTACTTGCTTACATTACATTTTGCAAAATGTAGCGCTATGCACAATAAATTATCAAAAGATCTAGCGACCACAGTAGTTTCGCTACTTGTAGTGCTTTACTTCTGATCACTAGTAATATTAAAATAATGTAAACTTCTTAGAAAAGACAAGTATAGCACCCTAATCGGAAGGAGAAGAAAGGCAAGCATCTAATGTTTATTTATCTGATGGAACTATTAATAAAGGTGAACTGAAATACCATTAAAATAGTGAAGCTTCAACTCTAACCGCTTTCGAAGAGGTTGATTACCTCCGGGGAGGGGGGGGGGCTCCCACCAGTAAATTTAAATAGATTTTTTTCTCCTTATTTAAACGCCTGATTACTGAACTATCTCAGTGATAAATAATGACAGAAGCAGATATTCATTTTTACGGATGGAAGTTCACTTTGGTGGTAGTCAGTCACTTCGTTTCCGCCATATTGTGACAACCTAGACAACCTCCTGTCAGTATCAGTACAAAAGATTATAATACCTCCGCAAACTGATACCAGTAAAAATAAATAGAAATTTTTACCATATTTGGGAGATAATATTTCCATGAATAAGGTGCATAAATAAGAGTAAATGTTCTATTCAAATTTACAGGTGGTACGTTTGCCCCTTCGGTAAGTAGAAACTATTGTTTCGATTTAAAAAAAAACACCCGCCATTTTTCACAACTTCCTCAGTTACTTCACTCGCAACTGATAGACAGTACACTCATGGAACTATTAATAAAGGTTGGTTGGTTGTATTTATGACGGCCAATTATCTGCACGAGGTATATATGCCCAGGGGGAGTGCCCTTCGTGGGGGTCTTTCTAAGGGAACCTAACCCGTATTAACGCTTGGAAATACTATTAATAAAGAGGAACTGACATAGCCTTACAATAGTGAAGCTTCAACTGTAACCGCTATCGCAGGGGTTGTATACCGCAGGTGGAAACTTCCACCAGTAGATTTATATAGAAATTTTCAACTTATTTAAACGCCTTATTATTACAAAATTTCAGTCATAAACAGTCATAGAAACAGATTTTCATTTTTACTGGTAGGAGTTTATTTTAGCGGCAGTCAGGCCGTGTGTTTCCGCCATATTGGGACAACCAGGGAAGCAAACTGACAGTTTTACAAGGCAAACTGATACCAGCAAAAACAAATAGAAACTTTGGCCACATTTGTGATAAAAAGTCGAAATTTTTTTATTCAACTTTACTGGTGGGATGTTCGGCCCGGTGGTAATCAGAAACTGGAGATACGATTTAAAATAAAGCAGCCACCGTATTATGATAACCTCTTCAGTTACTTCACTCGCAACAATGGAGTTATGAATAAAGAGGAGGAGACATATAGTGTACTGTCTACCAGTTGCGAGTGAAGTAACTGAGGAGGTTGTCACAAGATGGCGGCTGCTTTTTTTAAATCGGATCTTCAGTTTCTGATTACTGACAGGGCAAACATCCTACCAGTAAAATTGAACAGAAAATTTCATCTTAATTAAGAGTCTTCTTCATGGAAATTTTTTTCAAAAATATCGTAAAAATTTCTATTTGTTTTTACTGGTGTCAGTATGCCTTGTAAAACTGTCAGTTTGCTTCCCTGGTTGTCACAATATGGCGGAAACGCAGGGCATAAATACCACGAAACTAAACTCCTACCAGTAAAGATGAAAATCTGTTTCTACCATTATTTATGACTGAAATTTTGTAATAATAAGGCGTTTAAATAAGTTGAAAATTTCTATATAAATCTACTGGTGGAAGTTTCCACCGGCGGTAAACAACTCCTGCGATAGCGGTTACAGTTGAAGCTTCACTGTTTTAAAGATATGTCAGTTCCTCTTTATTAATAGTTCCATACTCGCAACTGGTAGACAGTACACTATATGTCTCCTCCTCTTTATTCATATCTCCATTAGTACACTATATGCCTCTTCCTATTTATTCTTAACTCCATTATTTATCCATCTCATTTCTTCTAATTAATTTTAAGAATTCAATTTTCATAAACATATTATGATAAGGTTTTATAATCTTGTGTGTGCGATATGCCCAGACATTTCTTGGTTTCAACATAAATCTAAATAGGTTTTTAAAAGGAGATAATACAAATTGCAGCATATGAATACTAAATTGCTTACATATCAAATGTATATATAAATATTATACAGACATACAAACAATAAATACAATAAACCCAACTGGAGTGAAAAATTAGCCAGAGACAGGAATGGAACCCGGGACCACAGTATAGAAGACTGCGGCTCTAACCACTGAGCTACTCCGGCCGATGCCTGAGTCTGCAATTTCTCACTAATAAACCATGTTGGGGAAGTTACCAGCCATCTGTATGACAGCCTTGGATGACCGGACAACGATGAATAGATTTTACTGTTACACCGATTATTAATTATCACGCTATATTAATTAGAATTGTATTTCTGTATAATACTTATATATACCTTTGACTGTTGAATGCAAGCGTTATTTATGTGTGTATGTGTGTTTTAATATATATTGTAGTATGAGTGTTTTATTATAATTATCGTAGATCGGTGTGATAGTAAAATCTATTCATCGTTGTCCGGTCATCCAAGGCTGTCGTATAGATGGCTGGTGACTTCCCCAACATGGTTTATTAGTGAGAAATTGCAGACTCAGGCATCGGCCGGAGTAGCTCAGTGGTTAGAGCAGCAGTCTTGTATACTGTGATCCCGGGTTCGATTCCTGGCTCTGGCTAATTTTTCACTCCAGTTGGGTTTATTGTATTTATTGTTTGTATGTCTGTATAATATTTATATATACCTTTAACTGTTAAATGCAGGCGTTATTTATGTGTGTATGTGTGTTTTAATATATATTTTAGTATGAGTGTGCTTATGTGTATTATGCTTACATATCGCTCACCCGCAAGAAAAGTGACACATCTCGACAAAAGTAAATTTCACATGAGAGGCAAAAGAAAATTTGCATGATTTTACTGTGACATGAAATTATAGCACTTAGGTCTGCATACAAGAATGAAAACATGCATAACACCATAAAACCCTTCAAAATAAAGACGTAGTATAAGATTTGAAAGGTTGGGTAATTTTACCACCCCTCACAATCCATCCCTCTTCTGTGGTCACAAATGGACATAAGGCGTAATAAAGTGATTTTCCGCATAGATACATTTATGAAACTGTTTTTGTAACAAGACGCACCTATGACAGACCTATTAGTGGAATAAAACGCAAAAAGAATTTTTGCGAGATGTGCCACTTTTCGTGCGGGTGAGTGATATTATAACTTACCTAAGAACTTTCTGACATCTAAAAAGAAATTTCCCAAAACATTTTTGCTATAGTCAAATGAATTTAACTTAATTTAATGTAACAGAAAACAACACGTGTGCTTTCTTATTAACTTAAAACTAATAAGCAAAGAAAACAATTCCCTTATAAAGTTTTTATATATTTTCTAATGGAAAATGATTTTTCCCCATAAACTTACATCAGGGTTCGCACAGTTTTACCACAAAATTTTAACAGTATTTTCAAAGTATTTCACTGCAGAAAATTTTTGCAAAATCTGTAAATAAAGGTGGTGGTTGCGAATTCTTTGGTTTAAAAATTAAATGTAAATTTTCTTATCATTAATAGTGGTGCCAGAGTCCTTGGAAATTCCAAGGAGTGTGCGAACCTTGGTATTACATATATAATTTTCTATCATAAGAAAATAAAAAGGTTTATGATAGATCAAATCAATAATTTTTCCATAATGTAATCAAAATAATGAAAGGGAATTTTAGAATAAGGTGTTTGGTTAAATCGGATAAAGAGGATAATGACGTGTTTGGGAAAATTTTACGAATGTTAAAATAAATAAATACTTTAAAAATAAAAGAAATATAATATTTAACTACAAAAACGAAAATCAATCAAGGATTGTTTCATTTCTGTTGACTAGATAGTATGTACGTTCCTGTCTCAATAAACAGGCAGTCTCAGAAACGTTGATTATCTTTGAAATTACATATAAAAATTCCTTCCGGCCTCCACCAGAGGAAAAAGGAAGTTTTCCTTATTTCTTAGATCTAAAATTTAGCAAATTTTTTCGACGCTAATTTTGCTCAAATTTCATAGGAAGCTAAAAGGCGAAGAACGAGATAAGATTCGTCAATACTGAACTTTAATGAGAAATTCGCCAAATTAGTCAGCTATATGCAAGTTGGTTTCATTTATGGATGCTTATTTTTGGTCGCCAAGTTTAGATATAATTTAACGCTTGCTTATTTCTTTTCAATTGTTGTTTGACAAGTTTTTTCTGCAAATAATGTTTTTGTTTAATAGTTTTATGCATATGATTGGGAAAATGACTACAGCAACGAAAGATAATTTGCCAGAAATCATGTTCACTGAAATTTTTAAATTAATCCCTGATTTTTTTAATCTGTTGTCTTGTTTCAAAATGTCAACCACCCTATAAATTCAAACTGCTATTTCACAACCATTTCTGATAAAATGAAAAAACAAAAAATGCTCCGGAATCCTTTAGCCTAATACTTAAACTTAAAATAAATTTGGATTTCTAAGTTTCTTGGATATTTTTTAGTTTTAAACATTTAAGTGGCCACCATTTTGAAAAAAGATGGCGGATGATGTTGCTCAACAAATTCGGTCGAGATATAATTATGTACTAAGCACATATTAAATCACATCCTAATTAGTTCGTAAATTCGAGGGTTACCGCATGACAAAAATCATATATACAGGGTGTCCCAGAAGTAATGGGACAAACTTTAAGGAGAGGTAGGGTACATCAGAAGGATTCAGATTTGCATAGCAATCCAGGGTCGGAAACGCTTTCCTGTCGCGGCAGTGACGACACAAAACACAAGAAAGAAAGGACACGAACAGGGAGAGAAAACATGTTTATTATTCTTACTACTGCAAAAATGCCGGGACAATGCTGGAAAGTGTTGAGGAACTTGTTGCACGCATTGTGGCAGCTGCTGGGGAAGTCCGGGGCACTCCCAGTATTTTCGAGAACATTAGATCTTCCATACGCCAGACATGCACTTCCATGCATCACGGCCCGAGGTCGTAATTTCAAACACCTACTTTGATGACGATCGTTGCCCCTTTAATGTTCTTTCTTCTTAGTTTTTTGATGTACTAAGGATAATAAACATGTTTCCTCCTCTTATTCGTATCCTGTCTTTCTTGTGTTTTGTGTCGTCCCTACAGCGCCAGGAAAGAGTTTCCGAACCTGGGTTGCTGTGCAAATCTGAATCCTTGTGATGTCCCCTACCTCCCCTTAAAGTTTGTCCCATTACTTCTGGGACACCCTGTATATTCGAGGGGGTATCGTAAGTTTTCAATTAAAGGCGAATATTTTTTAATGCTACGTCGCACCACTTTTTCAAAACGAAAATCTTTTACATAAGCTTTGAGAATATTCAAAGCGATATAAGTAAGCGTCCTATCTTAAATGGGAGAAGTAACCGCAAGATTAAAAGCGAGGTCACATCAATCAAGGTCATGCGCCACGTAGCGGATGGAGTGTGAACTACAGGTAGAAACCTAACTATTTTCATACTCACACCACTAAAATTGTAAAGTTTTTTTCACCTTGATTAATAACTGAAATGCTTTGATAAGGCGAGGAAAACTTCGTGGTGTCATGTGCTTCTGGATGCCCCTGTCGCTACGGCATTATATTGCATTAAATTAAATGTGGCAAACGAAATTCATTTCTATGAGTGACTAAAGATTTAGAAAATATGCGCCACACTAAAAGCCCGCGTATGTGAATTATCACTCCATCCGCAAGGTGGCGCAACTATCTTAATTTACGCCTGATTCCAGCATTAAGTTTGCTCGCTTACTTATAACGCTTTGAGAATATTTGCAAGAGAAAGATCCTACGAAATGTATTTTTTTTAAATAGTGGTGCGAATAGAATATAAAAATAGTCCCCTGTAATTGAAACTTTTCTATGCCCCCTCATATATGTGGCTATACGATATATATAAACGTCTGAATCATCGTTTTAACGAAGCGTGGTTTCGGGGTCTAGAGGTCATGATCGGTGAAAAGATACCATACTTTTTCGCTATTGTATTCCTCCGGATGGCTGCAATAGGTAGCTTTTTACTTTATTTAACGGAAGCTACCTAAATTAATTAAAGTCGGTTAAGACCGGCTACGGAGGTTAAACTTCCAAAAGTAAAATAATAGAAAAATTCATCTTATTTATAACAGAAATTCTGTATGAATAAGGCATTTAGTCCGTTCGGGATCAATATCTCTTACACGTATTTTATTCGATTGCCACAACTTTTTTTAATTAGTTAAACTTTGTTTATTAATCTCGAACATGACTCAGTGAAATAAACCAAATATTGTTTTTCTTTTTTACCGGTATAAAAAACAAGTGCTTTATGCACATTTTGCGGCCGCTCCTATGGTCCCAAAGGGATTAAAGAATGGCAAAAATGTTATTCAATTTTAAATTTTTCGTTTTCCTCGGCGGTAATCAAGGTCTGTTGTCGGTCAAAAAAAATGGTTTGATTTTGTTGGGGCGCTTCAGTCATATATTGCACCCGAGGCTAAACAGACCGGGATGTCGGTTGAAAGTGGAATCCGATTCGCTGCAAACATCCATGCCTGAGTCGGGGTTCGAATAAAACACAATTTGACCAGAAACCAGCGCCATAACAACTCGACAAACAAGTGGTGTTTCTCAGCAAAGAAAGAAACAGTGGGCCATCAGCTGGGAAAAAGAAAGCAGCCAGCACTGCTACCAGCGGTAAAGTGCAATGTTGCCATTTTTTAAACCAGTACAAAAGCGTCCAGCGGAATGCAGCTAGCCCAGCAGCCCAGCATTGGTAGCAACAGCAGGCCAGCATTGGTATGCCATCACATTACTTCAATCCGGAACTTTTCCTGCAGTGCTAGCCCTTATCCTACTGCTATTCCTTTGCTGGGACAGCACTTTCCCTTACAAAAATTTCTTATAGAATTCTATAAAAAAAAATAACTTATAGAAAAAGTATTATAGAATATTATAGAATTATGGCCCGTTTTTCTATAAGCTAGTTTCACCAAAAACTGTAGAAATATCTACAGAGTTTCTATAAAGATGTTTGAACTCGTAACGATTTCCATGTGGTCACCCTCCCAAGTACTAACCGCGCTTGATGCTGTTTTGTTTCCGTGATCTGATATTAACAAGTACTTGCAGCATATTCTACGGTCTCTCGTAGTTTTAAGTCTCTCATTAGATTATTTCAAGTTTGTTTCTTTTGTGATTTGCGTTCCCAGTCATTAAACTTGTATAGAAAATGGTATTGTATATAATTCCTATATATTTTATACGCTGATTGATTCTCAATTATACAAATCATGAAAACCGAAATCTTTTGTAACTTAGTAAAACCAGATTAAAGAAGAAAAAAAGAATGCAGTGGAATAAAGAATTTATTTATTTATTAATTTACTTATTTATTTTGTTGGTAGCAGTTGTGCTGTATTATTTACAATAAAAAAAATTGTTTCAGAGCTTAAATTGTGTTAAGATATTCATTTCAGATTTGTGTTCAAATTCATTAATCTGCCGCGATGTGATAAAAATAACTCTTATTTTAATATAGACTTTACAAAATATTTAAAAGTCTAATAAATTATTATTTTTTAAACTTGAAACGTAATAGTTTAAATATTTTTACACAATAGATTAAAATATTTGAATAAAAATTAAAATTAGTGAATTTTTTTAAAAAATTAGATGAATTACGCAACCTAGCGCAAGGATTCCCAGCAATAATACTGCAAAAATTCGTGCACTTCCATGGCGTGGTGGGCCAGCGCATGAGATAAAATGGAGGCCGATCAGAATTTTATCTGATAATTTCCAACAGCAAAGTTGACTGAAGCTGTCCAGTAGTGGTCATGCAGTGGTAGACCATTAGCCAGCACTTCTCCATCATTGCCAGCACCTATCTTGCTGCTGGCAAGCAATTTCCTCTTTGCTGGGTATATAGAAACGGAACTCTCCATATTAGTTTATCACCGAATTATCACGAAACTATGTGACAGATACCATTTAAGTGACAATTTTGTCTTCTAAATTTCTGTATTAATGAATAATTCCGTATAAGACTTGTGAGATTATTTGCATTTTGAAAAACAGACAATGTTTACATTTTTCAACATTAACACAGGAATTTAAACATATTTTGATTAATCGGATAACTTTGGCAAACAAATGGCAAATAGGCCGGTAAAAAGGGGAGTATTTTTACAATAATAATTTAATTTTCAATAGTTTTGATTCAAACTGCTAAACGGTAATTTTATTAAGCCTAATTCAAAAACTGACGCAAGAGCTTAAATTTTAGGTTAGGGTATGTGAAGTTTCTACAAACCGAATCTCTAATGAAATTTTTACAAGTCTTATACGGAATTATTTATTAATAGACAAAATTGTCGCTCATAGCTACCAACTTTTGCGCTTTTTTTTTCCTTACAACTAATTTTTAATACAAAATTAGCATTTTTTTAAACGAAGAAAATATCCGATTAGGTAAGACATAAAAAAAGGGGGCTAAGCCCCCTACGAGCTACGCTCGCCAACCCCCGTTCAGACAGCGCAAACACTAAAAACACGCTAATTTGATCGGCTTTAAAATATTTTCGGAGGAATGAATTATAATTTAAAAAAAAACAGTGGTGATCTCTCTGTTAAAGGGTTCTTTTCGTCTTTCGTCAAATCAGATCAGTGAAATATGTGAAATATGCTAATATAAAATTAATTAAATAAACTGAGTCTTCGTCTTCTGGTATTTTTTAACAACGCTATAAGAAAGTTTTTTCAAAATATTACATTAAATGTATCGTTTTAAACCACACGTAATTTTCACCAAAGTTTTCTATCTTTTTTTTTTATATTCACGTGAAAATACCTTTGTTGTTAGAAAGGAAATATTATTTGCGCTGTCTTACAATTCTCAACAATAGTTTAAAAAGATTATCTCAAAATGTGAAATAAATGTTTCGCGCAAATGTATTTTTAAATTTAAACTGTTTGGCAATATTATGGTTCGGCAATTTTAAATATGACATAATTTCCTCCATTTACGACTTTTAAAGCAGATCAATGACATTATTTTTTTACAATTTTCTTTCTCTTTTAAAATTCACGTGTAAATATAGTTTTTATGACTTAATTATCAATATTTTCCTGCTTTTAATAAGTATTCATTTAATTCTCATTTGAAAGTTTTTTACTGTTTATAACAGTCACGTGTAAATAAATTTTTAATTTGAAGGAAATATTATTCTTTGCGCTGTTTTTAAATTTGGCAACAATTTAAAATAATACCCTTTCCTAAAAGTTGTAAAAAAAATCTCTCTAAATCTTGAAAATTTGAATTTAAAATAGAAATAAAACCTGAAAAAATGAATCAAACTAAAAAAATTAATGTAGTCTGCACATCGGTAACTTCTAATGTATAAAATGATCTAAAAATGATTAACTTCCTATGTATAGTTTTTGCGCCTATAAAACTTTTTTAATGGATCGATTTTGACCAAATTTAACATTAAATATCTTTTTAAATAATTCTTCGATATCAGCATGTTTATCAAACATTTCTCTATAATACCACTGATTTTCATATTTTTGTATGCAATATTTTTATTAAAGAAGAAAGTCCTCCGGTCACAAAAAATTGAAAACCGGCGGCGATGACAGCGTTAGTTACCTTTTTTTAGAATAGAGAAATATTAGTAACATAAAAGCACACAAGTTAGCAGCTCTGGAATACATATTTTTAAAGATGATAATGAAATGACATTGAAATTAAAATATTAATATTCGTTGAGAAAATATATTGTAATCTATAAAAAAATTTAACGCAGATCGATTTCTAGAAGCTACAAAAATATGGATCCTAAATTTCAGCTTATTACGCGATGTAGAGCTTATTAGAGTTTAAAAATTTACCGCGATTTCAACTTGTTATGCAACTATTAAAATGAATTTAATATTAGGAATTCAAAGATTTGCATATGCATAATTCAGGCTCGCAGCCTTCCTAAATTATTCTACCTTTCCTGTCACTCTTTTAAAATAAAAATATTCTTGATAGATTCCTATTACAACTACGTAATATACCACAAAGTTTACTGTCTTATAATAGGAGTAACAAAGGTAGAAACTTTTAGGAACTGCATAATTCCTAAATACCGAACGTCTTGTCGTTTGTTACCTGAAAATAAAATTTCGCAAACAATCCAACTATGATGTAAATATTAGGTATCAATAATATCGAAAAACTTAAACTTTGCTTAACCCTAGATCTACCGGGAATTTTATTCAAGTTTTAATAAAACGTTCTACACCAGAATTTTTATTTAAAACTATTTAACTTATTTATTTACCTTATTTTTGTCTGGTTTATATACTTAGTTTATTTTAAAGAAATTTCTGGTTTGAATGAATATTTTGTATGTACCTGTCGGGTCCAATTGACCCGTCTGGTAGACGGAGGGTTAAACATATACGTACGGCGTATGTATGCTTACAATACATATTTGGTTCAGATTTGACACTGGTATTTTCCCGTCTATTTTTCTGGTATGAAATTTTAAATATTCTGTAACACTTATGAACACAATTGTTATGTCACAAAGCCATGGAATTATTATTTAACCCTTTATCTACTGACGGTACTTATAAGTACCACTCACTTTAAACTTTCATCCCATAGTGAACATTACTAATATTCTAATGGTACTTTGCAAAAACACTCTTTTAGCTCCACTTTATCCGGATACATGGCAGCAGCAGTTCTAGATTTGTTATTTTAGCGAGGAAGGAGGCCATCTTTGACACAGACGATGGGTTTTGTGCCAACATTTTGTACAGATTGTCACGCTCGTCTTTTTATTGCTGCAAACACAGTAAAAGATATAAGATAAGTGTTGGATTTTTTTTATATGTGCATTATGATCTTAGAATACAGTTTGACTAGCTATTTTAGGTGAACGGTGTATGTATTTGATTTAATAGTTGAATTACTCGGTGGTACTTATAAGTACCGTCAGTACACTGGGTGTTGGAGAAAGACTTCTTGTTTACTTCTCGTCTGTGTAGTTATCTATCGTTTTCATCTGCTTTAAAATGTAATTACTAAAATGTAGTGTAGTAATAATTTCTCTGGTATTTCTTTTCTGATTCATCGTTATTTTTTATAGGAAATTAAAAAAAGTTTTGTCAGCGGCACGTTTTTTTCTATGCTAGAAATGGCATATCTAAATTCATATATTGAATATGTGGAGAGGCGAGAGAACATGTTGTCCCTGGAATATAGACGTCGCATAACTAAAGGACTGCTAACAAGATCGAAACCTAAAAAAATAGTCGATTCGAGTCCGACCATATGATTAAATGAATATTTTAACCAGAAATTTTTTCACAAAATAAGTTAAATTTTAAAAACGAAGATTTACATTAAATAAATTAGTCAAATAATTTTAAATAAAAATTCTGGTGTAAAATATTTTAATGAAATTTGTGTAAAATTTCCGGGCGTTCTAGTGTTAAAATACCACTTTAATTAATTACCTCAAAATAATTACATTTCTCACGGGTGAGTATTTTTTTTATGTTTATCCTTTAATTTTCATTGTAGTAATTGAAAAAAAATATTACATGAAAAAAATTGCTGTAGATCATAATGCAGCAGATAAAAGGTTAATCCTTTTCAGGGGGGGGGGGGGTATATATGTTTATGAAATCACTTAATTTTAATTCCAAAATGCCGCATTGGCACAAGATTTTTTTTTCTTTTTTTTAAGTGCAGTTTATTATGTATATGAAATATAACTTTTTCGTTTTTCCAAATATTTTTTTTTCATAAATTCCGGTGTCATTCATTCTTTTTAACATTTTAGCAATGAACGTGCATTGCAACTGAAAGGGTTTGTGGTCTAGTATCCGATTAAAAAAACAAATCTTTTCAACTAGTATTTTTTTTCTTTTTCTTTCTTTTTTTTTTTTACAATTAGTTTTGCTATTATCTCCATGCAATATATTAATCCTGGTAATGTTAAAAATGTGAAATTCTGGAAATGCTTGGCTAAATCAGCGTCAAAAAGGATGATTAATTTCTTTTTTTCAATGTGCAAAGATTTCACTCAAATTAATGAAATTTATACACTGTTCTTGTTTGTAATACAAAAAATAAATGTTATTAAACTAAAACCTACTTTAGATAAAATATAACAATATAATATTCTGTTCCGTTTTTGATATTCTGACATTTCAAAGACACTAAGAAAAGTGAAAATCGATCAGGCATTGCAGTGATAATAGGTACAGCGATGTTAACATTACTAAAAATATACCTGATTCGAATAGCTGAGTGATTGTGTTTCCAGATTTTTTATAACTACTACTTCATCCTAACAGTAATATTCGTCTCATGAATTCTGAGCTGAAATGCGGCGGAGATTACTTATTTGAAAATGGCGAATACAAAAATCCAGAAAACAATTACCCTGAAAACTAGTATCGGTTATGTTGGTTACATTGTACCAATATTTGCATTCATCGCTAACGGTGTTGCCAATTTAGTGGAAATCTGAATTCCAAATATCTACCAGACTTTTGAAATAGTAATTTTCATTTTATTTGATCGACGATTTCCAGCAATTAAATAGGCTTAATTTTCAATACTAATTGCTATCGATGATGCATGAAAAAAATACCAATATTAGTAAAATTACATTGAAAATACTTGTAATGAAACGTCAATACTTCAAAAATATTGTTGTTGTATGGACCAGAAAAGTCCGTATTGGCAAAAAGTATTAATTTTTTATTGGAAATTTTAATAGTGAAATTGTAAAATATTTTTTGACAATTTACATTTTGCACATATTTACGCGTTTTTAGCAAAAAAAAAATATTTTACATAAATAATGAAACACAAACACTCTCGGCTTGTTGCATCACGTACATTTTTAGTAAGGTTAAGCTTGTAGTACATATTATTTCTGAAATGTCAAATGAATTTTCTTGTTTTTCATTTTTTGAAATAGTCCTGTATTACAAACGCGACATTTCATTATAAAATTTGATTGAAAGTAAGCTTCATTTTTATAATTTTTATTTTATACCTCACAAACTTATAAAAAATATAAATTTTATTAACTTAAGTGAAAATTTTGCACATTGAAAAAACAAAATAATATACTTGATAATAAATACAGGCATTTAATCATCTGTTTTGACGCTGACTTTAGACGAAGATTTTCAGACTTTCACATTTATAATATTACTAGAAAGGTAGCCCGTCAAAAATGACGGAAATTTAGATATAAAGATATATACAACTCATGTGCAAGAATATGAGTTTTCTCGCTTGTTCCGCAGTGATAGATGAAAATAACACATTTAAAGAACGAAACACATTTATGAAAAACTGTGTACAGTAGAAGACCTCTAATCTGCACAGTTTGGTTCCAAGTGTTATGCAGATTTGAGGCTTTTTGCGGCCATGTCTATTCAATCTTTGTTTACATTTTTTTAAATTCATATATTGGACAATTTAGATTGTTAAGCCTTAAAAATAAATAAATTTTACACTTGAAGTAAGGTAAAAACTATTAAATTATCGTATACGATTTCATGAAATGGTATTATATGGTATTATGTGTGTGTGCTTCACGATCTTGTTTACGACGTTGGCGAAATTGGCTGCAACTTGTCATAATCCTAATAGTGTGGGCCGCTATAACAAAAAAGTAACCAGATTTTAGTAAAATTTCTGATATAAAGTAGCTTTCAAAAACTTGTGTAAAATTGCAGGCCGTTCTCGTGTTATGTCAGTCCTAAGAATAATATTTCTAACACTGAAGAGTTTCCATGTATATATGAAATTTAGAAAAGCTTCTCCAAAAGAAAGGTCCTGAAATGACATTGTAATTCCTCTAACTTCAAAGTTTAATCGGGCCCTGATGTTGTTTACTGAAATCTAATAAATACAGTTATTTTGAATATTACAACAGAATTAAACAGTTAAACTTATTTAACTTAAACCCGCTGTTACTTTCCGATGTTATTTTTTACTATTAAGAAAGAAAATTATTTAAATTTTTCAAATCATGCATTTATAATTTTTTTCCGTCTTTAATAACTAAATAATGAAAAAATATGCTTTTGTTCTGAGCTCATAAATATGACAATAAAATAATGTAACTAAGAGACATTGCAAAATTAAATCTTTGTGATTTCAAACCATAAACAAACGATACCGCCACCATTTTACTTACTATGATGTCGTTAGAATATTGTCCATTGATTGTTGGAGAACTTACTTTGTGAATGATTACCTCAATGATTTAAAATTTTTTTAAGTTTCACAATGAATGAATCACTTGTGTTTGTTTAGGTTTATGGAATGAGATATTAAGCTGTGAACCTAATTTCAACTAAAGTTATCCAAGGATATATGTATTTTTAATTGAAATTAAAAACGGCACAGATGTCATATTCGCCCCATATTGGCGCGATTTTTTTCTGACGCCAATATCATGTAGGCAACGGGTACTTAACTTGCACCAAAGTGTCGTTATTTTGCTTGATGTGGTAACCCGGATTATGTTGTTTATGCTGTTGATGTTTTCGCCAAATTGGCAACCGAAAAATATCGCGCCAATATGGGGCAAATATGACATCTGTACCTTAAAAACAATGCTTTGATCTCGAAATAAAAAGTTTTAGTTTCTATAATTGGTTATTTCTGTTAATTATTTATTTAGGTACTTTTCCATTATAGCGCATTTTTAAAAAAAGCTTGGCGCAGTTCGGGCATCAGAAAGTAAGATATGTTGCCAAAATATATAAACAGCTATGAAAACAAATGTAATGAACTTTTATTTTTGTTTATATATGCACTTATATACATAAAAAAAATCGTTTCTAAATATATATAATATTTTTTTATATACAAATTACGGCCCAGATTTCAGATATGAATCGGGATACCTAACTGGCGCCAAAATTGTGTTATTTTGCCTGCTATGGTAATCCGGCTATTGTTTCTTATTTATTAATAAATTGTTTATTTACTTTTATTTTCTGTTTTTAATTATATAAACTGTTTTGTTCTATAGCTATTATTCAAACTTTTATTTAATTATAGTTATTTCCTTTTCAAAATGATAGCAAATAATTTAAAAATATATATGTAACTGGTATTCGAAAGCGGGATTTCTGCTAAATTGGCGTCAGAGAAAAATCACGCCAACCCCGATGCGTATATGACATCTGTGCAAAATTACGGCACAGATGTCATATTCGCCCCATATTGGCACGATTTTTTTTTCTGACGCCAATGTCATATACACACCCTGTACTTAACTCTCGCCAAAGTGTCGTTATTTTGTTTGATATGGTAACCCGGATGTTGCTGTTGATGTTTTCGCCAAATTGGCGTCGGAAAAAAATCGCGCCAATATGTGGCGAATATGACATCTGTGCCAAAATTACTTCCGTTAAAAAATGGGTAAAAAAATAATTAAAAAATGGGTAAATAGCTTCTTTTACATTAAATAAAGGTACTTGTTAGTTATCCCGTCGACCAAATTACTGTCGCCAAATTGTAAGATTAAATGCCAATAATGGTTGAAATTAAACATGATCATGTGTTTCTTACGTTATCAAGTGATTTTTAATTCGACGTTATATTTGTATTTTTATTAATGCTTTGCTAATTTAATTGATCTTTCGTTGTTTAAAATAAAAATTATGTCAATTTGTATAATTTGGCGAGTGGTTTGGCGAAACTGGTCGACGGGATAGCTAACAACTACCTAAATAAATTGCATACATGTGGAAAAAATTACTTGTGAGTATGAAGCAGTAAATAGGTTGTCAGAAAATACGTTGGCAAACTTCTTTCTCGCCAAGCAACTTTTCTCCGAAGTTTTGTACATAAGCAATGATTGCTAGAAATGCAGTTTTAATTATGATATGCGCTTTTATGTTTCACTACATTTATGCCTACTATACTGTGTGTATAAATGCTACAGTTCATATGCAGGGCTACACAAAGGAATTCGTAAGGGTTACTGAGTATGAGAGTAAATTGCTTGAAGGTGGTTTTTAAAGGAGTTATGCGTTTTTACGCTGAACTACATTTATTTTACTAAGAAATGTTTGTAGAATATAGATAAAATAATATACAGGGTCACTCAAAGAATTGGATACATAACCGTCTATGGATGATAATATCTGGAAATGTGATTTCAGTAGTTTTAAGAGTAGTTTAAATAAAATTTTGGCTAAATAGTGGCATGTAATAACGATACTATTGGCTATGGACGGTAACTGCTGAAATCAATTTTTAAAATTTTTTATGCGTCTTCTAAAATGTTTACTTAGTTATCTTATTTCCCCAAATAACGAAGTTTTGTTAAAGCATTCAGGATGTGTTGGAAAGTGTTTCATATTCTATGCTTAACGCATGATTTTTCTTTCTTCTTTAGTCTTATTTTGCATTTATTTTATTCTTAATTTTTTAGTCTTATACTGCTTTATAGAAACTTTGGCACAGTTGTCATATACGCCAATTTTGCGAAAACATCAACAGCATAAACAACAACATCCGGGTTACCATATCAAGCAAAATAACGACACTTTGCCGCCAGTTAGGTACCCGTTGTGTATATGACATTGGCGTCAGAAAAAATCGCGCCAATATGGGGCGTATATGACATCTGTGCCGAAACTTTAATAATTAATTTTTAAACTCTTCGCTCCACACCCCTTACATATAGTACAAACTATAACACAGATAGCGCAAAATAATAGACAGTTTGGTACTTTTCCACTGTAGGAGCTTTGGCGTTTTTTTTTAAAAAAGCTTTGTGTAATTTGGGCATCAAAAAGTAAGATTTAGGTTCGTTTCCGTTATACGGATACCTTTGTCGCCAAGCGTAATAGATGGCGCAAAATGAAAATCACGTGAATTGAAGCATTTGAAAAATAAAAGAAAAAACATTTTCGATACTAAAGTGAGCATTTAAAAAATATAACATTTGAATATTCCAGACTTTTACGAACTATTTCATTAAATCACAATTATATACTTAAAATAAGTGAACAAATAACTGTTATAAAATAAAGCAATAAAATAAAACTCATATTAAACTGCTGGCATAAAATTAAAAATATCTTTTAGCATTTTGAAATAATTGGCGCATTAGCATACATTTTGGCATGGTGTTCGTATAGCGGAAAAATATCGAGATTTGTTGTCAAATCATATAAACAGCTATGAAAACAAACTTGATGAGCGTGTTTGTCTGTTTTATATGTTTATTTTATATGTATATTATTGATGTTTTTATGTACAAATCACATCTGTTTCTTTATAAAATTAGAGAAACGTCTTTTTTATATTAAATAAACCGTATAAATATCGAAAAAAAAATGCCTGTGTATATAAAATGAAACAGTGGATAGGTTCCCGGAAAATATGTTGCCAAATTTCCTTTTTCGCCAAGGCACCTATACTGGAAAAGTACCTAAAACACATTAAAATCGCGCAGTTAGGAGCTCACATAGTGCAGCGTCGTCTATTGGCGGTTATTTTATTAGTAGCATCGGGAGGAAGATGTAAAGATGTACTTTAAATTCTCACTCATAGATTTTGAAAAATATCTTAAAAGAGCGGAGTTTAAATTAAATTTCGGTGACCTCCTTTATGAAAGATTAATGGTTTTAAATGGGAATTTCGCCAAATTAGCCAGCTATCACCAAGTTGGCTAACATTTGGCGCTACTGTGGTAACCCTGCATTAGCTTTTTTCAACAATTACTCATTTCAATGAGGCGGTCCTACCGGAATCGTGAGGGACACACAGAGACTTGGATTTTATATAAATAGATATTATTAAGATTAGATTTTTATCATTACTACATGAAAATAATAACAAAAGTAATTTTAAAACAAAATAATACTCAATGAAAAGACATGTTCTCTTGATAGGACGTGAAACCCCAAACGAATTAACCCCTTGAGGGGCGGTGGGATATATTTTATCCCACCTACGAATAATTAAGATTTACACCAGAAAACTTTTATGAAATTTTATTTTTCTAACTTTGGTGGAAAAAAGTCGTAAAATAACTTTTCCCTTATTTGAAATAATTTTTTTCTAATTTTCCGGGAAATTCACATTACACAAACGTAATTTCTTGCCCTTGAAGGGGCTCAATAATAATTTCCTGCTTCTGTATGACACAGAGATTGCTTTCTTAAGTGTTTCAGAATATTCAAATTTTCATACCTGAAAAATTAAATATGAAATACTTGTGCCAAATCCATAGCTGCTAACTTGTACGGTTTTTTGGTGCTACTTAAAATAATAGAAATTTTTGTCTTGTTTCATCGTTAGGAATCCTTAGATTATGTAAAATTTACTATTAAATTTTAGTGGATTTTAGATTTCTTTGGTCATATAGAATTTTCAAAAACAACATCCCTGTCAGATGGTATTCTCGCTTCTCTCAGCGACAATTCGGCGACAGAATAGTATGCATGATTCCGATATATAGATATCTTACTTTTTTACCGATTGTACACAAGATATGAATTTGAACCTCATAGATTAACCTGTTGATACTAGTCATGTGCAGTGACGACATTTTTATCGATTTTAACGACATTATGGGCAATTCGATTTTATCGATACTACAATTTTTTTTTTAGTTAGAAGAATGTAAATTGGTTACTATAGCAACGTGAACGACGATGTGAAAATATGAATTTAAACTTAGTCGATAGACGCGTGATTATGTGATAATAGATATTACGGTTTTAGGGTTAAAAAAGATAACGATTTGTGTACGCATCATATTTCAGTGTACTCGTGAACACTAGGTTCGTTTGAATATTTTTCGCTGGAAAAAGAAAAAATATATATATAATAATTCGTTTGATTCGAGACCAGAGCGGAGCGTATCCCGCTTGGATGTACGTTGTCAGAGGGCAGAATGAATGTTTTTAAAATCAAAGGAATAATTCGTTCTGCGTAAAAACACAGTTTCCAACCTTTGTATATATTTTTAATTGAGTAACACCTGAAATTTAGTAAAAAGAAAAAAAAAAAAAACATAGTTGCTAATTTTCGTAATTATTTTAATCAATTATCTTCAGGAATTTTGAAGAGAAAAATAACTTTTATATTTTTTAGAGGTTTTTAGGTGCGTTCGTAATTATATAAATGCGTAGCACCTACAGTCGATTTTCAGTCCGTCTGTCTGTCCGTCAGTTCACATATAACAGAGCAAAAACTACCCAACAGAATGGTCTGAAATTTTAAATATGTAATTGTTGCAAAATCATGTCGAGTCATTTCAAATTTTATGAAAATCGGATGCATAGTTTAACTATAGGGATAGCCAAAAGTTTTTCGTTACATTACGGCCAATGGGAAAAATATATTTTAAGTGCATTTTAATGCTGTTACAGCCTTTCGAATAGAAGGAAATTGGTAGGCACTTATGAAACGCACTAAAATATGCAAAAAATATTTATAAAACTAGTTATAGTACAAAAGCACCCCATTTATCACGTTTCACGTGCAATTTACAACTTGTTTTAAATTAATTCTAATTAAAATAGAAATTTTTTTTCGATTCTGGTTGAGTGGGAATGAAAAAAAAGAGAAGGTGGTAGCTGCCCTTTTGCTTATGCCCGAAAGATTCATTCAAATAGTAAAATCATTCATTCTGCTCAACCCTGGTCAGAGACAGTGGGGTCATCACCCATAAATTTGTTTGTAAAAACAGACCAGCGGAGCGGAAGAAACTCCGCTAGATATAGAATAAAATTAATCCACGACACCTGAAGAATGTGGAAAGATTTTTTTGAACAAATTTAGAAAACAAGTTAAATTCTTATAATGACTATAATTGAAGGTTTTAGTTTTAATTATTTTTTGAACGATCTTTTACCAAGTAATATAAAATGTTTGTTTCTTAAGTCATATAAATGAGTTTAAAATTTTTCTAAAAAAAATAATGTTCGGCGCCTAGAGAATAATATGTTTATTCCTTAACTTATAAAGACCTTGGGAACAATAAGAATTTTACGATTTCAAAAAGTAGCGCAATAAATATGAATTAAAAAGTATGAATGAAATAACATTACGGGACAGAATTTGTCGGTAGACCTATATAACGCATAAAAAATGTTTAATTGATAACTTAAAAAGCTTTAAAAATAATTCTGGTGTAAGCTTTTTACATAAAACTTGAGTGATATTTCCGACGCTTCTTGTATTAATCGCGGACATTTGTGATTAAATGATGTATTATTAACTTAGGCGAATACTTTCATTAGGAATTAGTGGTCACAAAAATATGTAATCAATTGAACGCTGAATTAATGCAATCTTTTCATTGACCGTCATTATTATTTTTTTTTTCAATACTGAGAACAGTAATTTAAAAACATAATTACTTACAAAATGATGCATATTAAGGTTCATTAAATTTTTTACATCATTAAATTAACATTTAATGAAGCCTGTCATTAATGTGTATGATATAAAAAAAGATAATCGTAGGCATAATAATACTAAGGCAATTAATTTAATGATCATCTTTTGAAGCAGAAAAAAATTAGGCTTTCGGGTCATAAGTGTGTCAAAAGCAATTATCGAAGTAATTAAGACATCTGCGAACTGATGATGACAATTATTATAATTTATGTTTGAGTTAGTTTTATGGAGATAATTAAAAAATTTGTTGACTAGCATATTTTAATACGTCTTAAAATATTATATTTTTCTTTCCTCATAAGTTTATTTTTAAAAGCATAAATTATAATTTATATTTTATTTAGTTTTATGTAGGTAATTACAACAAATTGTTTTCTAAGCATTTTAACTTCCTTCTACCTTTACAAGAAAAAGGTGTTCTTGTAAAGGTTTTTTGACCGTCAAGAATCAAAGAACCTTTATTCTTGACGGTCATCACGGCCGAATTCCGGATGATGTGAATCCGCCCGGAATCCCGGGGTTCCCGCCAATAATGAAAATCACGTGAAAATTCATGTGCGCGACGCAACACGCACACGAATGCGTGTCGTGTCACGTATTCGTGAAACGACATGCGTCGCGTTTCGTGACAACGCGTCACGAAACGATGAATTTTATTACGAGAAATTCAACGTGAAAATTTCGTGAAAATTTCCGGAAAATTGTTCGGCGAACAATTACGTGAAAATTTTTTGAATTTTTCGTGATTTTTGGAAAATTCGGGAAAAATCACGGAATCCCATGATTCCGTGACACGGAATTTTTCCTGTGAAATTCCGTGAAAATTTTCGAACTCCTGGATTCGAAAATTCGTAATTCGAATTCCGGTTTTTGACGGTTTTAGACGTTTGAAGGGCCAGAGATTCCAAAAAAACATGTTTTTACAAAATGTCTGTCTGTGAATCTGTGACTCTGTCTGCCTGTGTGTGACATAAATTTTGTGGACACTCTGTTTCAAGAACTAATGCCCGTAATTTAATAAAAATTAGTATTCAGGTAGTCCCTGATATAAGATGATGCTGATTAGTTTTTGGTGTAAATATATCAACAAGTGGCGCAGATAAATGCATTTATTACTACTTCCACAATATCTCTATCGCAAGAGCTCAGGCATGTATTTCCTTCAAACTTCAGATTCGGTTAGTCCTTGACATGAGTTGATGCTGCTTACATTTTGGTGTAAATCGCTGAACAGGTTGCGTTGCTATGCTGCATTTTCACGATTTCTCCAATAGCTCTATCTCAAGAATTAATGCACGGATTTTCATCAAACTTCAAATTCAGTTAATCCTTGATATGAATTGACCAAGTTTACGTTTTGGTGCCAATCTAAAAACACGTGGCGTTGCCATGCTGATTTTTTCCCGATTTCTCCAATAGCTCTGTCTGAAGAACTAATGTACGAATTTTCATCAAACTTCAGATTCAGGTGTACCTAGATTAATATTATTTTTGATTATGTTTTGGTGTAAATCTTCCAACTGGTGGCGCTTTTATGCTGCATTTTCCCGATAATCACAATAGTCCTATTTCTAGAACTCATACGAGGAATTTATACCATTAGAATCCTCACGATGGGCATAGATTGTCATTTAATTTTGTTACTTTGATAGCGAATTTTGAAGTAATAACACGTATGAAAAAGAAGAAAGTTTCTTTATTGCAGCATCCGACTAGTTTTAATACGTCTCAAAATTAATTTTTTTTCTCATAAGAATATTTTTATAAGCATAAACTAGTCGGATGTGACAATTTCAAAACTTTCTTCTATGTCATACATGTTAATACTTCCTGAAAATTGCGCATATCAGCGCCCCCGGCCACGTGATTTACACCAAAATCCAGTCATCAACAACTTATGTCAAGTTCTAACTGAATCTCAAGCTAGATGCAAATCCGTGCATATAGCTATTGCGGAAATCGTAAAAAAATCTGCATAGCAGCTCCAACTGTTGGGCCTTGGGCGATTTATACGAAAAACTAATTAGAACTAACTTATAACAGAGACTAACTGAATCTGAAATTTGATGAACATTCATGCATTAGTTCTTCAGATACAGCTGGTGCGCAAATCGTAAACAATGCGCCACATTGCAGCGCCACCTGTTGGGTGATTTACACCAAAAGCTAAACATCTCTAATTTGAATCAGGAACTAACTGAATCTTTAGTTTAATGAAAATTCGTGCTTTAGTTTTTGATATAGAACTAATGCAATAATCATGGATAATTCAGCATTGCAGCGTCACCTGTTGGGTGAGTTTCACTGAAAAGTAATCAGCACCAAACTATATCAAGGAATAACTGAATCTGAAGTTTTATAAATATTCGTGCATTAGTTCTTGAGATAGAGATAGCTATTGCGGAAATCATGAAAAATGTAGCATGGCAGCGTCACCTGTTGGTCGATTTGCACTAAAAGAAATCAGCACCAGTTTATATCAAGGTCTAACTGAATCTAAAGTTTTGTGAAATTCCGTGCATTAGTTCTTGAGATAGAGCGCCCACAAAATTTTTGTTACATACAGACAGACTCACAGACAGAGTGACAGACAGACATTTTCTAAGAACCATGAAATCGTGTTCAGAACCTTCTAAAACATATAAATCCGTTTAAAACTTTCACGAATCCAATACTTGTAAAGATAGAAGAATATAAAAATTAATTTTTTTCCTCTTAAGAATATTTTTACAAGCATTAGTCGGATGTGCCAATTCTAAAACTTTCTTCTATCTCATACATGTTAATACTTCAAAATTCGCTGGCCCAGTACCAAAACTAAATGGCAATCTCTGCCCCTCATGAGAATACTAAAAATATGAAATTCCGTCTATTAGTTCTTGAACTATGAATACCGCTGAAATAATGTAAATGATGCAAAATGTAGCATAATAGCGGCAGTTGTTGGTCGTTTATACAAAAACCTAATCAGCAACAATTTAAGTCAACGTCTAGCTGAATCTGAAGTTTGGTGAAAATACTTGCATTAATTTTTGAGATGGGACTAATGAAAAAAATCGTGAAAAATCCAGCATAGCAGCGCCACATATTGGGAAACTGCCACGAAAACCTAATCAGCACCAGTATTTATCAAAGTAAACATGAATCTGAAATTGGATGTAAATTTGTGCATTAGTTCTTGAGTTAGATCTGTTACAGAAGTCGTAAAATAATAAAGCATAGCAGCGTCACTTGATGAGCGATTTACACCACAAGCTAATTAGGAACAATTTATTCCGGGAACTAACTGAATTCGAAGTTTTATGAAAATGCGTTCTTAACTTCTTGAGATAGAGCTATTGCGGAAATCTTAAACATTGCAGCATAGCAGCGCCACCAGTCGGGCGATTTACACCAAAATGTAATCAGCATCAACTCATATTAAGTACTAATTGAATCTGAAGTTTTATGAAAACGCATACATTTGTTTTTAAGATAGAGCTTTGCGAAAATAGTGAAAAATACAACATAGCAGCGCCGCCTGTTGGGAGATATACGCCAAAAACTAATCAGCACCAGTTTATGTCAAGGTCTAACTGAATCTAAAGGTTAGTGAAATTTAGTGTGTTAGTTCTTGAGATAGAGCGCCCACAAAAGTTTTATCACATACAGACTGACACAGAGACATTCATTTTCTAAAAATCATCAAATGGTGTCCAGACCTTCTAAAACGTACAAATCTATCGAACGCTGAAAGTCGAAATTTTTCACGCATCCAATACTTTCTTCTTGTAAAGATAGAAGAAATTAAAAAGCTATATCTATAAACTTTGAGCACACTTGCCGTTGACTAAAAGTGTTCGTTATAAACAAAGTGTACTCAAAATATTTTTTAAATTTTACTAGTTATTCCAATGGTACTTTTTTCTTTGCTATGGTGAAAATCGACTATGATAAAAGATGATACCATGTTTATTGGATAGGATACGAGATGGAACACGTCAAATTTTGACGAAAGAAAATGTTTAAAGAAGAACAGTTACATTGATTAATAACTAGCCTACAAAATTAATTGCTATAAAAAAAATCATCGAACATTGGTTAGTCTGACTCTTAAAAGATATATTATTAACCCTCCGTCTACCAGACGGGTCCATTGGACCCGACAGGTACATACAAAATATTCATTCAAACCAGAAATTTCTTTAAAATAAACTAAGTATATAAACCAGACAAAAATAAGGTAAATAAATAAGTTAAATAGTTTTAAATAATAATTCTGGTGTAGAACGTTTTATTAAAACTTGAATAAAATTCCCGGTAGATCTAGGGTTAAGTTACCAAAATACTACTTCCTTAAACTTCAACTGTTCCAAGTTATTGAAAAATTAAATTTTATTATTACAGGTGATTAGTAAAATATAATACATCTAAGTAAATACGATGAAATTATCAATTGAGGCTCTTATGCTAAGTATTATGGAATGAAAATCAACAAAAATTATTTCACTCCGAGAAAATCATAGAATTTTGTTTCTACATGAAATCTAAATCTTGCGTCATTTTTACCATTTTAAAATTTACATATGCGCATCTCATACAAGTATTTGCCACTTTAATAATGTTCTTATGTGAATTTTATTTGGTTAGCATCACTTTTTTTACTATAAAATACGTACTACAAAATTTATTTTAGAAATATAGTGGAGCGAGTAGAATATTAAAATAGAATCTAGTGTAAAATGTTAGCGTAAAATTAATGAGAATGGGCGTGGCGTCCGGTTCACGTCTTCCCTTTAATTTCTACAATTATTTAAAATGATGAGGAAAAAAATTGGGCATACCAATAGATTCAGGAAGGTAGGTTCAAATAATCTTTTAAGACACTAAAAAAAATCAGTTTTTCAAAACATTTCACTCATGTCACCCCTTAAATATGTAATATATATAAGTTCTTTAATATAATTAATTGTGTCGTAATTAATCTAGTGTAATTAACGCTCGTATTCACCAACTACTTCGACCCGGAGTTATACCGATAACCTCGGTCGAACGCTCTAACGGTATGCACCTTCAATCCTGATTGGACGTCTACTTGACAATGTCCAATCAAATGTTATCGTGTATTTCATTTGAGCGTTCGACCGAGGTTTTCTAGGTCGAGGTAGGTGGTGAATACGAGCATTAGTATCCAGCGTTTACTGGAGTTCCATTCCTGCGATTTGTTCTGCTGAATTGATTCATATATATAATCAATAAGGTTTTGGTGGATGTATTAGGTTCCCCAGATTCTTTGGAAATAGTTCAGTTGACAGAGCATTTTCAGCTTCCGCCGAGAGACAGACCCCTGCTTCGAAACTTGACCCAGACGTTTTTCACTCAGTTGTAAAATTACAGCTCACATGATTTATTTACCAATTAGAATAATTGTGTTAAAATTAATCTAGTCCATATAGTGTAATAATGTGTGCCTACGTTCCTAATACATACTTAAAATTTGAATAAACTACGACAGAGCAGATTTATTTATTTATTTTGAGCACGTTAAATCAAATACAGTTTTGTCACATAGGTGAATTAATTATTTTGTCATGGATGTTATGAGTTAATTATCCCCTTCGGGACCATGGGCAGTGTTGCCAGATAATAGACTTTTTTATACCCAGATTGTTGTAGTCACCGCTTTTTTGAAAAAGAAATAGTTGGCCTATTTAGAAATAGATTAAAAATTCTGAAAAATAAGGCAAACTATACTATTTTAAAAATGTGGTGACAGTCAAATAACCTGAATTAAAAAAGTTCCCAATCTGGCAACGCTGATCATGGGTGCATATATGCATCTTCAAAAGATGCTTACAGCACTTGTTTTTGATACCACTAATAAAGAAAAGTAAAATTTTATTTAATTAATAAAGACATTTTCTTGATTGACAAACTAAATTTAATTATTTGACAAAAAGTGGTGTCTACCGAATAAAATTCATGTAAAAGATGCTGGTCCCGAACGGGTTATCATCCTAGTAGCTGGAAACCTGAAAAAATCTAGGATATGTTTCGTATCTACCCAGACGAAGTGACCAGGAGTACTACTATAAGCTTTTTATAATTTTCTTTACTCATCGAAATCGAGCGGCAAGCATATTCATAGTATCTTCTCGTTTCAGATTCGAAACTAGTAATTCTCACAAGGAGACGGCAAGGGTGTGTGGGGTATCCAAATCAAAGCATGGTTTTGTGTGTAAATAGCATTCAGTAAGAGAACTCAGGTGACCAAATCGTAGCGCGCACTATTCAGTAGTTATTGAGAAGAAAAATTAAGTTGAAAAACAAATTCTTTTATTGCTCTATTATAATTTGTTACGATTACAGATAATTAGACACTTCTACATGTGTGAAGTTCTTGCACAGTTTTATCAAACGCATGAATAATAGTATATATAAACTCTTGTATAAAACGTTGTAACATATTATAAATGAGTATAAATATTAGAGTAAAATTCATGTCAGTAGGCGTGGCGTCCCAGTCGTGTCTTCCCTTAATGAGAGTGGGCGTGGCGTCCCTTTCTTGTCTTCCCTTGAATTTTTAGAATTATTTCTAATGGTCAGGAAAAAAAACTGAACATACCAAAGGATTCAGGATGGTTCAAAGTATTTTTTAAGCCAATAATGAAAAAATCTATAACTTTTTTCAAAAAATGTCACTTATGTCTCCCCTTAACCCTTTACGGGGCAGTGGCTACACGATCTAGCCACCTAATCTTTATTCCAAAACTGACAAATGGCATCAAGATTATTTTAATAAAACTTTGCTTTTGTAATGAATGTGCAAAATACCGAGTTTTTATTTTCTAAGACATTCGTTGGAAAATTCTGGTGTCTGTCAATTATTTCACCATTTTATGAAAAGAGTTCTCCTGCCCCTGGCATGTTTTGTGTGTGAACACACACACACAAAAATAAAGTTTTTTTTCCCTCAATAACTACTAAGTAGTGCGCACTACGGCTTTGTCATAAGAGTTCTCTTACTCAGTACTGATTACACATATAACCTTACTTTGATTTGAATACCCCACACCCTTGCCGTCTCCTTGTCAGTAAATTTTTCTGATATGAAAAGCTGCATATATTAAAATATTTAGATTTGTTATTATCTCCATGTAATAATAAAAGTATTCTAATCCTAATAATGTTATATATGTCAAAGTGTGAACATGTTTGGTTGAAGTCAGAATCAAAACGGATAACTGGAGTCACCGGGGGTAATTACTGGTCAAAAATCAACAACATCCAATTATTATAAAAACTATTAAAGGTATTATTCCCAATTTTGGTATGGAATAAGCTACCTCCGATAAAATGCTTACTATATATACTATATACACATATAATTGAAATAATTGTAAGTTTTAAGTAACTGGTCACTTCTGGGGTAATTAGTTGCCGCCATCCATTTTGATGTAAATAGAGTAGTAAAGTTAATTTTTTCAAGACTGAGTATTAAAATAAGTACAACCAATTTTGTAAAAGTTTTGTTCATCTCATAATTGTGGAAAAATAACACATAGACTGTGATTAGGGTACAAATACAAATTTATTTGATGTGCAAAAGACTCCTGTTCATTTTACAAAACATCAATTAGCCAAAGAATTTTTTGTAACGTTTGTGAGCAGTATTCATTGCTTCTTCATCTATTGTGAATGGATTAATACCTTGTAAATTTATTGGTACATAAAATATGTATCGAATGTTTATGTTTTCGATTCTACGAGTATCTCGCTTAGGGCCAACGGAAGATTCCGTCTCCTTTTTCAGGAAATTTTGCCCAAACTTTATTGCCTTGTACTCACTTTTCCAATGTTTTTTTTTTTCAAAAGACACATCATTATTACGTTCCTCTACTGCATTATGTACATTTTTAACCACCATTGCGGCCTTCTGCAATGGGATAGTATTTCGACTTAACTGTTCAGTCATATAGTGAGTGTTACGCTCAGAGCATTTACTGCTTTCATCATTTCCAGTTACAATTAAGGATGCTACTTTACGATTATGGTTAAAAAATAGTTGTAAGTTAATAGTTTTTAGAGTACACAGTTATAATAAATAAAATACCAAGTATAAATATTGTAGAATTACATTATTAAGCACTGACCAGGAATTATCCAAATGACCAGAAATTACTCCATAAATATGGTCTTAGTTTGGCTTGCTCATATAGAAATATTTACTATAGTTATAATTAAATTTTATAATCACTTTTAAAACTGCGGTATGTTATAGTTGAAATAAAATAAAAATAAAACTAAGTTAATTAAAATTTTAAGAATGATACATATATTTGTAAAATGTGAAAAAATCAAGGTCAATGTTGTTTTGCAGAAATTTGAGTAGCACTTTTGATTTATTTTACCAATATCAAATTTCAACTAAATGAATAATTAAGGCATACATTGCAAAGCAAATGGTTGTTCAAAGTATCTTGCAGATTTTTTACAATTTGATGAATTGCTATTTTGATAACAAAAGTGAAAATGACCATGAAGTACCACATAAACTTAGTGACCAGGAATTAGCCCGGGCGACTCTAATTTTTTTTTTTTTTGTATGCATTATCCCTTATATTAATTTTTCTTCCAATTTTAAAAATTTCCCCTATGTTAATAAAATTTACATATTTTATTTGTTTGTAATACATATAATAAAAGTTAAATAAAACTTACTAACAATCAAATGTATCAATTCTCTTGCGTATATAACATTGTGGCATTTCAAAGAAAAAATTATGAAAATTGATTTGACATTAAATTAATAATAGGTACAGCAATGTTAACCTTATTAAAAATGCACCAGATGCGAAAATCCACTTGTGTTTCTGGACTTTTTATTACCTCTATTTATTTCTAACAGTAAAATTTGCCTTATAAGTTAGGAGATTAAAAATGCAACTATTACCATTTGGAAATAGCTATTGCAAAATCCAAAAACACTATTACCCTGAATACTTGCATTAGCGCTTAAGGATGTATTCGAAAAAGTATTTTTCCACCCTCAACACCTCGAAATTTTCCGAGACATTTTCAGATTCATTTATAAAAATAAAAACATGAAACTTGCTGAGGTGATTTTTGAAGAGATGTATATGGCGCGTGTGATTTCATTTTTCGCTCAATTAAGGGGGTTCGGGACACATTTGAAAATAATTTTTATTTATTGAGTTAAAAGTCTGAATTTTTTTGTGATGGTTAACCTTATCATTTGTAAACAAAGTCACATGATAAAACTTCTCATAATCTTTTGAAAAAAATTTGATTTTAAAATTTATTATAACAGTGGGGTAATTTAAAATCGTTATAACTCGGAATATTATTTATAGAATTTCAATTTTTTTTCATTTAAATAAACAAAACTATATAAATTTTTGATTCAGCATTTTTAAAAGTATTAATATGTAAAAAAATTAAAAATATTTAACGAAAATATTAAAAAAAATGATATTTTCAAAAGTAAGTATTTTTTTCAAATATGCTGAATCAAAATTAAAGTAAAACAATTGAAAAATATATGTTTCGAGTTTGAACCATTTATCTTAAACGGTTCTCGAGTTATAAGAATTTAAATACGAGATATGGTGAAAAAAACCTATCATGAAGGAAAACGCATTTTCGCAAAGTCGTTTCCATGACAGCCATTGCTTGAAAGCTAGATTTTGAAAACAAATGAAAACAACAAAAAAAAATAATATTTTTTGTTCTATTTCAGATAGAAACATGATTTAAATGCCATTTTAAGCAGGAAAAAACAGAGAAATTTTTAATGAAATAAAATGTTTTTGCAAAATTTGAAGATTTTTGTGTCCCGGACCCCTTAAATAGAATTTCATTTTTAAACAATTACTTTCTCAGTATGACCATTTTTTTCATTCCCAAAACACCCGCTTCGGAAAATTCGGTTCAAAACGCCAAATTTGACAGCATTTTCTACAATATTTTCTGCATTTATTGAAAAAAAGTCCTTCCGGCCAGTGTCGGGAGGAAGAGGTAGCTTTCATAATCCTTATTTAAAAAAAGCCAAATTATATCATTCAAACACACGAAGCTCAATTTAGTGGAAACCGAATATAGGAGATTCAATACTAATTTTTATCAATATAATGAATGAGAATTTCGCGAAATTAGTCAGCTTTATCCAAGCTGCTTTTCTTTAAAGTGACATATATTTGGCTGCCAAATTCGGCAATTTCTTAAAGTGCCTGTCATTTTAAGACAACATGGTAGATGAGGCTAAGCAGTGAATTTGGTCGAGACCTTAGTAATTGCTGTGCACATGCTCACTCACATCGGAATCGGTTAATATATAGGAGTGCTGTCGCATGCAAAAAATGAGATTTTTCAAAATGTCACCCACAATAGAAATTGAAACTGCTATATCTGAGCCATTTTTTAAGGTAAAGACAAACAAAAAATGTTCCTGAATCCTTATATCAAAGTCAAATACTTAAGAAAGAAACCTTTTTCAATTTCTAATTTTTTTGCACCTCACTTTAAATATATATATATATTTTAATTTAATGGTCGCCATTTTGAAACAAGATGGCTGATGAATCTGGCCAGCGAACTTGGTCGAGGTGTTGATGTATACTATCCACATGCCTTCTTACATCGAAATAGGCGAATACGTGTGTTATCGCGTGACAAATACAAGATCGTTTCAAAATGTTAGCCATGCTAGAAATTCAAAGTGCTATAAATCAACCATTTTTTAAGATATAAAAAAAAAGAACAAATTTTCAGAAACAAAAACTGCTCCGGAATCTTTGTATCAAGGCCAAACACATAAAAAAATCTTTTTCATTTTCCAATTGTTTAATACCTCATTTTGAATTTTAAATTTAATTTTTTTAAATGGCAACCCTTTTGAAACAAAATGGCGAATGAAGCTGGCCAACGAACTCGGTCGAGACATTGGTATGTACTATGTACAGACCAAGTTACATCCAAATAGGTTCATAATTACGCCTGTTATCGCGTGACAAAAATCAGGTCCTTTTAAAATGTCAGCCACAAGAGAAATTCAAAATGCTATTACTCAGCCATTTTTTTAGATATAGACGAAAGAAACACTGCTCCGGAATCTTTGTATTAAGGTCAAACACATACAAAAAAAATCTTTTTCACTTTCCAATTTTTTGGTATCTCATTTAAATTTTTTTATTTTTTAATTTTTTTAAATGGCCGCCATTTTGAAACAAGATGGCGGATGAAGCCGGCCAACGAACTCGGTCGAGATATTTGGATGTACTATGTACACACCAAGGTACATCCAAGTCGATTCATAAATACGCCTGTTATTACGTGAGAAAAAATCAGGACGTTTCAAAATGTCAGCCACGCTAGAAATTCAAAATGCTATAACTCAGCCATTTCTTAAGATATAGACGAAACAATAACTGCTCCCGAATCTTTTTATCAAGGTCAAACACATAAGAAGAAATTATTTTTTCAATTTTTAATTTTTTGGTACCACATTTCAAATTTAAGTTTTTCTTAAAAATTTAAATGGCCACCATTTTTAAACAAAATGGCGGATAAAGCTGACCAACGAACCCGGTCGAGACAT
This sequence comes from Maratus speciosus, assembly GCA_963932465.1. Taxonomy (NCBI): domain Eukaryota; kingdom Metazoa; phylum Arthropoda; class Arachnida; order Araneae; family Salticidae; genus Maratus; species Maratus speciosus. The sequence continues at coordinate 282,554,773 of OZ010789.1, read as the reverse complement.
TGGTATGTACTATGTATAAACGAAGTTACCTCCAAATCGGTTCATAAATACGCCTTTTATCGCGTGACAAAATTCAGGACGTTTCAAAATGTCAGCCACACTAGAAATTCAAAATGCTATAACTCAGCCATTTTTTAAGATATAGACGAAACAAAAACTGCTCCGAAATCTTTGTATAAAGGTCAAATACATAAGAAAAAATATTTTTCCATTTTCAATTTTTTGGTACCACATTTCAAATTTAAAGTTTTTAAAATTTTTTTAAATGGCCGCCATTTTGAAACAAAATGGCGGATGAAGCTGGCCAACGAACTCGGTCGAGACATTGGTATGTACTATGTACACACTGAATTACATCCAAATCGGTTCATAAATACGCCTTTTATCGCGTGACAAAATTCAGGACGTTTCAAAATGTCAGCCACGCTAGAAATTCAAAATGCTATAACTCAGCCATTTTTTAAGATACAGATGAAATAAAAACTGCTCCGGAATCTTTGTATAAAGGTCAAATACATAAGAAAAAAATATTTTTCCATTTTTAATTTTTTGGTACCACATTTCAAGTTTTAAATTTTTTTAAAAATTTTAAATGGCCGCCATTTTGAAACAAAACGGCGATGAAGCTGGCCAACGATCTCGGTCGAGACATTGGTATGTACTATGTACACGCCGAATTACATCGAAATCGGTTCATAAATACGCCTTTTATCGCGTGACAAAATTCAGGACATTTCAAAATGTCAGCCACGCTAGAAATTCAAAATGCTATAACTCAGCCATTTTTTAAGATACAGACGAAACAAAAACTGCTCCGGAATCTTTGTATAAAGGTCAAATACATAAGAAAAAAATATTTTTCCATTTTTAATTTTTTGGTACCACATTTCAAGTTTTAAAATTTTTTAAAAATTTTAAATGGCCGCCATTTTGAAACAAAACGGCGGATGAAGCTGGCCAACCAACTCGGTCGAGACATTGGTATGTACTATGTACACGCCGAATTACATCGAAATCGGTTCATAATTACGGGAGTTACAGTGTGACATAGGTCAGATATATATATATATATATATATATATATATATATATATATACACCAGGGGGAATTTTTAGCTAAATTTTGACGATATTGTTTTACGGTTTTTAATTAATTTAACAGTGCATTTTAATTATGTAATTACTTTCTATTTATATTATTTTATATTATACAGTCGACGCTCGTTTCTACGAACTTGTAGGGAACACATAAATAGTTCGTAAAATAGAAAGTTCGTAAAATAGAAAAACACCAAAAATGATATGAATACGTACATTATTAATGTCTATTTTTATCAAACTGCTCCCTCTTCATGGATGAAGCAGTATTTCAAGATTATTTATTATTTACTAAAGTTATACATGTATTTTTAAATATACCAGAAATAAATGCAAATTTATGCACAAAAAATAATTTTAATACACAGAAACATACGTTACCATGCTTTGAAAATATTACATATGAAAACGCAGACTGTATTAGTACTTAGTAGATGAAAATACATAGATGAAAACAGAGATAAAAAATTAGGAATGGAAATAATCACTTATCTAAAAAAAAAAAAAAAAAAAAAAATCACATTTTGAAAAAAATATGTTTTCATTTTATCTATGGAAACCTTTACTACCTTTACCTTTCACAGCTATTGTTCCCTTCAAAAAAGTTCCTTAGTCCTGACAACCACTACTTGAAATTGTTGCTATGCCACCCACCCCCCCCCCCCCCCTACGAAAGAGATTGGGGGAAAATCAACACATTATTGGATTGTACCTGATGTCTCATTGTACCTGTATAGAGCTTAACTCACGCTGGCACTGCATTCCAATACTTAAAAAAAAAAAAAAAAAAAAAAAAAAAAAAAAAAAATCAGAAGTACGAAAAGTGAGTTCGCAAAAAAGCGATTTTTCATAATCTGTAGTTCGCAAATGGGGGCGAAAAATTACATTGATTCTATGGGAGCGTATTCGGGACCACTCTATAGTTCGTAAAATCGCAAGTGTTCGTGAAAAAGAGGTTCATAAAAACGAGAGTCTACTGTATTAAAAGTTATTTAACATTTATTTCAATATGTATTAACTGCATCCTATGGTATCAATTACTGTGATTTCTTAACTGTTTTATTCACCTTAATCTTTACGATATTATGGGTGCCATGTGCGCGTGGATTTATTCTAAAATATTAATCGGTATGGTGTTTATTATTTCATTTTATATCCTATAAATATTTAAATAGGTTTTATTGATTTTTCCATTTCATATTATTTGTTTCTATTCTGTTTTCATTTTTAATCAATTCACTTGATTTTAATGGTTGTTTAAACACAGGCGAAAATAACTTTTAGCTTTAGCTTATTTTTCCCACAGAAAACACCATTTTGCTTATATCATTGATTTCTGTGCCCTTGAAAACGTAATTCAATATATAAGCATTTCCATTATTTGTCGGTGTCCACTTTCTTATTTTTCTTCCATAATAATTCTTATAATTAATTTAATCTTTTTTTTTTGTATTCTTACAGCTTTAATTCATAATATTACGGTTTTTGATGGTGGTAGGTTATGTTTAATTATTGGTTATATATATATATATATATATATATATATCAATTTTGAACGGAGGGTGGTTTCGGGGTCTGGGGGTCATGATCGATGAAAATATACCAAAATTTTTTGAAATCGCTTTCCTCCGAACGGCTGCAATAGGTAGCTTTTTTGTAAAGAAAGCTACCTAATAGAGAAGCACGGCACATTGTGTAATTTCTAAGTAAGAGAATTTCCCAGGTTGATGTGTTTGAGAGAAAAATTAATTTAAAAATTAATCAGAAAATAAGCAGTTTGGGTTGGAATACACCCTTAAGAGCAAGTAGGACTGGATATGGGATAGCCAGCGGTAAATTAAATGTGCTTCTCGCTCATAAATGCTAACGTTGAGGGGATGACTGTAGGCGAGTGGAAAATGTATACTATCCCCACTACAGACCACCCACTATAGCCATCTTGAGATGTGAATACTAACTGAAATATAGGCAAACTTAGTTCATGTCCGGGTATAAGACACGCCAGCGCTGTTGTAACTACAGTATTTTGTCAATTTATCTGAATTAATTTTTTTCATAAATTATGCGTTTCATTTTTTTTGCTTGTTTATATCATCAGAACGTAGAAATAACTTTTAAAAAATAATCCTGAAAGATTTTTATAATCATTGTTTAGTTTTATTTTATTATTTAGTTCTAGTGTATTAAGGGAGGTTATCTAGTGTATTATGTTCGAGACACAAAAATCTCCAAATTTTCTAAAAAAATTTTATTGCTTTAAAATTTTCTCTGTGTTTTTCTGCTTAAAATGACATTGAAATCATGTTTCTATCTTAATTAGAACAGGAAATATTAACTTTTTCGTTTCGGTTTGATTTCAAAATCTAGCTTTCAAGCAATGGTTGTCATGAAAACGATTTCTTGTGAAAATGCGTTTTTCTTCATGATGGCTTTTTTCAAGAAGGTTAAATATAAATGAGTCAAACTTGGAACATGTCTTTTTCAATTGTTTTACTTTAATTTGGATTGAGCAAATTAGAAAAAAAATATTTACTCTTGAAAATATGTTTTTTAAAAAAAGTTGCACCATTTTTTTTTTTACTTTAATATTTTTATTATTTTTTTAATTAATATTTTTAAAAATGCTCAATCTAAATTAAAACTTATATATTTCTATCTATTTAAAGGGAAAAAAATAAATTCTACAAAAAATATTTCGACTTATAACGATTTGAAATTACCCCACTTTTTTAATGAATTTTAAATTTAATTTTTTTTAAAAATATATAACTTTTATCATGTGATTTTGTTTACAAATAACATGGTTAATAACTAAACAACATAATGAATTTATAAATCAGCTTTTAATTGAAAATACATGAAATGATCGCTTTAAATGTTGTAGTTCATTTAGTCAATCAAAGCAAATAATAATAATAAAAAAATTAGTGAACCTAATACGCTGACTGCAATGACACTTCTAACAAAACTAATTCATTCATGACCATCTGCCATCAAACCCGAAAGATTAAAAAAAAAAAAAAAAAAAAAAAAAAAAAAAAATCAGCTGTAGTGTGAATGTAACATACTCAGGTGTTGTTGAGGTAGAAATGTTTTTGTGAAATTTTCACCTGTACTTCTATAAAATATAAACATGTACGCTTTTTTCATTCATCCATATTAAGTAAAACTATTATAACATTTTGTTTTCATTACACCAGATGTTAAATTTTCCTTACATACTGCTAGGAAAGTTCTTTAATTTTAGATCTTATTGACATAATATCATAAAGTTTACCATATGTATTCTCTATAAGTGTATAAACAATATATATGCTTTATTACATAAATGAATAATTTTTAAATAATTTGTTTGGGAACAGGGATATATATACACACATAGCTGCCAACTTGTACGGATTTTTGCTACCACTAAAATTTAACAGAAATTTTTGCCTTATTTAATTATCAAAATTCACTGCAATTCGGCGATTGAATTAGGGAAAATTTTCTATTAAATTTTAGTGGTGGCAAAAATCCGTACAAGTTGGCAGCTATGTACGCACATGTATACAGGGTGTTCCGTTAAAGGGGTCCAATATTAATAGGGGTATTAGAGGAGATCACATGGAGCATAAATCAGTATATAAAGCCTGGTCGGATCTCAATAGTTTTCAAGTTACAGCAAATAGAATGAAAATTCGGAAAATTGTAAAAGAACCCTCATTGCTAAACTATCGATAATGCTACATAAAAACGAAGCACATGTTTAGAAAGAGCAAAAAAAACCCTACAAAATGACATCAATTGTATTAAAATAGCAATATTTATTGACGAGTTACAAGCCCTGAAACAGTGAAAAAAGTACGAAATCCAATATACATCAAAATAGTTAATCGTTAATTCCAAAAAGACAACTCTAGCTACAACAAGGAAAATGTAGTAAAATTTAGTCCATTCCGAAAACTTTCGAAAAAGCTTACAATGAACCATATCGGTTTAATTGTGTGAGAGAAATTAATCAGTTTCTTAGTTACAACTCTGCTTTCTTTGACACTAGCAAAGGTTAAACTCCGCCCATCACGATTGGAAACACCGCCTTTTTAATTACTCTCAACTATACATTTTCGATCATGCTTCTTCTGAGATGCAACATTTTTAATTATTCAAGAGTTGAATGAACCAAAATAACTTTACAATAATAGTCTACATTTTAAGGTGGTCTTTTATTGATATAAAGCTTAAGTTAAATTCTTTAAAATTAAAATGGTGGTGAAAATTCGGAAATAATTAAAAATATTGCGATTTGTAACTATGCAAGAAGTTTCAGTACATGTTTTACATGGACAATTATTGTATGTATATGTGCATCATAATTTATGATAGGAAATAATAATAACAAATAGCATAATAATTTTATTAATTATAAATTTAAAAAAGACACTAAATTTTAAATTAATTCATACAAACTTTGTAATTTACAATTTGAGTACACTACAGTCTGTGACTTACAAAATACTGTGCCAAAAAGTGTTGAAAATAAAAGAAAAATGACAAATAAAGAATTACATTCCACGTACTTTATGACATATGTGAAGCATAGTCTTCTGGCCTGCGCTGCACAGTTCAATGTCGGAAGGCAGACGAACGGACATTATTATAATAGGTGTTCGAGGTTGCGCCCATTAACAGAATCTCACAGCCGACAGCGACGTCGTAAAGATTGGCGAACACGCCGAAAAACTCCGACGGAGTTGGGAATGTCTCCTGCAGCGACAACGATTCGCGCTAGTAAATCCTCCGGTGTATCCACAGGCGTTTCATACACCAGCGATTTAAGGTGTCCCCAAACAAAAAAGTCTAACGGATTGAGGTCTGGAGAGCGTGCAGGCCAAGCAACAGGTCCACTGCGTCCAATCCATTTCCCAGGATATGTTGAATTCAGGTGATTGCGAACACCTATGAAAAAATGTGCCGGTGCGCCATCGTGCATAAACCACATATTGTGGCGCAATGTTGCTGGCACATTTTGCAGTAACTGCGGTAAGATATCCCGTAGGAAAACCAAGTACGTACTGCCATTGAGTACATCTGGGAGTAAATATAGTCCTATGAGATAATCGCCGAGGACACCTGCCCATATGTTCACACTGAACTTTTGTTGTGCGTTCGACGGGAAAACAGTGTGCGGATTTGTATATGACCATGTGTGCATATTGTGCGTGTTTACCACGCCCTCTCTCGTAAATGTTGCTTCATCAGTAAATAAAATATTTTCCAGAAATTGTGGATTATTTTCTGTTACATTAAGCAACCAGCGTACGAATTCTGTCCGCTGAGCACAATCTGTTACTGATAGCAGTTGTACCCGCTGCACATGAAAGGGGTGCATGTTTTCTGCACGCAGAACACGCCACACACTTTGGTGAGAAACACCGACTTCAGACGCAGCAGCTCGTGTACTCGTGGAGGGGTTATCTTTAAAAATATTCAGTACATCTTCTTCCATTGCAGGTGTTCGTACATGTCGAGGTTTCCCTGCATCAATGCTTGCTGTATTAAACGATCCAGTCTCCCGTAATCGTCTATCGATTTTTATGAAGAGTTTCGAACTTGGGCAACGTCTCCTTGGAAATTGCTCACGGTACATGCGCTGTGCTAGACATGCATTTCCATGAGCTTGCCCGTACATCAGATGCATGTCCGCATATTCTTCGTTAGAGTATTCCGGCATAATTATTATACATCAACTTACTACAATCCCACTTACAACAGCCTCCCTTTAACATAACGCCCACTGATGACTGCTGTTTTATTACACTTTTCTTCCTATACACATAGAAAATTTGCATAAAAAGTACTTCTTCTTCATCATCCTGAAAGTTCATGGAGGAAACGCAGCAGTCACGGAGTTTGCTTTAAGACAAGGCGAGAGCTGCACAATATGTCATTCACTTGACCAGACTGAATAATGAAAGGGTATTGATAGAGGTTGATCAGAAATGTATAATTGAAAGATATTAAAACGGGGTGTTTACAATCGTCATGGGCGGAGTTTCGCCCTTTCCGAGCGTGCAACAGTACAGAGTTGTAACTAGGGAACTGCTTGATTTCTCCCATACAATTAAACTGATATGGTTTATTGTCAGCTTCTTCGAAAGCTTTCGGAATGGACCAAATTTTATAACATTTTCCTTGATGTAGGTAGAGTTGCATTTTTGGAATTAACGATTAACTATTTTGCTAAATATTTGATTTTGTATTTTTTCACTGTTTCAGAGCTTGTAACTCGCCATTAATTCTCAATATTCTAAATCAACTTGTGTCATTTCGTAGGATTTTTTTTGCTCTTTCTAAATATGTGCTTCGTTTTTATGTAGCATTATCGATAGTTTAGCAATGAGGTTTTTTTTACAAATTTCCGATTTTTCATTCTATTTGCTGTAACTTGAAAATTATTGAGATCCGGCCAGGCATTATATACTGATTTATGCTCCGTGTGATCTCCTCTATTACCCCTATTAATATTGGACCCCTTTAACGGAACACCCTGTATACATATGTATATGTTGAAAAACAATCTTTGAGCAATATTGTGATGAAATAAATCAAATTAAATATCTTTAGAAACTGAATAAAATTACAAAAATGCATCTCATTTAGTTTTAAATAGTTTTTTAGATATAGTTATTTGAAGAGCATAAATATAATGGACTATGCTTTTTTTGCATATTTTTAAAGCACAATATGTCAAAATTTTCTTGAAAAGAGTGAAATTTGGTATTTTTTCAATATTAGCAGCTCAATGTAATCCAAATAGGACTTTAAAGATTAGGAGTGTCATTTTGAAAATTTCTATTGGACGGTGAGGAGCAAGCGATTTTTCTCTTTTTAGGAAAGGGATAATTGCTCTTCGCCCTAGAGGTTTTACTAAAAAACAATAGTGTTTATTTTTTTTCCTTAAGAAATGAGCATAAACGATAATTTGAAAAATAAAATAAATGTATAAATAAAATTATTTCTCCAGGGATGATATATTGAATAAATTTTACATATGAAAATAATGATAATTTTAAATATGATTTAAATCCTACTAAAACCAACCAAAATCCCACTATTTTTATTTCAGATCCAGTTATAATACAGTATTATGTACAACTTAAAATTAAAAAAAATAGTTATAGAAACTTCGCCTTCGATTGATAAAGCTTTTTTAATAATTTCATTATTTTTTGTAAAATATTTTTGATTTCAAAGATTATACAATTTTTTAGACACATTTAAATATTTTTTAACATTAGAGCAATATTTTTTTCATAAGTTACAAACTTTATTTGCCTTGCCAAAATTATTTGAAGAATATTTCTTTAATAGTTATTGAAATATATTTTTATATATAAAATGATGCTTTTGAAAATTGAACAATCATTAAGGACAACTCGTGGCAATTTTTCAAAAATTTAGTAATTTTTTCTCATATTTTCACTATTTTTATTTTATAACCATTTAAAAGATATTTTTACGTACAGTTAAAAAAAAGTAATAACACCCTGTCTTCGGTTAATAATAAATTTTTGATTAACAGATTATTTTTCACAAAATTCTTGATTTTAAAAATTCACAAGATTAAAGGAACTCTTAGTGTGATGACAAAAAACAAAAAATAATAATCTGCCTTCATTATTTGTCAAACATACATTATTTGAAACTTATTTAGTGATTTTATATTAAAATGACTTTTTTTTAATGCAGTCCTTGAGTATAGAACTGTCATTTAAAAATTTTGAAACAATTTTTCAAAATTTTGATATTTTTTTTTTATCTTAAAAAATATTTTACTTAGGATCAAGAAAATTAAATGTGATCACGTCTTAAAATGAGACATAAACATACCCAGTTTCATTGAAATTTGTGACAGTGAATTAAATGGCTTAGGGGAACTGACATAGAATGACTCTGCTTGATTTGATCAGAGTTGCCAGTGGGCTACTTTCTTTTAACCCTTAAATGCATATGGTATCGTTTATGATACCATAATTGTTCCCTATTTATTGGATTTTTTATTCACATATTCCGTATTTCCACCAGAAAGATAAAAAAGAAAATTTCACTCCATTTAATAACAGCCATTTCGTTAATAAATAAACCAAAATTTACCATTTATATTTTATGGTATGAATTCCGATTCTCTGAATTATGAAATTTCGGGAACGCATTCTACCCTATGCATTAAAGGGTTAATTCATATTTCTTGAATGCCACCACTTTTTGGAAACGGTAAAATTACCTTTGTTTTCGCCTTAATTAATATGTCTTTAAATAAGGCGCCATTTCAAAAAAGTGGTGCCAATCAAGAATCTTAATTTAAAAAAAGTACCCCATCTGGCAACACTGGATTTGATTTGAAATGCGCCTCAAAATATATTTAAATAAGAAATACTACTAAAAACACCCAAAATCCCACTATTTTTATTTCAGAATCAGGTAAAGGACACCTTTAAGTATATTCCCCATAAAAAATAAATTTAATAAAAATACCGCCTTTTGTTGATAATGCTTTTTTTGTTAATGCATTATTTTTCATAAAAAATTCACGACTTCAATGTTTAAACATTTTTTTAGACACACTTAAAATGTTATAAGCGGAACAGTATTTTTTTTTTCATAAACTGCATACCCTATATATTATGCATAAATTATTTGAAGATGATTTGTAGAGTAGATATTGAAATATGATTATATTTATGACATGCTACATTTGAAAACCGAGCAGTCAAGAATGCCAACTGACGGCAGTTTTTCAATATTTTGACAATTTTTTTCTCAGAAAATATTTCACCAAGGAGTAAAAAAAAAAATACTGGTGATCATATCTTAATAATAGGAACAAACACACGCAGTTTCATCAAAATCTGTAATGGTGTGTTACATGCCTGCCTGAACTGACATGGAATGACTCTAATATAAATACTTTTAAATGAAAGGATAAGGGAAAATAACTATTAAGAGAGTTGAAAAGCAAATATTTCAATAAAAATACTATAGAATATGTGATATTTATGATTTACTTACTATAAACTGTGTAGAAATCTTCAAAGTTTTAAATTAGATTTTTAAATTAAGGGAGTCCGGGACACATTTTAAAATAATTTTTATTTATAGAGTTAAAATTTTGAGGGGTTTTTTGTGATAATTAACCATGTTATTTGTAAACAAAATCACGTGATAAAACTTGTCATATATTTAAAAAAATTTAAATTTAAAATTCATTAAAAAAGTGGGGTAATTTCAAATCGTTATAAGTCGAAACATTTTTTGTAGAATTTAATTTTTTTTCCTTTAAATAGATAGAAATATATAAGTTTTAATTTAGATTGAGCATTTTAAAAAATATAATTAAAAAAATAATAAAAATATTTAAAGTAAAAAAAAAAAAAAATGACTGGTGATCATATCTTAATAGTAAAAACAAACACATGCAGTTTCAGTAAAATCTATGATGGTGGGTTACATATTGATATTTTACTGCCCGATTTGATGTGGAATGACTCATTAATAAAGAACTAGTAACTTTATACGGTTAACTAAGCATTATTATTTTAAAACCACTGAAGTTTACCTAAACAAATAAATATATTTTTTAAATTAAAGCTGAATGATCTAATACGTATTTAAAGGTATTTAAATTCTCTTTTAAACGCCGTTGGAAGAAGGTTTTTATGGACTAATTTCGCCAACATATGATAGTTTGAATAAAGCACCATATTTTGATATTTTTTTTAAGAACTTATGCTTTTTTTCTATTATATTAATAATACTCTTGTTTTTATAATCATACTATAAACATAATCATTTTTTACATTGCCTGAGGTTTGGATTAAAAAAAAAAAAATCTTGTAACCCCTTAATTCTCGCTCCCGTGATATTCACGGGCTGTGTCTTTTATTCTTTTTATTCTTTTTTGTTTGATTCCCACCAGTTTTATAAAATAGCGTAATTGACTTTATTATGGTATCATTTTACCTGTCATTAAATAAGGTGAATGTTTCTTTTTCAAAAGGGTGGTACCAATAAACAATTTGAATTTTTAAACCGTATTTTAATGCGACCGTTAAGGGGTTAAATCGGATAATTTAATTGTAAGATATTAATGGTTAAAGGCACACGGGTGTGGCATACCTAAGTACTCCTCAATCGGGAATCCGTGACAGTGTTTCTTTTGTGAGTTAGTTATGTTGGTTATACATACATGGAAACATTTCTTAATTATTTCGGAGTCTTCTGCAAGGCAAACATATTTAAAACCGGAAAGTGAATACAAAGAAATGTCTCTTCTTTCAGTGAGGTACTTTTTAGACTTCATTTTAAGACTTTCAATTAACCCCTTCGGGACGGGAGCCTTTTACGAAATTTTTAATCTTTTGTCACCGTTTTTTAAAAACAGAAATTTGTGTCTTGTTGAATCGAGAAAATGCGCTGATTAAATAAGGCAAATTTTACAGTAAAATTTTACTGGTGAGGATAAACAAAGATTCTGAGCGCTTCATGCGGCACGTATACGTGTCGTTCGTCCCCAAGGGGTTAATTAGAGTTTTCGATTCAAAAAATGTTTCTCTTGGATTAGACTCCGGAATAATTAACAGATGTTGGCATCTATGGTTATGTTGTGCTAATATTTGCATTCATCGCTAACAGAGTTGCAAATTTATCGGAATTCTGAATTTAAAATCTCTACCAGTCTTTTTAAACAGTATTTTCAATCTATTTAATCGACGAAAAAAATTAGTATTAATAATTTCTGGCATATATTTTGAATACAAAAATACGTTTAATTTTAAGCACTGATTGCTATAACTGATACTCTTCAAGGCTTCCACGAGCGACTATTTTGATATTCTGCTCGCACCACTAATTTTAAAAAATATATTTTGTAGTATATTTCTCTTGCAAATGTTGTCAAAGCGTATGTAAAAGATTTTTGATTTGAAAAGTTGTGCTAAAAAAAAATTAAAAAATAGACGCCTGTGGCAGCCCTGATACTACCAATATTGGTAAAATATTGTATTTAGATTGGAAATATTTGTAATGCAATGTTAAACCTTTAAATTGTAACAATCTTCAACAAATTCTCAATATTGCGAAAGTATTTACTTGATGTTGGAAATATTAATAATGAAATTGCAAAACATTTTTTGTCAATTTACATTTTGCAGATATTGGCGCAATACTGAAAAAAATATTTTGCAATTCCGCTATCAATATTTACATTATAAAGTAAAAAATTATTTTGCTTGTAACTTTTATTTTATGTATTGCAATCAAATAAAATATTTATATTTTATTAACTTAAAGAATCTCAGGACTCTTAAAGCTGGAAAAAATGAAAAAGGACCATTTTCAAAATTTAATATCTTAAACTGTACATGATTTTAAAACACAATTTTTATTGGAAGGAAAGATATGTTCTTTCATTTTATGTATTTAAAAAAATGCAAGATGGAGAATTAGCATTTATAGGGGTGTCCGAACTATCAGATATTTGACGAGCAGAAAATTGGTATACGAGCTTACACGCAGGATTACAAAGTAAATGTTGCAACTAGAATGAAAGTTTTGGTGCCTACTAATACTTTAGACTGTAAAAATTACCCTGAATCTAATTAAATATGTATGTAAAGCATTTTTATATTTTTAATACGAAGTTGTATTTAGCGAATACAAAATTTTGAAAATTTCAATAGTATAATGACCTAGAAAAATATTTTTTTGAACAATAAAAGGAAATTTTAGGTTTAATTTATACGAACTGGCATGAAACCTGTTTTGAAAATTTCATGAAAATTTATTCAGAAGTTTTTGAGATACCCTGCGCTTTATTCCACAAAAACGTCATTTGAAGAAAAGTGATTTTAAAGTTTCGAAAACGCCGCTTCAGCCATTGAGCGGGTATAACTCTAAACTTCTGTTCTAATGGGTATTTCTAGGAAACAATTATATCAAAATGTTCAGGAAAGATAGGAGTTTAACATCTAAACAAATTAAAATTTCGAAAATTTTGAAGCTTTAAGAGTCCTTTAGTGATATTTTTAAACGTTGGAAAATGATTAGGCTAATGTCAGACGAAAGGCTTTTTGGACGCTTTTTTCCTGACGTATTATACCTACACAATGCTGGCAAAAAAGACGACCGTCTGACATTAGCCTTAATATAATACAAACGCAATTAATTATCTATTTAAAGCTGACTTCAGCAATTATATTATTAGAATTAGGATGATATCATTATTACATGGAGAGAATAACAAAACTAATTGTTTCAAACTGTTCAAAATTTCATACGGAAAAAAGATACTGAGAAATACCAATGTCGAATCTGAATCGAGTAGGTATTGTGAATACTCGAGTGGCAATGGGTTTCTATTCTTAATTTTTCAGCCGTCAATAAAGACAGCGTGATTACAAGATTTTACGTAACAAACTACGCTCGGCTAATTGTAAGAAAAATTTTAATTTATATGTATATAGTTATTTGTTATATTTTCTGGTTTTAAATTAATTTTCTCTTAAAGGATTTTGATTATTCATACAGTTTTATATACGACTAGCAGAACCCGCGGCATTGCGCGCGTATTTGATGAAATAAGCCGAATGATATTTGTGTGCCTTTGAAATGGAAGTGAAATTAATTAATTAATAAATATTATGTAAAATTCCACAGAAATCACAATTTAAAACGTGTGTGGTACTTTTAAAACGCTCATTCCACCGTTTTAAATTTAGAATTTTTTTAGAAACCGTTCTTATGAAAAATAAGTAAACCCAATATATGAAAAATAAGTAACCCTTATAACAAATTTGAAGCTTCTAAACCCTTCAATACCCCAAATATAGCAAGTTTAGAAAGTTTTTTTTTTTTTTTTTGCTGCATCCTTTTAAAAATGCTATTTAAAAAAATCTGTTCAATGTGTGCATTTACGACTTAAAAGTACGAGCCATTTTAAATTTCAAATTTCTATCCTTAAAAATTCCAATAAAATATTTCAACGCAATATTTCACATTGATTCAAATATAATAAAAACTTCAAATAGTTCAGTGTTTTACTTAAAAAGCGACTAAAATAATAAAAGAGATGTTTTATAATAAGACGAAACGCAACATTTCAACCTGATTCAGATATAAAATATATAATATGAACTTCAGAAAGAACAATTAGCTATTAAAATATTCTCTGATGAATGGCTTGGAAAAGCTTGAAAGTTATAAGAAGTTTGAAATAAAACATATATTTTTAAGTTGTAACATCTCTTTTATTATTTTAGTGGCCTTTTAAGTAAAACACTGAACTTTTTGAAGTTCTTTTTTATATATTTTAGATTTTAGAGTTTTTTCCCTTTTTAAATTTTAATTAAAAATATTACGGACGAACTTTTGCATCTTAAAAGTAACAACCATGTAATATTTTAGAGGTTCTGTGCCTAACAATGCCAAAAAATCTTAATTTAGAACGTTAATAAAATGTTTTCAGCATACAAAATATCGCAATTTAGAAGGTTCTTTTCTTCTTGACATTATTAAATTTCGATTTTTTTTTTACCCTCCGACTGTCTTGGAAAAGGGCAAAATTGTAATGTCGTTTTCTCTATATTTTGTTTTAAATGCTAAAAAAAAATGATTCTTTGAACATTTTATAAAAAAACTTAATAACGAATATGAATGCAATCTTTAGACGTATTCATCATTGTTCAATGTATTAAAAATACATTAAATCAATAGAACTATATTACTTTAAATATTGCTTGTATTGCAGTGAAACCTGGAGCTTAGTGAACGTATTAACACGGGCTTGTCAGGGAGGGGGGTTAAACTGTTGTGCTAGTGAATTTGTGTCTTTAAAAAAAAAGCCATAACTACTTTCAAGTTTCTATTCTTAATAATTCTATAGAAATCATAATTTAGGACGTTTTTAGAACGCTTTCCCGAATTTCGACAATTTAATTTTCGAATTTTTTACAAACCATTCTTAGACATCATTTGCATCTTATAAGTAACCGCCATGTCATATTAAAAATTTCTAGCCCCTTCAGTATCACAAAAATAGAAATTTCAGAACGTTTTTTCTCTTCCGCATCCCCTTAAGGTCATCCCCTTAACCCTCTATAGCTCAGCGTTCCATCACATGGAAAACCCAACTTGATTCCCAATTGCCACAATGGTACCGGAATTTTGCTGAAGTATTTTCCCTTTATTATGTATGTGAAATAAAGTCTTTTCTTATTTCCAAATAAATTTGTTCGTAAATTCCGATGTCATTCATTCATGTAATCATTTTAGTAATGGGAGTACTCTGCGCGGAAAAGGGTTAAGGTCAGTGAAACCCTTAAGGTCAGTAAAATAAATTTTATGTTGGAGCACAGCAGAGTTGGGTTTATCGAAAATACATGTATGTGAAATAGTACATTTTCAAAATTCATTTGTAATTTGCATTTTGCATTTTAAGAACAAAGTATTTTGATAATGTATTTTCTAATGCCTTTTCCCAAGTATTTTGTATTTTGAAAATACTCTAAATACATTTCTCCAGATTCCAAGCTCCTGTGTTTAAAGCGCAATTCTGCGGTTCGAAATTTGGAAACACATGCCTGTCTGATTTAAATAGTCCTTCAATTCGTTTCTGAAAGTTAATATGAACAGGTTGTTTAACTTTTGGTACGATTAATGATATAGATCTTTGGCTTCTGCAGAATTTTTTCTGCTGTATTGTTATAAAGATATTTTTTATAATTCGTAACGTTCTATGGGAATTGTAAAAAACTGTTGCATGAAAGACAATAAAGGTTATTCGGGGTTTGGCAGACTGTTTAAAATGCATTAGGAATGAAAAGCGTTTAGTTACTTCAATGGCTCGTGAAAAGATGGATAATATTGCTAAAGCTTCCAATGAAAGTATACCAACAAGATTAAATGTGATAATACGCAATGTTCAATATTTAGACAGACATAGTTCAAAATAATACCTGTTGATGGTAATAAAAATATTAAGGCAACATGCCAGTTCTATAACATACTTCCGAAAAAGATTCTCGAATAGCGGATTATATATGCATACTCTACACATACAACAGAAGAATAGGAATGCCAAAACTTGGAGTATTCCATATTTTTTAATTAAATAATTTTTCATTCATTTAATGATTTAGATAATATATTTGTATTTTTATCAAAATACATAATCTACTAAAAAAAGGTGTCCAGTTAAACTGATGGCATTAAGCTCACAGGCTATTACACTAATTGTATATTAAAATCTTATTTCGAAGAATAATTGCCCACAGAATCTAAAAAATCGACAAACAAAACCCATTTAGCTAAATTAATGGGAGGAAGATTAGCTCCCGCATTCCTCCCCTTTATATTTAAACAACGAACCTCCAAATCTAATCAGGGAAGCGCCTTATCAGAATAAACCGGTATATGAAATTTGAAGCAAATCGGATAATTCTGCATGAAAAACACATTTATTCAAATTAAGAAGGGGATTAGGCCCCCCTTTATAATTAACCAATTAACCTCCACATCTAATCAGAGAAGCGCCTTGTAAGAATAAACCGGTATGCCAAATTTGAAGCAAATCGGATAATTCTGCATGAAAAACAATTTATCTAAATTAAAGGGGGATTTACCTTGCTGTCCCCCTTTGTACTTAACCAATGAACCCCCAAATCTGATCAGAGAAGCACCTTATCAGAATAAACCGGTATGCCAAATTTGAAACAAATCGGAAAATTATGCATGAAAATCCCATTTATCTAAATTAAGAAGGGTGGGAATTAGCCCCGTTCCCCCTTTATACTTAACCAATGAACCCCCAAAACTAATCAGGGAAGCGCCTTCTGAAAGTAAACCGATATATCAAATTTGAAGTAAATCGGATATTTCTATCAAGAGTTATCGCATTACGTACATACATACATACGTATCTACATACAGAACCTGCAGGCATATTAGCTGTCAGGCTTTGATAGCATGGGAGCTAAAAAATATAACGCTATCAAAAAACGAATCTCCCCTAGAGATATTAAAAATATTTATTCAATATATACAGAACAAGATCGCGATGCATACATCGAAAAATACATGCGCACACTTACAACCTGACAACACAAACATAAAGTTATGGGACTCGTCGATTGGCGACACAGGACCTCTTCTGCAGCTGCAAAGTCATCCTCTGGTGAGCGCTCCAAAGTCGCTGGGACCACGAAAGGATTCGAAAAGCTAGGATCTTTATATCGACCGGACGCAGCAGATGGAAAGTTGAGAGAAACTTGGCAGAATCTAGGGGCATGAGACCTCGCCAAGAAAATGTCAGAGAGCCAAAAAAGACACCATTCGGTC
This sequence comes from Maratus speciosus, assembly GCA_963932465.1. Classification (NCBI taxonomy): domain Eukaryota; kingdom Metazoa; phylum Arthropoda; class Arachnida; order Araneae; family Salticidae; genus Maratus; species Maratus speciosus. Next base: position 282,537,301 of record OZ010789.1, on the reverse strand, counting down.
TAAGATTTTGAAGCTGTGGCCTTAGGACTTCGTATTTTTGAACTATTTGGAAATGGGCCTCAGCAAGAGAAAATTGGTCATTAGTTATTTGTGAATCAATTACAAGAACATGATCGATGCAGTAGGCAACAAGGTCAGGCTTCCACCTCCTACCATTGGCACGGAACAGGGGCTCTCGGTGGATTGAGTAGCCACGCTGTTCAAGAGAACGTGCCAGGTAGTTTGACAGAGCATCATGGCGTTGTATTCTTAGGCCATGTGTTGAAAAGCATTGCTGAGAAACATGATTCAGGGTTTCGGGTACGCGGCAGCCACGTGAGCAAAGCTTCTCAGCATCGCGTCCACGGGCCGCCCTAGCTCTTGTGTATAAACAATTGTACCGGACCTGAATCGCAGCAATATATTCCCTACCGGACATGACGGAAGTGCCGTCATAAAGCCAAGCCGACGCGGCAGGGACGGCACCACATTGCTGTAGGCCGGTCCCATCGCATCGGTTATGCAGGTCCCTCTTAAAGAAGGAATCAACCCTGGCTCTAGATGTTAAGCGACTGCCATCAGGGGCAGTCATGAGCCGAAGGATTCCCTCCCGATCTGCGGAGAGACGTCGCAGGGCCATTACAGGAACAATCCACCTCATGCATGGCAGTCCCATTCCGCCATCTTTCACGCGAGCGTGAAAAGCACTCGATGGGACATCATGCGGAAGGTGGAGAACCTCCCGAACAAACCTGCGCACCTTCAGGTCGATCTTCTTGAGGTTTCCCGCATACAGCTTACCAAGCACAAGCTGGTGATAATATCTCGGCAGAAGCATATGGCAGAGAAGGTACATTTTCTGCTGAGGCTTTAAATAAGCAGACTACAACGTCTTGAGATCAGAGCCAACCGGAGGTGGTTTGAAAATCCTACCATTCGGAGTCAAAGAGATACCAAGGTAGGTAAAACACTCATCAAAAGCGAGCGGTCTCAGCTGGCAAGACCCCACACAAAACCTCGCATCGTAATCATAAATTATTTTCTTTTGTCTCTTGTAGGCAATCCACGAAAACGTGAAAGACTTTTCAGTGTTTATACACAGACCTGTGGTAAGTAAGAGATGGAAAAGAATATTCAACAAGTCTTGAAGACATCTGGCGTCCCTAGCCAGAAGTAAAAGATCATCAGCGTAAGAAATGCGACAAATTCTAACAGACTCTCGCAAGACTGCACCAAGGCGGTCAGGGAGAGCCCGAAGAACAAAGTCAAAAACAATAAGGAATAAAGTCAACGAGAGGGGGTCACCTTGGCGAACACCCCTCTTCGGTGAAATAGATCTGGAAAACATGCCTTTATAAAACAAAAATGTTCGAGCATTACTATATACAAATTGAATATAATTAATAAATGACTGAGGGACTCCAAGATGCTGCAACGCCGTATAGATTGCATCAAAAGAGATGGAGTCAAAAGCCTTCCTGAGGTCAATGAATGCGGCAGAGCAAGAGTTATGAAAGGTTTTAAAGTTATGGAAAATGGAATCAAGGTGGTCAATGGCACGGGCAATGCCGTCCATTGACCGGAAACCAAACTGCTGGTCAGAGATTGGAATAATATTTATAAGTCGACCATTTAATATTTTGTGAAATTGCCTCAGGAAGGCAGATGCAATAGAGATTGGAAGTAACTTCTCTGGAGAGTTTGTATTCTCAGCCTTTGGAAGGAAAATAGTTCTGGAGTCAAGAAAGAGTTGGGGAACCCATACCAACTTGATCCACAGAGTGTACAACTTCGCAAGAGCGCGAACAGGGATACGGCGCGGACGAGCCACACCGATCCCGTCGAGCCCAACAGCAGATTTACGAGGCGGAAAGGAGTTAAAAACTTCTTCCACAGTTACAAAAGACAGAAGATCTGCAAAGGATTCAGGTTCAATTCTCGGACAATTGTCCGGAAGGAAACCAGAGACAGGGGACTCAGTTTCAAAGAAAATCAAAAACTGAATGAGCACGAAGCTCATCCGAAAAACTGTTGGAAAAAATTCGGTCAATGACCGCCTTTTTACTTTTACGATAAAGCTTTTGTAAAGTGGCATACTGCTGCCTCTTGGCTTTACGCCTAGAAACATTCTTAGGCTTCTTATAAAGCCTTACCTTAGAAGCAGGTAACTTCGGAGACGCAGAGAAATCACTATCCAAAATAGTCTCAAGATATTGGAAACATAAATGCTTTGAACTCTCCGGATTACTGTCCGAAGACAATAGAGCTGCATCGAGAAATTCAATCTCAGACTTAGATGGAGGTGGTCGAAGAGCCCGATTTGTGTTTAAATCATCAAGGTAATATGGAATAGTACCAATGATTAAGGTGTCATCAAGCTGAGGGTCACTGGAACCGTGTAGCGGTTCATCAAGTGTGTCATGATCTTTTTCAAGATCAGACTTTGAAGTCGACGATGTTGCGACCTCGTCTATGGGACCACACGGATCCTCGTTAATGGCAGGGAGAACAACAACAGAATGGGTTGCAAAATCGTGAGCAAAGTTTGTAATCAGGGTCGACTGGTCAGGGATGTTACTACCAGCGATCATTTTGGTCTTAATTTTCTGTATCAGTGCTTTGTAATGCTCTGTTTTGCGTTTCCCTTTAATGGCTTCGATGGTCCTGTTGGGAAGCAACTTCGCCAGCTCTTTATTTATAAAGCGTTTGCCCTCGTCCACAAGCTGGATCTCTAAACGAGCCATCTCTTCTTCCTCTAAATCCGTCCACCGATGGTGCGTGGACGCATCTAATTTTTCCTTCTCACCACGAAAATAAGTTTCCGGGTGAACCTGGCGAAGATGTCTTCTAATTCCAGCAAAAGTCCTAAACTCCCTCGTGCACGCAGTGCACGAGGGATATTTCAACATTCTATATAAGGAATATTTCAATATAAGGAATATTTCAACATTCCTTAAGATATCATGTGCCATACCCGCCCCCCCCCCCTCTAAACTTATTATATTACATAAGCACAGCCCTAATGGAAATGGTTATTGCGTTATTTCCAGAAAGCAAAGTGTGCAAAGAAAAAAAAAGTAACGCGAAAGGCTGTTATAAGTTCAATTCCAAAAGTCTCAGAGTGAAACCGTTTAGTGTTACATTAATCAGATTTTCATCTTACACAGAGTTCGTGTTACAGCATTTACTTATAGTAGACTGTATAAGAATTAAAATGGTTCTTTTTTTCCCATAAGACTAGTTTCTAACAACTACAGTTAAATTTATCGTTGAAATTCTTTTTGGCGTATTATATGTTTACTTATTTTGATATATTAGTTGAGTAACTAGATATGATAATCTTTTTATTTTAAATATTTGCTGCACTTGATTATTGCTGGAATATATTGCTTTTTTGATGAAAAATGATTATGATTGATTAGCAACACAATATGAAAGATAATTTATATCGAGATGTTTTTAGTCGGTATTTATATATTTTTCTAGAAATATAAACATTATTCAATTTCAGTAAATATGCTTTTCAAAATAATATTTAAATTACATGTGAACATTTTAAAGGCTTTTTATTAATTAAAAATGTAAATTTTTTCTCACATTCTCCTCCAAAAGCGATAATACATTGTAAACAAGAAAGAAAAAATCATGCTTCAAGCATAGATTATGAAACATTTTCCAAAACATTTAGAATAATATTACAAAACTTCACCGTTTAGTAAGTTAAAATATTATGTCTAATTCAACCATATGGAAACACATAACAATCTTGATTCACCTGTTCCCATCTACAATCGGGAATCTTTCCTGATTCTTTAAGCAGCCCTGTAAAGAATATATAGATTTGTATCTATATATTCTAACTAAATTTTGGCATGCATGTAGTTAACTACATGCATGCAAAATTTAGTTCAGTTAAGGAATATATACTTCAGTTGAAATTTTCCCTTTAGCAATTTTCGCTAATAAGGAGAAGGGTACGTGCATATTTTGGGCAGCCCTGTATATGAGGTATAGAATTTATATACAACTAGTAAAATGCAAAAAAAATAGTTAAATTTAAAAGCGCATGCTGAAATCGTAAACGCATTTCCGGCAATTATTACTCAAATACAGTACTGTAATCGGTTTCTTTTGTGTGTCCCTGTAAATGAATAACAAATGCTATGAATATCCTATTCCATCGTAATCATCTTGTAGTTAAATATTCAGTGATTTATAACAGTTTCAATACATTTGGAATGTAATGTCATTAAAATACTCTGCAAACGATTTTTCCCTGTGTATCATAATGTAATGGAATTCTTTTGGGTGCCCCTGTAAATGAACTATTAATACCACATATTTCATATAGAATACCAAACATGCCTAGGTGAATCTTCAATAACGTTTATTAATTGTATAAAAACCCGAGTATATTTACGAGAGTTAGACGCACAGACAAACCGAATGCACACTGTTAAAACTGAAGGTGACTTTTCGGTGACTTTTGAAAGGCTGGGGTGAAAAGACGGTATCAATTGGCACCAAGAGGCTTCGAAATGTGGTTGGGGTGCCGATTGGTTTCTTAAAGCGTGACTGGAGTAATTAAGGTGCTGTGTGGTAGAAACATGGCACTCCACTGGGGGACTGGCACTTAGCGCATGCGCTGTGATGTGTGTGAGGTGCCATATTTCTTCGTCGGCAAGTGAAATCTACGGCTGTAAGACACAGGTAGCAATGTAGCATACAGACAGATATCGGCCATTGTCCTGATCAATAAAGGGCAATATCTCCAAAGTCACTGAATATCAGACGTCAAATTTACAATATCTGCCGATATTCACAAATGTAACTTAAAATTAGTTTTTAAAAGAAAGCATCCAAACGAATTTTTTGGATTACTTATAACATTATAATACGTTAATAGTATTCTTAACTATAAAATTTAACAATTTTATCATTTTTGGAAAACTTGATTTTTTAATGCCTTATTTATAATATTTTATTTACATTGGCCAATGTTGTAAAAATGATATTGGTATTCCAACATTCAGAGATATCTATCGACGTCCGGAAAAATAATATCATTTTTCAGACATTTCAAGATATCTGTCGGCATTTAGAATATCTGGCGAAGTTTGTAATCTTGACCAAAGTGAATGGAAAGTTCTGAAGGACCGCCCATTTCAATCGTTTTCATCGAAGCGTATTTGATGGAGACGCCTGCTATGAAATTTGCCTTATAAAAAATTTTCTTTAAGGATGTATGTTATTTATATATATGTATATATATTTGAAAAAAATTACATAGAAATCTATTGAGATTGGTATGGAAAATTTTCTGTAGTACAATTTATTTAGAAATTTATAGAGATTGAAAATAGAAAAATTTCTCAAGAAAAGCATTTCCTATTAAAATCTATTGATAGTGCTATTGTATACAAACTTAATAAGGAAATCTGCAATTAGTACCCTAGAATTATTTATAGTAAAAAGAATAATGTATTGCCTATAACGATGTTAAAATATAACAATTGTTAGTTTTATAAAAAACGACAGATGCTTTTTCTATTACATAATGTTTTTACATAAAAAAAGAGATCAATTTATGTATTTTTTAATGAAAACTATATTTACATTTTTAAAATGGTAAAAAAAAGCATCGATGCTTTTTATGTTACATAATGTTTTTACATAAAAAAGAGATCAATTTATGTATTTTTTAAGAAATACTATGTTTATATTTTTATAATGATCTCCAATTTCAGACTTTTAAATTAATTTTAATTTTTATTATTGAAAGAATAGTTTAGTTTCAAAAGCAGGTCAGTAATTTTCAACATAATTTCTTTTTAAATTTCTAACAAACTTAATAATAAAAAGTGATATTTAAACAAATCTTTGTTAAAGAATGTAAAAAAAAAAGGAAGTTTATTGTGATTGAAAGAGTATGAGATAATCTATACTTCTATACTTAATATTATAAAGAGGTAAAAATTGTTTATTTGTAGGAGGTAAGCTCTCGAACTACCGAACGGATTCCAAAAGTAATGGTATCAAAATGATGGTGTTAGTCCAATTTAGAACATAGGCTATCTATTATGTCCGTGCCACTGGCCAAAAGGGGGTGCAGGAGCAAAAAACGTTCTAAAAATGCGATTTTGTGTTACTGAAGGGCCTAGAAACATGAAATTTGGAATGACAGTTATTTATAAGATACTAATGATCTCTATGGACATTTCATAAAAAATTTGATATTAAAAAGGGGTGAAAATGCGCGGAAAGCGTTCTAAAAAACGTTCTAAATGGCGATTTTTATGAAATCTCAAGAAGTACCAAACAGATTTTTAAAAAAAAGGAGTCAAAATGATGGTGATAACCGTTGCTCCAACATAGGCTACATTTTATGTCGGTGCCACTACCCCTAAAGGGGGTGCAAGAGCAAAAAAAAGTTCGAAATTGCCATTTTTGTGTTACTGAAGGGCCCAGATGCATGGAATTTGGCATGATAGTTACTTATTAAATATAACTGATCTCTAAGAATGTTTCTTAAAAAATTCGAAATTTAAAAAGGGGTGAAAATGCGCAAAAGAGCGTTCTAAAAAACGTTCTAAATGGCGATTTTTACGCAATCTCAAGAAGTACCAAACTGATTTAAAAAATAATGGTGTCAAAGTGATGGTGTTAACCCTTGCTGCAACATAGGCTACATTTTATGTCGGTGCCACTACCCCTAAAGCGGATTCAGGAGCAAAAAGACGTTCGAAATTGCGATTTTTGTGTTACTGACGGGCTTAGAAACATGAAATTTGGAATAGTACTTACGTATAAGATATAAATGATCTCTAACAACATTTCTTAAAAAATTCGAAATTTAAAAAGGGGTAAAAATACGCGAAAAAATTTCTAAAAAACGTTCTAAATGGCAATTTCTACGCAACCTCAAAAAGTACCCGACCGATTTCAAAAGTAGTGGCTGGAAATTGATGACAGCTCTTGCTCCAATATAGGATCTACTTCATGTCTGCGTCACTAGCACCTTGCGGTTGCATTTAAAAAAAAAACATTCTAAATTGTGATTTTTGTAATACTGAAGGGGCAAGCAACTTGAAATTTGGCATTGTAATTACTTATGAGATGTAAATATTCTCTGAGAAGAGTTCCTTAAAAATTTGAAACTTAAATGGGGTGAAAATAGCCGAAAAGCGTTCTAAATAGCGATTTCTACGCAATCTCAAGAAATCTAAACCGATTTCAGAACTAGTGCTTTCAAACTGATGGTGACAGTCCCCGCTCAAACATAACCTATATTTTACGTTATTGTCACTACCACTTGGGGATTACAGGAGCAAAAAATGTTCTAAATTGCATTTTTTTGCTAAAGAGGGGGTCTAACATTTTAAATTTGGAATGGTAATTACTTCAAAGATGCAAAAGCTTTCTAAGAATTGTCGAAAGAAAATTCCAAATTAAAAGGATGAAGTGAGCGAAAAGCGTTCTATAAGCGCTCCATAAGCGTTCTAAATTACGATTTTTATGCAATCGTATGAAATACGAAACCGATTTAAAGATAATGGTTGCAAATTGAGGATGATAGAACCTGCATAAGCTATATTTTATGTCGGTGTCACAACCCCTAGAGAGATGCAGGAGCAAAAAACTTTCTAAATTGCGATTTCTGCGGTAATGAAGAGGCTGCAAACTTTAAATATAGCACGGTAGTTACTTATAAAATATAAATGTCCTCTAAGAACAGTCGAAAATAAATTCAAAAATTAAAAAGTGTGAAGCGAAGGGAGGGAGCAAAAAGCATTCTAAAAGTGTCCTAAATTAAGATTTCTATGGAATCTCAGGAAGTAATAAACCGATGACAGAAGTTATTGGTTGCGAATCAAGAGTAATAGTCCCTGATCATATACGGGCTATTATACCGGGCTATATTTTATGCCGGTGTCACTACCACCTGGTTGGCAGGAACAACAAGAAAGCCTTTAAAAACATCTAAATTCCGTTTTCTATAGAATATTAGGAAATACCAATCGATTTCAAGGTTAATATTGGCAAATTAATGGTGACAGTCTCTGTTTCAACATTTTTCGAGACATTCTATTTCAACTCTGTTTTGGCATTTTATGTTGGTGCCACTAACATCAGAGAGGTGGTATACTGTTAGACAAGAAGCTTGGAATTTGACATGATGGTTAATTTTAAGATGTAAATGCGTTAAGATGGTTTCTAAAAAATTCAAAACTTCAAATGAATACTGAAATGAGCATAAAAGTCTCAAAATACTTTCTAAATTATCATTTATTTAGAATTAGTATTTGTTCTTATTATTAAATAAAATTTCATTTATGTCTATTGCACTTTTATGATGAAGTTTAGTCAAACTGTAGCTTAATTTCTAATTTTTGAATTATTCCGAAAAGTGTTCTTCTAATAGAAAATATTCATGCAAATATCACTTGGCATATTTCAAGTATTACGCGAGAAAAGCCGCGGGGTTTGCTAGTAAAATTATAATTTTGTCAGACATTTTTTTTGTCACTAACAGAAAAGTCTGCTCCCACCACTTTCTATTGAAAGTTTCTTATTGCTACATTTTCCATGGATAACTCTCATTATTCTTTAACCCCTCGGGGACGAGCGACCGGTATTCGTGCCGCGTAAGGTGCAGAATCAGTGATTATTCTCGAATCAGTGATTATTCTCACCAGAAAATTTTTATTGTAAATTTTGCCTTACTTAATCCGAGCATTTTCTTGATTCAATGAGGCAAAAGATTTCTATTTTAAAAAACCGGTGATAAAAGATTAAAAATTCTGCAAAAGACGCTCGTCCCGAAGACTAGCGTCTCGGTGTAGCTCCGCTCCCTATGGAGATCGTAGAGACTGGATTCAACTAAGTCCAATCGAAGCTAGATTTGGCGAAGTATTGCTAGTTTGGCGAAGTGTTGCTAGTTTCGCGAAGCATAAATGTTATATCGAAAACAAATTACTAGAAATTTTGAACACAGATAGAACCTGAATAGTAATGATGCTTATTATATACTCCGATTTCGGAAATTTCAACTTGTGGATTCCAAATGGTTTCGCCTCCCCCCCCCCCCACACGGAAAAATAACATTTTTGATAATATGTCTTCTAATTGTCATAAATACTTGCATTTTGTAGGCAGGCACATTCTGAATAGAATCATACTTAAATTTGAAAAATTCTAAAAAATATATATATACCTTTGTTTCAGAATTAAAACAGTCATAGGAACTAGAAATTTTGAATGAACATATAACCTTAATAGTGATGCGAAAATACTCCAATTGAAATTTTAATGAGTGGGGTCCAAAGAATGTTTTTCCCCTCCCCTCCCTGATAAAAAAAGTAACACTTTTGTTTATGACCCTTCAAATTTTCTTAGCATATATACTATTAAGGATTTACCTGCATACAAAATTTAAAATACCTTTGATTATTCGAAGTCATACCACCAAAACTTTTTTTTTAATCAAGGAGGGGGGGGGGAGGGGCTTTAGATTATCTTCTCTTAAAGTTTTCAATAAAGTAACACTTAAACAGGATTACTATTCAAAATGTACCTGCCTGCAAAATTCAGGTATCAATGTCAATCTAAAGAATAAAATTGCATTTTTTTTGGGGGGGGGAAGGGGGGTTGATATCCAAGAGCCTAAAATGCAGGCATGAAAGTGGGAAATAGGAAAAAAGGAGGAAAATATTTTCGGCCCAAACTTTTAAAATTTAGACACATTTTAACAGTTATTTATGGGATAAAATAAAATATAATTGTATATTATTTTCTTTTCATAGCTTAGAAAGCATTAAAAACAAATTTAAACTTTTAAATGAAAAGTGTTGCATAAATAGAAGAAAATATTCTATTCCAAAAAGAACATTATGAAACTCCCTTTTTCTTTTAAAGTCTAAAAAACTTTCACTCTGGAGAGATACCTTAATCAAATTTATTTACACGACTTTCATATGATTATAATATAACTTCCCTTTGATTTGATAGATCTTTTGCACAGCAATTTAGAAAAAAATAAATAAATAAATAAAAACTCCAAGGATTTTAGTTAGACAAAATGTCGGATTATTAAATTTTCAAGATCCCCCCCCCCCTCCCACCTTATATGCTTCCAATATTTTCTTTGCATTTTTGCATCAATCCAGAAAATGACCAAAATTATTTTTAAAAAGGTGGAATTCCACCTTTAGGAGGAACACTTTCATGCCTGAAAATGGTATCATTTTTGAGAAGTGCTTACTGTACCTTAATAGAAGAAATATGCGATTTTATTGAATTTTTATTTGTAGGTACCACGGTTCACATAATATTTTGAGAAAATTTTAGGAAAGAATTTTTCTAGTGTTTAATAATGCACAAGAAATTAAAATCCTATCTTCCAACCTACAAAGATCATGCCGCATACAATTGTTTTTGTTGTTTATCTAAAAACATGCTAATTTGCCCTGTTTTAAAAAGATTACCCAATTACGGAAGATTAAATTATAGCATTTTAACTATTTTTAACACGATCAACTGATTGATAAATAAATAATGAGAGTAGAATTGTAGTATAGAAATAGTAGAATGTGTAGAATTTTAGTAGTGAAAATTTGTAAGTATGAAATTATCGCTTTATTATCCGCCATCGCCATCTTCGTTCAAAAAAACACCTAACCTAAACAGACTTTTGAACGCGAGCGAGCACTTGTGCTTCGTCTCAAATACTGCAACCTCAAAAACAACTAGCGCCAATTCCTCAGCCAAGAGGTAGGAAAAAAATCACCATAGGGAGCGGAGCTACACCGAGACGCTAGTGTCCCGAAGGGGTTAACAGAGCCAGGTTTCTTTGCCTTATATTGAATAAGGCTAGAAATCTCCTGAGCATGAACTTCTATCTCAGTGAGGAGTTTACGTTCACCACATCTGTAAACCGCAGTTGTTGTGGTTAAAAAAAGTAATTAATATCTAAAAAAGTTATAATTTAATATAACCGGAAATTTCAGCCCGGTAAATTGTTAGACATTACATATCGGAATCAATGTCTAATAATTAAATGATAGAATTTTTTTTGATAGAATTTTTTTTTTGAAGAATTGATTTTCCCAAACGGGCACGATTTTCTGCCCAACATTGTAAGGGTGCCATTATTCTCCCTTGTGGTACACCCTTTCACCCTCTGGGGCACCTGGTTTTGAGGTGCCACTTTTTCACCCTAGTTAAGGGTGCAAATCTGGCTCCCGTAGGGGGGGGTCGCTCACGAGACAAGCGTTTCACCCCTTGGAGGTGCCATATGCAACCTCTAGTTTTAACAGTGCATAAATACTTTTCAACTTTGTTGGAAAGTGTTAAAAATAGATCCTTAATCTAGGGATCCTTAATCAAAGGATCCTTAATCTAGGATAATTTAATATATCCACGAAAGAATAAAACGATCACATTTTCCAAAATATCCAGGATTCCATAAATCGTTCTCTTCAAAAACTAATATCGATATTAAAAAATATATAAATCGATGTAAAAAATCGGAAAAGATGTCTGAGATGTGTAATGATTGTTTTTGGCAGTCTGGTATACCGATCCTAGCTGACCAAATGTCGATTTTTAAAAGTTTATCCTAGCGTAATTTATTTTTTGCCTTATATAGCTCAATAGTTAGGGCGTTGTACCCCGCTATTGGTTTCGATATATATATAATTGTATGGTCCATAGCCTAGCGCAAAGTTGATGCTTATTAGTTGGGAATGAATCAATCAATTTGAGTATAGTTCTTTAATCTGTCACTTGAAGCGGAATAAAATGTACTGCTCGATAATGGACGCTTCCAAACAAAATATGGGCTTTATTTTATCGGATTTATGTGCATAAAGTTTGCACATATCAGCTGTTATTTCATATTTAATACCGCAACAAACTCAACAAAATTTTACAATTTTTCAGTTTTAAAATAGAAAAAGTTACATGATAAAGCACGATTAAGCTCAATTTTTGATATGATTAAATAGTTTAGATTATTACATTTTCGTTCCAATTTAATTTGTCTGCCCGTATGTGCCCTCCCAGTTTTTAGAATTGTGTTTAGCTTATTAAGTCTAAATAATTTGTTTTCAAATTTTCGTTCAAGTACCATTTTCTTTCTATCAAAGACAGCAGAATTTAATTTAGTCAGATAAATAAACTTTTGCACCATTATGCGACGTCAACAAGACTTAAAATTTTACGAAAATGTGAATTTGGTTGAAAATATTTAGTTTATAGAGGAAAATTACAATGAAGAGCACATGAAGTTTTGCAAGAGCGAAATGTTTAAATTTATGACCAAATTTGGACAAAAATTGCCAGTTGTATGTAGATATCTCAGGGCAAAATGATTTAAAATATATTACTTGGCTGCAAATTTCGAGTGGTTAAAAAATTGATCCAGACAAATTCTCCAAATTCAGATTTGATACAATGCAAAATATAACGTAGGCATTTTCTCATGATACCTTATGATTCCCATTCTTTAAATAAGGTTCCTCTGTGCCAAAATAAATATCAATATACATCAGAATATACAACACAGCAATTTTCATTTAAGCTGTCGAATATTTGCCCCGTATCTTAAATTTTAGAAAAAGAAATTTTAGGATTTGTTATAATAATACAAATAGTTTCATCACTTTAGCTTCCATACCGTTAAAATTACCAAGAACAACATAAAATCATGCGTCATTCAGATTATGAAACATTTTTCAACGCATTCGGACTACTATAATAAAACTTCATAGCTTAATAATGTGAAAAACTGTGCCTAAGTAATAATTTGTAAAATATATAACACGTTTGAAAACATCATTTCATCCCTAGTCATAAAAATAGCTGAAAATTTTGTATATCCCTGTATATGAACTACAGATTTATCATATAATTCACAACATGCTAAAATTTAGAACGATTAGTGAACGCATAGCACAGTTGAAAATTTCTCGCCAGCAATTTCCGCCAAAAAACGGAAATGCACTTCAGATGTTTTGTGCAGCCCTGTATATGATTTATAGAATTTATATGCACTAAATAGTATGCAATTTTTATAATTGTAAAAGTGTTCCACAACTGAAAACGCACTTCCATCAACTATTGTTCATACAGAGAAAAATATAACAGATTTATTTTGTGTGCCCGTGTATATGAAAGATGAATGGCACATCATATTCAATAGTAAGCCACTTATAGAGCACCTCGGAGATATATATCAATCTAAATACTTTTGAATTAGTGCAGCATGAACGAAATGCACAACAAACAATATTTCTCCATAGAGCGTAATGTAACATAATTCTTTTTAGTATCCTTATAAATAATCGATAAATGCTATCTGTATCAGATTCTATAGCAATCATCTTGTTGTGCACTTCATAGATATGTATATAAATTTCAAAGTGTTTGAAATTATGAAACATAATTAAAAACCACCGCAAACGAATTTTTCCCATAGCCGTAATGTAATGAAATACTTTTGAATGTCCCTGTAACAAAATTATGACTGCTACACGCTACATTTTGCATTGCGTAACATTCAATAGTAAATATCAATAACACTTTTCAATTTCATAGCGACGCGACTAGTATATTGAGGCCAAATATAATTTGGGCCAGCTAGAATCGGTAAATCACCTACCGTTCATCGTTTATATTACAGCATGGTATAGCAAGGCTTCATGTTTACTGATCAAAGTAGAACTTAGATTTATTATTTGCCATAGTAGTTATCTTACACATATTATAATTGACTCAATTTCATGCTTTAGAAGTCGGGTTATTACTATATTTAAAAAATGAAAAATGGAAGATAAAAGAGGTATCTGTAAGACAAGGTATTATACATTATTATACGGGCTATTAGAATTATTATTATACATACAAATAAAAATAGCATAAAAGTATGTCAATGTCTAACTAAATATGAAGTTTCGTGGAATAGTGTATACCAGTTCTTGAACTACAAAATTAGTATGACATACACAGAACCTCTCCGAAAACGCTTAATTGCATTCAGAGCATCTCAAAATCATAGCTACCAACCTTCTGTTTTTCAAATATAACACAATAAATTGTTATTAAATAAACGAAGTTAATTAATAACTACATAGAATGAAGAAACATCGCATTAAATAATTTTGTATGGTTTTAATTACATTTATTTGACTAAGTAAAATTTCGGAAGGTATACAGCAACGAAAAATCTAAAAATCCTTCTTTAACCTGCAAATCCAATTCTTAAAAAAAGCAAAACTTTGATTATTATATACATGAATGAAAAATCATGCAGCATTCATAGACAACACTGTCATTATATTGTAAGAAAAAGTCATGTTTTCACAAAATAAAAAGAGATACCTAAAAAAACAATTTAGAAAACATATAACATACTTAATCCCTTAACCCCTTCGCTACGGGAGCCTTTTACGAAATGTTTATTACTTTGCTACCGGCTTTAAAAAACAGAAGTTTGTGCCTATTCAAATCGGGAAAACGCTCGGATTAAATAAGGCAAATTTTACAGTAAAATTTTACTGGTGAGGATAAACGAGGATCCTTAGGCCTCTTTCCGGCACGTATACGTGTCGCTCGTCCCCAAGGGGTTAACAGGTTTGGCTGTACTCCGTACGTGCAAGAAAAGTTTGCTTGTTTCGTTACTAAAAGCATTTCGACAACACCTATTTTAACCCATTAACCTCTGACGTTGCGTTCACACAACAGTCAAAATAATTGCTCATGCAATGGATTAATTACATTGGCACCACTATTTTAGAATTAAAAAAAAAAGTGAAATTTACCTTACTGAATTTGTGGTGGGAAACTACTTTCAACAGGAAATTTCAAAATTTCTATCGTAATAGTTTTGGCGGTTAATGGGTTAATCCCTTGGGGACGAGCGACACGTATACGTGCCGGAAATAGGCCTAAGGATCCTCGTTTATCCTCACCAGTAAAGTTTTACTGCAAAATTTGCCTTATTTAATCCGAGTATTTTTCCGATTTGAATAGGCACAAACTTCTGTTTTTTAAAACCGGTAGCAAAGTAATAAACATTTCGTAAAAGGCTCCCGTCGCGAAGGGGTTAAACTACAATATTAACTTTATTTAAAAACAGACATATATCTAATTTTAAAGTGAATATTTTAGTACGATAAAAAGCTGTATGGTACCTATTTTTGGTTTATTGTGTTAAAACAAAAACCTCTTATGGGCTTAAAAGTCCATTTTTAGCAATTACTGCCAATAAAAAATAATACATAGCTGCCAACTTGTACGGATTTTTGCTACCACTAAAATTTAACAGACATTTCTGCCTTATTTAATTATCAAAGTTCACTGCAATTCGGCGATTAAATTAGGCAAAATTTTCTATTAAATTTTTGTGGTAGCAAAAATCCGTACAAGTTGGCAGCTATGATAATATAATGAGAATTGTTTTCTACGCTCTTATACAGGCTTTATAGATGTTTAACACACAAATCAGAAAAATAAATTGGCAGTTACTATTGTTTACACAGACACCCTTGAGTGTCTATTCTTTTACACAATCCTGTGTATGTATTTACATTATAAATACACCTTATAATATGGTAAAATTTAGTTCAGCTGAAAAACAATAAACACGCGCCTAAAACATATTTTCAGGAAATACCGCACATATAAACTAATAAATTCGAATTATTTCCAGCACCCCTGTATATGTTCTTTAGGATTTATATGCACTAAATAAAATACTGAGTTATAAATATTGAAAACCTCTTTCAATTATTGCTCATAGACGATTACGTAACTCCATTTTTTTTGTGTGAAACTCAGTAAAAGAACATTAAACTTTCATGTGCTATTTAATCTGTAGAAGGTGTTATAATCTCAATAACTATATTAGTTTCAAAAAGCACACTTCAAATAATCGATGTTTAGTGGGAATAATGCAATCAAAAAATTTTGTGCGTCCCTGTATATGACCAATAAATATTATACTACTTTCTATAGGAAACATTCATTAACCTTGTATATCGATTATGTAATGTTTGAAGTTATGTAACTTCATTAAATTATATTTCAGACAATTTTCGTCCGTAGACCATAATGTATCCGAATTCTTTTGACTGTTTCTCTAAACGCAATATAAATTCTACACACTCAGTTTTTAATAACGAACTAGCTAGGATAAACCTCAATAACACATATGAAATACGTCGAAATCTAAGTTCATTTGCAAGAGTTAAAGCACGGACAGACGGAAAAACAGACGAACAAAGAAATATAAGAACTTTTCTACTTTTGAAAAACGAGAAACAAAAGAGTGAAAAATGAAAATGGGATTAATAGTTTATACATAAATTATGGCCTAAATAAAACCAACAGAAAATCAGATTTTTAAAGAAAAATGAAAGTATTTCTTATTCTACGTCATCAACATTCTGGAGTAGTTTGCATAGAAAACTTATTTGGCAAATATTTGAAACTGCGTTATATTCACTGGATATATATTTTAAGATTGTCTCTATGTGTGATAAGACAAACATAAACAATATTTTAAAACGAAAGCAATAATATTTTCTGAAAACATGTATCACTTTTGTTGTTCTATGTCAATAAGATTCTGAGGGAAACAAACAACAACGAAAACATCGTATACATCTGAAGGAACATAAAACTCCGGAGATTCATATTTTGTGATTATTTCTCTGTCCGATAAGTCAAACATAGACGGTACTTAAAAAGTAAAACATTGCCATATTTTGTCACGATAAGAATGGCAGCCACATTTTGTCATGATAAGAATGTCAGCAGTATTCTTTAACACTCGGCACCCCGTTGTCGCCGCTGCGGCGACATCATCTTTCCTTGCAAAGCTTGTTTTTGGCACCATTAAAAACGGAACATAAAATTTTCCTTATTTAATCAAAGCATTTTTGAAATTGTGTACTTGAAGTAAATTTCTTTTTAAGAAATGGTGCCGACCGAATAAAATTTGCGTAAGAGGCGCCGGAGTGCAAAGGATTAAATACATGCTCAATTAAGATGTTTTCTAATTAGATGCACGTACATGTACATTTACTTATTTACAGAATTATATTATTTTATTATTTATTTATTTTTGATGTCCTAAGGAAATTTTTTTTAATTGTCGAAGGATTAATCCGGGCATGTCAAAAGATTCTACCAACCGTAGTACTCTTTCAAATCATTTTAAATCAATTAAATTCAGAAAATTTGTAAAACAAATATAAATTAAATTATTAAAATAATAATAAAATTGTTCCGTCTACACAGCATTCCTCTCTTTAACTCTTTCAAGTGCGATGGTGTGTTTATGAAACCATTTAATTTGAATTCCCAAATGCTACACTGGCATTGAGCTCACAGGCTATTTACACTAATTGTGTATTATACTTTTATTTCAAAGAATGATGCCCATAAAATAATAAAGAAATCGACAGAAAACCCATTTAGCTGAATTAAGTGTGGGGGGGGGGGGGATTAGCTCCCGATTTCCACCCTTTATACTTATCAAGAACCTCCAAATCCAATCAAGGAAGTGCCTTATCAGAATAAACCGGTATGCAAAATTTGAAGCAAATCGGATAATTCTGCACGAAAACCCATTTATCTAAATTAAGGAGGATTATCTCCCCATTCACCCCTTTATACTTAACTAATCAACTTCCAAAATTGAACAGCGAATCACCTTATGAGAATGAACCTGTATATCCAAAATTTAATGTAAATCGGATATTTCTTTCAAGGGTTATTGCATTACGTAAATACATACGTACATGCATACGTACGCATATAGAGAACCTTCGGGCATATTAGCTCCCAATCTTTCATAGCCTGTATGCTAAAAATAAATAAAAATCGGCATTTAAGCGTCCATTGATTGTTTAAAAATTGCATTTTAATATTATTTCTGCATTATTAGCAAACAACTATAAATAAGTATTTATCAAAGAATAATGTTCTAAGATGAAAACAGATTAACCCTCCAGCCGCGGGCGACTTTTTTCAGTGGGTTACTTTTTAAAAATTAAGATTGTTTGACTTTATTTAATTACAGATTAAATAATGCGAAAATAAGACGAACTATACGCTTTTAAAAAGTTGTGGAAATCAAGCAATCTGAATTTTAAAAAAGTAGCCCACTGGAACGCGAAAATAATGTTTCCCGCGGCTGTAGGATTAACCCTTTATCTACTGCGTTATGATCTAGTGCAATTTGTTTCATGTAATTTTTTTCCAGTTACTACGATGAAAATTAAAGGATGTACATAAAAAAATACTCACCCGTGAGAAATTTAATTCGTTAGAGATAATTAATTAAGGGGTCTTGTACCTTTTAAACGCGTCGAACATTAACGAAAAACTTCAAAGTTTGAATTAGTCTATCTGCAAAGCCTTTTTAGGTATAAACATGAAATTTTGGATATATTTTAAACAGATTGTGCTTTGTAATATGCTACCATTAAAAATTTATTAACCCTTTACAGAATTTGCGTATTGTTGAAATTAAAATAGCTCCTTTTTTACCCCATAAGTCATTGCGCGCATGATATCTTGAGAAAGTATGTATGGTTTGGCATGAAATTTGGTACAGATACTAAACATATATGTGTTTTTAAAATGATCTACTCTTAGGCTAAAATTATTTCATTAACTACATAAAAAAAATATTTTCGTAAAAAAAAATAAAAATTTTGTATTTTTAATGAATAAAAATAGTCATAACTAAAAATATTACCATTGTAAATACTTAAAAGTAGATCATTTTAAACAAACATATTTGTTTAGTATATTTACCAAATTTCATGACAATCCATACATACTTTCTCAAGATATCATACGCGCAATGACTTATGGGGTAAAAAAAAGAGCTATTTTGATTTCAACAATACACAAACTCTGTAAAGGGTTAAATAAATTTCTGTTGGTAGTATATTACAAAGTACAATCTGTTTAGTCAATATCCAAAATTTCATGTTTATACATAAAAAGGTTTTTGTAAGATAGACTAATTCAAACTTTGAAGTTTTTCGCTAATTTTCGACGCGTTTAAAAAGTACAAGACCCCTTAACACTAAAACGACCAGAAATTTTACTCAAGTTTCATAAAAATATTTGATACCAGAATTTTTATTTAAAATTATTTGACTGGCTTATTTAATGTAAATCTGCGTTGTTTAAATTTAGCTTATTTTATGAAAGAATTTTTGGTCCCAGTTGACATTTAATCATATGGTTGAAGTCGGATCGACTCCTTCCGGGCGTTCTAGTGCTAAAGTGGTTCTTTAAAGTACCGTCAGTACACTATGGCTAAACTATTTTCGTAACAGGTATGCTGTAGAAAGTTACGATGAAAATACTAGGACTTCCCTCATAGGGATTAGTCTGAGCGATGTTACTGAGAACATAGATTTAATAATAACTCGTGACAAGAATAGGAAATGAGATGCTATCTTTAATTGACAATATGTGGCCTGTCTGAAAAATATTCAGCCTTTGTCCGAAAAAATGCATAAGTTACCTGACAGGATTGGTAACCTTATTCATTTCGAGGTACGTCCCTTGCGCCTCCACACATTTAGACCACCGTTCTTTCTATTGCAGAAAATACTTCTGGTAGGCCTTTTTGTAATGGTGTTCAACTCCGCCACCGCATTCTACATATCGCATCTCTGCTCTCAAAACAGGATCCTTTTAATGACACCTTCAATTTCGGAAGCAACCAGAAGTAGCAAGGAGTCATGTCTGAAGAGTATACAATTTTGCGAACACTGGAATTCCGCATTTTGCAAGAAAGTCTGAATCAGGTGCGATGAATGAGCTGGAGAATTGATGAATCTTACGAATTGTTTCGCTTTCAGGATCACCAAGCCTTGATAAAATTTGATTAAGTACCTTTTTTCAACCCGTTCAGACATCTTGACAAAAATCAAAATCCGATGGACACTATAACAGCACCTAACTCGGTGGAAGCTGCCAACGACTGACTCGCTTGAATTCGTGGAAAACTGCCTTTTTCCATTGTGCACCGTGCGCCGCCTTCGAATCACTATTGCGCGCGAGAAAAATAAGAGTCTGATACTTATCAAACAGACCTGCCACAAATTCAGATGATGAAAATGAGCAAATTGAATGGTAGAATTACAATATACTATAATAATATAACATACACTGTATACACTAGATCTATAATATACGCCATTTTTAAAAAATGGCAAAGCAAACCTACAAGACAGCCGTGCATGGGTATAAAATTGGAAATGCGCAATAGATTAAAAATAATACAGAAAGTAAAACACTAAAATATCTTATATCGGAATTTTTATTTCTTGAAATGATGTCAAAAACATAAACAGACGTTCCGCGCCAATTTGACTACCTCTACATGACAAAGAAAATGATGCTTGAAGAGAATAAAGGACTTTTATATGGTGTGTGGCCCACTCGTACAGTTAATACTCTTGAATATCTCTTTTCATGTATGCGATGAGGTTGTCGATAAGAGTTTTAGGAATTGTGTCTAAAAAACGTGATATATCAAAGACCCTAATACATCAACAGAGGCATGAAATGCGTCGTTCGCGTGCTTTACAGATATACTCGATCGGATTTAAATGATGAATGCATGCTGACCACTACATACGCTGTATTGTTTTGTTTCCAAATATATTCTCGACAAGGTGAGCTGTATTGTGTGTTAGCATCATTAAATAAAACAAATCGGCATTGATTGCAGCGTAATTTATGACACGAGATATGTAATATCTCGTCTGCATAACCTATGAGCTGTGAAAATGTCATTTCGAGTAATTTACAAATCCATATGTATTTTTCCAACAAATCATGCAAGTTAAAATACGTCAATATTAATCCGATTACAAAAAATTACCCGAATAAGTCACTATATAAAAAATCGTCTAATGACGATTGAGAAAATTGCGCTGTGAAGCTGAAAAAAATTTTCATATCAAATTTAAACAGACACTTTCCTCTATTAGAGGCCTTGGCGAGATAGAAAAGACCTGAGAAGGAACATATTGACAAGTACTTTCATGCAAACTATTCACTGTTTCATACCACAGTTATTCAATGTTTACACAACTTATTCAATGCTAGATAAGTAGCTACCCGTTTTGTTGGATTTAAGTTGCATGTTTGGGGGAGGGGGGTGTAGTTTTATTAAATATTTAACGTTTCTATACCTAACAATGCAAATGAATGGTAATTTAGAACGGTTTTTGTTCATTTCATCTTTTTAAATTTCGTATTTTTTAGAAGCCATTCTTAGCCATTTTACCATTTACATCTTAAGAGTATTCCTTCCAAAAATTTCAACCCGATTAAAAAGTGTTTAGGTCAGCAGTGGCACAGAAAAGAAAAATTGAAAGTTTTTCGTTCCTGCATCATTTTACATAGCGAAATTTTCAGAAATTGTTCTATTACGAGTATTTAAGCCTTAAGAGCAACATTCATACAAATTTTAATCTGTATATTCCTAATAATTCCATGTACTTCCTTATTTAGATCACCTTTTGAAATTTGTCCGCTTTATTTAGTCTTCTTAATTTCGTTTTTTTAAGAATTCATTCTAATGAGTGCGCATTGCAGTTTGAATTCTTTCTATAACGAGCCTTTAGATCTTGTAAGATACTACCATGCCAAATTTTAAGTTTCTAGACCCAACAGTATCACAGAAATTGCAGATTAGATATTTTTTTATGGTGCACCCTTTTAATTTTGGTTTTTGTTTTATTATTGACCGGCATTTACGACTTAAAAGTAATAGCCATGTGAAATTTCACAATTTCTTTCTGTAACAATTCCAAATAAATCGTAATTTAGAAACTTTCTAGAACGTTTTACGTTTATTTTTAACTTTAAAATTTCGAACCTTGTAGAAAGCGTTCGTAACGAGTGTTTACATCTTAAAAGTAACCACTGCACAAAATTTCAAATTTCTAGCCCAAACAGTATCTCAGAATTCGCAATTTTAGAACTTTTCTGCTCCTGCACCCACGGAGATTGTTGTACCGACATAAAATACAGTCTTTGTTGGAGCAGGGATGGACACCAGCATTTTCAAACCATTATTTATTAAATCAGATAGGTAGTTTCAGAGATTACATTCCGCAAACACACAAACGTTACTACTTTATAATTTTAGCATACACGTAGATAAAGGAACCGTTTAACTTTTATTATATAAAACCATAAATAGTTTATTTAATACGTGTTAGCAGATGTATTTATTAAAATACATACATAAACTAGTTTAATACTTCTTCAGTTTTATTTTCATAGTCGTTTATATCATTTGGCAATTATTTGATTTATTTGATGCATAGCTGCATTTTCTTCATTTCACAGAAATGTAAATTACAACTAACCGCCCATAGCGACCAGTTTCGTCTCCCTTAACCCCTTAACGCTCGAATTAAATTACGGTTGAATAATTCAAATTGCTTATTGGTACCACTTTTATGAAAACAAATATTCTTCTTATTTAATGACAGTAAAAACGATACTAGAATATGCCAATTTCACTGTTTTATAAAACTGGTGGGAATCAAACAATTTGAGTAAATGACACAGCCCGAGAATATGACGGGAGCGAGAATTAAGGGGTTAAAATTTATGATTGGGAAAGAATGCTAAGTATTGTACCATGTTACTTTTGGTTCGTACGGATACCGTTATTTCTTCAGGAAAAGTATCGGTATCTTTATATAGAAAAAGAAATCGAGGTTAAACGCACAAAATTTCGCCTTCTTTTAAATAGACATTTTCTATAAGATAATACTGGTGCCGAAAAATTTTCTGGTCTGCAAAATTCAAGGAGGCGTACGAACCATGTTTTATTCGTAATTTAATTTAATTGGACTCCCTTAAATATAATTAATAGAATCCCTTAAGTTAATATTAGTTTTTGTTGCATTAAAATATCTCAAAAGGTTGATTTTCTGTAAGCAAGTAAACCTTATTGGTTTACAATGGAAGTCTATGGGAATTTTGCGAAATTTAGATATATCGCCAAGTTAGCGACAAACTTGGCTGCATTTGGAAACAGAACAGGGCCCCCCCTGTGGTAACCCCCCCCCCCCCTTATACGTATGGAGATGCATTAAATGCTGTTCAATAACCAATGAGGTGCGTTTCATCAAAGCATTCGGGCGATTCCATTAAACAATAAACAAATAATCGCGATGTCTGTGCCACGTACGATAGCGTAATATATATATATATATAAATATTTCATTTACCAACATTATGCTAAAAAAAGGTCATGCATGATTGTCACTGTCTGACTTCGGAGCATGTGTGCTTTTCCACCTATTGAACTGATCATGATTTTAGCAAATTCAGATTTTTATGATCTTATTTAGAACAATTCCTACTAATTTGAATTTTTCCTAAGAATTATTCTCTAAAAATTTCTAACATTTTAAAGTTGTCATGAAGTCTTTTTGCTACTATTTAGTTATCTCTTGGACCAATTTCGCCAAATTATATAAATCGCCAAACTCTCGCCAAATTTTACAAATTGACATAATTTTTTTTAAATAACGAAAAAACAAATAAATTAGTATAACATTAATAAAAATACAAATAAAACGTCGAAATAAAAATCACTTGTTTACGTAAACACGTGTAACTTGCTTAAAGTCAGGTGAATGTGACACTTATGATCAACCATTATTGGAGTTTAATCTTATAGTTTGGAGATAGATTTTTCGCCGACAGGATAACCAAGTAGTACCGTTTTTTAAATATGTTACTATCAAGTTGTTTGCCATCAGGATTTGGCGGTTCCATCTAGTTTCATTTAAAATACTAAAAAAAAAAGGAAGAAGAAGAAATGCTGATATAATCAAAAAGTTTTATTTTATCATCAAAGAACTGTTTCTAATTTGCACACGCTAAATATAAAAGACGCTATAGGAGCAATAAAATTTTCTCCTATAGAATGCGACCCTTGAATATTCTCGTAATTGAAAAATACACATAATATTTCAAATGTAATTAAAAGTCTTAAAAATGCTAAATAACAAGAGGACTCTCGCAAGTTAACAATAAAAAATATTAAATTGACATAGTTTCATTTTACACGTGAAAAATGAGTTCAAATTCAAATTTGATGGTCTAAAAAAGACGATGGTTTTTAGGTTTCGATTTTGTTAGCAGTCCTTAGGCATTAGTTATGCCTAGTTTACTCTAGTTTCGTTTTTCCCCTATATTATTAGTTTAGCCTTAGCATTAGTTATGCGACTTCTATTATCCAAGGACAACATGTTCTCTGCATCTCCACATATGCAATATATGAATTTACATGTGCCATTTCTAACATAGCAAAAATGAGCTGGTATCACAACTTTTTAGATTTCCTATAAAAAATAAAATAAAACAGAAAATAAGTACCAAAAAAAACATTACTACACTACAATTTAATTATAACATTATAAAGCAGATAAAAATGATACACAGACGAAAAGTAAACAAGAAGTTTTTCTCCAACACCCAGTGTACTGGCGGTACTTATGGGTAGCGAGTAATTCACCTGTTAAATCAAATACATACAGCGCTTACTTAAAATAACTTGTCAAATTGCATTCTAAGATCATAATGATCACATAAAAAAATCGAACACTTATCTTATGTCCTTTACTATGTTTGCAGCAATAAAAAAATCAAGCATGACAATCTGTACAAAATGTCGGCACAAAACACGTCGACTGTTTCAAAGATAGCCTCCTTTCTCGCTAAAATAACGAACCTAGAACTACTGCTGCCGTGTATCATGAAAAATGTGAGTTAAAAGAGCGTTTCTGCAAAGTACCATTAGAATATTAGTAATATTCAATATAGAATGAAAGTTTAAAGTGAGTGGTACTTATAAGAAACCGTCAGTAGATAAAGGGTTAATCGAACAGTTCGTTGAAATTCTTGCTGTTTTGAGCTAAGGCTGGACTACCACAAGCGGCTATATTTATATTCTGAGAACTACTATTTAAAAAAAATACATTTTGTAGTATATTTCTCTTTTAGCCTACGACATATACAGTCGGACCTCTATTTAACGAACCTCTATATTGCGAATTTCTCTATTTTGCGAACTTTTACTTGGAACGAAGAACATTTTGCAGATTTCTTCTTGCAGATAAAATAACCTCCAAATAGCGAAGTGCGTTCTCTATTTAACGAACTATTTCTTAGGATCTAAATTTTTTTTCTCCCTATTTCGCAAAATATTACTGGACATTTCAAACTTATTCTTTCGTTTAACACATTTTATGATGATCAATGACCATGAACAGGTCTTACCAGGCACCTAACTCACCGAGAACAGTAAAATTGCTGTGATTCTTTGTTTTTCCTCCAAGAAGTGCAAACTTTCAATATCCCCTTTTAACCCTCAATGGAGCTGCCCCGTGTACTTAGTCTCCCGTTTTCTAGATTGTTGATCATGACCAGTTGGTATTTTCGGTTCTTGTAGCTCGAAAATGGTCAAAGCGAAAGTGCTTGAGCACCAAAGAAAAAAAAATACTCTTGATGAGGAGGATAAAGGCTTAAAGAAAAAGAATACTGCTTTAAAATTTGGTATTCCTTCAAACAGCTTATCAACCATAATAAAAAATCGTGATTTTAATGTAAGATCATTTTTTAAACTGAAAATACAATATATTTCCAGACAATGCATTGTTTCATTCTTATTTCATTCTTATTGCAGATTTCTTTTGGATGGGTAAAATCAAAGAGATATAATTTATAAAAAAAGTGTGGTTAATTACTTTTTTAAATTATACTTAGTGTTTATGAACGTGTTTTATGTAGTTTAAAGTGTTCTAAAAGGTGACTCTCCATATAACGAACTTTTCTTCGGGATTTAGCGACTTCGTTAAATAGAGGTCCGACTGTACAAAGTAAAAAAAAATCCATTTAACGTGCATCTATGCGATGCTTAAAAAGAAAATCACAAGCGCCAGAACATGGTGAATTTATTTTTTCAAAACCTTAATGGTGGTAAAAAATTAATAATGAATCAACATTTCACTGTCTTAGTGATACAATGATGTCTTCGAGCTTGTGTAATGGTTAGAGAGCTGGCTTTGCATCAAGGGGTGTGAGGTTCGAATCCCGATGCTTGCCCGGAAAACCGGATGTATCGGATTCTTCTTTAACCCTTATGTCAATGACCAAAATTTACCCTTGTGCCCAATGACCAAAATTTACCCTTGTGCCCAATGACCGGGGTACAGGGGTACCTGCTGCTATTTTAACATACTCGAGCCACAAAACTCCCCTATTTCACATAGTGTAACTGTTTGCCTGTAGAGAAGAGGAATTTGGCGCATTTTTTTTAAATAATATTTACAACCGAACCACTCTAATCCGCATTAATTGGGACCGGTGCCTGTTCCGATTACAAAAAATTCGGATTATCCTGAATTTCGATAAAATTAGAAAAGAAAAAGCTGCATGCTAAAAAAAATGTTATAAGTACTCATTAGTACCGTAAACATCTTCTAATCCAGCATCCTAAGGTCCGGCATGTTGGGTTATCCGGCACGACTTTCCGGAAAAAATATATTATTCCTTGTTTAATCACTCCTGATGTTTATAATCATCCAATAGAACTTCAGGATTTGGACGTACAATTCATTACAAACGGTTCAAAATCGCGAATCTGCAAATAGCTCAGTCACCAACGTCGACGAGGGGTATGAAAAAAAATTCTGTAGATAATTTGCGAAATCAAACGGTTGAAAGGTAAAATAAATTTTTACCATACGAATTAAAAACTTTTTGCATTTTAGAAAATAATTTTATAGTACTGGCAAACAAACTGATATTCGAGATTTCTTTAAGATGGGTTTCTTCCAGTAGGCCTACAGTGCACGTTTTCATTTTATATTTGTGTACATATGTTATACTTTGACATTATTGAGTATTTTGTTAATTCCATTCAAGTTGTTTAAAGAAAAAAAAAATCATGCTTTACTGCCATATTTTGTTTAATTCTAATTTCTACACGTTTTTCTCGACATTTATCCGTTAAATAAAATCGGTTCAGATTAACCAGATTTCGGAATAGCGTGATTCTACTGTAATTCATGTGTCAAAAAATTCAAACAAAGCTCACGCATTAGAAATGTGGAAAACTTATATCTGTTTTATCGAGCAAGTATGAGTGTAGACCGATTCTTCAATATTCTTAGATTTATTCGTTTTGTCAACCAGAACACACGAGTGGAATGTCTTCAAAATGTTAAATCTGTAGCAATTCGTGATTTATAGACTATGCTAAAACCTAACCTATTGAAAAAATAAATACCGACGGAAGAGTAATCGGTTGATGCGCAGTTATTTCAGCTTCGAGGAAGAAAAATATTCCTCCAATATTTTCCGTCTAAAACGGCTAAATATGGGATCAAAATATGGTGGATATGTGATGCAAATAGTTATTAGCCTCTTAACGCCAACTGTCGAAAAATAGGTACAGACCGTGAAATAAACCAAGATGAAAAAGTTGTGAAAGACTTCGACTCACTATTCAAGGATTCTGGACAAAACATCACCATGGAGAACTTTTTTTCTTCCTTTTCTTTGGCCAAGCATTTATTATAATGGAATCTCACAATGGTTGGCACTTTGAAAATAAACAAACCTTATATTCCCCAATAAATAAGGCCAGGGGCGGACTGGCCCACCCCGCTACCCCGCGATCGCGGGGTGGGCCAAACGGGTGTAGTGGGCCAAA
The DNA here is from genome assembly GCA_963932465.1 of Maratus speciosus. Classification (NCBI taxonomy): domain Eukaryota; kingdom Metazoa; phylum Arthropoda; class Arachnida; order Araneae; family Salticidae; genus Maratus; species Maratus speciosus. The sequence goes on along the minus strand of OZ010789.1, from coordinate 282,509,538 downwards.
ATAATAATAACTTTGAGTTTTCTCTTTTCAAAAAAAAAAAAAAAAAAAAAAAAAACATTAATTATGAAAGTCAATTTTTCTTTTCTTTTTTTTTGTCCTAATTTCTTCTTTCTCTTTCCCATCACCAATCACTAGAAAAGAAAAGTGACCATCGCGAGAAAAGCAAATTTAAGAGGTGAGGCAAAAAAAAAAAAAAATTGCATAATTTTACTATAAGATGAAATTGCAAACCTCAGCTTTGCATGCAAGAATAAAACATGCATAAGAGCATCAAACACTTAAGAATGAAGACGTGGGATGAGGTCTGGAGGGTTAGGTAATTTTACCTCTCCACACAATCCATCCCTCTTCTATGGTCACAAATGGACAATTCAATAAAGGAATTTTCCGTATAACTAGCTCGGCTATCAAGATAAGGCACGAAAGTAGATCTTTAGAATGAAAGAAGAAGTCCAGAATAGAGCAGAAAGAAAAACGAAATGAAAATTCTAAAGGCATGGAAGAGGTTCTTTGATTACATTCCTGTCAAAGTCATTTATAAATAAGTTAATTCCTCATCTCGCCATTCAGATACAAATAAACATTGCCGATGAAGTAAAATAGTCAGATTCATTCAGTATTGATTTCACTCAAGATATATCAGCAATTGAGCAGTTGGCACTTTGTGTTCAGCATGTGCAGCATGGTAAAGTGAAGGTTAGGTTTTTTAAATTGTTGATGCCCCCAAAACAACAGGGGAAGCCCTCTATCTCCAACTAAAAGAAGAACTTAAAACGTTTAAAAAATATGAGTGGGAAATATAAAGGTCTTTAGGCACAATTGAAAAAGAACAATCTAAATATACAACATGTGCATTGATATGCACATGTGCTAAACTTGATCCTGACAGATAAAACAAAATGTTGCAAATTGACAACGGACTTCTTGGGCTTAATGCAAGCTACAGCCGTGTTTAGCTCAGAGCCATATAAGCGAATGAAAATATGGAGTTCGGTGAATAAGGAGTCTACAGGTGGAAATAAACTTCTTTGCCGATTATAAAAGGTAAACGCTACTAGGTGGTGGAGTAAGGTTCGAACACTTAATAGTATGCTTGACGAGTCTTCAAAACATTTTAAAGATCAACATAAGTACGTTGCTTAAGTGCCTACAAGCTATTAACGAAATGGACGATTTCCAGTCACATGTATTTTTTTCGGCAAGATCACTGATTGGTAATTGGTGCAAGTTTCAGTATATATTAACAGCAACCATTTTCAGCGACCTATTCAATATATCTACACCCACATCGAAGTATCTCCAGATAAGCGGCCTGGACTACTTAACTGCTACTAATAAAATCCAAACCCTGAAATCCAATTTGTTACACAAAATAAATAAGTTTGATGTGTTTTTGAAAAATGTTTCTGAATATTCGGTACATGTTCTGAAGCAACTAATAGAAAAGGAATACTTCATTGAAATTAAGAGTTTTCTACAGGAAAAGAGAATATTTATAGCGAAACGTCGATGTAGTGAATATTCTCAGGATGAGGCAAGAAGTATTAAGTTGTCCCGAAAGTTTCTTTCATTTTTTCTTTACAAAAAATAAACCATGAAAATTTCAAAAACGGCGATACTTTATTGAAGAAACGTATTTTATGGAAGAAACGCCGCGGCGTTTACGAGTTTAAAAGTTAATTTTTTTCCAAGTGCGGCGTTTGCGCCCTGTGCGGCGTTTACGATTTTTTTTAAATACCAACTGAGTTTCCTTAATTTAAAAATACATGAAAATACTTAAAATCGGATTTAAATATTTTAAATAACTAGGGGGCTCGGCCCCCTACGAGCTACGCTCGCCAACCCCCGTCCAGACACCGCAGACTCTAAATGCACGCTAATTTGATCGGCTTTAAAAAGATTTCGAAAGATTGAATTATAATTTAAAAAACAGTGGCGATCTCCCTATAAACGAATTTCTATTCATTTCTCTTTGATTGGGGAATTTTAACGCCAAATCCGCTGCGGTACTACTTGATTATCCTGTCGACCAATTTCGCCAAATTATATAAATCGCCAAACCACTCGCCAAATTATACAAATTGATATAATTTTTATTTTAAATAACGAAAGAACAAATAAATTCGTACAACATTAATAAAAACACAAATAAAACGTCGAAATAAAAATAACTTGATGACGTATACACGTGTAACAACCTTTCAAAATAAGCTAATATAAAAGGAATTAAGTAAAGAGAGTCTTTGTCTCCTGGTATTTTTTAACAAAGCGAAAAGAAAGTTCTTTTAAATGAGACATTTTAAATTAATTTTCAAAATATCAAATAAATGTCTAGCGCAATTTCTAAATTTAAACTTTTTTGCAATATTATTTTGTGTGTTCATTTTATGTAATAACTATAATGTGACGTAAATATGACGTAATTTCTCCTAAGACTTCTAACGCATGTTAATGAATTTATTATTTTACAATATCCTTTCTCCTTTAAAATTCACGTGTATACTTTTTATGACGTAATTTTTAATAAGTTCCTGCTTTTTATACGTAATTATTTAATACTAATTTGAAAGTTTTTTTCCTGTTTATAATAGTCACGTGTAAATAAATTTTTAATTTGAAGCAAACATTATTGCTTGCGCTTTTTATACAGATGGCAACAGTTTAAATTAGTACAATTTTCTGAAATCTGTAGAAAATATCTCTAGAAATGCTGAAAATTCGAATTTAAAATAGAAATAAAACCTGAAAAAATGAGTCAAAATAAAAAAATTAATGCAATCTGCACTCCGGCAACTTCTAACGCATAAAATGATCTAAAAATGATTACACTGCCATGTACAGTTTTTGCTGCTATAAAACTTTTTTAGTGGAACGATTTTGTCCAACTTTAGCATTAAATAACTCTTAAAATAATTCTTCGATTTGAAAACTGTCTGCATCAGCGTGTTTATCAGACATTTCTGTATAAAACCACCGATTTTCATATTTTTGTATGCATTATTTTTGTTAATATTAACGAAGAAAGGCCTCCGGTCACCAAAAAATCAAAACCGGCGGCGGCGGCGGCGGCGGCGGCGGTGACAGCGGGAGTTACTTTTTTTTAGAATAGAGAGAAACTTCAGACATCTTGAGATATTAAAAACGAGGCATCCTACACTGCTCAGAAAACTTTGATTAAAGTTAGGTCAATGTGAGGCTGTCGACGAAAGTAGCGTTCCGACGGGTGCGGCGTTTCTTCCATAAAATATGGTACACATGTGCCATTCTATTCAACAAACCTTCTTTTATCTCTCCTCCTCCTGAAATCTGATAATGCCTTCTTTCCAAACATTTTGGATTTGATGGCAAAATACTTATCGACGGGATTTTTTATGTCATTCAAAGAGTTATTTTTTGGTGAAGAGAATGTTTGAGAGAAAGAAACGAATAGTAGTCGGACGGAGCAATGTCCGAAGAGCAGAGAGGGTGGGTCAGAACGTCTCAATCGAATGCAAGGAGTTTGTTTCTGACAGTCAAAGATACGTTAGGCCTGAAGTTGTCACAATGGAAGATAACACCTCGTCTGTTTGCTAATTCGGGGTATTTCCTGGCTATTGCTGCCTTCAGTTCGACGAATTGCGAGCAGTATTTTTCAAGGTTGATGGTCTGGTTTGGTGGAAGTAGCTCATAGCAGATCCAATTCCACCAAATAGAGAGCAAAACTTTCTTCTGTAGGATTCCGGCTTTAGCTATAGTGATGAGGCCTTTGTCTCGGATGGATCTGGACTGTTTGCATCCCAGGTTGTTATAAAGTATCCAACTTTCGTCCACGATCACCAATCTTTTCAAAAAAGGATCTTTCTCGATGATGAAAATGCGGGCTGCAATGTTGCGCTTCATCAAGTCATGGGCAAGGCGGCCACTAGCAAGTATTTTTATATTCTCTTGCACCACTATTTTAAAAAATACGTTTTGTAGTATGTTTCTTTTGCAGATGTTGTCAAAGTATATGTAAAAAATGTTTGTTTTCAAAAAGAGGTGCGAGATGAATTAAAAAATAGCGCGTGAATTTCAAAAGAAACTTTTGGGACAAACTTTGACTGTCAGAAACAAATCCCTTGTAGTCGATTGAGACTTTCTGACCCACGCTCCCTACTCTCCAGACATTGCTCCGTACGATTATATTTTTGTTTCTTTCTCTCATTAATTCTCTTCACAAAAAAAAATTAACTCTTTGAATGACATAAAAAAATCATCTCGATAAGTATTTTGCCATCAAATCGCAAATGTTTTGGAAAGAAGGCATTATGAGAATTCCGGAGGGATACAAGAAATTTATTTAACACAATAGCACTTATATATTTCCATAAAATCTCACCGTTTTTGAAATTTCCATGATTTATTTTTTGTAAAAAACGAAATAAACTTTTGGTAAAACCTAATGTTTAAGGTAAACGTTTATAATGTCATCTTAGACCCATTTATACAGCAGCTGAATACACGATTTGCTGGAAATGAATTGCTCATGAAAAACATTGTCTAGTTCGATCCTTACTGCTTCAGCGAGGTTAAATTGTTAAATGAACTTGCTGAAGAAGTTCTTAATACTCTGTCTGGCTTCGCGAAAGTCAAGAAAGACCGTTAGAAAAGAGTTTCTGAAATTTTCCCGGCTCTATGCTGATTACAATTAGTCACTATTGCAGCAACAACTTCGACGTAGTGAGCTCTCAGCCTCTTACACCATAGGAATGAGCGATCCAGAAGAACTCATTAAAGATGATGAGAATCGCTGAAAAGCTGATAGATCGGGAGGCGGCAGCACAGACAATCACCTCATCGAGTTGCAGGCTGGAAATTCCTGAATTAGTTAAAACTCGATTCACATATTAAAATGCAACTGGTCTGCCAAGTCATATCATGGTGGAAAACACCTGCAATCTCAGTCCTTTATTTCATACATTTGGGTGCAGGAAAACACAATGATAAACCTACGAGTCTACTAAAATCGGGTTTGCAGGTGTTTTCCACCATGATATGACTTGGCAGACCAGTTGCATTTCAATATGCGAATCGAGTTCTTTCTAATCCTGGAATTTCAGACTCCAACTCGATGAAGTGATCATCTGTGTTGCCGCCTCCCGGTCAATAGTAAGAAATGTAAAAAAAGGCTTAGTTTGTGCATTAGAATTATTGTGCGAGTTGAATGCCTATGGTCGTATTTATCCAACCTTGTACATGCGTTCAATTGTCTTATGAATGAGTGTTTTTAACCCTTAAAATTATAAAGAACCGCTTGCGTTCATCTCTAGGACAAGAACTGTTAGATGATTTAATTATGTTCAATGCTGAACGATCTTTTGATTACGATTATAAGATAATCCATGGAATTGCCTGAAGTTCAAAAGAATTGTCTAGATATTTATTACTTTCTAATTAGTTAATAGTGAGCGTATAAAACAAACTATTCAATTTTCAGGTACTATATTGATATTTTAAGCAAACATTAATCAATGTACAGTCGTGGAAAAAAAAAGTAACCACCCCTACTAACTCCTCAACAAATTATCGTAGAAGAAAGTTACTGGTACCGAACAATTGGAAATAAAGTCTACTTTTAAATGATGTATATAAAATTTGCTTAGGGGGCCATCTACATAGTAAAACGAACCATAACTTTGTTTTTTTTCAGTAGCAGTACACAATTCTGATAGCATAAATGAACTCTACACCCTTCAATTAGTCTAAAAACAAATTTTTATGCAATTCGTACCATAAGTTTCCGAGAAATTAATTATTTTAAAACGAGCGTACTTTAAGAGCTGTATCCAAATTGAAGTTCGGTACTCGATTGTTAACCGAGAGAGCTAGCTCCCTTCTTGATCAAGGCAACTTAAGCAGTCAATTAAGCCTGTTAGATTACAGGATAGCATAAGAAATTTCAAAATATTTAGCCACTTCTATCATAGACGGCCCCTTAAACCATCATTTTGCCGTTTTCTAAGCATAATTTGAAAACTACTTGGAAGAAAAATGTGAAATTTTGGATTTCCATAAAGCAGGACTGAATAATAAATCTGAATACATCAAAAAAATTGTAGGTTGCAATTCATAATTTTTTTTAATATTAATTTCATAATTCATATCAGAAAATTATAAAAATAGCAAATTCAACGTATTTATGTTTGGGTATATTAGTATTATTGCTACACAAAAAATTAGAACATTAGGATCATAATTTCAGAAGTTATAAATAAAAATATGAAAATGTAATTTAACATTAGAAGCACTCAATTTTGAATGTTTATAATTCAAAAACTTATCATTCAAATGACTTGAAATTTCATGTCTAGGCATAGTTTGAACCAAAGATTTGAAATATCTCGTTAAAACTGGGTATTGCCATTGAAAAAAATGAAGTTTGGATTTGTTTTAATATGTAGATGCCACCCCCCCCCTAAGCAAATTTTATATACGTCATTTAAAAGTAGACTTTATTTCCAATCGTTCGGTACCAGTAACTTTCGCTTACGATAATTTGTTGAGGAGTTAGTAGGGGGTGTTTTCTTTTTTTTTTTCTACGACTGTACAAAGTGTACATATGTTGATAACTTCAAATAACAAAATAAAATGTACAAATGGATATCACGATTTTTCAAAAACAAATTAATCAATGTATGCGTGTTAATTTCAATTGTACTAACTCTTTCCGGTCAATACTAACACTTTCCAAAGGGGTCTGGGTCAAATTCCAGGTGAGGTCTGCATGTTCCTAGTTGTTGCCAATCAGCTTAGGTTAGGTTAAGCGACGCCCTATTCCCATCGGGAGCCCCTTCACAAGCAGCAATCATCTATTCTAACGATATCGTTGACTGATGCTGACAGCGCAATTGACCCAACATTTTTTTTTTAAATACAAAGAATAAAAATATCTGGCAAGAATTCCCATAAGAAATTTCAAACGTTTTTATTTATTACGTGTATACCTTTTAATTGTTTAAAATTATGCAAGTCTTCATCATAGAATTAGAGCAAAGGGTCGTATCAATAGTATAGTATAGAAGTATACTTCTATACTATAAACTATATACTAGTATATAACTGGTTATAAACTATACTATACTATAGTCTATACTAGTTTATACTATAAACTATAAACTAGTTCTATACTATAAACTTCTATACTATACCTAGAAGTATACTTCTAGGCACTGTATTGATAGTCAGTATTCAAACATTTTAACAATGGTGTTGTCGATTGGTGGGCCAATGCATAAGTCTAGCGGGGTGGGCCAAACTATGCCAGTCCGCCCCTGAATAAGGCCATAGAAATCGCGCACGTTTTATCCTCAGAATTTGGATTTCATGATGACATAAGTAATTGTTCGTATGTTCCAAAAAGGAACAAAGCTATCATTCTAATGTCTACTATGTATCATGGTAAAAACATCACAGGACCGAATCCGAATGATAAACTCGAAATGATTCAGTTTTATAAGGCAACGAAATATGGAGTGGATATAATGGATAAATTAGTGGGGCAATATACAACACATAGGCGTACAACCACATGACCACTTGCATTATTTTTCTATACTGTGGATATATCAGCACTTGCTACTTACATTATACATACTGCAAATAATGATATGGTTATAAATAAAACAGACAATCGTCGCCTGTTATTGTGAGAATTGGGTGAGATCTTGAGGCTTCCAGCAATTCAAGATCAATCGCAAAATGCACAGGCTAAGAGCCATTTTTCGACCAAATCCGGAATTGAAAGAAAACTGAAAAAAATCTTTGACCGTATTTGAAGCTGCCACACGTTTCAGAACTCAGACCAGAAAGCTTAGGGCGATATGAAACAAGAAGGATATAAGCAGTTTGTGTCATATGTGCTTGTTAGAACCTCAAAAACGGCGTACAAAAACCAGAAAATCATGTAAACAATATGGAAAGCCAGTATGTGATGTACATTCCTGCACCTTTTGCTATTGTACAGCTTGTCCACAAAATTTCGCGATATAAATAAATGAAATATTCTTTACCTTAAAAACATGTCTAACCCCTTATTTCAAATTAAATTCAAGTTTTATTGATCTAAATCTAAATAAACTATTATTTTAACACAATCAAACCGATTGGCAAAGTTATCATACGAATTTGAATATTTTTAACTGAGCGAAAAAATGCCCAGGCTGGGAATCGAACCCAGATCCTTGGCTTACAAGGCCAATGCTTTTCCGTTTAAGCTAACTGGGCCGACAACCAGCCAGCATATTTCGCTCAGAAAACCTTATTGGTAGAACATCTGGTCTGTCATGTAGACAGCTCAACAGAATAAACCGCAGGTAATGGAACTCCATATAAACGATGGATACGTAGATGAACTATTATTTTAACACAATCAAACCGATTGGCAAAGTTATCATACGAATTTGAATATTTCCAACTGAGCGAAAAAATGCCCAGGCTGGGAATCGAACCCAGATCCTTGGCTTACAAGGCCAATGCTTTTCCGTTTAAGCTAACTGGGCCGACAACCAGCCAGCATATTTCGCTCAGAAAACCATTCGCCCAGAGTTCCATTACCTGCGGTTTATTCTGTTGAGCTGTCTACATGACAGACCAGATGTTCTACCAATAAGGTTTTCTGAGCGAAATATGCTGGCTGGTTGTCGGCCCAGTTAGCTTAAACGGAAAAGCATTGGCCTTGTAAGCCAAGGATCTGGGTTCGATAATCAGCCTGGGCATTTTTTCGCTCAGTTGGAAATATTCAAATTCGTATAAATCTAAATAGTTTATTAATTTCTGTATTTTCCCACAGAAAATTGGCATGGGTACCAGGGTACCCTGCTCATTGATGACATATATAAAAATTTTAATGCCCCGAAAAAGTAATAAAAATAATCCAAATTTTAAAGTGGACAGTTACTAATGGACAGTGAACACTACAAATAATGGGGATCTAAATTTATTTTATTTTCTTTTAATATTAACACCCTGAAAACGGAATGAAAAGAGAAAAAAGGTACCCTGGTAACCGGTCATTGACATAAGGGTTAAACAGAGATTCTGGAACAATCGAACAATAAAGCAGGTGTATGGATTCCCTAGTTGCTTGGCAACTTTACATCCAGGCTAAGAGTAAATCGTGTTACAATGCAATGGGAGCCTTAGAAAAAAGAGCGTTTAAACGCGGCTAGTAGCCACGAAAAATAGAGAGTAAAAACTAAAAAGAAAGACAATTTTTAATAGAAAAAATTGTTAGTATAACTAGTAGGGGAAAAAATGTTCCATATGATCCACAAATATGTCCAGGACAGGCGAAAAAGCTACCAAAGGAAGCCCCGTAAAAAAAAGACTCAATTCAGAGACCATACATTAGTTTAACACAATTATAACAAAGTAAGATACGAAAGTTTATAAAAAAATGAAATATTTACATATTTACAGAAAAAAAAGAGAGAGATTAAAGTTTATAAGAAAATGCACAAAATATAGGAAAACACAATAATAAAAAACAACATTGAGGAGAGTTCAGACTAACAGGACTGAAAAAAGCAAAAAATGTATAGGGGAACAAGGGTGGAAAAGGACGGCGCCCGCCCAGTCTGGTAACTCGATGAGAAAAGGTTATTTAAGGAGACCATGATAGTGAAATTAAAGCACAAAAAGGTAAGACATAAAGAATTTGAAAAGCATAAGAAAAGCAGCTTAAAAGGTTTTTTTTAAGCACACAAAAGACAGAAAGACAGGGAAAAAGGAAATAGTTTAGCAGAGAATGAAGTTATTCTTCATTTAAGTTGAGAAGGTTATCAAGTTTATCGAATTCATTGATGATCACCATTACTTTTTGCATAGGGTTATCATTTTTTTTTTGGTTTGAGTTGAAATGTTTTTGATGCAGCTTAAAAAACAGAGATTCTGATTTGATCAGCCACCTTTTGCCAAGAATAATTGTAAATAATTTACGGTTTATGATATTTCATAAGTTTAAGGTGTAGCATACACAAGTTTATGGCTTTACCTTGTGAACCATAAACTGTTGGAACCAGGACCAGATTATCACAAAAGGAAAATATTTATACGTACTTTTTAAAGCAATCGTCGCCTTACCTAAATTCAAAGTTTCTGTCTTAGGCGTAAATTACTTTTCGAAATCACTAGTGGAAGTTTGCCTTGTCCTAGTTCGAACAATGTTTCATTATTCATTTCGGTCAACATTTCTGGTATAATGTTTTGGTTAACCAGGTTTTCCTATTAAAACAGATTTTAACAATATAACTTTTATAACTTAATATAACTTTTTAACACTTTCTAACATAGTTGAAAAGTGTTTATGAATTCAATTTGTCTGTCCGTCCGTACCTTAACTCTCGTAAATATAGTCCGATTGCCATGAAATTGATGTATGTTTTTGATGTTTACTGCGGCATTTACTCTATTGAGTCTGTAGCATTTATGGTTCACATACAGGGACACTTAAAAGAAATCCGTTACATTACTTAATATGGCGAAATATCGTTTGTGGTGTATTTTAAAGATATTACACTATTTTAAACATATTGAAATTGATAGCTATCATCGAAGTTTACGAGAAAGTTCTTACTATTAGGGGTGAGAGCGCCCCTACCCAAATGTTTGACATTACAACTAAATTTTAATTGTATTCTTTGCTTTATTAAATCTCAGAAATTCTGTCATTAAATACGGCGGGAAATACTATTAAAATTTAATGGTAGCAATCTGCCGTTTGTGTCGGAGTGCTCTATTCCCTGTACTATAGAACATGGTGAGAGTGGAATTTATCGTTCATTTACAGGGACACACAAAAGAATTCGAATGCAGAAGAAAATGCACAATAATTGAACTCTTTAAACTTACGAAGAATAATGCCTGGAAGTGCGTTTTAGTTGTGGCATGCATTTTTAAATTTAATTATTTTTAAATTATTACTGGGTGTGCATAAATTCTATACATTCTATACAGGGCTGCACAAAAGTTTTTAACAACGTACGTTTATTGACGGAAACTGCTGATTGGAAATTTTCAACTGTGCTATGCATTTAACTGTACTAATGTTAATGTTTATGATGTAGTATATATACATATCTATAGATCCTATACAGGGCTGCACAAAAAATCGCATATTTTGCCGACTATTCATAGTAATAGTAGAACTTAGATTTTCAAATGCATTATGAGTTTTCCAAATTGCTAGTTTACATTCCTTAATGACATTCCTTTGTCTTCTGTTGAGGCACAATCTGGCTTATTGTTGTCTTAGATATTTTATTTGACATATGTGTAAATCTCTTAAAACCTGTTTATTATTAATATTATTATTATTATTATTTTATGTACTGTTGTTGGGGGCAATAGTGGTTTGTGATTCTAATAGTAAAAAATGACGTTGTTTTCTGAGCCGGTGCCTCGTGGGCTTTGCTGGTAGAAGAGGAGATTTTTCTCCTGGTGTTTTCAGCCTTTGCCATTTTTGGTTGGTTTCTAGGTGAAGTGATCCTTGATTCATGTTCATTTACATATCGTCTTTCACCTTAGCAAACTGTGAAGTTTTGATATAGTATTCTGAATGCGTTTGAAAATGTTTCATAAGCTATGCCGTACGCGTGATTTTTCATTCTTGTGTTTAATAAATATGAACCAGTTATTTTTTCATAGTTTAAAATATAGAAGTCCATTTAAAATTTTCGTAGTATCGTATTCGTAGTATCGTATTTCGTAGTATCGTTTTCGTATATCTATATATATCTTTACTTTCCATAATGCATTCCATTTCCTTTACTGATCTCGTAAAACGTTACCTGAAATAAAAATAACCGATTTTTTAATAAGATCTACGTATGTCAAGAAATAAAGTTCTCTTTCCCCATATGTAAAGCGTATTTTTACATTTCTTCGTATCAATATTCTCAAAAGAATTTTCGAAGAAAGGTTTTTGATACGTGTAAAGCAGAAATATTGTTACACACTCGACGTCTTATGAAAACCTCTTTATATGATGCAGGTACAAAAGCTTTTTTTGTCAAAATGGAACGATATTGTATATGGAAATGTTAAGGGAATACTCACAGTATTTATTTCAAAGTTTAAAGGCGAAGTTATTTTCTGAGCAATTCATTTTGTAATATTTTTAAAAGAAAGGTTTTTACGCGAAAGGGAAAACAAGACTGGGACGCCACGCCCACTCACATTAATTTTATGCAAACATTTTATATTTTATTCTATTTTTATATTTTATCGCACCACTATATTTTAAAAATAAATTATTTTGCACGCATACAGTGCTGCCACCACTATTTAGGAAAAACAGATATTGTAATATATTTAATAACTAATAATAAGCTAGAAGTGGGTATAATCGTTCGGTAGCTTTATCGCCCCGAATCCAACCCTTCCCGCTTTTCTGTGTCTTTAATTTGTGTAATTTCCCTTTTAAATTTGTCCGGTTTCAATTTTTGATTTTTTTTTTTCAATTTGGCTTTCGCTAGAGAGTCTTTCATTCGGGACGTGGCTGGACACCTGGGAATCTTGCTTCCGCAAAAGAGTCGGAATAAGTGGAAGAATAAAGGTCTGCGGACGAAGATGGGCCGCTCGCCGCGGCGGTTATATTAGCTTATTATTATTGTAATATATTAACCGCCGCGGCGAGCGGCCCATCTTCGTCCGCAAATCCTTTATTCTTCTACTCTACTCCGACTCTTTTGCGGAAGCAAGATTCCCAGGTGCCCATCCACGTCCCGAATGAAAGACTCTCTAGCGAAAGCCAGATTGAAAAAAAAAAAAATCAAAAATTGAAACCGGACAAATTTAAAAGGGAAATTACACAAATAAAAGACACCGAAAAGCGGGAAAAGTTAATCTCGAAGCGATGAAGCTACCGAACGACTCCCGGCCACTTCTAGCTTATTATTAGTCTCGGCTCTTGCAAATTTTCTCGAACGGTATGTCAATAATTTTTGTTTTAAGAAAGTGGTGTGATGTTGAATTAAAAAATAATTGCCTGTGGCATTTGCACATGTTGTCAAAGTACAAGTAAAACAGTTAAAAAAAAGTTGTGCTAACTGGGGAATTAGTGTACGAGATGCTGGTCTTGAAGTCACGTAGGAAGTGACATAGAACCGGTAAGGGTTCTCATTTACCTCATTTCTTATATGAACTAAGTTTTATTTAAATGTTTATATATACTTTAATTCATGCGATTTATAAAATTGTGCAAGAACTGCACTCAAGTTAGAAGTGTTTTTTGGCTAAATATAAGATTATATGTAGCAGACAGTTAAAAAAAAAAAATACGAAACTCTACGATTTGATGAGACGAAAATTATTATTAGGCAATGGTGATTTAGTGATTAGGCCGCAGCTGGACTAAACTATCTTTTATTGAGTGACCTACACATGATTACTTATGAATCCAAATTCCATTAAAAACAGCCCATCCTCATGTATTTGAGCAGGTTCATGAAATTTAACTTAAGCATCATTAGTAGCCCTGCAGAGGACGAATCGAATTCGATTTCTTGCCATTCAGCATAGCTGCGAACTATGCATTTAGCTGTCATAGGCGGATTTATTTCGGCGTTTGTACGGTCCCTTGAAATTGAATACCAATAATTTAAAAAGGTTTTCATGAAATTAATTTGGTGAGATTTAAGAACTTATAGAAAACTTTTATAAAATACTGGTTTGTAAATTAAGGGAACTGTTCAAACATTTAAAAAATCCGATTAATACAGCCGCCATTTTTGTGTGAATGCTTGGAACTTTTATTCAAGGTGCGATGCATTAAACCCTTGGGGACGAGCGACCGGTATACGTGCCGCGTAGGGGGATCAAAATCCGCGATTATTCCCACCAGTAAATTTTTATAGTAAATTTTGCCTTTTTTAATCCGAGCATTTTCCCGATTCAATTAGGCAAAATTTTCTGTTTTGAAAACCGGTGATCACAGATTAAAAATTCTGTAAAAGACGCTCGTCCAGAAGGGGTTAAATAACACTATAAATTGTTATTAAATAAAAAGTTAATAAATTAAAAAGTTAATTAATAACTACATAGAATGAAGAAACATCGCATTAAATATGCGTCATTTCAGAATTTTATTTTTCTTTCAGAAATTTCAGTTATACACCAGAAATTTCGATAACGGAATTTTTACTTATTTTAAATTGCCAAACGTACGCATAGGTGCGAACCTCAAAGTAATTTTTCGTAATACGTACCTAAAGTTGAACCTGGTTTAATGCGTTTCGAATCAGAATTTTATTTAAAGAAATGAAATGAAATATGTTCCACGTTTGACGAAACAGTTGAGCAGTGTTCCAGGGGTCTCCTAGCAATCCAATGCTTCATACCCAGACTTTGAAGTGAGTGTCTTGATGCATGAGTTCGTACGAGGAAAAACGTCTAACTGCAGAGAGACCTCTGCGCTTTATAGAAAAAGTAAAACAGCAAAATGCAGGAAAATTCCGATTGGACGAGACCCGGAGACTCCGCCCTCTTGGAGAGCTTGAGAAGTTAGAAAAAGAGTGTGTTCAAGAAGCACGCGCGCAGCGCGCGCGAGCTCAGGAGTCAGGAACATGGAGTGGGTCTATATCATGGATGTAGTGTGTTCAGGTAGTGTACAGGTAGACACGTAGTGTGTTCAGGAACAGATCATGGATTTGATTAATTAAGGTGCTAATTATAAAGATATTTTGATGCAAAAGCAGTATGTGCTAGATGGCCGAATGGATAAGGCAGTGAACTCGAGACTAGGGATTCTGGGTTCGAATCCCTCCGATCCCGCGTTGTGTCACAATTTTTTTATTGGTTGTTTCATATTTTTCATAATGAATAAGATGTTTTTGATGGAAGATATATTTTTATTTTTATTATACAGAGGCACGTGTATTTTTATTATAATAATAAAAATGTGAGAAAATGAGGTATTTCGAGATGAAAGTTTTACATCTGAACACCTTTTAAATATTCAAAGTTTCGTTTCTAAGTATGTATATGTATAATGATATAAACATTAAGCAAATCCAAATGAAAAAATAATATATATCGTACGTAAGATAATTCCTTGATTTTTTTTTTTTTTTTTTTTTTTTTTTGAGTACTTTACGAGTGAATTTTTATCGAGACTAGGCTAGAAATCATATTTTACTTTGAACATTATAAAAATAAAATGTAATAGTTGTAGATTATTTTAACTAAAAATATCTGTACATATATTTTTAAAGAGATAAAATATATAGGTCTGCTGTCTAGTTTTATAGTGAATAAAGTATGATTAGAATGTTTATAAATTTTCTACTGAAAGTATAAGTAAGTATTTTGCTTATACTAACAGAATTTTGAATGCCATTTATTTCTCATGTTTTATGATGTATTTTGGTCTGTTATCTACACGGTATTAAAATATGCAATTATAAAATAAGAAATATATATATTAAAACCTTCTCTGAAAAACTGTCTAACTAACAGTGCAAATTCCATTGAAATCCATCCAGTATAGTAGATTATAAACAAATCTCATATGTTGATATCACAATCTTGGTTTACTAACAGCATTCTATTTATCACAGAAGTTATAAATCAACTGATAAATCATTTTTAAATAAATAAAAAGAAAATTGTTAAAATTTTTAAATCACCAGTTGAATTCTTAAATTGTATCAATCAACCTACCAAACAACGCACAATCACGTGATCAAATCGCCCACACAATTTTTTTGAGCAGCTTGAGCGGAGTTTGTGTGCGGTTGGTTAACTAATTTTAAATGCTAAATGGGCTAAAGTAGATAAAGAAGGTCACGTGATGTTTTTCCCGACTATTTTAGATTTTATCTGAGTGAACATAGGCATGTAGTCCTGTTACGAAAACCATGTTTTGGAAGGATAAAGAAATATAGTCGTTGGTTTTACCTTTTTTGAACCATAAAAATAATGAAATAATTGAATTATGTTAAAATTCCTTTCTTCGATAAGACCTACTCCATGGCATAAACTTCTCAGCGCGCGCGCTGCGCGAAGTGCACCTCTGAACACGCTCTGAGTGAAAGACAGACGATATTTTAAGTTTTTAATAAAAGAGATGTCAAGAGCTGAATTTGGACTAAAAATAAATAAAGAAAAAGGAGAGTTTCGCAACAGTTTCGATGTCGGACTGGCAAAGGGGCCCCAGATCTTTTAAAAAAAAAAAAAGCCTTTTCCAGGAACCATACATTTTAAAATTACAAGTTATAAAAATAATACAATTTTTTTTTTCCAAATCTTTAAAGTTACGCATTACAGGTAAAAATGAACGGAAAACGTTCGGAATAAGCCAAAATAGATTTAAAAGTGCAAGATAAAAAAGATTTTACAATATTTTTTTTTTCCAGAAGGAAATTAAGTTTTTTGAACGGTATTTTCGTTCGTTTTGGAAGTATTAGATAGCATTTCAGAGAAGATTAATAATTTAGATAAATTATCATTTTTAGCAGAGATCTTATCCAAGATGCTGCTGAGATTTTTACTGATTTCCGAGAAATGAGAGATCTCAAGTTCGGCTTTAATTTTTCTAATTATATCAATTATACACTGGTAAAAACAATTAAAGGGACAAATGGTTTTTTTTCAATAAAAAAAAAACTAACAAAGCAAATAAAACCAAACTTGACTAAAATATCCTTCGATATAAGACCAATGAATGGGAAAACAAAAATGGGCACAACCTGCACCCTAAATAAGGTAACTGGTCACGTGTCCAGCACAGCAGCTGACCGACACCCTGTCAGTCAGAGAAAAACATGTGCAATAGAGTGTATAATCGTCTGTAACAACTACACAACTCTCGCATTGGCGTTTCATACTACTTACCAGGGTCCTTATCAATCTCTGTGGCAATTGCACCCACTCTTGAACCAAGGCACCCTTGAGCTCATCGATGGTCGTTGGAGCTGGTCTTCGAGCTGCAATTGATCGCCCAAGGGCGTCCCATATGTGTTCGATGGGATTAAGGTCATTGGACATCACAGGTCACTCTATTCGTTGAATATCCTACGATTCGAGGTATTCGTCCCCCAACTGATCCCTATGTGGACCGGCGTTAACGTCCAAAAATACGAAATTTGGTCCATATGCTCCGCGGAAAAGTCTCAAAGAGGGTGCAAGGATCTCGTCCTTGTACCGCTGACCTGTCAGAGTACCTCTATCAAACACATTTTGGTCGGTACGCCCGGCCTTGATGCCTGCCAGGCCATCAAACGACCTCCCGCATAGTGATCATTTTCGACAATGTTAAAGGTACGATATCGACTCTCGGGTTCTCTCCAGATGAAAACACGTCTTAACCCTCCGTCTACCAGACGGGTCCATTGGACCCGACAGGTACATACAAAATATTCATTCAAACCAGAAATTTCTTTAAAATAAACTAAGTATATAAACCAGATAAAAATAAGGTAAATAAATAAGTTAAATAGTTTTAAATAAAAATTCTGGTGTAGAACGTTTTATTAAAACTTGAATAAAATTCCCGGTAGATCTAGGGTTAAGAGTCGCTGTCCAGACTGAATCGCGACTCATCCCTGTACAGAACCCGCCCCAAACTATCCTCTGCCCAAGACAGGTGTTCTCGGCACCATGCTAGACGGGACTTTTTGTGGTTCACGGTCAAAGGGATGCAGACTACAGGGCACATGGCATACAGGCCACTTGCATTAAGTCTCTGGTAGCCTGTTTTCCGTGAAATGGATGTTCCTCTAGCATTATACAGGTGACGAGACAGTTGTGTCGTTGTCGCGGACCTATCCCTTTTGGTTAAAAGTCTCAAATAATAGTCTTCAGTTGGCGTTCTTGCCCTATTTAGGCCTTGACCAGGCCAGGGGATCACTGTTTCGGTCTCTGTGAACTGTTTCCACAGAGTACACACCACATTTCACGGAACAGCGAGGTCCTTTCAACAGGTAGCCTGTGATTGGCCGGCCTCGAGTCTTCCAACAATCTGCCATCTTGTGGCATCAACTAGACGATGTCGAGTAGCCATACTAACGATGGGTATACAAAGAAATTCAAAAAACAAGGATTGGGTTATGCTACGATGCTTTAAAACGTCCTTCCGCTACAAGCTTCGGCAGTCAAATGAGGCACCTCTGCACGAACGCGATCACAGCGCCATTGCCTTATGACCACCCATACCACTGCGTGGCAGGAGTGTGCGCGACGAGCTTAACTATCATTTGATACCTTATTTGCGTATAGGGATAACTTATTTTGTTTTGTTTTTTTAAAAAACCGTTTGTCCCTTTAATTGTTTTCACCAGTGTAGTAGGGATTACATTAGTGAACTCTTTAAGTTCATAGATATGCTCAGTTGGGGGGGGGGGGGTAGGTTTATTTTTTTTCTTTAGGTCTTACAGCATTTTTGCTAGTTTTTGGGACTTCCATCGTTTTTCCCTTGGAGTTTTCAGTTCCGGAGGTCGCAGCTGCGTACGATTTTTTGAATTGTGGTTTTACGGGGAATTTTTTGCAGCCTTTATAACTAGAAGGATGTGCGAGATCGCAGTTTATACATTTTGGGAGTGGTCTGGGTAGCTCAGGAGGAGCTTTTTTAGTTGGGCAGTCTGGGGATAAATGGCTACCACCGCAACCTACACAGGACGGATCCATGTGACAGTTGGCGGCGATATGAAAGAAGTTTTGACATTTATGGCATTGTATTGCCTTTTTGGCTACTCTAAATTTCTCAATATTAACGCGGAGTTGGAAAATTGCTTTGAGGTTAAAAATTTCGAGAGAGGTTTCACTTTTGGGGAGTTCTACCATGAAAAGAGGAAGAGGTTTTTTCCCCTCTCTACGGCTTTTAAGTTGCGAGACTTTTATAATCGTAAATCCTTTAAAAGTTAAGTTTTCTTTTAGAATTTCAGTATCAGTTGATGTTGGGAGGCCTCTAATAACGGCTTTAATTGGGATTTCCCTATCAGGAATGATATAGAATTTAATTTTGCTTTGCTTGAGATGTTCAATAATACGCATTTTGTTGCGTAGGTCTTTAGGGAAGATTTTAAGGTAACTACCCACGATTTTGGCTTTGAACTCAATCTCGCCACTTCGTAACAAGTCTTTGGTGAATTGGATTATATTTGCGATGCCTGAAACCATTATTGGTTTAGGTTTTTTAACTTTACGCGTATCTGGTTCGGTACTTTCATTTTCAGAGTCCATGTCGAAATTATCTGGAGGATTTGCTATTTTTTCATTATTTTCATTTTTTGAAGAATTTGAATTTTTGGAATTTTTCCTACGTCGTTTTACGACGGTCGTAAATCCTTCTTCAGCAGCGTCTGGGATAGATATATTAGAGGTTTTAGTCGAACGATATAAATTAATGGCCCAAATGAGGGCATCGTACATGTTTGCTTCTTTATTTCTACAAAACAAAGTTGTAGATTTGGATTTTTTTTACATTAGAAATTAAATGCAAAGAATTATCAACTAGAATTTGGCTGGGGCCGTAAATTTCGTTATCATATTTATCTACAATTTCAGCAGCAGTAAGTCCGTTTTTAGGTTTAGAATCTGATAGCCAAGAAGAAATAGAAGTTTGAGAAGGCGTATGACTCATACTCACATTCCTTGGATTGTCAGGTGCATAGTATGCTGGCATCATCACACTACTGGCTCCATCCGGTGGCACGTACGTTTGCATCGCGCATATCAAGCAGGAGCTTACACACTCGCTGGCTATGTTCCACGTAGAAAAATTTAATTAAATAAATAAAAATTCGTAATATACATTTTCTGGTTCGAAAGAGGTTAGCCTGGTTTAAATTAATACAGCTATTATCGAAGATTAGTGGAAAGTTGGCAGCTGTGCGTGCCTCACAGAATACGTGGAAGAAATTCAGAATATCTGAAAAAAAAAGGAATTCCTGACATTCACGCTAATGACGAAAATGTGTGAAGAGAATTTGTTCCTTATCTGTACTATTAAAATCCGTGCGCGTATCTTTGTAACCACAAAAATCTGTACTACTAAAATCCGTGCGCGTATCTTTGTAATCACAAAAATCTATACTAGTAAAATCCGTGCGCGTATCTTTGTAACCACAAAACCTCGGAAACGAAAGGGCGCAGACCTACGATATTTGGCACACGGGTTGCTGGTAGGTGGCCCATGAACGATTGGGGTAAAAAATTCGAAAATTTTAAATAGATTTTTTTGACGAATTTTTGCCTTTTTTATGTTCAATCCGTAATCGCTCAAGTTCTAACCAGTTCTAAATGTTTACTGCAATGTTTGATATACATATTATGCACTCCAAGCTGCAATAGTAAGAAGTTGTAGCGGGTATTACGATAATTCTTTTACCTCGCATGCAAATAATTAGAGATTATTTAATTGCGCTTAATTATTACCTTTTTTAAAAAATAAAGAAAATATTTTATCACAAACATCAACAAAGCTTTTTATTCTATTTATTCCTTTATTCCAAAGATATCGTTTTAACTTCTGCTGTCATAGCAGCATAATAAATTACATTTCGTTAAAAAAAATGCACAGTAGTAGAAAAATATGGTCGAGATTTATATATTACGTACGCCACGCTGCAATAGGAAGAAGATGTAGCGGATATTACTATAATTCTTTTACCTCGCATGCAAATAATTAGAGATTATTTAATTGCGATTAATTATTACCTTTTTTTTAATAAAGAAAATATTTTATCGGAAACATCAACAAAACTTTTTATTCTATTTAATCCTTAATTCCAAAGATGTCGTTTTATCGTCTGCTACCATAGCAACATTATAAATGAAATTTCATTTAAAAAAATGCAATGTAGTAGAAAAATATTTTTCTAAATTGAATAGTTATTGAACAACTCAACACTTTAACAGGAGAATTCTTATTTTTTATTTAGATATTTTAAAGTTGTTTGTTGTCATTGCGTTTTTATGTTATTTTCAGTTTCATATTCGATTATTATTTTTTTAATATTTGATCATACCTTTGGAAATAGAATTTTACAAAATAAGATGCCTAAGCGCGAAAAGTCAATTAATGGCAATTCCTTACGAAAGCTGAGGGCTATAAGGCAGCGTGAAAGGCGAGCTAATGAGACGGAAGAAGAAGCTGCTGCAAGAAGATTCGCCGTGGCAGAAAGAGACAGGGAAAGACGAATTGGACAAACGGAGGAAGAAGCTGCTTTAAGAAGATATGAAGCGCCGCACTGCGAGTTCAACAAAGACGTCACGATGAGAGTACCCAAACACTGGTTGTGAGGGAAAATCGCTTACAAGCCATTGCTCGACGTTGAAGAATGAATTGCACAAATAATGTCGGAAGATGCGGGTTACACCCAACGGTTGAAGAACAACGATGTGGTCATCTGGACAATGTTTGCATCAAGTGTGATGCATGTTTTTTAATGCAGAGAAGAATATAAAAGGAATTTATACTCACTGTTGTCACAAAGGCAAAGCAATTTTGGAACCTCCTCAACCATATCCAGATCAGATAAGACAGCTTATAGATGGCAGTGATAGATCGTCAGCTCATTTTAAGGAACACATAAGGTTATATAACAGTGGGTTGTCTTCTGCCTCTATGGGTGCTCATGTTACACCGTCCCCAGGTACCGGCCCGTACTGTTTTAGAATCCATGGACAAATTTATCATAATACTTCTCATCTTCATCCATCTGATGTAGGTCAGGAAAAATATGCTCAATTGTATGTTTTGGATTCTGATATAGTACTGCGGCAATGTATGGACAGTAGAGAAAATTTTAAATGTAAAGAAGAAATCATGAGCAAGCTTGACGATGTTATCAGGCGAGTTAACCCTTATGCACATCCTTTTCAAATGCTTCATGAAATGGAAGAACGAGTCATCGCAGAACAAGAACCTGGAGCAGCTGAAAGCGTGTGTATGTATATATGCGATAAAAATTTATGGCGGGCCAGTGTCGAGGCAGATACAATGCACCAAAGTTAAATGAGATAGCCAGGGTTTTCAATAGTTCGGATGGTGCACCACCTACCAATAGGGATATCTACATGTATCCGAAGGGGAATCAACTGTGTAGAATAAATGCCCTGAATCCTAATTGTGACCCCATGACTTAAGTTTTATTTTTCCCACATGGCGAAAAGGGTTGGAGTGTGGATTGCTGGATGTTCTGAACTTCAATTTTACAGTCACAGGTTGTCAGTGAGAAGGAATGTTTTCAATCCCATACTTTATGTTGAAAAACTCTTGCAGCAGTATTGCGTCGATGCTTATGTCAAGGTTGAAGAAAACCGTTTGAATTACACCCGCTCTAACCAGAAAAATATTAAGAGTAGAATCTTAGTTAGGGTTAGAAGATCACCTTAATGCTCTAGCAGAACAATCTGGTTTGAAACCATGTGTAATGGTTATTCTTACCATCTACATTCATAGGAAGTCCCAGAGCCATGCAGAAAAATTATCAAGATGCGATGGCAATCGTTAGAAAATTTAGTAAGCCTGATCTTTTTATCACCCTAACGTGCAATCCAAATCAGCGAGAAATCAATGAGAACCCTTTCCCAGGACAAAAGCCTCATGATCGTCTAGATTTAGTGACATGTGTGTTCGATATGAAGAAGAAAGCAATTTTGAACGATCTTAAAAAGAACTGCATTTTGGGACGCACAATCGCAGACATACATGTTATTGAATTCCAAAAAAGAGGATTGCCACACATGCATCTTTTACTCATTTTAACTGATTATGATAAGATGAGAGATCCAGGCACTATTGACGCCATCGTCTGTGCTGAATTACCCGATCCCGCAAATGAAAATGGATTGCACGAAATTGTCAAGGCTACGATGATTCACGGACCATGTGGCGTCATAAATCCAAATTCATCTTACTTGGAAGACGGTTACTTGCTCAAAGGGTTATCCAAAGGAGTTCAGAAATGAAACAGCTGAGAATGTAGATGGTTACCGAACTTACAGACGGCGTGATGATGGTAATCACATGATGATAAAGGGAAATGTCGCAGACAACCGTTGGGTTGTTCCTTATAACTCATACCTCACAAAGTAATACAAGGCCAGTGTTAATGTCGAAATATGCAGCTCTGTTAAATCCCTTAAGTACATTTTTAAGTATGTATACAAGGGTCATGATTGCGCAAAAGTTGTTTTTGAAAATAACGATGAGGAATCTGTAGTGTGTGGGATGATGTGGAGAGTTATTTAAATGCTCGATATGTTTTGGCACCAGCGGCAATGTGTCGCGACTTCTTGAAAAGCCCATGCAGGACAAGTCGCATGTTATTATTAGATTGCCGGTGCATCTACAAGATATGCAATGTGTGTATTTTAGGGAAGCGGAAGAATGTGAAGCTTTTGAAATAGCAAGAAATAAAGACACCATGCTCACTGCTTGGTTTCTATTTAACAGGTCAGATCCTTCATCAAACATCTATCTCTATACAGAAATTCCCAAGCACTTTGTATGGAAAGGCAATGTGTGGCAAAGGTGTGTTAGATTAGGTGGCTAAATAGGTTGAAGGATTTATTCTGTAAACCCAAAGGATACTGAGCGATTCCAACTTCGTATGCTGCTTTGTCATGTTCCCGTTGCCCAGTCTTTCGAAAAGTTAAGGACGTATGAGAATACTGTCTATGAAACATTCAAGGTGCATGCCGTGCTAGAAATTTATTAGATGATGAAGATGAATGGCAACGTTTAACAGAAGCATGAGGTTTTGAAATGCCGCCCAAATTGAGACAACTGTTTTCTTTCATATGTGTCTTTGGCAATCTAAATTCACCGATTCAATTATGGGAACAGTTTAAGCCAGAACTCTCAGAAGATTTTGATCGCCATCTGCTGCTACAGGAAAATAGAGATAGAGCCCTTCAAGACATAGCTAATCATCTAAGCATACACAACATAACACTTCATAGCCTTGAACTGTCTGAACCCTCAAGCCTGGAGAACTCTGTGAAATGCGATGTCTATGATTTACAAGAAGAAACAGCAGAGGGACAGCGATTATTAAACATGCTAAATCCGTAACAACGTATAATTTTTGATGCTGTCATTGAAAGTATTCAAAATGATTATGCTATTGCCGCTAAGGTTTTCTGTGTCAATGCTTTTGCGGGATCAAAAAAAACATTCCTGTTCAATATGCCTGCATTATGACAGAGGAATGGGACATACTGCTATTCCCGTTGCATGGACAGGCATCGCATCTATACTCTCAGAAGGTGGAAGAACTGCACATTCTCAATTTAAATTACTAGTCCCCATATTGGATAATTCAGCTTAAAAAATTCGGCAAAATACATTTGAAGAAAGATTACTGAAAACGGCTAAGCTCATTATATGGGACGAATATACCATGACACTTATTCATGCTTTGAATGCTGTTGATAGACATCTGCGAGATAAGGTTGGCCATGATGTCCCATTTGGAGGCAAAGTGTTTATTCTTGGAGGTGACTGGAGGCAGATTTTACCTGTCGTTATTCGTACAAACAAAACAATCATTTTTGAAAGTTGCATCAAGAATTCTTCTCTCTGGCCAACATTTTGACAGTTCAGTCTAGTTACAAATATACGAACGGAGCCAGAGGAACTTGAATTCGTGGAATGGCTCATTCGCCTGGGGCATGGTCGCTTGACTAATGATTATGAACTCGGAGAAAATATTATTGAAATACCTCCAGAATGTTTAGTGCAGGATTCTATAGTGGATGATATTTTTTGGTTCGTCTGAAATTGATCTTGATCATCTTTCGGAAAGAGCCATTTTGTGTCTCAAGAATGAGGATGTTTTACGAAAAGTGCCTAGCGAAGTCAAGTCTTATTTTAGTGCTGATACAATACTTTGTGATGATGAAGAAGAACAAAACAATTTGCAGATGTATTTCATAAATAGTTTAACACCTTCTGGCATGCCACCACATCAGTTAAATACTAAAGTTGGCGTTATTTTTATGTTGCTTAGGAACATGAATCCGTTCAGTGGTCTCTGTAATGGAACACATTTAATAGTCAAAAGGTTGTCGCAAAATGTTATAGATGCAGAAGTTTTGACAGGACATAAGAGAGGCCCCCGTGTTTTCATAACGAGGATCCTGCTTACTCTTTCGAATACCAGTTTACCTTTCCAGTTACGCCACCGTCAGTTTCCACTTAGGCTCGCCTTTGCTATGACTATCAATAAATATCAGGGTCAAAGTTTGAAAAAGGTTGGAATCTATTTGCCGCATCCAGTTTTCTCACATAGGATGTTGTATGTAGCCTTTTCAAGAGCAACTTCTAGAGGATGTGTACGTGTTTGGGTCAAGAACGGACCAAAACAAGGAAAACTTTTGTCACAGTCTGATAAGGTATTTACACAAAACATTGTCTTGCGTGAAGTTTTATCTTAAGTCGCAACTATTTTGATTTATTGTAAAAAACAAACAAACTAAAATGAGTCTACTGCACTTTACCTCATGGATGACGTGGAAAACAATGCAAAGATTTTTCATTTTAAAAGATATTTTTTCACATTTTTTACAATGACGATGTACATTTCATTCTTTCTTACACATTTTTGTTTAGTTGTGTAAACATTGACTTCATATCTGTTTTCCTAAACTTTAATTTGGTTGTGTTAATAATCACTAAAAAAACGAGTCTACCGCAATTTACCTCATTGGTGATGTGGGAAATAGTGCAAAGATTTTTCATTTTAAAATAATTTTTTCCATTTTTTGGCAGTGATGATGTAAATTTCATTTTTTCTCAGAAATTTTTGTTTGGTTGTGTAAATATTGACTTTATAACTGATTTTTATATTCCCAAACTTTAATTCGGTTGTGTAAATACTTACTTTATTTATTTTTTAATACATAACTGATTTTGTGTGTACATGTTTATTTCATATTGGTTTTGTATTTACTGATTTTTAATAGACATAACACATTTTTATATTCATAAACTTTAGTTTGGTTGTACTGTTTTATATTTTTAATTTTGGTTTTAGAATTAAATTCATGAACTCCCGTGCGTAAAACGGGTTAAACAGCTAGTTTAGAAATATGTCCTGTAGGAACTCCAAAGAGCTACGTATCACCAAACGCGTGGAAATAGAACCGAATGCAGCTGAAGTCTCCAAAGTTCAGGGCTTCACCTATATTCAGATATTCTAGATATAGTAGAACATACACAAATAAAAGCCAAAAAATTTTCAAGTAAGGAAGGCCAAACTACAGCGCCTAGAAGATACAGTGTGGAAAACGGCTATTCCTATAATGCTTTAAAAAGTGCTAAAAACTTGTATCATACAAATCTCCAACAATGCTCACCGGCAATATGCTGATACGAGCGCCATCTCGTAACTCTTTTCAATATAAACACTGTGTTTTCAAAAGTTATAGAATGTTAAATATCGGAAAGTATAAATATAAGATATTTTGGTCTGTTATAATCTAATTTAGTTAAGGAATGGCGTGAAATAGGTTAAAGAGTCTCTTTTAGAATGACTATCGTTTTTAAATCACTACGATGGCGCTACGATCGACATCTTGTTATTCAGCATCGTTGTACATTTATGGGATTCAAATTTTTAGCACTATTTTGTAGCCGTTTTCCACACTGTATCTTCTAGGCGCTGTAGCCAAACTAAACCTTTTCAACATGTCAATCTCAGTCATGCTTCGAACATTAAGAGATTTAAAAATCCAAAACGAAAACCATGTTTTAGATCTTTGTAATTATGACTCCATAGAAAAAAAA
The DNA here is from genome assembly GCA_963932465.1 of Maratus speciosus. Lineage (NCBI taxonomy): Eukaryota > Metazoa > Arthropoda > Arachnida > Araneae > Salticidae > Maratus > Maratus speciosus. The sequence goes on along the minus strand of OZ010789.1, from coordinate 282,482,789 downwards.
ATAGCACACGACTTGCGAAAATTTAACCAGGCGTGTTATAAGTAAAATAGACGACAAGCAAACCTTATGTTGTATAGTAAAAAACTATAGTTTCCAGCATTAATTTATTTTTCATATAAAATTAGTTTTTGCAGATATTTTTTTAACCCTCTCACTGCGCAACCCGCGATTCCCACGGGCAACGCAACACAAATTCAGCAAGACTTGCGAAACAAGCGATTTACGCGGATATGTATTTCTTCCACCTGATTGATCCTTCTTGATTATTCCCATCAGTTATTTTTTATTGTAAATTTTGTCTGGTATTTCCCCGATTAAATTAGACAAAAACTTCTGTTTTGAAAAACAGGTGAAAAAGATTAAAAATTCCGTAAAAGACGATCCTTCTGACAACCTGTTTCAATGATCCAATTCGATATTTTAAAAAAACTGTTTTACAAAGTTTGTTCACATATTTTAAATCTAAAATATATTCAGATTTGTAATATGCAATAAAATTATTTTTACAATTTTTTAACCCATTTTGATAAGCAATTACGCAGCGAGAGGGATAACAGCAGGATTTATGTAACATATTAGAACTATTCAAATATATCAGATATTCTGTTCCGCCTCTACTCCGAGTTTTACATTTACGCTAAACGTTTACAAACGTAAAGACATCGTAAAAACACCTCGACAATTTCTTATTCAGCATATATATTGCCCTGTTGGAGTCAAAATTGCCCCATAGGCAGGCATGGGATATCCTATGAATGTCAAAATGTCACACCTATAGACATTCTGTTGATGATTCTTTTGTCAAATTTTTGGATAATTATAAGTTTTAACGAATCTAGCAGTTTTCTTATTTAGGATTTCTGAATTCACACCAGAAAATTTTTAAAAGTATTTTTTTTTCTATTTATGAAACACCCTGTATTATGAACCCTCCATCTGGTAATTACAAAATACAGTGAAATAAATATCTTTAACACGAAAACACTTAACATGAAAAACCGGTTAACACGAAATGATATAGCGGCCAGGGCAGTATACTATGCAATTTAATATCTTTTGTTTTATTTTAACAGGAAACAAAAATCGTTTAACACAAAAAAAATTTCTCTTTCAATCTTCAGTGGCATGTTTGCTACAAGTCACTGTATAATTTATTTATGGAATTGCTTAATTTTCGGAAATCGGTTCCTCTTCCTTCAACGCTAGCAACTCCCCCCGCCCCTTCCCAGTGGTCATCATCCATCTGGGCTCACCCCTTCCCTAATGAATGGAATCCTTATCTGTACCAAAGAATCGCCGATTCTGGGAACTCAGCTCAGAGCAAGAATCACTAAAGATCAAATCCTGGGTTATTTGGAGGGAATGTTGAAGCACACACAGGTCCTTTTTAGCGATTTGAAGGTTGTCTCTTTTGGTGATAATCACTTCCTTGAAAACTGCCTTATTTCATTCTCTCAAAGCAAAAGTGAGGCCAAATCTAAAGAAACGCCGACGCGGCGGGAATCGGGAGAGAAATTACGAGGAGATTCTTGTGGGAGAAAAACCGGTTTGGTGATCTTCTAATGCCCACGCATTTCACGAATGAGGTCGAGCTTTAAAATGCAATGCATAACTCAAATTAAAAAATACACCTTTAAACAATTCACGCTCATTCACATTTATGGCTACAAATTCTTTAGTTTAGACTTGTATATGATCTATTGAATTTATAGACACCACGTAATGTGCAACAGTTTAGATAGGCTTAATTCGCAAATCATAACTGAAAATGCTCTATCAGCAATTATCTCTAATCGACGATACTTCGGATACAGTATTATACTCGATATACTGTATGTGTCCCTGTAAATGAACAATAAATGTCATTTTCAACAATAAATGTCAACAATAAATGTCAACATCATTTTCTACTGCAAGCATCTCATAGTAAACCTCAGTAATGTATATCAGTTACATCATGCTTAAAATATTGCAGCATAATTAAATACGTTGCGAACAATTTTTTCGCGTCGACCATTATATAACTGAACTCTTTTGTGTGACCCTGTAATCAAATGCAAATAGTTTTGCAGTCCATATTCTACAGAAAGCATATTTTAGTGCACCTCAGAAATTCATATCAATTTCATTATGTTTGTAACAGAGTACAGGGTTCGTACGGGTGCTTCAATTTCCAGGCTAAGAAATTCTTCAGTAGCAGTATTTTCTTATGGAAAATCTCTCCTGAAATAAGGCGAAATTTCGACCGTTTAAACTAGATTTATTTTTCTATAAAAAATTCTGATATAGGGCCTTGAAAATAACGGTACCGTACGAACCCTGGAGTAACATCATTAAAATACCCCGGAGACGATTTTTCTTTATAAAATATAATATAGCAGAATACTTTTGAGTTCCCTTGTACCTGTATTCTAAGTGACATGGCACATTTTACAGTAAGCATTTTCTAGTGCACCTCAATAATGTGCATAAATTTCATTATGTTTAAGACTATGTAACACTATTAAAATACACTGCAAATGATTTTTCCTTATAGACCATAATGCAAACGAAAACGTTTGATTTCCTCTGTAAATGAACTGTGATTGATACACGGTTAATTTGCTATACCAAACATGCCATGGCGTGCCTCAATAACCTATATCAACTATACAGTGTGTCCGTAAAGTCATGGTGAACATCTGACCGGTCACAGGAAATCAATGAATCTAGATGGAAATGTGAAATCTTCAGCAAATAAAGAAAAACTCTGCAAGTTTCATACCTGTTCAGTGCAGTTGGATGTGTCCTCCATTTGTTGCCCTACACACATCTCAACGAGATTCAAATTCTTCCCACACACAATTAACCACTTAACGGTCGCATTAAATTACGGTCTAAAAATTCAAATTGCTCATGGAAATCAAACAATCTGAGTAAAAGACACAGAACGTCAATATCACGGGAGCGAGAATTAAGGGGTTAAGGACGTCTGGTGTAACAGAGTAAATAACGCCTGTGATTCTCTGTTTCAAATGGAGGCCACATCAAAGTACACTGAACAAGTATGAAACGTGGAGATTTTTACTTTTAGTTGGCGATGATTTCACATTTCTATCTTGTTTCTATGATTTCCCGTGACCGGTCAAAACTGCACCATGACTTTGCGGATACTGTGTATGCCAAACCGAGCATATTAACTCGAGTTAGAGCGCGAACAGGCAGACGACAGACATACTGCAAAAAGACAAACCGAAGTCATAAGCATTTTTCGATTACGTTAGAAAAGGTTAAAAATGATAAAACGTAACGTTACCATATCAAAAAAATAAATTGTATTAGGTCAATCGGGTTTTACATCAATCAGATGAAAAAAAAATGGCATGTGATCCCCCTCTCTTACAAGTAAAGGTAGGTACGTCGCACTGTGGTAGTCTGTGTACGGTAGTCTGTGGCGGTGAAATTCGATTTTTATAGCTCATTCGATTCGTCTTATCTAGCTTAATAATTTTATACCTCACATATCGGCTATTGAGTTTTTATAATGACAGGGGTGCTGGTCAAAGTTCAAAATTTCTTTCCTTGAAAAACAGATGCCTTCAATGAAATAAGTTCGTTTTAAATTTACTAATTGTTTTTACAGTGCCACTCATTTCCAATAACTACCATACGGTTATATTATTGCTGTTATTATAGGAAAATAAAGACGAAAACTACGTCACCCCTACAAACTACTGTTTTAACTCTTCTCATTTATTTCCAGTCTGACTGGATATCATCTTTCTTTGGAAAATATGTTTTTAGCACCAGTAATAAGGGAAAATGAAATTTGCCATATTTAATTAGAGCATTTTTGAAATTGTGTAGTTGAAGGAAACTTCTTTTGAAAAAGTGTTATCAACTGAATAAAATTTGTGTAGCAGACACCCGAGTCGAAAGTTTTAAAATTCAAGAAAGAAAGCATAGAGCTCTTTTTAATGCGACGTCAAGTCAGCTGAAGAAGCCTTTGCTCGTTGTGCGCACTGTGAGAAATATTTTTGTTTTACTCAAAAATTGACTATCATCAATGCATGTCAGTGAAAGAACCATAAATGAATTTAAACCTTACTTATTTCTTTGACGGTAACTGGTTTTCTATGAACGAACTTTTAAATTTTGACCCGCCCCCCTGCCATTATTGAAACTCAATAGTCGATATTCGAGGTAGCATATTACTAAGTTCGATGAGACGAATAGAATGGGCTATAAAAATATAAAAATCGAAATTCGCCGCCACAGATTATAGCAACTTTACTTGTTAGAGAGCTAAATTTAGAAAAAAACGCAACATATGTATTTCTTTGCCTCCGTGTGAGTTTTAAAATATATTTTGCATTCATCGGCGATTCTTCGAAATTTTACGTATTCTGAAACATGCATCTGAAAAGTAAGATCCATAACAGATACAAAAGGATATATTTCGTCCAATAAATAAAGGGTAATAAATACTTTTCTTCTCTTAGTAATCGATATGCTTTAAAATTTTTCATAAGAAGAAATCTGTCATACATCTGAAAAGTTATATAATATCAAATTCGAAATTTTACGAAAAACTATTGCGTGAGGAGAAAGAATTATTGGTTAAATTTAAACAAAAAGAAATACTTATATTTTTGACTTTTAACAAAAATGATATCAGTTGCAGTTGAAAATTCCGTATATAAATTCGAAATACATATATATATAAATACGAAATCGATAGTTGAAACTTTTGTGTATTGTATTTATAATATTTTGACGATTACCATAATTCTAAATATAACATGTCTGGACATTTGTTTGTTGATGCTGTTGATCGTAACTGCTTTTTCATGACTTTTTAGTTCACAGGCTATGAAAGCCTGAGAGCTAATGTGCCCGCAAGTTCTGTATGTACTTACGTATGTACATAACGCGATAACCCTTGATAGAAATATCCGATTTCCTTCAAATTTTGAATATAACTTAATTCTTAGTTGATTAGTTTGGGGGGGGGGGGTATATTGTTTAAGTATAAAGAACGGGAACGGGGATAATCTACCCATTAATTTTGATAAATACAGAATTATCGGATTTGCTTCAATTTAGTATAACGGTTTATTCTGATAAGGCGCTTCGCTGATTAGATTTGTAAGTTCATTGGTTAAGTATAAAGGGCGAAAATGGCGGAGCCAATCTCCCCACTTAATTTATTTTTCGAGGGGCATTATTCTTTGAAATAAGAGTTCAATATGCAATTAGTGTGAATATCCTGTGAGCACAATGCCATCAGTTTAACTGGACACTTTTATTTATTTTTTTTTATTTTTTATTTTTTTGTGAAATGATAAAAATAATAAAGTTAAACTTCAATAACGCTGAATTCCGAATTCCTGTCATCTCCATTTAGCGAACAATTTTTCAGTCATCAGCTTCTATAGCTTCCCTTCTTTATCAGTTTCTACAGCTTCTCTTCTCTATCAGTTTTTACAACTTATCTTCTCAATCAGCTCTGCCAGCTTCTCTTCTTCTTCAGATATTCATCCGAAAAACTCAGGTGGCTGTTAGCAGGGTTTCCAGTTTGTGTTCCAATTTTATTCAGAAAATGCGAATTTATACCGAAAATTCTGGAAGAAAAATTTCTACTTTAAGTAATCAGGAAATGTCTGTTTTTAAATAAGTCAAATAAGTTTATTTTGAATTTCTAACGTGATTTGGAATTTTCTGAATAAAATTAAGCGCGAAACTGGCAACTCTGGTTGTTAGGTAAATTAACATGAAGTAATGGAGAATGGGATCGCAAACCACATATTTAGTCACAAATACAGGTAATTTCACATTAACTGAACTCGGATTGACGGTAATAATTTTTAAAAGTATTGCAATTAAAATGCATCGATATGTTTTTGTATTAAATGTGATAACATCAGAAAATATTCTGCAAAAAAAAAAAAAAAAAAAGTTGCTCACCCAACCGATGGTACCGTATGATTTGTTAGTAATGGAGTTATGAATAAAGAGAAGGTGACATAAAATGTACTGTTTACGAGCTGCGAGCGAAGTGACTGAGGAGGTTGTCACAAGATAGCGGCTGATTTTTTAAAAATCAGATTTTACAGTTTCTGAATACCATAGCTGCCAATATCTTACGCTTTTTTTTACCAGAAAAATTTTAGAGGAAATTTTATTTTTTTTGAATCGCCGTAATCTGCCGTTTAACCCTTTATCTACTGACGGTACTTATAAGTACCACTCACGTTAAACTTTTATAAAATAGTGAATATCACTAATATTCTAATGGTACTTTGCAAAAGACGCTCTTTTAACTCCACTTTATCCGAATATAGGGCAGCAGTAGTTCTAGGTCTGTTATTTTAGAGAGGAATGACGTTAACTTTGAAGCAGTCGATGTGTTTTGTGTCGATATTTTGTATAGATTGCTACACTCGTCTTTTCATTGCTGCAAACACAGTAAAGGATATAAGATAATTGATGGATTTTTTCTATGTGTTCATTATGATCTTAGAATACAATATGATTAGCTATTTTCGGTGAACGGTGTATGTATTTGATTTAACAGTTGAATTACTCGGTGGTACTTATAAGTACCGTCGGTACACTGGGTATTGGAGAAAAACTTCTTGTTTACTTTTCGTCTGTGTAGTTATCCATCGTTTTCATCTGCTTTAAAAATGTAATTTCTAAAATGTAGTGTAGTAATGATTTCTCTGGTATTTCTTTTCTGTTTCATTGTTATTTTTTATTGGAAATCAAAAATGCTGTGGCACCAGCTCGTTTTTGCTATGCTAGAAATGGCATATGTAAATTCACATATTGCATATGCGGAGATGCGAGATAACATGGTGTCCCTGGAATATTGCCGTCGCATAACTAAAGGACTGCTAACAAGATCGAAACCTAAAAAAAAAATGTTTTTTTTTTTTTACCGTTTCAGGAACAAAGCATTTACAATTCTAAAGTGTTGAAATAAATGATTGGCACCGGAATTTGCCAAACGATTTATTTGTAACTAAGAAAAATCCTATATTTCACATACTTGTTAAATCGAAAATATTTTCTGGTGCCAGTTGAAAAAACTTGTGGATTTACTATTACGATATTTTAGTCATAGTGTACTGACGGTATTTTAAAGTACCACTTTAATTAATTACCTCTAAATAATTAAGTTTCTCACGGGTGAGTATTTTTTTACGTTTATCCTGTAATTTTCATTGCAGTGGCTGGAAAAAATTGCAGTAGATCATAATGCCGTAGATAAAGGGTTAAATAAGGCAAGAATTTCTCTTAAATTTTTGTGGAACCAAAAAAGCGGAAGAGTAGGCAGCTATGGAATACCGACAGAGCAAACTTCCCACCACGAAAATTGAATAGAAAATTTTGTCTTATTTAAGCTCCTTAGGCTAATGTCAGACGGACGTCTTTTTTGCACGCTTTTTTACTTACATATTAACCCTTCACAATGCTAGCGGCATTGCGTAGGGATAATATGTAAGTAAAAAAAGCTTGCAAAAAGACGTCCGTCAGACATTAGTCTTATTCATTAAAATATTTTCTCACAAATATGTTAAAAACTTCTATTTCTTTTTGCTGGTATTACTGGTAAAAATTTCCTGGTAAAACAGTCAGTCTGTTTTACCGGTTGCCACTATATGGTGAAATCGCAGAGCCTGACTACGACAATAGTAAACTCCTACCAGTAAAAATGAAAATATATTTCTGCTATTATTTATGGCTGAAATTTTCGAACAGTACTAACTTTAACTTTCAAATATCCATATAGTAGTTCTACAACTGCAGTTAGACTTTAATTACTTTAAGACTCATGTAAATTTTCTTAAGATTTATTGTTAACTTACTTTCTTCTTAAGTTTTTACTTAAATTTATTTTTATTCCTTAATTTTCTTTTTTTTTTTTCTCTTGTAAACTTCTATATTCTTATAGTAGCATTGCTACAGTTTAACTTTATCCCAATGGCTCATTAAAACATAAGACATTCTAATTTCCTAGTCTGGGTGTTAAGCTGATAACAGCTAGGAAACCCCTCAATGCTGATTACCTGTTCAGTACCTGTTCAATCTATTAATAAGGTCTTTTAAATCGGGAAAAAAATTCTGTATAGATTTACTGGTGGAAGTTTCCACCCGAGGTAATCAGCGCTTGCGAAAGCGATTACAGTTGAAGCTTCATTATTTTAAGGATATGTCAGTTCATCTTCATTAATAGTTCAATGTTCTTAATCGCAGACCAAAATTTGGAGCGTGTTAGAGGGAAAATACGGCCTTTTTATCTTCCATTTTAAATAAATAAGTGAGTTAATAAATAGGTTAGTAAATTTCTGTTACCTTGAATAATCCATCATCGCATCCATCGTATTCGAGGTATGATATGTCTTTATTATTTTATATCCATAGATTCTGTCACTTAGTTAATTATAGTATGTATACAAACTTGAATAACTAATACTATTTATCATGAATTACTGTTTAAAGAATAGAAAGATTAGTTAATTATATATAAGTACAAAATTTTACATTGAAGAGGATATACATAGGCATAGTAATATACAACATAAGGCGCGGAAAAATAATCTGCCAACTTATAGCTTTAAGAGCACATTAGAGACTGACAAAATCAAACATAGAAAGAAGCAAGGTTAAACAAAGTTTATATTTAGAGTTAATTATTTATGAGGAAATTCTCATAAAAGTTAATATTAGTCCATCGACAGTTCTTATAAAAAGTCATAATTCTTATGAAATGATCCGTTAAGTTTTTTATAGCATCATAATTAAATGTCCTTTAAATAAGATTTAGATAATTACTTTTTACTTGAAATACGTCTTATTTTACTCCATACTGTAAACACAAAATTCGATGAGAAATGATTTAGTTTCTTCTTAACGAGAATTTATCGTAGAATGTCATATAGATCTAACTTATAATTACTTGTAGTTGATTGATTCTTTCTAAAATTTAAAGATTGTGAAATCACTTTATTTTTAATATTTCCAACAGAACTTTAGGTGCATACTGCTGGCGCATATAATGGAAACTTATACCATTTATTTTTATATTATCACATTTACAACAGATATGAGCAAGTCTATTAAAGGTTTCATTATAATATACTTCAAATTTCTCGAAGATATTTTCGTCAAACCAAGTTCCACTTAAGGTCGAACACATTATACTTTTGATTAACCCTTTAGTAGGCACTTTTGTGTATTTGGCTATGGCAATCAGGTTCTCCTTTAATTTTTAAATATTCCGCAGATAGGGGGCGCTTTAATACCGATTTTTGTGCCATTCATTATTGTACCATCGAAAAGTGTATAAAGTTATGCATAGAATTGAACTAAATTTCATGTATATTCTTATGGCCATGGCAAGCAGATCCTCCTTGAATTTGGAGATATTCCGCCGGAATGGGGAGCTGTCAGCGACGGGAACTTCACATACTGCAAAACCGACAATTCGCAAACAGAAGACGAGCAATAGAATGACGAAAAGTGTTGATTTTATTAAATATCATGATCGAGATTAACTCGTTTTTATTACGGTTAATTAACTGAAGCAGAAATCTAAGATAAAAATCAAAGTTGGTATAGTATTGAACTAATAATATTGAAGTATTAACATTTGTAACTAGTTTTTGAATTATTAAGATGCATGAGATAGCAGAAAATTTTAGGTTTGGCACATCCAATTAGTGAGCCAGATGCCATTTTTCAACTGAAAAACTCTTCCATCAATGTTTTTGCATCATATAAAGCTTGGTTCAACTAAGAAAAATAGGAATATATGGCCTGAGATGAGTCAAATTTTAGCTCTAGAGATTGTCCAAGAGTTATTGTTGAGCACTGGTTGAAATATATACTTGTTGGAAATGTATACTTTTTCAGTTAATTTTTTACTTCAGTTTTACATTTCTTTCAAACATCCCAAACTGTAAAAAAGACAAATCTTTCCTAATCTACGAAAACACATCTAAAGAAAATACAATAATCTCGTTCGTGTTACCTATGATTCCGAAAAGGCGTTCTTTATCGTTAAAATTTTAGAAACAAAAATATATTATAAAGATTGAAAAAATCACTTATAAAAACAAAGTTTTCTTATTTTCAGCTACGTAACTGAATTTATGCATGCAAAAGTAGCAACAGAATATTAATTTTTATCTTAATTGGACCGTGGGCCTTTATTTGAGGAAAAATCAACCGAAAAAATGAAAATTATCCTTTTAAATATTATTATTTTTCTGTTTCCATAACTGCCAACACTTATGCGTTCTGTACCAGAAAAGTTTAATAGGAATTTTCCTTTTATTTAATTGGCAGATTATGGCTATTAAAAAGGTAATACGGTAGACGCTCAATTTTACGAACTCGTGGGGACTCATATAATGTGTTCGTAAAACCGAAAGCTCGTAAATGGGAGTAACATTAGTTCAATGGGATGAAGGTTGGGACCAGTAAATCAGTTCGTAAAAACGAAGAGTTCGTAAAAAAGAGGTTCGTAAAATCGAGCGCCTACTGTATTTAATATTACACTTTTGTGGTACAAAAAAGCGGAAGGTGTGGGCAGCTATGTGTTTTTTCTGAGCCATTTGTGAAAAATCGCTTATCATTTGCGATTATATTTCAGAAAAGCACAAGCGTTTGAATTTTGTGTACAAAAAATTTTTCGGCCCTTTACCACATTTTAAATTTGTTTTCTGAAAACTGATTTTTCAACGAGTTTAGATTTTTGAAGTGCTCCGTGCGTCTTACTTTTCGATCAAAATTCATGAAATTGATATGGAAGAATCCTGATAATGTTTACACAGAAACTGTGTATGCATTTTAACCCTTTATCGACGGCATTATGATCTACCGCAATTTTTTTCAAGTAATATTTTTCTTTCAGTTACTACAATGAAAATTAAAGGATTAACATAAAAAGAACATTCACCCCTGAGAAATTTAATTATTTAGAGGTAATTAACTAAAGTGGTACTTTAAAGTACCGTCAGTACACTATGGCTAAATTATTATACCAGAAAATCCACAAGTTATTTCAACTGGCACCAGAAAATATTTTCGATTTAATAAGTAACAATATAGGCTTTTTCATATTTACAAATAAATCGGTTGTCAAATTCCGGTGCGAATCATTTATTTCAACACTTTAGAATTGAAAATGCTTTGCTCCTGAAAGGGTTTAAAAAAACTATTTTTTTTTTAAATGTTTCGATCTTGTTAGCAGTCCTTTAGTTTTGCGACGTCAATATTCCAGGGACAACATGCTCTCTCATATCTTCATATATGCAATATATGAATTTACATATGCCATTTCTAGCATAGCAAAAACCAGCCGGTACCACAACTTTTTCGATTTCCTATAAAAAATAACAATGAAACAGAAAAGAAATACCAGGGAAATCACTACTGCACTACATTTTACTAATTGCATTTTAAATCCGGTGAAAACGATGGATAACTACACAGACAAAAAGCAAACAAGTAGTTTTTCTCCAGCACCCATTGTATTGACGGTACTTATAAGTACCACCGAGTAATTCAACTGTTAAATCAAATACATACACCGTTCAACTAAAATAGCTAGTCAAACTGTATTCTAAGTCCATAATGAACACATAAAAAAAATCCAACACTTACTTTATATACTTTACTGTGTTTGCAGCAATGAAAAGACGAGCTTGGCAATCTGTACAAAAAGTCGGCTCAAAATACATCGACTGCTTCAAAGATAGCCTCATTCGAAAGCGATATAGGTAAGTGTCTTATCTTAAATGGGAGAGGTAACCGCAAGATTAAAGGCGAGGTCACATCAATCAAGGTCGCACGCCACGTAGCGGACGGAGTGAACAAAAGAAAGATGCCTAACTGTTTTCTTCTTTATGGATAATCTATTAAATGCACATCTATGAAATAACTGCGCAAGCGCCAACATCATGTTTTCATTTGTTTGTAGCATTTATATTCTGATAGTAATAGAATGTTCTATTAATTTTTATTCGTGTTTTTTGACTTATTTATTATAGTTAATTATTTAAATAAAAACAGATCTTTTTTCGAATTAATTTTATTTGTTAAAATGGCAAAATGTTGGCAATCGAATAACTCTAGTTTTCGAAATTGTAAGAAAATTCTTTTTCTAGAATTCATATGTCCTTTTCCAAAGAGCAAAACAAGTTAGTTACGTATTTTAACTTTAATTTATTAATATATATATATATATATATATTATTTGATATATATTATAAAATGTTGTTGATTTAAATACGCTCGATTTTAATTATTTTCTTTTAATGAAATGAAAAATGACGCATAAAAATTAGTAAGTAGTTAATGTGTAAAGATTGAATTTTGTAGTCTTATTTTTTACTCAATTCTTGATGTGCTAAAGTTATAAAAAATGATATACACGGTTCTATTCCAGATGAAAATAGAATGTTTATTAAGGTTTAGAATATGTATAGAATTTAATAATAAATAAAATATTCAATTTTAAGTCCTTTTCTTCGTTTATCAAGCGCAGACGATACATCAAAAACTTATTCCAATATTCTTTTGATCGTATTGTAATCATGTTATTTAAATTACAAATAGTTCATTTATTTAATTTAAAATTCATTTTATTTTATATTCAGAATCACTTTTATTTAAAATTCATGCATTAAATGTTGTACTATTAAACGAGCAAGTATTGTTAATTTAGTATTTGCTTAAATATTTTGCGAGTCGAGGCAATAACTGCGAAAATTTTCCTATTATCGCCAATTTTTTTTTCTTTTTTTTTTTTCTTTTTTTTCTTTTTTTTTTTTTTTTTTTTTTTTTTTTTTTGAAGCAGACAAAGCCATTTAGAGAATCCCTGTTAAAAATTCTATTACGAATTTCAGATTGTTACTTACTCACAGAAGATGAATCTTTTTTGCCAGATATATAGCAAAATATTTTTGTTACAGCTTGTTTTGATAAAAATATGTGTATTTAAAAAAAAAGTCGCAATGTCATGTTAGTTTAAGGGCTAAAGCCAGTAATGCTTTCGTAGCATTAATGCTTTTCTCCCAAAATTAAAATGATATTGCGATTTTCTTTTTTTTAATGTGCGTAATTTTACCAAAACAAACTGTAATAAAAATATTTTGCAATAAAACTGGGAAACAAGATTCATCTTCCATAAGTGAGTAAAGAATCGGAAAATATGCACTAGAGATGCGCAGATAGTAGATATTCTGTCATATATGACGTCATACTGAAAAACCGCGTATTTGCATTATTCACTCCGTGCACCAGATGGCGCAGCTGTGTCAATATACTCCAGATTCCAGTATTGACATTGTACGCTTACTTATATCGCTTTGGCCTCATTCCTCTCTAAAATAACAAACCTAGAACTACCGCTGCCATGTATTCGGATAAAGTGGAGTTAAAAGAGCGATTTTTGCAAAGTACCATTATAATATTAGTAATATTCACTATGGTATAAAAGTTTAAAGTGAGTGGTACTTATAAGTACCGTCAGTAGATAAGGGGTTAAAATTCGACTTCATTAAGATGATAAAATTTGATTTCATTTTTAACTTATTAAACGGCAAAATTCTGATGGAAATCATTATAGAATTCAGAAAAAAAAACTATTCGACGGATTAAAAAATCGATACACAGATATGTTTGTAATAGAGTTTTGAGTGATTAAAATACAAAATCAAAAAAATATCTCAAAAATGAAGACGAGCATTTAAAATTTTGTGTTAAAGTTTTAATTTTTTTAAAATATCCTAAAATTATACAAAGATTGCAAAAATCCCTTTTAAGGTGTTCTACAAGGTGGCCATAATTAAACTGACAGTACCCAGAGTGTTCTGTAGCACGATATAATTCCGAGAATGACGCGAAATTCTGCAAGAAGATTAAGCAAGAACTGAAAGAAAATTTCCTTTTATTTAGCACATTTAAAGGTTTTAGTATTGATTCTACATTTTTTAAAACTCTCTTTTCTGTTACACAGCGCCACATATTCCCTTAGCGATGACTTTTGGAACTAAATTGTTTTTCTCGGAATCCTTTGATCCTTTCTTTCTTAATCTTCTTTCAAAATTGGGCGTCATTCTCTCAAAATAAGTATACACCTTGTACATACTTATGTGAAATGTACATATATTTGAGCAAAATTTCTTATCTCTATGATGAAATAAAAGAAAAAAAATAGCGTCCTGCGTCTTCTAAATATGAAAGCTATTAATTACCATGCTTGCCTATAATCAACTGTTATTGAATATGACATTTTAAAAAAATTCATAACATCCTAAAAACCGTTATTCTTTGTTAAAAAATCTGGTTAATACAGTACAGCAACTGCTCGGAAATATTTCCGAAAATTAATGCCAGTAAAAGAAACTGTTTCTTTAAATTTAGAAAAAAAAATCGTTTTTGTAGTTTAATAAAGATAAAGAAATCTTAGCAGAAACGAAACCGATAAGACAAACATAATAATCTTTCAAAGGATAAAACTAATCTTTTTGTTTCTCAGAAACATTCTTATAGATCATATTGCTTTATTGCTGTTCCTTAACTGCATTTTTAGGTGCGTTCGTAATTATATAAGTACGTAACACCTATAGTCATCGTTTAGTCCGTCTGTCTGTCCGCATATAACAGAGCAAAAACTACCCGACTGAATGGTCTGAAATTTTAAATATATAATTGTTGCAAAATTCTGTCGAGTCATGTCAAATTTTATGAAATTCGGATTTATAATTTAATTACAGGGACAGTCAAAAGGTTTCCGTTGCATTACGGCCAATGGGAATAAATTATTTCAAGTGTATTTTAATGATTTTACAGCCTTTCGAACAGAATGAAATTGATATGCACATATGAAGTGCACTAAAATATACATTTAGTACAATATGCGGTGCAAAAAAATATTTATAAAACTAGTTATAGTACGAACGCACTTCATTTACCACGTTTGACGAGCAATTTCCAACTTGTTTACATTATAAGACATATATCATATAAGATGCTCAAAATTAAAATTTTCTACGCAGACATGAGAACGCTACCATTATCCGATAACAATATTTTTTGTTAAAAATGACACTATAAAATATGCAGGGTTAGCCTACAATATTTTTTGTTAAAAATGACACTTTAAAATATGGACGGTTAGCCTAAATGATTCATCGGGATTGAAAAGACTGATTATTTGCAAGTATACGACATACAAAGACTGGTACATACTCCAAATGTTCAATGTGTGTGCACTTACAAGTAAAGGTACTACAGTCTGTAGCAGCGAATCTCGATTTTTATAGCTCATTCCATTCGTATCATCGAGCTTAGTAATTTTATACCTCGCATGTCGGCAATTGAGTTTTTATAATGCCGGGCCGGGTCAAAGTTCAAAATTTCATTTATTGAAAAACAGATCCCTTCAATGAAATAAGTGCGATTAAAGTTTACTAATTGTTTTTACAGTACCATACATTGCCAATAACTACTATAAGGTTATATTATTGCTATTATTATAAGAATTTGTAATTAATATTTCAAGTAATTAATGTTTCAAGACACAGTCCGTGAATATCACGGGAGCGAGAATTAAGGGGTTAACCCCTTAACGGTCGCATTAAATTACGATTTAAAAATTCAAATTGCTTATTGGCACCACTTTTTTGAAAAAGAAATATTCACCTTATTTAATGACAGGTAAAAGGATACCCTAATAAAGCTAATTTCTCTATTTTATAAATTTGGTGGGAATCAAACTGTTGGCGCCGAAATTCGTCTGACAAATAAATTTTCAAAATCCAAGTGAGATGGGAGAGCAATTAGAATAAATAGTTTATTAAATAAAACTGAAATAGTATGTAAATTCTATTCATCATTAGAAGTTAATAATTGTTCCATAATAGTAATTCTCCATATTTAACAGAGCCAATACAAAAAAAAATGTGTTCTCTGCTTGGTTGCAGAGTCAGGACTTCCACTATACACTCTGTATTAAACAGAGCCATGATTTAACAATTGGCATCTCTGATTACAGAGTCAGGACATGTTACATGTTCTCTGCTTGGTTACAGAGTCAAGACTGACCATTTTAAAAATGATACATATTATATAAAATAAACATCAAAATAAAAATTACAATATGCAGTTATAAATCTTCTAAATAGCTATAATATTCATTTAAATGACATCCAAGTAATTATAAAACTAATAAATCACCATCAATTCAAAATTATTATAAAGTAAATAAATCTATATTACATGACCTTGAAATCATAATGTTACTCATAAATATTGATTCAGGATTATAAACAATTTAGATAAACAGATTAGATTTTTTCTGTCAAAAGAAATCACTTTTATAATTATGTTTTACAACATGAAAGATAAACAGAGTTAAATTATAAACAAATAAATTTGAGGTTATTTACGCCGTAACATCCTCCGCCTCCATGAACGGAGTTCATCGAACAATTATAACTTACCAAATTTCCACTATCACATACTAAATAATCAAATATTAAATACAAATTTAAAATATTACCTTAAATGTTAAGTATAACTAAAATAAAATGCAATTAAATCCTACTACTTCTATAAAAAACAGTTTCTGGAACAACTAAAAATAGAAAAAGACATTAATATACAAAATAGTTCAGAAAGTTACAAAAATTAGACATAGAAAAAAAAAAAATAATAATAATAAAGTTAGTTAAAATAAAGTAAAATTCTATTATATTAAATGTCCATCGGTAGAGGAGACAATTTTGTGATAGGGCGTTTCAGTTCACCAGTAGAAGTCTTTAATTTGACAACACGAACAATATTATCATCCCCAGGAAATAGTTCAATTATTCTGCCCAATTTCCACCTTAATGGGGGCTGGTTTTCTTCCTTTATCAACACCAAGTCATTGATTTTTAAGTTCGGGTTGCTTCTAAACCACTTTGTACGTTGCTGCAATTGTGAGAGATAGTCTGACGACCACCTTTTCCAAAAACTTTGGAAAATCTTTTGTAGCAATTTCCAACGTTCCAAAGGAGTTACATAGGTAGAGGAGATATCAGGCTCAGGTAAGGAGGTCAAGGGTGCTCCTATAATAAAATGTCCTGGCGTCAGAGCCGTAAAGTCATTTGGATCAGAAGACTCAGCGACAAGCGGTCTTGAATTTAAGCATGACTCAATTTGTGCAATTAAGGTCAAAAATTCTTCATAAGTTAAAATCTGATCACCAATTGTTCTCTTCAAATGATTTTTCATTTGTTTTATTCCCGCTTCCCAAAGGCCTCCAAAGTGAGGGGCGGAAGGTGGGTTGAATTTCCATACTATCATTTCGTCAGTAAGATACTTGTGCAATTTTTCATCAGAAGCAATTAGAGACATCATTCTCTTTATTTCGCGGTCTGCCCCTACAAAATTTGTACCTCTGTCGGAAAATATTTCTAGAGGTTTTCCACGTCGAGCCACGAATCTTTTCAATGAGGCTAGAAAGGTTTCAGTTGTAAGATCAGTGACTAACTCAAGATGGATAGCTTTTGTTACGAAACAAACATACAGACAAACATAATGTTTAAAGGGTTTCACACCACGTCCCTTACGAGGTTTGATCAAAAAGGGGCCGGCTAAGTCGACTCCTACTCTTGAAAATACTCGAGCTTGTGTCACGCGTGCTGATGGCAGATTTCCCATCAACTGAGATG
This sequence comes from Maratus speciosus, assembly GCA_963932465.1. Lineage (NCBI taxonomy): Eukaryota > Metazoa > Arthropoda > Arachnida > Araneae > Salticidae > Maratus > Maratus speciosus. The sequence continues at coordinate 282,465,075 of OZ010789.1, read as the reverse complement.
AAAGGTGTAATGAATTTCGGAAACATTTCATACATTTCCTTATTTCTCTTTTCACAGCTTCTTTAGCATTAATTATCCAAAATTTTTGTCGAATTGCTGAAATTGTCAATTGAGTCCCGCTATGAAGATGTTTCTCATGAAAATACTTTATTATCAAGTCTGTAACATGATGCCTTTTAGGGAGAATGATTTGATGTTTTTGATATTCAGACAAGTTTGCATTTTTTAGCCTACCTCCAACACGAAGAATATCATTTTCGTCAAGAAATGGATGTAAAGGAAGGAGTTTGCTTTTAGAATTTAGGATCTTTCTCGATTTTAGAATTTTCAGTTCGTCTCCGAATTCATGGTTTTGAATTAATTTCACAATAGCATTTGTTGCCCTTTCAAGTTCTGGAACAGTCAAAAAACCATAGACTCGTTCAGATGGGCATGTACTATTTTTGATGAATCTGAGGCACCAAGCCGTAATTCGTTTTAATTTAGACCAGGATGAAAATTTAAATAAAAGCTCAAATTCTGGAATATTTTGGGATATGGAGCAAACAAGCGTTTTACGTTGTTCTTGCAAGACCTCTTCATCAGGTAGATTAGGTTGAGTTTCAGGGGGAAATACTGGTAACGATTCTTCCTTCAGCCAGCTAGGACCATGTAACCATACCTCGTTATTAATCAATTCAGATGCAGAGCAACCACGAGAGAGAACATCTGCAGGATTTTCCTTTCCTTTACAAAATTTCCATTGTACAGGAGCAACAAGTTCCTGAATTTCGCGTACGCGGTTTGCCACAAAGGGCTTCCAGTTGTTAGCACTTCCTTTAATCCAGTGCAAGGTAATTTGGGAGTCACTTAGACAAAATATATTTTCATTCACAATTTTAAATATTTCCTTTAAATAATTCGCTAATCTTGCAGCCGTAAGTGCTCCAAGAAGTTCGATGCGCGGCAATGTAATTTTCTTGAGAGGCGCTACTCTCGACTTTGCTATTACAAATGAAGTTTCACAAGAAGAAGAATCACGTAAATAAGCCACTGACCCATACCCCTTTAAACGAGCATCAGAAAATATGAAAAGTTGAGCGGTTTCAGGATTTAATTTTGGGATAGTTACAAAATATTTTCTAAGAATTTCAAAATTTACCAAGTCTTTTATTTCATTATGCCATTTTCTGAATTTTCCACTTAAAGAATCTGGTAATGTAGAATCCCAGTCAATTCCATGTTCCCAGAGTTCTTGCATTAAAAATTTAATTCTTATCACGAAAGGGGAAATGAGTCCAATAGGATCATAAATTTTTGCCACAGTTTGTAAAACAATACGTTTGGTAATAATTTTATGGTCAAATTCTACCAAAAGTGGTTGTATGTCTATTTTCAAGGTGTCACTTTCTGTTATCCATATAATTCCTAATACCTTCGAAAGATTTTGTTCAAGAGTGTCTTCCTCAAAGTTTATTCCATGTTCCTTCCATAAAAATTTTAAATCGGAAGAATTGGTTTTAAATTTTCTGAGTTTCATATTGGCCTCACTCAATATCTTCTCTGCACCGTTTGATAAAACAAAAGCTTCATTTACTGAATCAGCTCCATGAAACAGGTCATCAACGTATAAGGAAGTATCCAGCATATTAACTATTTTTCCAAACAAATCTTTATACCCCTCAATGTGATGTTTGATGGTTGCAGAAAGGAAAAAGGGTGAAGTTGTTACACCAAAAGTTACACGGGTCATGCGAAAAACCTTCAAAATGGGATTGTTACTAGTGATATTGTCAAACCACAGGAACCTCAAAAAATTTCTATCTTCTTGTTGTATCTGGATTTGCAAGAATGCCTTTTCTATATCGGCCAAGAAAGCAATTTTGTGGAGACGGAATTTTAAAATAATGTCCAATATGTTAGGATTTAGATTGGGCCCAGGAAATAAGCACTCGTTTAACGATTTTGCCCCCTTATCTTTGGATGACGCATCAAAAACAATTCTTACTTTAGTTGTCGATTTATCTTCCCTTATTACTGGTCTGTGAGGCATGTAATACGTGTTTATTTCATCTTTATTAAACTCACATTCTTCAATTATACCCAAACCACATTGTTCATTTAATATTTTCTCATATTCCTTAAGTAACCATTCATTTTTGCACAATTTTGATTTTAATCCCCAAAGTCTATGTTTAGCTACATCAAAATTGGATTCCAATTCATTTTTATTTACTTTCCACAAAAGTTTAGTTTCATATCTTCCATTTACAAAATTTAAATTATCATTAAATAAATCAAGAGCATCTAAATCCTTTTGTGAAAATAATTCATTTTTACTATCACAAATACCCAAAGACTCTAGTTTCCAAAACTTTTGCAAATCAAAATTTTCTATTTCATTAACAGATACAAGATGAGCATTAACTGTTTCGTTACCTTTAGAGTTTATTTTTCCCACTATTGTGTACCCAAAAAGTGTATTAGCTACATATAAATGGTCATTAATTTCTTCAATGACACCTCTCTGAACATTCCAGAAATAATCAGCTCCAAGTAAAATTTGTACTTCGGATTCCTCGGGCGTAGGGTCGGCTAACCTCCATCTTTTACTTTCAATGTATTTTATAACTAGAGGGTCAGAATTGGGAACCTTCAATGTTGTTGCACTTATCAAATCGGTAGCTAGCACCTCAACATCTATAAAACGATGATAATTCATTTTACTTCGCAATTTAATTTTAAAAACATCATATTCTTCTTCGCGACCTTGATCCATGCCAAAAGCGAATACAGTTAAATGTTCTTTTCTTAAAACAGGCAAATTTAATTCACGAGCTAATGCTTTTGTTATGAAGCTTTTTTCGCTTGCAGAATCAAGTAATAATCGAACTACCTTTGATTTAGAATTACCTTGAGCAGTTACACAACATGTTTGCAATAAAACAGCATGCTTAGAATTTCTAAAATTACAATGAGAATTAGATACAACTGTTTGATTTTGATTTTCATTAATTTCCGGTTTCAAACTTTTCTTAAAGCAAAATAATTTGTTATGTTCAGTGCTTTTACAATTTAGACATGGCTTTAATTTTATGCGGCATTGCGAAGATAAATGCGATTTCAAAAAGCATTTGTAACATCTACCCTCCTTACGTAACATTAATCTTTTCTTATCATCAGCTAAATTTTTACACTCGGAAGATAAATGATCATTACCTTTGCAAAATACACAAAAAACTTTAATAGTGGCATTTAAGGTATTAGCATGTTGATATTTATTTGATGTTTTCTTTTCACGAAATTCAGTTTTATTTTTATGTACAAAAGAAGAGGATGCATCATTTTTAGAACTTGTCATTGACAAAGCCTTTTCTCTACATTCTATTTCACATTTCAGAAAGGCAATTAGATCGGTTACATCTGACTCTTTGCTAGTATCACGTTTTCTATGATATTCAATCACTAATTCATGGGGCAATAGCTTTAGCAAAATAGGATTTAGCAATTGTCCATAAGAACTGGATGTTACCCCCAAATTTCTTAAACTTCTAATATTAACTTCGCACATGTCATGCAATCTTCTTAATGCATTTAAATTTGAACAATTTTTAACTGGTTCCATATTTAATAAATTAGTCATGTGTTTATTAATAATAACATCAACCTTACCAAAACGGTCCTTTAATAAATCAATACAAGTATCATAATTTTGTTCTGTCAAAGGAAACCCTTCTACCACATTATAGGCCCGATTACATAACAAGGATTTTAGATAAGCGAATTTTTCTATCTTAGATAGTGATTTATTCTGGTGTATCGATGTTTCAAAACAGTTAAAAAATTCGACCCATTCTTCGATTTCACCAGAAAATTTTGGAACATTTAATTTAGGCAATTTCATGGCAGAACTCGTTTCTGTTCCACTAGCAGAACCATTCAATGAATTTACACGACTAGTTGCTATCATAGAAACATTATCCTTTTTACATTTTCTTAATCTATTTTTAATTTTAAATTTAGCACTGATCAATTGGTCAGTGTACTTTTCACTATTAGCAATGTCCTTTTCATATTCTTTTAAGTCGGATATTTGAGCTTCAATATCACGATTCAAACTTTGGAAAGCCGTTTCTTTTAAGAGAAATATTTCTTGAAGCTCTAATAATTCATCGGTTTTCGTATTATCAATGTCATCATTTAATAATGTTTCTAATTTTGTAATTAATTTCGTGAAACTCGTTCGTTCAACAGAACGTTTTGCTTTCAGCTTTTCAAGATTTTCCATTTTAAATAAAGAATAATTCTTATTTTAAAACATTAACCATTCATAGAAAATGAAAAAAATATTTTCTTACCTGTTAATTCCAGGTAATGTAGATGGCATGTCGTAATCCAAATGGCACAATAATAATTCCACACTAATCACAGGTTGAAATATAAATCACACTTGTTAATCACAAATCACTTTGACAAACTGCTCACTATTCTTTCAAAAAAATGTTTCGCGGGTTACGAGGCACCAAAAATAAATGTTGGCGCCGAAATTCGTCTGACAAATAAATTTTCAAAATCCAAGTGAGATGGGAGAGCAATTAGAATAAATAGTTTATTAAATAAAACTGAAATAGTATGTAAATTCTATTCATCATTAGAAGTTAATAATTGTTCCATAATAGTAATTCTCCATATTTAACAGAGCCAATACAAAAAAAAATGTGTTCTCTGCTTGGTTGCAGAGTCAGGACTTCCACTATACACTCTGTATTAAACAGAGCCATGATTTAACAATTGGCATCTCTGATTACAGAGTCAGGACATGTTACATGTTCTCTGCTTGGTTACAGAGTCAAGACTGACCATTTTAAAAATGATACATATTATATAAAATAAACATCAAAATAAAAATTACAATATGCAGTTATAAATCTTCTAAATAGCTATAATATTCATTTAAATGACATCCAAGTAATTATAAAACTAATAAATCACCATCAATTCAAAATTATTATAAAGTAAATAAATCTATATTACATGACCTTGAAATCATAATGTTACTCATAAATATTGATTCAGGATTATAAACAATTTAGATAAACAGATTAGATTTTTTCTGTCAAAAGAAATCACTTTTATAATTATGTTTTACAACATGAAAGATAAACAGAGTTAAATTATAAACAAATAAATTTGAGGTTATTTACGCCGTAACACAAACAAATCTGAATAAATCTAAAAAAAGACACAGCCCGTGAATATGACGGGAGCGATAATAAAGGGGTTAAAATTATTCATTGACAGTTCCAATAACTCTCTATAGACTTTTTAAGCAAAACATAAAACCGACTCCAATTTCTTGATGATTTTCCCTAAAACAATCCTAGATCTTAGAAACAAAACCCTATAAAGAAGGGAGAAAATCATCGGATACTGACTTTCTCGTCAAACAAGGCTTGATGAAAATCGTTAAAAATGTATTTAAAAAATGTTTATATATTTATTTATTTGAATTTCTAAAAACTTACTGAACCAATTTTAATGAAATTCAATTGGGACAAATTCAAAAGTATCCTCTTTCAATTAAAAAAAACTCACTTAGACCGGTCGCGTAGTTTTGGAGTAATCGGTGAACAGATATAAAAAATAAAGACTAGTTTTTCGTAGTTCTGTTGTTGGTTGGCTACTCGTGTAGTGACGGGTACTTTGCATCTAGCTTTCCATCATTTCGCAAGCAACTACCGACAGGAGAATGAAGAAATATATTGATTTTATTTGTTTTTGTTGAATATATACTAATAAAAGAATAAATCGATCTGTATGTGTGTCTGTGTGCGATGGCTAGTTAAAACTACCGCACGTAGAAGTCTGAAATTTCCGATGTGATTAGTTCAAGACAGGTCCTGATACACCTGAGGCTCGGATTTTTAATTTTTTAAGGGCCGGGGCCCCTTCCAGTTTTTATGCACTGAAACGTTAATAACATGCCTCTTTTCTATCCGATCTTCTTCATTTTTGGGCTGAATTATCCTTTTAGTTTCTGCCCCATTTCCACATTTCACTTAAGACCCTGGCACCCTTGCAAGGGGCCCAGTACAGGCCCCCTTAAAGTTTCAGTGCACTAAATTGTTAATAACATTCCCCTTTTCTATCCGATCTTCTTCGTTTTTGGAGTGAATTTTCCTTTTGAGTTTCTGCCCCATTTCTACATTTCAGTTAAGACCCTGGTACCCTTGCACGGGGCCCGGTACAGGTCCTCTTTAAGTTTTAGGGCACTAAATTGTTAATAACATGCATCTTTTCTATCCGATATTCTTCGTTTTTGGTGTGAATTCACCTTTCAGTTTCTGCCCCATTTCTACATTTCAGTTAAGACCCTGGCACCTTTCCAAGGGGAACAGTGTCAGGGTCCTTTGAACTTTTAGTGCACTAAATTGTTAATAACAAGCCTCTTTTCTATCCAATCTCCTTCCTTTTGGGGGTGAATTCTCATTTTAGTTTCTACCTCATTTCAACATTTCAGTTAAGACTCTGGCACCATGTCCAGGGGCCCGGTACAAGGCCCTTGAAGTTTTAGTGGACTAAATTTCTAATAACATGCTTCTTTTCTATCCGATCTTCTTCGTTTTTGGGGTGAATTCTCCTTTCAGTTTCTGCCCTATTTCTACATTTCAGTTAAGACCCTGGCACTCTTGCAAGGGGCCCGGTATAGGGACCCTTGAAGTTTTAGTGCACTAAATTGTCAATAACATGCCTCTTTTCTATCCGATTTTTTTCGTTTTTAGGATGAATTCTCCTTTCAGTTTCTACCCAATTTCTACATTTCAGTTAAAATCCTGGCCCCCTTGCAAGGGGCCCGGTACAAGGCCTCTTGAAGTTTTAGTGCACTAAATTGTTAATAAATTGCTTCCTTTTTATCCGATCTTCATTTTTGGGATACTTTCTCCATTTAGTTATACTCCCGTATCTACATTCCAGTTACGACCATGGGCCCGTCTAGGGTCCTGTAGGACCCCGTCTAAGGCCCCTTAAATTTTTTGTGTGTCATGCGTATTTCACACCCTAATTTTCTCACCTTCGCAATGCGTAGTTTTAAAGCTGAGTCTTGAACTCTTCTCCTTAGACCAACACTCACATATATTATTGGGGCCCTAGGGCCCTTTTTTAAGCATTTCCCCAATTTTTTGCACATTTCTTTTAAACTATATCCTAATGATTAATTCGTACCCTATGCTTAATCTCAACTAATCGAAGATCTAAAACGCTAAGTACTAAAACGTTGTAACATGTTTTCATGTTAGGGCCTTTTCTCAACTATCAGTTGGCCCCTTGTGGGCCCCCTATTATAACTCCCTTAAAAATAGTCCGATTAACTAGCTTTTTTTTCCTAACAACATCTTAAGTTCTCCAGCTATTACATGAACGACAAAAAATATTTCAGGCTTCAACTATCACCAATTTTGAAAATAAATCGTCTTCTTAGGGATTTTGGTGCATCTTCTTTAAAAATGTTCCGAATTCCTTGCAGTTTTCTTTACCATAGTTCTAGCGTACTCAAATTACATTAAAAACTACTAAAAAGTGTATTTCCTTACTTAAGTACTTAAGTCCCTTCCCCCTTGGGCCCGGTACAAGGCCCCTTGAAGCTTTTGCACCATAAATTATTAATAAATTGTCTCTCTTAATCCGATCTTCATTTTTGGAATCATTTTTCCATTTAGTTATTCTCCAGTTTCTATATTCCAGTTAAATTCCTGGGGCACCTTAGAGTAATGTAGGGCCCGTTCCGGGGCCCTTGAATTTTTTGTGTGCTATGCATTTTTTACACCCTAATATTCTCACATTCTCATTGCATGATTTTAAAATTTAGTCTTGGACTCTTCCCCCTAGACCAACACACTCATATTTTAATCGGAGCTCTAGGGCCCCTTTTTAAGCATTTACCTCATTTTTTCGCATTTCTTTAAAATATTATTCTAATGATTATTTCATACCCTATGATTAATTTTGACTAATTGGAGATCTAAAACGCTAAGTACTAAAACATTTAAACATGTTTTCATGTTAGGGCCCTGCTCTCAACTAACAGTTGGGCCCTTTTCGGCCAACTGTTATAGCTCCCTTAAAAATGGTCCGATTCACGAACTTTTTTTTCCTAACAACTTCTTAGGTTCTCCAGCTACTACATGAATGACAAAGAAAAAAAAAATTGCAGGCTTCATCTACCACCAATTTTGAATATTAACCGTCTTCATGGGGCCTTTGTTGCAGCTTCTTTAAAAACTATCCAATTCTATTGCAATTTTCTTTAACATAGTTTTAGCGTTTTTCAGCTACTTTAAAACACCTAAAATTTTTTTCTTATACCCAACTACATTCCAGTTAAGACCCTGGCACTCAGGGCCCGGTCTTTCTTTATACTTCAGCTACCACCTTTTTCGAACATTAATCTCCTTTTTCAGCATTAACTTGCGTCTACTCACTACAGCCGTAAATTAAGAATAGCGTTACTTTAAAGGTAACTTCATATAAGGGATTTAATCCGTCTATTAAATATTATGTTAATGCTAACAGTGATTCATGAAATTTACAAGATGAGGAGGCATCTTCCACCGCTTGGTGGCGCATTATTTCCTCGGGTTTAAGGGCCCAATTTCAACGGGATTTGCTTCCTTCAACTTAGATTACAATTCAGCTACTTTCTGTATTATGAAATTTTAACTTGGACTTTAGTTACCAACATTTTCTAACATTTATAGCGCTTTTTTTTTTTTTTTTTTTTTTTTTTTTTTTTTTTTTTGTTTCTGTGGGCTTGATTCCTACCAGGTTTGGCTCACTCAACTTGGTTTTTGATTGTCTCCGGCACGTGCGGGCACTTCCGGTAAATGCTGCCATATGTACTGGGAATCTAGATTACAGGTTCGTTCAGAAAGAAGTTTGATGGGAACACATTAGACGCTGCGGAAGGCAATGGAGCCTCCGAGATTAGGTTCATTTGAAAGAATTTCCAAACATATAAAATCATACAAACTTAACTTTTGGTTAAGGTTACTATTTGCAAACCCCGGGCAACGCCGAGCGGGTCTGCTAGTTTTTAATAAAGTATTGAACTAATTTTGATGAAATTTAATAAGAACCAATTCGAGATTATCTTTCCTCAATTAAAGAAATAAAAATATATGAATGGGTTGCATAGTTTCTTAGTAATCGGTGAACATACATAAAAAAATACATGAGCGTCGAATTGATAACCTCCGCCTTTTTTTTGCAGTCGGTTAAAAATTGAACCATTCTTATTAATTCTTAACTTCAGGGGAATTCATATTTATCAGTTCATGTTTAACTAGCTTGCATGTTCCATACAATCATAAAAAATAAATGATATAGATTGACTTTTTGAATTTTATATTAAAAAATTGTTATGTTAACAGGGTTCGCACAGTTTTACCACTAAATTTTAACAGTATTTTCAAAGTATTTCACTGCAGAAAATTATTGCAAAATCTGCAAATAAAGGTGGTGGTTGCGAATTCTTTGGTTTAAAAAATTAAATGTAAATTTTCTTATCATTAATAGTGGTGCCAGAGTCCTTGGAAATTCGAAGGAGTGTGCGAACCTTGGTTAAATTAAATCGTTATACAGAACCACATTAAAAAAAAAATTAACGTTTCCACGGCCATTTGATTAAGTATAACTTAGTAGAAACCAAATCCCAAATCGCAAGCATAATAATCATCCAAAGGATATAGGAGTAATCCTTTTGCTCCTCTGAAACATTTTACTACAATAGAATCTTTCAGCACAATGCCTCTTCCTGCTAAAGTGCACTTTATCGCATTCTACAATACAGAGCTTTATCTGGTTAGATAAACTACACTGTGCATTCTTAGGACATTTATAGCATATGAAACGAAACTCCAAATTTAAATTTCCCGTGAGTCTTTCTTATAGTATCCATAAAAATGTTCTAAATTCAGGAAGATTTTATAAGTTTTTGTATTCAACATTTAATTTTATCTATATTTAATGTATAGTGAATCACAATTATGGTAAATATATAATTCAATTGTTCTTTTATAACATGTTGTAATATATTCGTCGCAACTGCCCGGAACCCATTTATCAAAAGTTAGCTCAATGATTTAGTGAAGTATTATTTAATCTGTGAATCTAGCACATGAATTCTTAAACCTTTCAGGGGCAGAAAAATTCTGTGCACAAAGTGATGAAATAATTGGCCGACATCAGAATTTACAAATGAATTTTTCACGAAATAAAAGTCTGCTTTTCTAAGTTTCCATTATAAAAGCAAAAAAAAAAAAAAAAAAAAAAATATATATATATATATATATATATATATATACATATATGTATGTTTTTGGTGCCGTTTGTCAGTTTTTGGAAATAAAATTATGTGGTTACGCCACGTAACCACCGACTTTAAAAGCATACTGAAATTAAATTACACTATTTTCATGATATGTTAATGATATATGCGAGATGTTTTAGTAAACATAATATAGATAATTTTATTATTTATTTTCTACCATTATTTCCGAATAGTAAGCTTCACCTTTTTCTAATCGTGAGATTTCAATCGTTAAAAAAGTGGAAGATTACTACTTGGAAAAAGCTGTAGTTATCAGTCCACTGGCACGCAGGTTTGCAATCGCTGATTTTGGTATTATTTTGCATGCATCATACATTTGTCAACTAGTATTTAAATATTTCTATCTTCATAAATTGAAGTAGTGATAAATTTATAGCTGTGGCTAGTGACTATTATACTTGTTTGAGCAAAAGTGAGCTAGGCATTCAATGTTTCTGAATACAGTTAACAGTGTGTATGGTGTCACTGGCGGAATTACTGTATACTTTCAGCATTTATGATAGATGTCACTGATAGAATTACTGTATAATTTCATCACTTAAGATATCATCACATTTCACAAAAAGCAAAAATACCGATTTGCTGTGTAAGTTCGATTAAATACAAAACGAAATTTGGAATTTTTATCGCAAAATTTGATTCTGTGTTCCTACACTGCGCTGTTAAAAATTTGCAACTAACTGTTCCGTCGTCCAACAGTTTTTATAGGAAACGGTAATTTAACTGCACTCAGACCATATTATTCCCAATATTACGGGGAGAATAGAGGTAAATTACGTTTTATAACCCTTTTCTATAAAAATGTTCGACTGATTGGACAGTTTGCTGCAAATGTTTAATAGTGTGTTAAAAATTTACAACAGATTGTCTAGTCATTAGACCATTTTTCATAGAAAACGGTTACAAAACAGTAATTTCAGGGCATTCAGACCATATTATTGCCCATATTACGGTCAGAATAGAGTTAAATTACGTTTTATAACCCTTTCCTATAAAAATGGTCGAATGATTGGACAGTTTGATGCAAATGTTTAATAGTGCACTGTTAAAAATTTTGCAGCATTCTGGCAGGTCATTCGACCGTTTTTTGAAAAAACGGTTTCATAAGCATAATTTAACTACATTCTGACCCTGAAATGGCCAATAATATGGCCAGAATAGTGTTAAAATTACGGTTGTGTAACCGTTTTCGGAAAAAACGGTCAAATGACCTGCCAGAATGCTGCAAATTTTTAACAGTGTGTGTTAAAAAGTTGCAACAAATTGTCCAGTCATTGGACCGTTTTACTTAGAAAACTGTTACATAGCCATAATTTAACATTATTCTGACCATATTACTGCCAATGCTATGGTGAGAATAGAGTTAAATTACGTAACAGTTTATATATAAAGAAGGTCGAATAGCTGGACGGTTTGCGGCAAATTTTTAACAGTGCACGTAATTTTTGTTTCTATGCAAAAAAATTTTTCTTTTCAGTTTTTACATTCTTCTATCTTCAATAGAAGAAATTGTTGTAATCGAAAAAAATTTCGACATCCGGTTTTCGACGGATTTACACGTTTTAGGAGCCAGATATTAAAAAAAGCATGTTTATACAAAACGTCTGTCTGTCTGTGTGTCTCCATTGTACCATCGAGAAGTATTTGAAATTATGCATAGAATTGAACCAACTTCTTTTTTAATGTTTTTTGCTATGGCAAGCAGCTCCTCCCCTAATTTGGAAAAATTCCGCGGGAAGGTAGCGCTGTAATAACGATTTTTTGTACCGTTTTCAATAATTCGCCGGCCGGGAGCACTGTATCAGCGATTTTTGTGCCATTTTCAATATTGTACCACCAAATATGGTATTAAATTATGCATAGAATTAAACCAAATTTTTTGTATATGTTTTTGGCATGGCAAGAAGGTCCTCCCTAAATTTGGGAATATTCCGCCAAAAAGGTCACTATAATAGCAAATGTTTGCATTTTTCTTGATTTTTCGTAGTTCTATTGTATCACCGAATATCGTATGAAGTTATGCATAGAATTAAACCAAATTTTTTGTGTATGTATTTGGCCATAGTAAGTAGGTCCTCCCTAAATTTGGAAATATTCCGCCAAAAAGGTCACTATAATAGCAAATGTTTTGCATTTTTCTTGATTTTTCGTAGTTCTATTGTCCACCGGCGGCTCGTGAAGTGACGGGAACTTCGCATCCTGATAAGCCGGTTATTCGTGGATAGCTGATATACAACAGAATAACGGAAAACTGTTGATTTTAATAAATATCATGATCGATATTAATTCGTTTTTACTCCTATTCATTGACTGAAGCAGAAATTTAAGATGAAAGTCAATGTTGATATAATATTTAACTAATCAAAATAAAATACTGACATTTGTAATAACATTTTGAAATATTAAGATATCTGAGACAGAAGAAAGTTTTGGGATTGGCACTATTTTTTTCAGATATTTATGAACAACCCATTAAAAAATAAATTATCTAGGTAACTTCGGAAAATTGAAAGTCATAGAAAGGGAAAGATTACAGGTTTCTATTACCGATAGTAAAAGAGACGTAATGAAGTGAGTAAATTTCGATTACAACCCATTTCTGAAGTTTTCTCATCCATCATCCATATCTGAACGAGTAATCATGAGATTGTAACCTGAAATATATCAGGCGTTCTACCCAACAGTTATTTTATGAGTATTATTTCCCAGTTAGGTTTTAGTAAGCCGGAATGATATGCTGTAGACTCCCTTAAATCCGCATAGCTTGGGACCAGACGTTGTGCTCATTTTAGAATCTTGCTTATTTCTGATCGCTGCTTTGTATACATTATGAAATTAGTAGTTTGAATGTAATAATGCACTGGAAATTATAATAAGGCTTTCAATAAGGTAAAATATTAGAAAAAGTAAGTAAAACACGGAAGTAATAAAGTAAAATAAGAAAATGTAAAAAATGATTGAAATATTAATCATGGTTCGTACGGATTCCGTTATTTCTCCAGGAAGACTACCAGTATCTTTTTATGGAAAAAGAAATCTAGAATAAACCCGCTAAATGTCGCCTTCTTTTAAGAAGAGATTTTCTATAAGATAATACTGGTGCCAAATCATTTTCTGTTCTGCAAAATTCAAGGAGGTGTACGAACTATGTTAAAAGAAAAAGACAACGAAATAATTAATAATCCATGACTTAATATGCATAATAATGAGGAGATATTTTCCTTCAATTCTTTATCGAAACTCGCCTCATAAAGATGCATTAATAATTAATTACCTCAAAATCGTAAAATAGCTCAGTTTTATTTCAAGCTTAGTCAGACTTAATAACCAAACAAACTCTATTAACCCCCCTAGTATCAGCTTTTAATATTTTCCGAGAATTCTTAGTTTTACATGATTTGAACAAGAAATTTAATTTTATTATATATAAGATCTTTCTGGGAGGTGTCTATATAATTTCATATATTAAGTATAAATTATTCATTTTTTCTTGTTTGAAACATTAAAAATTTCAAAATAAAAAATAGATTGTGTAATACCATAAGATCCCAACGGTACTAGGAGGGTTAATACATACTATATGTATTTGTTTAAAAAGACCTTGATATCCACTGCGCTATCTTTATTTTTTTACTTTCTTCTATCTTTACAAGAAGAAAGTATTGGATTCGTGAAATTTTTCGACTTCCGGTTTTCGACGGATTTATACGTTTTAGAATGTCTTGAACACGATTTGATGGTTTTTAGAAAATGTCTGTCTGTCACTCTGTCACTCTGTGAGTCTGCATGTGACAAAAATTTTGTGGGCGCTTTATCTCAAGAACTAATGCACGGAATTTAACAAAACTTCATATTCGGTTAGACCTTGATATAAACTGGACCTGATTAGTTTTTGGTGAAAATCGCCCAAAAGGTGACGCTGCTATGCGGCATTTTTCACGATTTCTGCAATGGCTATACCTCAAGAACTACTGCACGTATTTTAATAAAACTTCAGATTCTGTTAGTCCAAGATATAGGTTGGTGCTGATTATTTTTTTGTGAAAATCCCCCAACAGGTGGCGCTGCTATGCTGCATTATTCATGATTATGGTAATAGCTCTAACTCAAGAAAAAATGCACGAATTTTCATCAAACTTCAGATTCAGTTAGCCCCTGATATAAATTAGTGTTGTTTAATTTTTGGTGTAAATCGCCCAACAGGTGGCACTGCTGTGCTGCATTTTTGACAATTTCCGCAAGAGCTGTATCTCAAGAACTAATGCTAAAATTTTCATCAAACTTCAGATTTAGTTAGTCCTTGACATGAACTGACGTTTTCTGCATTTTGGTGTAAATCGCTCAACAGGTGGCGCTCCTATGCTGCATTTTTGGCGATTTCCGCAATAGCTTTATCTCAAGAACTAATGCTTGGATTTTCAACGAACTTCAGATTCAAGTATACCTTGATATCAATTAGTGATGTTTATGTTTTGGTGTAAATTGCTCAACAGATGGCGCTACAATGCTACATTTTTCAGAATTTCCGCTATAGCTCTATCTCAAGAACTAATGCACGAATTTTCATCAAACTTGAAATTCAGATATACTTTGATATGAACTGGTACTAAATCGATGTTATTTCTTGTACTATTTAAATGATTTAATTGACATATTTATATAGAAGAAAGTTTTGTGATGGCCACAACATACTAGTTTTTAAATAAATTTGTATTTCTTTCATGATAATCCAAGAATTCAGTCATATTTACCAGAATTTATACATATTAACCAAAATATTTTAATACATATTAAAATATGTACAGTCGCGGGAAAAAGAATGTAAACACCCCTACTAATTCTGCAACTAATTATAATAGAAAAAAGCTACTGGAACCAATTGATTGGGAATAAAGTCTACTTTTAATTGATGTATATAAAATTTTCCTTAAGGGGCCATATACAAATCAAAACCGGATCTAACATTGTTTTTTTCAATGGCAACACCAAATTTTGACAATATATTTTAAATTTTCGGCTCAAACTATGCCTAAAACGAAATTTCTAGTCATTTGATTGATGTTTTGAATTATAAACTTTCAAAGTTCAGAGCTTCTAATGTAAAATCAAATGTTCATATTTTTATTAAAATCTCCTGAAATTATAACCCCAGTGTGATAATTTTGCGTGTGGTTTTAATACTAAAAAACACAAACATAAATACATTGAATTTATAATTTAAAAAAATTGATAATATGAATTATTCATTATGAAATTATTATTCGAAAAAAAAATATGAATTGTAACCTACAATTTTTTGATAGATCTATATTTTTTATGTCCTGCTTTATCCAAATTCTCAATTTAAAATTTTTCTTTCAACTAGTTTTCGAATTATCATTACAAAACGTCAAAATGATGGTTTAAGAAGCCGACTATGATGTACAGAAAACCATAATTTGAAAAATATATATATATTACTCATTTTATTGAAATATATGGGCTGTCAATAGTCGAAACATATAAAGCGAGTGAAATGGTCATATTTGCAAGAAATTGAACATCAATAGAACTGACATAGTCATTCTGTAGCATTTCATCAATCGAGTATCAAACTTCAATTGGGATACAGCCCCTAAAATAGGTTCATTTTAAAATACAGTAGAACCTATTTTATCCGAAACTCTTTTAACCGAAACTCTCGGTTAATCGAAATCAATTTTTAAACATTTTTTTTTTCTACTATCACATTTCTCGTGTGCAAAATCACTTTTTAAAGCTTTTTTTTTTTTTTTTTTTTTTTTTTTTTTTACTGTCACACTCCTTGTGTGCAAAATCCATTTTTAAAGCTACATTTAAATAAAGAAGAAAAACACTACATACCTTTGTTAATCATAGAACAAAAATACACATTTGAAGTGCCCTTATTCGTCATTTTTTTGTTATACGAATGCTTTGTTTACATCAATAGCAAAATACACTTAAGGAATTTTAATATGAATAACCTTCAAAAGAAATTCACATACTATTAAAAAAACTTCGTGATAGAGCTGCAAAGCAAAGTCAACCAAAACTGCGACAAACAAAACTTTGTTTCAAACCCTTGTGAAATACATAAAAAGTACTTGATTTGAAAATTAAAATTCATGTAATTAACTAGTGTTTCTACTTTGCTATTGCTTTATTTTTATTAAGCACTTGTTACCAAAAAAGAAATAGCGCATATATATTTGTCCTTATTCTTAAAATTCAAGCATTCTCGATTATCCGAAAATTTCGATTTTCCGAAAAATGGTCGGTCCCAATTACTTCGGATAATCGAGGTTCTACTGTAATTAATTTCTCGGAAACTAATCGTACGAATTTCATAAAAATGTGGATTTAGGCTAATTCATAGGTGTAGAATTTATGTATGGTATGCCAAAACGTATAATTATCACTCATAAACAGATTGAGCTAAACAATGCTATAAAAAGTGATTTAGTGAGTGCGGATTTTGAAAATGTAGCCGTTTGTGCAATGAAAACGTTCGTCAATCTAAATAAAGATATTTTATCATTTTGAATAGCATTATTTAGCTTAATCTATTTATGTATGGTTTCATACTTAAGAACAGCTATTGAAAAAGAAAAAAATGCTTGGATTCGTTTTTATATCTAGATGCCGCCCTAAGCAAATTTTATATACATCATTTAAAAGTAAACTTTGTTTCTAATAATTTATTACCTGTAACTTTTCTCTACGCTAATTTGTTGCAGAGCTAGCAGGGGGTGTTTA
The DNA here is from genome assembly GCA_963932465.1 of Maratus speciosus. Taxonomy (NCBI): domain Eukaryota; kingdom Metazoa; phylum Arthropoda; class Arachnida; order Araneae; family Salticidae; genus Maratus; species Maratus speciosus. Next base: position 282,447,953 of record OZ010789.1, on the reverse strand, counting down.
CCGTAATTTTGGTGTATAGCCCATGGATCAAACAATCGTGTTTTGACCCAGAAATTTTTAAAAATAAAATGTAACTTTTTAGATCACGGTAAATATTGGTCTTCAAATAATGAATAAAATTTCTGGGTCCAAACTGAATTGTTTGATTTGCGGGCTATACACCGGAAATTACGGTACTTTTTTTTCCACGTCTGTACGTAATAATAACAATAATCTTAATTTTCTTTTTACTACATCCTACAGTTAATCCGAAAAGCTGTGCGGATTTCGAATTTTGGGGTGGTTTATTTGAGGTATTCTGTTGTATGTGTGACCGTTAGGGTGCAGTCAGTTTTCTTACAATTTTAGAATATAATTTTTCGCCTTATTTAATCGATGAAAAATAATACAAATTCTTCGAGTAGTTTCCTGAACGTTTGTCGTGCGTGGGCAAAGGGTGATAAATAAAATTTTTCAGTTTTTCGCGCAATAACTTCATATCTGAAATGTTATACAAAATATTTTTGTTCTTAGCTAAATCGATTACTCTCCACAAAGTCTATATACAAACATAGAAACGCAGTGCTACCACGTGAGTCACATTGAATGGAAAGGAGTGGTAGTGTCAGTTTTGGCCATTTAGCGCTGCGCGCATAGTCCGCCATCCCCTCTCGCCAACGATGCAAAATCAAGGTCGTATATGTGAGTTGAACATATATTTAAATCAAAACATAACATTTACCTGTCTGATGCTAAATAGTTAGGGAGTTATTAAGGTAAGAAAATTTCTGCCAAAATTTATATTCCACATGGTACCATATATTTCGGCATGATATTAAACATGTTTCACGTCGAAAAATCTATATCTAAATCTTTGGGAAATAGAACATATATAATGGGTCGATCGGAAAGTCGTATCGTAGAATTTTTTAGAAAAAAATCTATTCTCTCTTAATGCATTGAGTCGTTCAGAAAGTCGTGTCCGTTTGGGAAAATCAATTCGTACCGGAAAATTCTATTATTTCATTATTAGACGTTGATTCCGATCTATTGTCTAATAATTACCGGGCCGAATTTTCCGGTACAGATTGATTTTCCAAAAAGGACACGACTTTCTGAACGACTCAATGCGTTAACAGAGAATAGATTTTTTTTTCTAAAAAATTCTATACTACTTTATATGATCGTCTTAATGATATCGTAACAGAGCTACCAGACTACGACGCCTTCGAGCCCCACCATCGCAAGCGCCCTAAGTATTCATAATTATGGACTCCTCGTGAGCTTTGTGTTCACCACATCAAGATTGCTTTATGTCTATTTTTTTATATAATTATAATATATGATATTTATATATATATATATGAAGTATATATATCATCATCATCATCATCAACCGTTTTCAATCCACTGCTGGATGTAGGTCTCCCCCAGATTTTCCCAATGTTTCCTGTCTAGTGCTTTAGTCATCCAATTTACACCGGCTACTTTTCTGATTCCATCACTCCATCTTACTTGAGGTCGTCTTCTTGGCCGTTTTACATGTCTGGGATACCACCGTAGGGTGTTTGTGCTCCATATATTGTCTTGTCTTCTTGCGATGTGCCCAGCCCATTTCCATTTTAGCCGTTTAATTCTTTCAATGATGTCAAAAACTTTCGTCTGACTTCTTATCCAGGTTATTCTTTTTCTGTCTCTTCTAGTTATACCTAGCATACATCTTTCCATACTTCTCTGTGTTGTTTGTAATCTTTGTACCATCCGTTTTGTTAGCGTCCATGTTTCTGCTCCATAAGTTAGGACAGGCAAAACACATTGGTTAAATACCTTTCTTTTCAAACACAGGGGCATGCTACTCTTCAGAATAATATTGTTCTTCCCAAAAGCACTCCATCCATTTCTTATTCTTCTATTGATTTCATTCATGATACTATTATCAGATGATATTTCTTGCCCAAGGTACACATAACTTTGCACTTCTTTAATTTCAGTGTTGTTGTAGACGATTTTCTTTTTTGACGCAAATGAATTGAACATCACCTTAGTCTTTTCCAAGTTTATTTTTAATCCCACATCAATGCTAGCTTCTGCCAAATCTTTTAGCATATTTTCCAATTCTTCAGGACTGTTACTGAAAATTAAAATGTCGTCAGCGAATCGGAGATGACTTAAATATTCCCCATTTATTCTAATCCCTTTGTTTTCCCAATCCAGCTTCTTGAAAATATTTTCTAAGACAGCAGTAAAAAGCTTAGGCGAAATGGTGTCTCCTTGTCTTACCCCTCTTCCAAGCTTGATCTTTGCTTTTCTTTTGTCCAAGCGGATGGTTGCTGTTGCTTTCTTGTAAATCTTCTTTATAATATTGATGTAAGGTTTGTCTACACCAATGTCCTCCAGAGATTCTACTACTGCTGATGTGTAGACCGAATCAAATGCTTTTTCATAATCAATAAAGGCAAGGCAAAGAGGTAAATTATATTCCTTATATTTTTCTATGAGTTCCCCTACCGTTTGGATATGATCCATTGTGCTGAATCCACTTCGGAATCCTGCTTGTTCTCTAGGTTGAGCTGAGTCCAGAGCTGATTCAAGTCTTGTCGTTAAAACTTTGGTGAAAATTTTATAAATCACTGACAGTAAGCTGATTGGACGGTAGTTTTTAATGTTTTCCTTCTCTCCTTTCTTGTAAAGTAGCACCATCACAGCATTATTCCAATCTTCTGGTACATCTGACTTCTGGAGACATTTGGAAAACAGTAAGGATAGCATTTTTGCAAATTCTTCTCCTGCTTCTTGGATAAGGTCGATTGTAATTCCATCTTCTCCGGGGCATTTACCTTTTTTCACAAATTTAATGGCTTGTAAAACTTCGTCTGTCGTCACTGGGATTATGGCATCGGTTTCTGTTAAGTTTTCTCGTGGATCACATAAGTTGATTTCCCTCTGATCTTCACATTTATATAAATCGTTATAGAATTTTTCAACAATGTGTACTATTTCTTTATTGATTTTGATGATTGTTCCATCTGCCCTCTTTAGTGCAAAAATACCTTTTCTTCCAACACAAAGTTTTCGCCTAGCTGATTTTAAACTTATGTTATCTTCTAGAATTTTCTTGACAAGATCAGAGTTAAATTTTCTGATATCTTTTGTAACACATTTTCTTACCGTTTTACATAATTCAGCATATTCAACTCTTCATTTAGGGTCGTTTTTCTTCATTTTAAATTCTCTGCGTTTCTTCATCAATCTTCTTGTTTCTTCTGTTATTTTCTTTGTCTGCTTTACTTGTGCATCGCCGGCTATCTTCTTTGCAATATCTTGTAGAGTACTGGTTAGTTTCTTGTTCACTACTGTAACATCTTGCTCTTCTTCTAAAGCTGATTGAAGTACTTGGAAACGGTTTTTAAGTTCCAAATGGAATTCTTCTTTATGTTTCTGGAGATTTATTATATCGATTGATTTCTTTGAGTGTTGCAAAAGCTTCATTCTTTCCACTTTAGTATTTAACAGCAGTTTGCATCTAACCAACCTGTGATCACTTCCTGTATTGAAGTTATTGAGAACGCTGCAATCCTGAATAAGATGCTTTTTGTTTATTAAGATGTAGTCGATTTCACTTGTTGAGCCATTTGCACAACGCCATGTCCATTTTTTTTGGCTTTTTCTTGAAAAATGAATTCATGATATACAACTGTTCACATTCTGCAAACTCAATCAATCTGTTTCCTCTTTCATTTCGCACCCCATATCCATGATTTCCTACTGATAACTCACCTTTCTCTTTTTCCCCAATTCTAGCATTCCAGTCTCCCATTATTAATTTTATATAGCATTTTCCCTTTTGATGCATTGAAGCTACTTCTTCATAGAAATCCTCATGTTCTTCATCAGTATAGCTTACTGTTGGTGCATAAACTTGGGTAATTTGCCGCTTGTATCTTCTGGACACTTGTATTACTAACCTTGCAACTCTATCTGATGCACTATCATATTCTACGATGTGATTCTTCCACCTTTTATGAATCAGAAATCCTACACCGCTTGTTCTTCCATCTTTTGTGCCTCTGTAGTATAATACATGTCCGCTGGCAAGATCTATCTTCTCTTCTCCTTTTCTTCTTACTTCACATAATCCTAGGATGTCCCAGTTGATTCTTTCTAATTCTTCTTCAAGTTCCTGAAAACGATTTTCCGAAGATAGGGATCGTCCATTTTACGTAGCCAAGGTCATCAACTTATGGCAGCCTAGCCGAGCCCGGTTATTCTTAGCACCCTCTGTCTTCATGTCTTTCTGATCGCTGCCGTAACCAGGAACATTCAGACCGCCGGGAATTAAGGGTCGTGATTTATTTTGTGAATTCATGGCAAAATAAGGGGGGTAGGTGGCCAAATTCCTCCACGCTGGCCAAGCGGGTTGGAGGAAGCCCATCCGCGTTCGTTCCCCATGCACTAGGCAAGGGTACTAACAGGCTGTACCGGTGGAAGTTGCGGATTGGACATTAAGTCTCCGCTCCCAGTCGATTCCTTTAAGTCCTCCTCGAAGGCAATTAAAGGGTCTTCTCCTGGTTAATAAGCAGAGGCTATTAAACAACCCATATATATATATATACAGGGTGTTCCGTTAAAGGGGTCCAATATTAATAGGGGTAATAGAGGAGATCACATGGAGCATAAATCAGTATATAAAGCCTGGTCGGATCTCAATAGTTTTCAAGTTACAGCAAATAGAATGAAAATTCGGAAAATTGTAAAAGAACCCTCATTGCTAAACTATCGATAATGCTACATAAAAACGAAGCACATATTTAGAAAGAGCAGGAAAAAACCTACAAAATGACATCAATTGTATTAAAATAGCAATATTTATTGACGAGTTACAAGCCCTGAAACAGTGAAAAAAGTACGAAATCCAATATACATCAAAATAGTTAATCGTTAATTCCAAAAAGACAACTCTAGCTACAACAAGGAAAATGTAGTAAAATTTGGTCCATTCCGAAAACTTTCGAAAAAGCTTACAATGAACCATATCGGTTTAATTGTGTGAGAGAAATTAATCAGTTTCTTAGTTACAACTCCGCTTTCTTTGACACTAGCAAAGGTTAAACTCCGCCCATCACGATTGGAAACACCGCCTTTTTAATTTCTCTCAACTATACATTTTCGATCATGCTTCTTCTGAGATGCAACATTTTTAAATATTCAAGAGTTGAATGAACCAAAATAACTTTACAATAATAGTCTACATTTTAAAGTGGTCTTTTATTGATATAAAGCTTAAGTTAAATTCTTTAAAATTAAACTGGTGGTGAAAATTCGGAAATAATTAAAAATATTGCGATTTGTAACTATGCAAGAAGTTTCAGTACATGTTTTACATGGAAAATTATTGTATGTATATGTGCATCATAATTTATGATAGGAAATAATAATAACAAATAGCATAATAATTTTATTAATTATAAATTTAAAAAAGACACTAAATTTTAAATTAATTCATACAAACTTTGTAATTTACAATTTGAGTACACCACAGTCTGTGACTTACAAAATACTGTGCCAAAAAGTGTTGAAAATAAAAGAAAAATGACAAATAAAGAATTACATTCCACGTACTTTATGACATATGAGAAGCATAGTCTTCTGGCCTGCGCTGCACAGTTCAATGTCGGAAGGCAGACGAACGGACATTATTATAATAGGTGTTCGAAGTTGCGCCCATTAACAGAATCGCACAGCCGACAGCGACGTCGTAAAGATTGGCGAACACGCCGAAAAACTCCGACGGAGTTGGGAATGTCTCCTGCAGCGACAACGATTCGCGCTAGTAAATCCTCCGGTGTATCCACAGGCGTTTCATACACCAGCGATTTAAGGTGTCCCCAAACAAAAAAGTCTAACGGATTGAGGTCTGGAGAGCGTGCAGGCCAAGCAACAGGTCCACTGCGTCCAATCCATTTCCCAGGATATGTTGAATTGAGGTGATTGCGAACACCTATATAAAAATGTGCCGGTGCGCCATCGTGCATAAACCACATATTGTGGCGCAATGTTGCTGGCACATTTTGCAGTAACTGCGGTAAGATATCCCGTAGGAAAACCAAGTACGTACTGCCATTGAGTACATCTGGGAGTAAATATGGTCCTATGAGATAATCGCCGAGGACACCTGCCCATATGTTCACACTGAACTTTTGTTGTGCGTTCGACGGGAAAACAGTGTGCGGATTTGTATATGACCATGTGTGCATATTGTGCGTGTTTACCACGCCCTCTCTCGTAAATGTTGCTTCATCAGTAAATAAAATATTTTCCAGAAATTGTGGATTATTTTCTGTTACATTAAGCAACCAGCGTACGAATTCTGTCCGCTGAGCACAATCTGTTACTGATAACAGTTGTACCCGCTGCACATGAAAGGGGTGCATGTTTTCTGCACGCAGAACACGCCAGACACTTTGGTGAGAAACACCGACTTCAGACGCAGCAGCTCGTGTACTCGTGGAGGGGTTATCTTTAAAAATATTCAGTACATCTTCTTCCATTGCAGGTGTTCGTACATGTCGAGGTTTCCCTGCATCAATGCTTGCTGTATTAAACGATCCAGTCTCCCGTAATCGTCTATCGATTTTTATGAAGAGTTTCGAACTTGGCCAACGTCTCCTTGGAAATTGCTCACGGTACATGCGCTGTGCTAGACATGCATTTCCATGAGCTTGCCCGTACATCAGATGCATGTCCGCATACTCTTCGTTAGAGTATTCCGGCATAATTATTATACATCAACTTACTACAATCCCACTTACAATAGCCTCCCTTTAACATAACGCCCACTGATGACTGCTGTTTTATTACACTTTTCTTCTTATACACATAGAAAATTTGCATAAAAAGTACTTCTTCTTCATCATCCTGAAAGTTCATGGAGGAAACGCAGCAGTCACGGAGTTTGCTTTAAGACAAGGCGAGAGCTGCACAATATGTCATTCACTTGACCAGACTGAATAATGAAAGGGTATTGATAGAGGTTGATCAGAAATGTATAATTGAAAGATATTAAAACGGGGTGTTTACAATCGTCATGGGCGGAGTTTCGCCCTTCCCGAGCGTGCAACAGTACAGAGTTGTGACTAGGGAACTGCTTGATTTCTCCCATACAATTAAACTGATATGGTTTATTGTCAGCTTCTTCGAAAGCTTTCGGAATGGACCAAATTTTACAACATTTTCCTTGATGTAGGTAGAGTTGCATTTTTGGAATTAACGATTAACTATTTTGCTAAATATTTGATTTTGTATTTTTTCACTGTTTCAGAGCTTGTAACTCGCCATTAATTCTCAATATTCTAAAACAACTTATGTCATTTCGTAGGATTTTTTCTGCTCTTTCTAAATATGTGCTTCGTTTTTATGTAGCATTATCGATAGTTTAGCAATGAGGGTTTTTTTTACAAATTTCCGATTTTTCATTCTATTTGCAGTAACTTGAAAATTATTGAGATCCGGCCAGGCATTATATACTGATTTATGCTCCGTGTGATCTCCTCTATTACCCCTATTAATATTGGACCCCTTTAACGAACACCCTGTATATATATATTTCAATATATATATAGGAAAAAAATAATTAAATATATCTCCATGATCAGTGCTTTATTTGTTAATGCGGCTTCACTGACTCCCTTACTGTTTTTCCTACCCCAGCTTGGTGAGTGTTACTTCTGAACAAGTGCTAGCTTTTAATCTTTTCACATTTTTTATCTTTTTTATAGTAGTTCTTGAAACTACAGTTATACATATCGTCGATACCATGTCAAACTATCCAATGTGAAAACAGTGGGCTCCTTTTTTAAAATTCAGATATCTTGATTTGCACCCCTTTTTTGAAATAGTAAATTTCGCCTTTTTTGATGACATATTATTTAAGGCAACAAGGGATAATTAACAAGGGGAATTTTACCATTTCAGAAAAGTGGTGCCAATCAAGAAATCTCAATTAAAAAAAAGTAGTACACTTTTTTCACATTGGATAGTTTGACATGGTACCGACGATATATTCAAAGATAACTCTTATTTCTTTATCTGCGTTATAAAACATAACTTTATTTTTTTATCTCATAAATATAAGTTTTCATTTATAGATTCTATCCTTAATAGTTTTTCTTATTTATAATGTAGTTTTTAACAACTACACGTTTACTTTTTCCCAATGTCTCTTTAATTAGTAAGACATCACATCTTCAGACTGGGTGTTCAGGTAATAACAGTTAGGAAACACCTCAACGCTGCTCTACTGTTCAGCACTGTTCAGTACTGTCTAATAATTGCCAGGCAGGATTTTACTGTAAAAATTGATTTTCCCAACATGACACGACTTTCCGATCGACCCAATAGTTCATAGTTATAAACTTAACGCATGGTGAGAAATAACAGTAAACTTAGAAGAAGAGTCTATATCATTAGAAATTTCGACAACACACAAAAACTGCCATCGATAAACGAGTAGATGAAAAGTTATTGCTCTATAAAAACAGTATGTACGCAAATCATTTAATTATTATAACCACTCAGCTATTTACATTACAAAAATGAAATTATCATATCTTAACACATTTAACACGAAATACAGGGTAGGTAGAATTAAAACACTCCTACTTCGACACCTCTATATTTTGAACCAGTTGGTGTATAAAAAACCAAATATGATAATTCGTAAGATGCTCATTTTCCCGACCATTAAAAGATTGATTACCTGAATATTAAATACGGGAAAAATTTCACATTGCTAACTAAGTGAAAAATGTCCAATTCGGGAATCGAACCACGACTCTAAGAATAGCAATGCAATGCTCTACAATTAAGCTACGAGGACGATGCCCAGCTTGGCATCTTTCATTCTTAAATGTCAGTAAGAGTGCAACCGCAGCACAAGATGATGATATTATCTTCATGAGCACACAAGCCTGCGGAAAACATGAGACGAAATAAAGCCCAGCATAGCTGAACACGCATATTTATAGTTTTTTTAAATATTTACAGCAATGCAATTACGCCTAAAATTAATGAATATTAAATAGCTGAAAATTTTCACATTGCTAACTAAGCGTAAACCAACAGAGCAAAAAAAATGTTCAAGCCGGGTATTCAGTTTAGGGCGGGATTTTTCTGCTGTAACTTAATCAAAAAATTCATTAAAAAACTATAATTAAACGTGTTGACCTATATCGACATTTCATCTCATGCTTGCCGCAGGATTGTGAACTCATCAAGGTTATTCCATCTTCTGCTGCGGTTGCAACTTTACGAACATTTAAGGATGAGAGATGCCAAGCCGGGTATCGTCCTCGTAGCTTTTTTGGTAGAGCATTTGATCTCTATTCTAAGGTTCTGGGTTCGCTTCCCGGCCTGGACATTTTTCACTCTGTTGGTTTACGCTTAGTTAGCAATGTGGAAAATCTCACGTATTTAATATTTAGTAATTTCAGGAGTAATTTACCGCTGTAAATTAATTGATAATTTAATTAAAAAACTACAATTATACACTGATTACCTGTTATTGAGTATAATAATATCCATAAAACTCACAACGAAAACTAAAACTATTCAACTCGTATCTTCTATACTAATTAATGGATTATCAGATTAACAGGATTTCTTTAACCGCTTTGGAACGGGCGGCTTTTACAAAAATTTTATTCGGTTAGCACCACTTTTTTTTTTTTTTTTAAATAATTACGCAAATGCTCTAATTAAAGAAAGTTAATATTACTTCTCTTTTTTGCTAGTGCCTAAGACAAATTATGTATACTGTTTTTGAGTGTGCATATATGCAAAGCGATATAAGTATGCGTACAAGCTTAATGCTGGAATCGGGCGTAAATTAACACAGTTGCGCTATCTTGTGGACGGGGTGATAATCCACATACGCGGCTTTAAGTGTGACGTCATGTATGACAGGATATCTACCATCTGCGCATATTTCCTAAATCTTTAGTCACTCGTGGAACTGAAATTTGTTAACCACATTTATTGCAAAATAACGGCGTAACGAGAGGTGCGTCAGATGCACTTGACACCACGAAGTTTTCTTCGCCTTCAAAGAAAAATTTCAGCCATTAATCAAGCTGAAAAAACTTTAGAATTTTAGTGGTGTGAAGTAAGAAAAACAGTTACGCATCTTCCTGTAGTTTAACCCCGTCCGCTACGTGGCGTGCGACCTTGATTGATGTGACCTCGCCTTTAATCTTGCGGTTACCTCTCCCATTTAACCACTTCACTGGGGACAAGTATGGGGAAACAGTGCTTTTACCCCCGAGTTATCTCGGGGCAACCGGTGAAGTGGTTAAGATAGGACGCTTACTTATATCGCTTTACATATATGCACCCATGGTCACTAATGGATTAACAGCAATATTTAACCGACTGGGAAAGAAAAAGGTTGAGGTTCTCAATTCGACGGGTATATTTTTTTATGCATGTTTACACCGATTACTCCGAAACTACTCGACCGATTCATGTATTTCTTTTTAAATTATTATTGAAAGAGGATACTCTCGACCTGATCCCATTTAAAAAGCATGAAAATTGGTTCAGTAAGTTTTTAGAAATTCAACAAAAAACAAATAAATATATTCATTTTCAACGATTTTCATCAAGTGACATTACGATCTATTTTTGCCAATCCTCCCACCTTCATCCTGAATACTAGACATTAGAGCTGACAGAAAAATGTGGGCTGAAGTTTTTTCCGATTTATTTTCCTGAGATTAAACAAGTCAAAGGAAATTTTTATAAAATACTGGTGTCTAAATTTACGGGACAGTACAAGCATTAAAAATAATCTGCCTACGACAGCCTCCATTTTCGTATCAGCACTCAGTCCTAGTCAACGCCTCTTGAATACCAGGCGTAAGCGCTGACACAAAAATGGCGGCTACGAATGCGGATTTTTTTCAGCGTGCGTACGGTTTTTGAATTTTGGTACCAATAAATATTTTAAGTTTTTTCCGCTTTAATTTTCTGAGATCAAAGAAGATAAAGAAAAGTTTTATAAATTACTAGTGTTTAACCCCTTAACGGTCGCATTAAATTACAGTTTAGAAATTCAAATTCCTTATGACACCACTTTTTTGAAAAAGAAATGTTCACCTTATTTAATGACAGGTAAAAATTATACCATAATAAAGTCAATTTCACAACAGCTTTATTACACATGAATCATCGGGTTTTGATACGTTACTACATGCGAACTAAGAAATGTATAATTTCCATGACAACTCAAACGAGAGGGCGTTAACGACAGTTTCGCACTGCGTATTTGTCATGCGCGTGTGTTTGCCATGATTGCTGCGAGAACGTCACTGTCAGGTTCTGAGAAACATCTGCTATTGGAACTGGGGTTATATATTATTCTTTTTACTTGTATATTGTATTCATGTCGTTAGTCTGTGTACTGAGAATTGCAAAGTAACATTCTTTTCGTATCTAAAACTTAATCCGGGCTGGTGAGGTAGACAGAGTGGGTGAAGGGAAGTAGTTATAATAGAAAGGGGTTTGCCCTGCTATTCAGGTACCTGCCTGAGATAAGGAGACAAGGGTTTCACCAGAGAGGGAAAGAGCTGACATTGGGGACAGAGTGGAAAACCGGTTTTATGTTGGGGAAAGAGGAGGAGTTCAGGGCAGCAGGGGGTTGTTATAAGCAGTCGCTTTGGTTGGGAGATAGTTAGTTGAAGGGTGGAGCGCCAGACGCAAGGTTAGTTCCTGTGTACAGCTCTTAGATAGAGCGTGGAGTTGAGTGAAACTCGCCGAGCTTAGAGCCCTGGTGTGGGGAGATTAAGAGTAATCTCCGGTAACGCTAATTTAACGAGTGTAGATTGAGAGTGATATAACGTAGTTTTAACAGTACACAGCCAGCAATTACTGTATTTAATTTAATGTTGAACCGAATCACCTACATCCGAGTTTTAAGTGTAAATAGTGTTTGGTGTTTTTTAAATAGTGTGTAAATAAACTGTTAATTTAGTTAATTGAACGAGTTAGTTTTCATTTAAACAATCCTCTCAGAGTGTGACCGATATCACGTAATCATATCGGTGGTGGCTTTGAGATGAAATCTCACAGTGTTTAAATCATGTTACTTTTTTATTTCTTTTGGCCTTATACATCGATGTTCCTTCAACTTAAATCCATATTTATTTTTGCGCGGGCGATTTCGTTTCGACCGCATATCAGCAAGTTCTCTGATGTTCCGTAGCGCCTGGAATGGGGTGCTTCTCCTTTGAGATCTGTACGATTGTGATGACGTAATCGGAGCAAGTCTCTCACGGCATATGCATTGAATGGGTGTCGATCTTTCGGAGGTGTGTCTAATCGCCAAGCGTGGAGCAAATAAAAACATAACTTTTTAAATGTATTCTTTTGGATTTGTTTATTAGGATATTGCTTAATATTTTAAATTCTCTAATATATTTAAATCTTTTCGTTCTCTAACTTTTGAAGTCCCCGCATTCTTACTATAAATTAAAAATTTCGTTAATTTAGAATCAGAATCTGTTTTGTTGGTGTTCTGTTATGACTTAGTTTTTGTTTTGAAAGATCGCGGGGATGCGGGCTCTGGCTCCGGGTCTGTCTGCCGATGGATGTGGAATCCGGTAAAAAGTTTCCGAAAGCGATGTCTGCGATCTTAATAACTCCTGTTAAATTTATTTTCTGTTGGTTTAAAAAGGCTTTAATTGAGATATTTATCTATAGAAAATTCACCTAGTGCTGCATCTTACATTTTAAAGATTTTTCTTAAAGAAGAATAAATTATTTTATCGGCAACGTATTTATTTTGAAAATCGGTGAGCAACGGGTGAAGGCCTCTTACTTCTCTTCAACAAGATGAATAAAATGTTTGATTTGTGCTTAAAAGTCTCTTCATCATTTCTTTACAGATATACAAGTAAGAAGTTTCCTTTTTCCCTTTTTTTTTTTTTTTTTTTTTTTTTTTTTTTTTACAATTGCTGACTTCAAAGAACGGAGTGTTTTATTGCAATATTACACAACGCATGTTAATAAAAAGAACTTCAAATTAATTTACCTTTAATTAACGGCCCATATTATATTGGATTATAATATCTACAAAATATTTACATCACAGTGGCAGCATATAAATAGCAAAGGATTTTCTTCAAAGTTGTGCGGACTAAGAGGAAACTCTGACAGTCACATTCCAAAATGGCGACTGGACAGCAGAAAGCGTTTTGTGTACTAGAATTTTCAAAGTGTGAATAACTTATAACCGTTCAAAAAGCATTTCGGTAGGCATACAAATGCAAACCACCAACCCAACAAAGCATTCTGCGCTGGTTTCGAGAGTTCAAAGAAACTAGTTGTTTATGTAAAGGCAAAAGTTCCGACCGACCAAGCGTTACTGAAGAAACAGTAAACCGAGTTAGAGAGTTTCATCCGTAGCCCCAAGAAATCAACAAATAGCGCTAGCCGCGAACTTTCCATTCCACGTCCAACTGTGTGGAAAATTTCTGCTTTCCAGTCGCCATTTTGAATATGACGTTCGCGCAGCAACCATAGTAACCACACGCTCATGCCACATACGCAGGACGAAACTGTAGTTAACGCCCTCTCGTTTGAGTTGTCATGGAAACTTATACGTTTCCAAGTTCGCACGTAGTAACGTATCAAAACACGATGATTCATTTGTAATAACCCTGTATTTTATAAAATTGGTGGGAAACAAACAATCTGAATAAAAGATACGCCTCGTGAATATCACGGGGTTAAATTTACGGGACCGTGCATACGTTAAAAAAAACCCGTCTTCAGCAACCGCCATTTTTGTGTCAACGCTCAGTCTAGTATTGAGGAGGCGGTGGTTTGGCGAGAAAGTCGGTACTCGACGATTTCTCCCCATTTTTATACGAATTTGTTTCTAGGATAGTTGTAGGGAAAACCAAAATAGAAGGTTTTAATCTTTAACCCCTTGAGGGGCACCGGTATATTATTATATACCACCTACGATTAATGAAGTTTTACACCAGAAAAAAATTATTAAATTTTACTTTTCTAACTTTGGTGGAAATAAGCCGTAAAATTGCTTTTACTTATTTTGAAATAGAATTTTTCAAAGATTCCGGTGGGAATTCAGCATTTCACAAACGTAATTGCTTGCCCCTCAAGATGTTAAAAGCATTTATGACGCAAAAAACCAGAAAAATTAAAAATAAAATTTGTGAAGCGTTTAAATTCACCCAACGTTTCTGCGATGCACTCGTTTAATTTGATACCTATGTTTTTACGACAGATGTTTTGTACGCTAATACGTGATAAGCCGAATGTCTCTGGCAAGTTTTTGAATTTTATAAAAAAATATGTAATTGAAGCCTGGTTTATCTGTTCAAAAAGATACATAATTATTATCAAACAAATAAATGTGAGTACTTTCTACATTTGTATTGCCACAACATATTTCGAATTAATTCATCTGAGATATATATACATGAACAACAGCAACAAGAAAATAATAATAAAAATTTTACGATAAATTAACTCTAAAAAAAAAATATGATTGATGATATATGATGTTTCGCATTAATCGTAATCAAATGAATTCAGTAATAAATAAATTACGTTAATTGTCTGAATTAAAGTTGCTTGTGTTTATCGGGTAATTACCTCTGTTAATGAATAAAAGCACAAGAAAAGGTTTTCTTGTTTGGGTGAAATTTTGAGAACTTATGTTATAAATTGATAAGGAAAAAGTACTTAAATCTAATTAGCTGTAATTGTATTGGTTGAAATAATTTCCGTTATTTTGTGTAATTCTGTAAGTATACATTTTTTTAGAAATGTGGAAAAGATATTTTGGATAAATAAAATTTAGTGGTGCCAGAGCATGTAGTTATGAAGCTCAGTAAGTTCAATATCTGAGCGCATAAAAGGTACTTTGTTTTTTAGGTACTTTGTTTTCGAATTGTTATCGTGGAACTATTTAATCATCAGTCTTCTATTCAGTAAGGCGAAGATTGGTATTCAGAAAAGTGAAAATCAAAATTAGGCACAAACATGCACTCCGGATCTCAAACAGTCAGAACTAACATACATATAAAATATGTTTAAAAATAGCGAAAACGGATTCAGGCTGCATCAAAACTTTAAAAAATACCACAATACAGTCGAACCTCTATTTAACGAACATCCATTTTGCGAATTTCTCTATTTTGCGAACTTTTCCTTGGAACCAAGAATATTTTGCGAATTTCTTCGTAAAAATAACCTCCAAATAGCGAAGTGCATTCTCTATTTAATGAACTTTTCTTGTGATCAAAAAATTTTTTTTCTCTCCATTTCTCAAAATATTTCTGGACATTTCAAACTTATTCTTTCTTTAAACACATTTTATGATGTTCAATGGCCTTGAACTGGTTTTACCAGGCGCCTTCTTTGTCAGCAGTGAGAATTCGGTAAGTACGGAGGACGAAGACGATAATCCCTTAGAGTAACTTTAAAAAATGTGGATACAGTGAGAAAAAAAGAAGAAATTAACCATGATGTGCTGATTGATGATTCTATTTCACTTAATTCGGAAATTGAGACCTCGGAAACACTATCCGAATTGGATATTTTCGACAGTGTGAAAAATAAAAACAATACAGCAATGAATTGCGATGAAGACGAATATGATGGTGATGGAAATGGTCATTATGCAGGAATTAACAAAAATTCGTATGATGAAATGCTAAAATCATTTGAAACAATCCGACGCGAATTATAGTTAGAAGAAAATACGCACGAAGGGATTTTAGGTGCATTGCAAAGATGCGAGACGTATTATGAGATAAAGCACTTTTTTAAATAAAAAACTCAGGCAAAATTAACAGAGTTTTTCAGAAATTAAATTTAAGGACGCATATGTTAATGTATGGTTAAAATTATTTGTTATAATAATAATAAACACGATAATGTCATTAAAATTCGTTATTTTTAATGTAAAACTATTTACTTTAAACAGAAAATACAGTGTATTCCCGGACAATGTTTTGTTTTCCTTGCAGATTTCAAAGATTTAAACACATAGAAAAAATGAATTGATGATGGATATTGGTGGGTAAAATAAATAAAACAAATCGATATAATTTATTTTTAAAAATGTGATTAATTACTTTTAGTAAAAATATTTAGTGTTTATGAATTTAAAATCTGTTTTATGTAATTTAAAGTATTTTAAAAGGTGAATCTCTATTTAACGAATTTTCCATATAACGAACTTTTTTCCGGGATTTAGCGACTTCGTTAAAAAGAGGTTCGACTGTATTCATAATCGGGTTTTTCGTGATTATAATTTTTACCCTACACTATACGTGTTTGTAAAGAAAACATTCATGCTTGAAAACTATCTCAAAATCCATAAAAGTTCAGAAAATTGCGGTGTAGCTTTCAACGAATTGCATTTGAAAAAATATTTTTTCACTTATTCGACTTTTTAAATTTGAAATTGTGCGGTGTTTTAAAAGTTAATAAATGTTCGATAAAAGCAAAATTAATTGGTCGTGTCGTTGTCACCGTCGTTACCACGTCAGCGTTACGGACAGACACGATTTTGCTTTTTAATGCAGATATAGTGCAGTTAGTTAAAAAAAATTATTTCTTATTATGAATTTATTTTATTGACGGGACACATTTTTCCACCGAGTTAAACGAGAAGTTTTACAAAGCATTTACTTTCATGACTGAATACCGTAATGCTAAATGTTTTCTTATATGTGGTGCCATAAAGTATATTACAGTCATTCAGGGTAACTTTGATCCGCATTTTCTCTATTTTCATATGCTACACTCTTATTTTAAGAATATTGCGGCAACTAGCAGCATAAAAGTGAAGAAAGGATCCTAAATTATTGTATGACTATCAAAAATTAAGGAATAACAATGATAAAAGCTATAAAAAATGAATTTTTAACCTGGTTCAAAGTTACTCAGCCATTTAGGGTAACTTTGCACCATATGATAAATATTATCTAAAATATTTCATCATAAAAAAGTATTATAGTTAGGACAACTTTGAACCCCCCAAAATGTTTTCAGATATGTAAAGACCCCGAATTTACATTTCCAACATCACAAGATTTGTATAATTTATGATATTACAATAAGTATCAGGCATAAGAAAAGTCGAAGTCGAGAACCATGAATATTTAGAAATAAAAAAAAAACCTGTTTATTGTTCATATAAAACATAAAAATGCACTGGAAAACAATTTTCAATGTTTTAACTCATTAATATATCCATAGTTACAGTAATGCATACTAGTACTAGTACTATTCAAACAAGAATAAAAAATGTCGAAAGTATGAAATGTGAAATTTGAGTAGCTCCGCTTTAAATAACGCCTTTAAATGAATTTTATGTGTTTTACACATATTTGTGAAAATATTTACATTACACTTGATCAAATATCATTAGTTTACTACACGGTGTACAAAACTGTTGTAAAGTCAAAAATAAACTTATACAAACATTAAAATAAAGTTAAAATATCTACGTTTCGGTCATCCTTCTATGATCTTCCTCAGGAACGTTGTCGTATATCTTCTAAAACTAGAGCAAAACCGTCTTGAGTTCAAAATGTTCGTTATATATTCAGTCAAAAGTCACTTTATCCATTTACAATCCAGAAAACATGCAATGCCACCATCTATTAGACAAAAAGTAGACTACAATTTAGAATGATTTTTACTATGGCGCCGTCTATGAGGTGAAAAGGGAATAGAAGCATATCAAATGAACAATTTTGGCCTGCAGTGGCCCCATCTATTGTAAGGCAATGTAAATAAATGTAGAACTTAAAATGCAAGAGGCATACGTTGTTAAAATCAAAAATAGTAGTGCATACTTGACTTTGGGAAATGTAAGATGAATAGATTAAATTGCAAAAAATTATTTTAATATGTGCAACCAAAGTTTAGGGATATTAACTGATATGTTATCATTACAAACTTCTTCATTTCTACACATAATTTCTATTGATTCTTTTTGAAGGCCATCTGTTCCAGTATTACATGGAATTATAATTTTAGCATTATCAAAATCTATATAACTATGGGAGTTGTTGAAATAAAATTTAGCCAGTGCTGTAGTCTGACGATATTGTAAAATGTCTCTTTTACGTTTTTTCAACCTCTCTAACTAGTAAACTAATGATATTTTATCAAATGTATATATAACTTTTTACGGTGTAATTGTACAGTTCTTTTATTAAATATTTACATGTTATATATCTAATGCTCACTTTCGCCATTTATATAAAATATACGTGCAAATATGGGAAATTTTTGACAGTAGCACATATAATCAGTAAATTATAAACATCAGTATGACTTTGAGCCGGCTCAAAGTTACCCTGAAAATATGGTAAAATGTTAGTCCCTTCTTATTTTACATTTTATTAATTATTAATAAATAAATAATCACAAAATATTAACACAATTTCAACATTTAGATAATAATATGTCTGATAAATGAGTATATTGTTACTTACTATGAAAATTTAATTGGATTAGAACAACTTCAAAACAGCATTCAAAATTAACTTGAAAACAGTACTTCACAAAAATAGTTAGATGATGCATTTAATTGCGTATAATGTTGCTAATTTATTTTCTAAAATAAAGAGTAGAAATCCCAGTTTAGAACTTTGCCAACAGAGCACAGTTCTGGAGCTTATTTAGTCTTTTGGAGGGATAAATATTGAAAATTAGGAGGTGGTGCAAAGTTACACCCCATGGCTCAAAGTTACATTGAATGACTGTAATTACATTTCAATTAATTCAAAATTATTTTCTTATAATGCGTTTTTTTTATGTTCCAGAAAAGTAAATGTATACAATAGTGGAAGATAAATACATAAAATATTTATACTGTATTCAAAATTTTCATGTTTTGGTTTTAACCCCTTGAGGGGAGGGGAGATATATTTTATCTCACCTACGATTAATGAAAATTTGCACGAGAAAATTTTTATAAAATTTTACTTTTCTAACTATGGTGGAAAAAAAAGTCGTAAAATTGCTTTTCCTTATTTTGCAATAAACCTTTTTGCAGATTTCGGTGTGAATTCAACATACGATTACAGAAACACAATTATTTGCCCCTCAAAGGGATAAATTGGTAAAACAAATTTTATAAATAGTTCATAGATTACAAACTCAAGATTTGAGTAGAATAGAGTAATATGGAGTTGAAGGATGCTTACCACATTTGCCGAATAGAATTTTCATTTTACATAAATTAATAAAAAACTTCGAAATTTTTAGATTAAATAAGGAGAAGCTTTCTTATCTGAAATACTGGTACATTGAAATAGTTCCTTGAAAATTCTAATGTGTGTACGCACCTTGCTTTTCTTATAACACGAAAACTCTGCCGTTTATATGCCAGGATGTTTTCTCTAAAAATATCGAACATCAACTTTAGACTTTGAACATTACAACTCTACTTTTATAGAATGTGAACACCTGTTCAGAAATTTTGAAGTATTTGTTGATTCCCAATAATCATTTTTCAAAATATAAAAATAATGCTGAAAGATATTAACCCTTCAATGAACGATTTTTTCTATTTTTATGAAGGAATAAAAATTGAAATCTATATATCGGTCTAATAATGGGAAAAATAGTAAAAATAAATTAATTTTCAAATTTCCACTTAAAATTTCATATTTTATGGTGTGTGCCATATGTACCCAATTAGGGTTTTAAAATATTGTATTGCTATATTTTAAACTAAGTTAGCTTAAAATAATTAATTTTATCTGCTTAACACTCTGCAACATTTTTTATATTAATATTTTTAAATATTCAGTAAAAATAATGAAAGTAAATCTTACCGTAATAGTTTGATCGAACTTTTTTTTCTGTTTCCGAAGGTACAAAAAAGGTAAAGAAAAATTCTAATTTTTTGTCAATTGAAGCCATCTGACATGGACAAAATAAGTGTTATTCTATCCTTTGGACTGTTCTTGATCAGGGACAGAGATCATATTGGCTAAATTCATGGCACATAATGAGAATTATACTGTTTTTAGGTATGTGCCAGATATGGCACGTGGTGCAGTGAAGGGTTAAATCACAGTCAGATGTTTCAAACCACATTTTTGTAAGAAGTACTCCTACGCGTTCCTTTTTTACACCACTATTTTAAAGCAAAAATATTTTCTTTAGGCTTCTCTTCCAGAATTTCTAGACACCGTCATTGAAAGTTGTCTGTGTTGCAAATATTTTTAAAAACTACGACGAAAATTTTTCTGACAATTAATGGTATTTAATAAATAGACCAGCTGGAGCTTTGTTTAAGACATGCCTTGAAATTAGTGATGGGCAGAATAAATGATTTTACTTTTCGAATTAATCATTCCGGCATGCGCAAAAGCATAGCTTCTAACCATTGCTTTATTAAATTCAATTTCTACCAGAAATTTGTATAGAAAAAGAAGATTCTCATTTTAATTAGAATTAATTTAAGGAATACCTAAAAATATAATAAATCTTTTTATCATGAAAATCTCCGAGGATAATTGGTTAAAGTACCTACGAAAGATGGCAACTATTAATTTCATTCTCTTATTTTAAATTACATTTCTGGTGGTAGTTAATTAAAAATATATACAAAGTTTGGAAACTATGTTTTTGTGCATGACCGAATGATTCATTCGAATAGTAAAATTCTTCGTTCTACCCATAACTACTAAAATTGAGACAAAGTTCGAATAAAAAAAAAAAAAAATCATTCCCGTAAAATCATATTTAAATGTCAAAAGAAGCAACAAAATATCAGATATAAATATAATGAAAATACATGACAAAGGAAAAGCTGTACGAAATTTAAATCAAACTTATGTAAAACAAAACTGTAATGTTAAACAATTAATATTTTTCCTTGAAAAATAACATACTATTTATGATAGAGTAAATTCCTCAAAACAATATTCTAATACGATTGTTAATTATGATACACCTAAAAACGTTATTTTTACATGACAAGAAGAAGATTCTAAATTAAGATTGGGAAACATGCAAACGTTTCATTTTAGATTATAATTTTAGAACAACTTCGGAACAGAGATCCTACATTAGAGAGAGATTGGACATTGCGGTAACGGCCTATTTGATAAATATACCATTTAAGTTACACCTTCCGTATACACGTCGTTATTACACTCTCAAGAAAATTTGGATTTTGAAAGATCATTAAGACTTGCTATATTGTTTATAGCTAAGTTGTTTTTGTTTTTAGAGTTACCTTTAAATATTTAGGAATGTTTATTTACTTTGTAATATATTTTAAATTGTCTGTGGCCAATTGCTGTGTATGCGGTCAACTTTAAATGGTTTTATTATAATAGCAAGATTCGAAACGAGTTATATAAAAAAGCAATTTCATTTCTGTGTCTATTGTTTTACATTTAAAAACTGATTTTTATTTAAATGTTTGCGTAGTGAATAAGCAAAACGTGTGAATAATTTCGACTTTCGATGTTTGACAGTTGGCTATAATTGGCATCCATTGTTGCCGATGAATTTTGTTAACATTTTGAAATATTCATTTGAAGAACGTAATCTATAATAAAATGGACTCTCACTCACTCTATTTAAAGTATGAAAATCCTTACCATAAAGTACAAATACTTAACCTAATAGTTTTTAATATTATTAACCATTTGGAAAAATGGTTATTGTTCTCGTCAGGATGGGAAATCAAAAGCATATCTTAAGGTTTTCATTGGTTTAATCTGCAATTTATTCGTTTTCTGATTGGTCTATACAGAAATCTGTATTTCCCTTTAATTTCAACAACGATGGATACTTTCTGTTGTCACTATGACAAAAACGTAATAAAAACTACAAAAAAAATAATAATAACTCAGAAACAAATTGAGATACAGCTTTCAAACAAATTGCATTTAAAAGTACGTTTTTTTCTCTATCTGACGGTGTAAAAAGTAATATTGTCGGATGTTTAGAAGTCTAAGAATGAAATTTCATTTAAAATTGGCCGTCAGATTTCTTGGAATGGAAAAGCATTTTCCCGAACAGCCAATGAAATGCTTGGATATTTACGCAAGTTTCAGGTGGATAATACTTAAGTTTCATGAAATCTGACGGGTCGCAGGCGATATTTTTGGCTTGCAATTTTTACGTGTAATAACACTATTAATGTTTAATTCATGGCGTACGTAATGTATGATCAACTCCGTGCGATTTTTTATGTCTTAAATTTTAGTCTTCAAAAAAATCGATTTCCAAATGCTCGTTGTAATTTGATAAATTGCTTTTTTACTATATTTTTTTCTTTTTTAAAAGTCCGATGAATTTAAGGGCACAGTAGACATAAGCATTTCGAAGTTTCAATTTTTCGTATAAAAATAGCTCAGAGTCTGACAATTGCAAAAATATATAAATTCACAATATATAAACTCTAAAGCAGAGAGCCTTTAAGTTCATAAATAAATATTACTAAGCATATGTGTGTAAATCCTTTTTTTCAGTTACTCTGAGAATTTTTTTTTTCTTTTTGCTATTTAGCTACACTTACAAGGTAGGTCTCCATACGGGCACAATCCGAAAAATTTGAAAAAAAAATTAGAATGTTCTTCTCATGAGGATAGATATGTTTATAAACAACAAAAAAAAATTCGGCTGAAATTCGATAGTGTCCGTAATGAAATAATGAAAATTTTGTTATTTGGCGATTTATCCCCGGTTGGCGATGGAATAAAATAAAAAAAAAAAATTACTTTTTTATGTCAAATACAGGTAAAAATGTTTCATGTTGAACTTGTTTAAATAAATTTAATTTAAAAAACTTAAGTTTTGTCAGTTTTAGTTTTTTTTAACTTTAATTTTTCATATATATATTTATAATGAAAGTTAACTATGAAATTTTATGAATTAAAATAAAGTTTAAATTAATTGAATTTTTTTCAATCTCAAAATTAAGTCCAATTGAGCACTGACATTTCAATTTTGTTGCGATGGAAACAAAAACTTTTCCGATATTGAAATGTATAACTGCAGAATTCTTCATCTGGTCTTCATTTTGGAATACGCTTAAATATATGAAAATATATATTTCAATATCTTTTATGTATGAAATTATTTTAACAGTGATAAAATTATATAATTGCAGCAACAAATAACATAAACATGTAATACAAAAAATATATGCGCATTAAACTCTCTCATTGTTTAAGTTTAAATTCATTAAATACTATTTATATGCATTCTGAAAATCAATTAAAAAGCAATTTTCAGATGCATTAAAATCGTTTGGTTTTGGCTAGGAAAAGTACTGCTCGCCAAATCGCGTGAGGCTTTCGACTTTTCGCGCCAAATACTCGAAAGTATTTTATTTTTTTTACAGACTTTCTATTGTAATTCCGCCGCTGAATTTGACTGATCCTTTATTACATACATAAGTAGTTTTTTTTTCAACATATTCTGAGTATGCCCAGTAAGGAGACCTACCTTGTTAGTATTATAAAATGTATTAAAGCTGAAAAATTGAAACTTTTTAATTTCATACAACCAATCAGTTTCTTTAAAGCTGTCTTAATTTATGAATGTGAATACTATAATACAGGCGACATAACGGAGTCTATTTCAAGAATCTATACGTTTCGGAATATTTTAGCAATTGTTTTTAACCATTTGGAAAAAAAGGTTATTGTCCTCGTCAGGGTAGGAAATCAAAACATATCTGAAGCTTTTTATTAGTTGAATCCGCATTTTATTCGTTTTCTGATTGGTCTATACAGTAATCTGTATTTTCCCTTTACTTTCAACAGAGATGGATACTTCTGTTGCCACTATGACAAAAAAGTAATAAAAGCTACAAAAAAAAATTAATAACGCAGAAACAAACTGAGATACAGCTTTCAAACAAATTGCATTTAAAAGTACACTTTTTTCTGTATACGACGGTGTAAAAAGTAATATTGTGGGATGTTTAGAAGTTTAAGAATGAAATTTCATTTAAAATTGGTCCAGGAATATTAATGTTTAATCCATGGCGTACGTAATGTATGACCAGCTCCGTAGAAGTTTAAAAATTTATAGTACCGAAAAATGTAATCCATGGCGTACGTAATGTATAATCAACTCAGGGCGATTTTTTATGTCTTAAATTTTAGTCTTTGAAAAAATAATTTTCCAAATGGTCGTTGTAATTTGTTAAATTACATTTTTTTAAATTTCTTATTGCTATTAAATGATGTATTTTTTACTTTTAATATTCGACAGAGTTTCCTCTAATAAATTTTATTTATTTATTTATTTAGAAATGTATACTAAAGTATACTAATTTATCTATAGTAATGAAGACAGAGACATTTAGACAGAGGAATGAAAAAAGAGATACCCACACTACATAAAATTACAGTTCTAGCATTTCTTGTGTTATGCATAATCTAAAATATGTCTATTTCAAATGAAAATTCCAAAATATAGCAACCTCTTTCAAAAATTTCGTCTGCTCTCCGACCACACTCGAAATGCTAAACCTGCATTTCAGTAGAATTCCAAAAATGCATTTTCTGAGAATTCTTAGTCATTATAATGGAAATGTGCTCGTATGTATGTTCTGATCGACTCTCAGAAGGCATATAAAGGAAATTTTCATAATTTTAATAAAATAAAAAATGTTAGAGGCTGACGAAAAGGCATTGCGTTATACGGCGTTCCATCAACTTTGTAGCGGAAATGGCGGACATTTCGTTAATGTCCAATCCATGGAACTATTAATAAAGAGGAACTGACATTGTCTTAAAATAGAGAAGCTTCAACTGTAACCGCTTTCGCAGGGGTTAATTACCACCGGGGTAAACTCGCACCAGTAAATTTAAATAGAAATTTTCTCTTTGTTTATACGCCTGCTTAGTGCAAATATTTCAGTCATAAATAACTACCAAAACATATATCAATTTTTACTGGTGGAAGTTTACTTCGGAGGTGGTTATGCAATGCGTTTCCACCATAGTGTGACAACCTAGACAACCTCTTGTCAGTGTCAGTGAAAAAGCTTTTAATACTTCCGTTAACTGACACCAGTAAAAACAAAAAGAAATTTTTACATTATTTCTGAAAAATATCTTCCATGAATAAAGCGCCTAAATAAGACGAACTTTTCTATTCAAATTTGTTGGTGGAAGTTTACCTCAGCAATAATCAGAAACTGTTGATCCGATTTAAAACTAGTTGGATGTACCAATCCCAAAACTTTCTTCTATCTCATACATGTTAATACTTCAAAATTCGCTATCACACTGCCAAAATTAAATGGCAATCTATGCATCTCATGAGGATTCTAAAGATATGAAACTCCGTGCATTAGTTCTTGAGATATGACTATCTCTGAAATCGTCTAAATCCAGCAAAATGCTGCCTAGCAACGTCACTTATTGGGTGATTTATACCAAATCCTAATCAGCAACAATTTATGTAAACGTCTGACTGAATCTGAAGTTTGAAGAAAATCCGTGCATTAGTTTTTGAGATAGAGCTATAGCGAAAATCGTGAAAATTCCTGCATAGCAGCGTCACCTATTGGGTGATTAACACCAAAACCTAATTAACAACAACTTGTGTCAACATACAACTAAATCTGAAGTTAGATGAAAATTCGTCCATTAGTTCTATAGATAGAGCTATTGAGTCAATCGTGAAAAAGGCAGCACGGAAGCACCACCTGTTGGGTGATTTACACCAACACATAATCAGTAGCAAGTCCTATTAAGGACTAACTGAATCTGAAGTTTGATGAAAATCCATGCGTTAGTTCTTAAGATAGAGCTATTGGGGAAATCGTGTAAATCCTGCAAAATTCATCATAACAGCGCCACCTGTTGGGCGATTTACACCAAAACGTAATCAGCATCAGTTCATATTAAGGACTAACTAAATCTGACTTTTGATCAAAATCCGTGCATTAGTTCGTGAGATAGAGCTAATGCAAAAATCGTGAAAAATGCAGTATAGCAGCGCCACCTGTTGAGCGATTTAAACCAAAAACTAATCAGCATAAATTTGTATTAGGGACTCACTGAAAATAAAATTTTATTAAATTCTGTGCATTAGTTCTTGAGATAGAGCGCCCACAAAATTTGTGTCACATACACACAGACAGACAGACTCACAGAGTCACAGACAGACATTTTGTAGAAACATGTTTTTTGGAATCTTTGACCCCTAAAACGTGTAAATCCATCGAAAACCGGAATTCGAAAATTTTCATGAATCCAATACTTTCTTCTTGTAAAGATAGAAGAAAGTAAATACAGCCGCCATCTTGTGACAACCTCCTCAGTTACTTCACTGGCAACTGGTAGACAATACAGTATATGCCTCCTCCTCTTTATTCGTAACTCCATTCTCCAATCTTTCTCTAATGTAGGATCTTTACTTTGGAATATTTAGACGCGCCATCTATGAATAAGAATCCGAACTATATGGATTGATATAGATTAATAACTTTCCTTTTATTCAGAATTTTCAAAGTCATTCCAGAAATTTTGAACAGTAATTTATTCCTTGTTTAGTTATTCTGCATTTCGACATTACATAAAGTAAAAAAAATTCTATTAGAATTTCACGTATGAACTCGGAATTTCTGACTATATATATATGAAAAAAGGGAGATCAAATGGCACCCGTGTCTGATGTTGTTATATGTTTTACAAACCAAAATGTCTCATGAAAAACCAATGCTGGTCAAACTTCAATGGTAATTTTGTAATCAGACAATCCAATGAAGAAACGTGTGCAAGAAATGTCATTATTTCAGAATTATTTAATAAAAAATAAATGTGAAAGGAAGATATAGAACCGCTGTATTACTAGTGATTTTGTCTATTTTGCTTTTTATGACTACTCTATTTTGCCTTCTAAAATTTTTTGTTAGAAATGGATTGCAGCTGAAATGTGTGAGTGTCCATATTTAAACGTCCCTACTTTAAAGTTGTCTGCAGAAAAAAAAAAAAAACCTATTGTTCATGAAGTTGTGAAATTTTGTGAAAGACATAATAAAGGAATGGGAAATTGTTTAAGCAAAGAAAAAAGTTAAAAATTTCGCCACCAGAGCGCGATTTTTAATAAATTACACATTTAGCAATACAATAATTTAGAAATGTTATTTATTAACTTAACCTGATTCTAAAGACAGCATTTCACGACATGTTCAAAGCATTTCCCAGAACACACTGCGGCCATGTGTTGAACATGCTATCATACGATTCCAGATGGTATCTGAAAATGATGGCCGTCAAGCGGAACATGTTTGATTATAACAAAATTTGTTAAACTATCGCAAATGTACGCTAAATGTGTAATTCGTTAAAAAAGTCCTCGTAATTTTTTTTCGCTCAAACAATTACTATACATTTACTATGTCCTCCACAAATTTTCACAATATTCTGAACAGTAACGAGTAGTTCTGAACCTTCGCCTGTAGACAGCTTTAAAATAGGGTCGTTTAATAACGGACACCCTGTAAATAAAATTTCTAAACTATCGTAATGTTAATTATTTGTGTGTAATTTATTAAAAAACGCCTTCTGGTGGCGAAATTTTGAACTTTGTTTTTGCTTAAAGAAATTCCCATCCCTTTATTGTGTGTTTCATAAAATTTCACAAATTTATGAGCAATAGTTTTGTCTGTAGACAAATTTAAAGTAGGTCGTTTAATTATGGACACCCTGTACATTTATGAACTTCTATTTTTCGCAAATCTTTCTTCATTTTTTATGCTTTTTCATATTTTTATATTTTTTTTACACTCACAATACATAGTTAAAGCATTAATTTAAAAAATAAATTTAGATTTCGTAGAATTTACCTGCCAATTATTACTATAATTATCAAACCGTCTGATTTGTTTGAGTGCTACTATTCCCTAATGATAGGTTTCAGAGTTCTTCTTCTTTTTATGTAATCGCAAATTTCTTTGATGAAATAAAACCAAATATTTTCCCCGAAGTAATAGTATTCGGATGGTTTGACTGCTAAGTATTTGTTACGATATTTGTACTAATAAATCTTCAAATACTTAATAAGTAACGTGATATTTAAGTGAAAAAAAATTATTTTTCATAATTCTCATTGTTAAAATTCTGCAACAAACTTCTCATTCCTTCAATCGTTTTTGCAAATGACGTTTATTGACTACATTATGAAGGTATTCCATATTACAAACCATATTAAGGTCAGGAATGTTAAATTTTACAGTTGACCCCTTAACTGTCACATTTTGTTTGACACCATAAACTTAAAACAGGGAGCCGACACCACTTTTTAAGTGCAAAAATATTTGCCATAAATAATCGAGAAAAATCTGCCATTTAATCAGGCGAAGACTTCAGACTTCAGGTAAACATTAGTTGTGTGGAAAAGCTTTTAATAAAGAAGCAAGCTAACTTTTCTTGTCCGAACTCTGTTCGGGCAAAACAGTTAAGTGGTTAAGTATCCATTATTTATTAAAATGAATGAATGGCTGGACATTTTGCCGTTATTTTTTAATAGTTTATTAATATTCTCCTTGCATTTTTAATCTGTTGTTTCCGAATTTAGGCACTGATTTTAATAAGGCGACAGATTTTTTGTAACACTTATTTTTTTACTTGTAAGTATTTATTCTTATGTAATACATTCAATCAGAGTAACTTTGAACCACGGTGTGTAACTTTGCACCACCTCCTATTTTTCAATATTTTTGACTCTAAAAGACTAAATAAACTCCAGAACTGTGCTCTGTTGGCAAGGTTCTAAACTGGGATTTCTAGTCTTTATTTTAGAAAATAAATTAGCAACATTATACACAATTACAGTCGAACCTCTATTTAACGAAGTCGCTAAATCCCGAAAAAAAGTTCGTTATATGGAAAATTCGTTAAATAGAGAGTCACCTTTTAAAATACTTTAAACTACATAAAACATATTTTAAGTCCATAAACACTAAATATAATTTTAAAAAGTAATTGATAACACTTTTTTTATAATATATATCTATTTGTTTTATTTATTTTTTTTACCCATCAAAAATAAATCTGGAAGGGAAATAAGAATGAAACAAAACATTGTCTGGAAATAAATTGTATTTTCAGTTTAAAAAATAATTTTACATTAAAATCACGTTTATTTTTATTATGGTTGATAAGCTGTTTGGAGGAACACCAAATTTTAAAGCAATATTCTTTTTCTTCACGCCTTTATCCACCTCATCAAGAATTTTTTTGTTTGTTTGTTTGATGCTCAGGCACTTTCGCTCTGACATTTTTGAGCTACAAGAACCGAAATTGCCAGCACGACTGATCAACAATCTAAAAAACGGGAGACTCTAGTTTTGGGACACTGTGCAGCTCCATTGAGGATTAAAGGGGGGTATTGAAAGTTTGCACTTCTTGGATAAAAAGCAAAGAATCACAGCGACTTTAGTGTTCTCGGTGAGTTAGGTGCCTGGTAAGATCTGCTCCTGGTCATTGATCATCATAAAATGTGTTAAAAGAAAGAATAAGATTGAAATGCCTAGTAATATTTTGAGAAATAGGGAGAAAAAAAATTTAGATCCTACGAAAAAGTTCGTTAAATAGAGAATGCACTTCGCTATTTGGAGGTTATTTTACGAAGAAATTAGCAAAATGTTCTTGGTTTCAAGGAAAAGTTTGCAAAATAGAGAAATTCGCAAAATAAAGGTTCGTTAAATAGAGGTCCGACTGTAAATGCACCATCTAACTATTTTCGTGAAGTATTATTTTCAAGGTAATTTTGAATGCTGTTTTGAAGTTGCTGTAATCCAATTAAATTTTCATAGTAAGTAACAATATACTCATTTATCAGATATATTATTATCTAAATGTTGTAAATGTGTTAATATTTTGTCATTATTTATTTATTAATAGTTAATAAAATGTAAAATAAGAAGGCATTAGCCTTTTACCGCATTTTCAGGGTAACTTTGGCCGGCTCAAAGTTACACTGATGCTTATAATTTACTGATAATAGGTGATACTGTCGAAAATTTCCCATATTTGCACGTATATTTTATATAAATCCCGAAAGTGTGCATTAGATATAACATGTAAATATTTTCACAAATATGTGTAAAATACATAAAATTCCTTTAGAGGCGTGATTAGAGGCGGAGCTACTCAAATTTGACATTTCATACGTTCGACGTTTTTTATTCTTGTTTGAGTAATACTAGTACTTGTATGTATTACGGTAACTATGGATATATTATTGAGTTAAAACATTGAAAATTGTTTTTCACTGCATTTTTATATGTTATGTGAACAATAAACAGGTTTTTTTTTTATTTCTAAATGTTCATCGTTCTCTTCTTCCACTTTTCTTATGCCTGATATTTGTTGTAATATCATAAATTATACAAATCTTGTGATGTTGGGAAATGTAAATTCGGAGTCTTTACATATCTGAAAACATTTTTTGATGTTTAAAGTTGTTCTGACTACAACACTTTCTTTATAATGAATTATTTTATATAAAAATTTATCATATGGTGCAAAGTTACCCTAAATGGCTGAGTAAGTTTGAACCAGGCTAAAAATCCATTTTTTATTGCTTTTATCCTTATTATTCCTTAATTTTTGATAGTCAAACAATAATTTAGGATCATTTTTTCTCTTTTATGCCCCTAGTTGCGACAATATTCTTCAAATAAGAGTGTGGCATATGAAAATAGAGAAAATGCGGATCAAAGTTACCCTGATTGACTGTACTACATAATTTTAAATTGAAATATAAAACACTTTAGATAACATTTAATTAAACTACAAACGGAAAAAAATACAGAGATAACATTGAGATGCATTAAATAGATTACTTACATTTTCCCCATTCAGCTGTGGTAAATTTATCTAAGTTTTTATATCGAAGAAAACTGTATGATGTGCAATAAGCACCTCATTTAAACCGATACTCTCTAATTAAAAATCATGAGTCGGTATTTTTGTTTCTTCAAATTAATGACGATGCATTCCCGGAGATTATTTCAAGCTTTTAGTATTGAATGCTAAATTGTCTTTAATAGAAATAAAAAGAAAAAGTACTGTTTAAAGTGGATTAAATGTAAAGTAATTTGTATTAAAGTAGTATATTAGCAAACACAAATTAAAAAGTTGATGATTTACAGAGTAAAAGAAAAGAAACAACATCCAAATATATATAATTTTCAACTAGAATAAATATCTTTATAATCTCAAAGTGGGAAAATATTTCATGATGACAAATAACTGTTTTTATATTGCTATAAACGGTAATATGTGCAATAATCTTTGTTATTTCTCTTTCATGTTTTCCCTCCATTTTTATCTGGTTGGAATTCGAGCCTTCAATGGTTCATTCTTGTAATCCCTTGAAAGAGGCCACGTGGTTTTAGCAAATATTTTTGAGAAAGTTTTTAAGATGGTTTTAATGTTTTAAATGTCATGCATATTTTAAGTGTTATGTATATTTTTAAATGTTATCCATATTTCATTTCCCAGTATACACTGGTTTAGAAAACGTGTAAAAATCTGAGTCTTTTTTGGCTTATTGTTAATATGTTTATCCTTTTAAGTTGCCATCAATGTTTAATTAAATATTATACTCTAATTAAGTTAAATAATGCTATAAAAAGTGATAAAATATCTTTATAAAGATTGACGGTCTTGTCGTCGCACAAACGGCGACATTTCCAAAATCATTCACGATAGAAAATATTTTCACATAATTTAAAAGCAATAAACATAGTGAACAATGTCATGAGACATCATTCATAATGAAAGTCATTGCAAACATAAAATTAAATTAAAATTAAATTAGCTATTTGCGAGCGTGGATTAATTTTCATATAATTAAAAAAAACAATAACATGGTAAACAATGTCACGAGACAACACGTATAATGAAAAACATTGCAAAACTTAAAATAAAAATGAAATTATCTTGACTATTTGAGAGCTTGGATTAATTTTAATATTGTTACTAGAATTACATAGCATCTCTTTCCACATTTTAGGTAAATCAAGGGACACTGAATCATTGGAAATATTCTTGTTGCGTAAAAATATCTCTATTGATTCTCGGATTATGGATGGTAAATAAAATATTGATGTATAAATTAACTTGCTATTTTTAAAATCGATCTGTAAAGGTTCTTCACTGCATAATCTGGTTAAAGCTGTGGTTCTTCTGTTGTATTTGATGTTTGCTATATGTTCTTTGATTCTAGTTTTAAATTTTCTACTTGTCATACGTATATAAAACTGCTTTGTTCCATCTTCTTTGGTGAAAGGCATTTTGTATACTCCTGATAATTGGTTTGACAAATTGAATCTATTTTCTTGCATACTATATTTTTTAATTCATAGAAGGTTTTACGACTAGGGAGATATTGAATTTATTGAGTTTATATTTCAAACGTTCGAAGAAACCAGGAAAATATTGTAAAGTGGATAACATGGAATTTTGTGGATTGAAATTTCTTTTCTTTTTATTCTTCAAGCTCTGAATTAATTTTTCTATGATGCTTTCTTTGTATCCATTGTTTCTTGAAATATCATATATTTTATTTAATTCGTTATTTAACTGCTCGGGGGTACAAACTGTGAAAGCTCTATGAATACAATGTCTAATTGCAGAAACTTGGTAGGAAAAAGGTGCTTGAGCATTATGAGGGAAAATGGATTGACTGGCTATGGGTTTTCTGTAAACAGTGCGTTTTATTCCTTGGTGCGTCTTGATTAGTAATACTTCTAAGTAAGGTAGCGTACCATTTTGCTCTATTTCCAATGTAAATTTAATTTTAGAATCAAGGCTATTAATCTGGTTAAAAAAGTTATTGAGCAAGGTATCTGCATGTTGCCACATGATGAAAATATCGTCTACGTATCTGATCCAATCATGGGGAGTATAATCCAATTTGTATATATCTATTTCAAGAGGTCGTAGTATGAATTCAGCTAATAATCCTGATATAGGAGAACCCATTGGAGTTCCGTTATTTTGTTTGTATATTTTGTCGTCGAAAGTGAAGTAAGTACAACTAACTATAATATTAAGAGCACTCTTTATTGTAGTTTTCATATTTTCCTTAATATTCTCCCTGTGATCAATGCAGTTATTTATATTTGTAACGGCTTTTTGGGTATCAATAGATGGGTATAAAGAGACTACATCTAGACTGGCTATTAAATACTTCTGGGGTAAATTAATGTGATTCAAATATTGAATGAACTCATGCGTTGAATTAATTGCATGATCAGAGCTGGGCAAAATATTTTTCAATAAAACTACAAAAGTTTTTTCCATAAAATATGTGGTGCTTGAGCATTTAGTTACTATTGGCCTTATTGGCATATCTATTTTGTGGTATTTGAGTCTGCCGACTATTGCTGGGATTACTGCTAACTTATTAATTCTCATCAGAACTTTCATATTATCAGGCCAGTTCCCTTTATTAACAAATTCATTAACTTTTCTGTTAATTATGTTAAGTGGATTCTTCTTGACTTCTTAATAATCCATATTGTTAATACATTGTACCATTTATTTTTATAGTCATCTGTATTTAATATGGCTAATTTATTAGGTTTAACCGTTTGGATTAAAATGATTTCTGGATCAAGTTTAAGCTTTTTCAAAATATTCAATTCATCTTTTGGTATCCTTGTGGGTTGCTTAATTAACTTCTTCAGTTCATGGTACATAACATTGCGAATTTCTTTTTAAGCAATATCAGGATTCGTACTTATCAGTTTCATGAATTTCGATCAAAAATTAAGTAGCTAGGAGCATTTCAAAATTTAAAAAAAAAAAAGCTTTTTATAGCATTATTTAACTTAATCTGTTTATAAGTGATTATTATACATGTTATTATACTCTAATTAGAAAACGTGTTAGTACGGGGTGTTTCTAAATGAATATCGGCATTTTAACGCTTGGTAGTATTTATTACATAAAACTTAAAATTATAATTCATACATAAAATGAAAGAGCAACTCAAACAGTTTTACCTACACGCTTACAAGTGTTCAATGTGAACTCATTTTGTCATACGGAACACATAAAGTCGTTAGCTCAGTTCTTCCCAAGCGTTGGTAAACGTTAAAATGGTGTAAAGTTCTGAGACTTTATTTGTGTTCCTTAGATCAAATCAGACCGGAAAATTATAAAATGTATTTTAGTTAAATTTTCATGGAGTTAGAGGGGATATATATACGCCTATATGTACAGGGTTCGTACGCTTCAAGGACTTTCAAGGACCTTGTTCCAGAATTTTCGTAAAGTAATATTTGCCATATTTAATGAAAAAGAAATCTATCTTTAGATATAGCGACCAGTACTTTACGAAATTTCTGATGCTGTAACACCTAAAATTCCTTGAATCCCTTGCTGCATATGAACCCTGATATATATATATACATGTATTATGTAAACAAAACTCTTACTGTTTCTGTTGAATTCTACCCATATATAAAATTTTTTTGTTTACAATTTATTTAAATTTAAAAAAATTTTATTTGTTGTAGATCACTCCATGTTGTCGATTTCTAATCATCTCTCATCTGATTATCATTATTGTTTAAAGGTATTTAATATCATTTCCGTAATATAACAATAAAATCGAAACCGCATTTAATATAATGATGGAAATCAAAACAACATTTTTGAAACTTAAAACTATGTATCAGGAAAGATTAAACTTATGTTAAAAGCGTGTAAGGATCATATAACATTAAGTGTATTTATGTCCTTTCGTTGACCAACTTTATCACGTTCCAAAGTTGATGATACATTAACTTTATGTTCATCTAGCAATATATTATTCGACATTACTTAAAAAGTTTTCAAAAGGAAAGCAAAAGAAAAGAAAAGCTTTCAAAAATCACTTTTAATGAAACGACATCCTAATAGCATTTCTGGAGTTTGAAAAATTTTGTTTTTCCCTTTTTTACAACAATAAATTGTTCTTTAAGTTCTTAGTTTCACATTACCTTCATGTGTATAAAGCAGTAAAAAGCCCAACATGATTTAAAATATTATTTTGATTCATTTTCCTTGTTTATTTTTTAATTGAAAATGCAAAATATTTTTTGAAGAATTGCGAGAACTTTGAAAGAATTTTTCCATTAAAAGTAAGTGATATTAAACAAAGTATAAGTCATAACCTTAACAGAAACCAACTTCTAATAGCAGGTTTTTAAATGAGTTAAAATGTAAAATGTATGTACAGTCGGGGAAAAAAAAAGTAAACACCCTCTGCTAACTCTGCAACAAATTATTGTAGAAAAAAGCTACTGGTACCAAACGATTGGAAATGAAGTCTACTTTTAAATGATGTATTTAAAAGATGCTTAGGGGGGGGGGGGGGATCTACATATCAAAACAAACCCAAGCTTGTTTTTTTTCCAATAGCAATATCAAAGTTTGACACCATAAATGAATTTTACAAATTTCAATTAGCCTAAACACAAATTTTCATGGAATTATTATGGTTAGTTTCAGAGAAATTAATTATTTTAAAATGAGCATATTTTACTGGCTGTAGGGGGGGGGAGCTAGGGGATGAATGGGACAAGGGATGGATGGGACATTCTGAATATTTCAGGCAATAAACATTTATTTTAAATTGCTTCCTATCTCCATATAAGGCTGCACCACAGTATGCTTCAGAACTAAAAGTAGGACCACATTGCTGTTTTCCTTTTCCTTCAAAGTTGCATTTTCTGAAATTTCTGCTTAAAAATAAGTTTTTTTTTACATTTGAAGATGTGAAATATCTTATAGAATATAAAATATTAAGCTATGTTGTAGTTATTTATTTTAAGGTATCGATAATTAAAATGAATGAATAGTAACCATTGTGACAAAACAATATTTGAGGCAAAATGGCTGAGAAGGGAATATATGCATCATGGGAATGATTGGGACATTTCAAATGGGGATGAATGGGACATTCTCATTCATCCCTAGAGATGTTGAAAATTTTATTTAATAACTAAATAGCATTATATATGCTGATAAATTAATAATTTGCGTTAATTAATAGTATTAAATAGTATTATATGAGTTGTTATTGTTTAAAATTTCTGAGTGTTATTTATTGTATTGTAATAATTATTAATGGATTATCAAAAAATTGGTACTAAAACATAATCAAAATAGATAAAATTGTTAAAAATAGTATATGTTTATTGATCAAATGTGGGGGGGGGGGAATTACATTGAATTTTGAAATGTTGCACAAATAAATCCCCACCCCTAACATATTGGGTCGATCGGAAAGCCGTGTCGTGTTGGGGAGATCAATTCGTACCGGAAAATTCTATCATTTAATTACTAGACATTGATTCCGACATCTAATGTCCGGGCAGAATTTTCCGGTACAAATTGATTTTCCCAACACGACACGACTTTCCGATCGACCCAATAATTTCCGTTCTGCATGTTTCTATGATATATTTAATTAACATTAATTAATAAGTTATGATTGAAAATTATTAGCTATGCCATATTTAAAAGACATTTTGCAGTTTCATTTCAAATCTAAAATGCCTCATAAGGGGAAAAAAAGAACGGATTGATAGCCAAAGTCTGCATTAAAAGTTAAAACTACAATAAAAGAAGTTACTGAAAAAAAAAACATATCGATTCGTGCTGTAAAATCCTATATTACAAATCTAATTACATATAAGGTTATAATTATACATTTTAATTTGGTAAAATTGAATACAGGGAGGAAAATCTTTGTGTCCCATCCATCCCTATTAGTGTCCCATTCATCCCTGCTGTGTGATGATTGGGACAGGGAGGAACGTTTTTTTTGATTTTATAATATTTTTCTGAATAAATCATAATCTAGAATAAATATTGTTCATATATGTTGTCAAATAC
This sequence comes from Maratus speciosus, assembly GCA_963932465.1. Taxonomy (NCBI): domain Eukaryota; kingdom Metazoa; phylum Arthropoda; class Arachnida; order Araneae; family Salticidae; genus Maratus; species Maratus speciosus. Next base: position 282,411,033 of record OZ010789.1, on the reverse strand, counting down.
CTAATGTATGAAATGTGATATATAATATTGACAATAACTTAAATAAAAAAATATAAAAAAATATTTTTGTGAAAATGTCCCATTCATCCCCCATCTCCCCTATCCGTATTGCAGTTCGGTACTCGATTGTTGAAATGCTACAGAATGACTAACACACGTCTATTAATGTATTATTTTTGCCAATATGACCATTTCACTCACTTAATGCGTTCCCAATATTGTCAGCCCATATGCTTCAATAAAATGAGTAAAATATATTTTTTCAAATTATGCTTTTCTGCACATCAGAAATGGCCCCTTAAAAGATCATTTTGGCGATTTTTAATCATAATTCGAAGACTACTTGGTAGGTAAAATTCAAATTGAGGATTCGCATAAAACAGGAGGACATAATAAATATAAATCTATCACAAAAATTGTAGATTACAATTAATATTTTTTTTCGAATATTAATTTAATAATTCATAATTCTTATTATAAATTTTTTAAATTTCAAATTCAGCGTATTTATGATTGGTTTTTAGTATTATAACCACACAAAAAAATTATCATATTACGATTATAATTTCAGGAGATATTAATAAAAATACGCAAATATAATTTAACATTAGAAGCTCCAAATTTTGAATGTTTTCAGTTCAAAAACTTTTCATCCAAATAACTTGAAACTTCGTTTTTAGGCATAATTTGAACCGAAAATTTAAAATATATTGTTAAACATGGGTGCTGCCGTAAAAAAAAGAAAGTTTGGTCTGGTATTGATTTGTAAATAGACCTCTAAGGAAATTTTATATACATATTTTTAAAGCAGACTTTATTTACAATAGTTTGGTACCACTAACTTTCTTCTATTATAATTAGTTAGAGAATTAGTAGGGGGTGTTTACTTTGTTTCCCACGACTTTACATCAAACAAATATTACTTGTCGAATGGAAGAGGGTGAACGTGTTTCATAACTCTTTATAGAACGGATTATTTTTACTTGTTATCAATTAGTTATCCATGTTCTGTAAATTTGAATACGTTGTTATTGAAAACTATTATAATTGCAGAAAGTACCGTAATTTCCGGCGTATAATCCGCGGACCAAACAATCATTTTTTGACACAGAAAATTAAAAAAATAAAATGTAATTTTTAAAATCACGGTAAATATATCACTTCAATAACTAAATAAAATTTCTGTGTCCAAAGTGAATTGTTTGATCCGCGGATTATACGCCGGAAATTACGGTACTTTAGACAACCTGATACAAACAATAAAACTTTTACTAATAACCTTTATTTATGTAGTACTACCCAGGGTTCGTACGGGTACGGTTATTTTCAAGGCCAATTATCAATGGTTTTTTTTTTTATTTTATAGAAAAATTAACCTAGTTTAACCCTCTCGCTGCGTAATAATTTTTCGAAATGAGCGTTTTTTACAGAATTTTTAATCTTTTATCTCCGGTTCTTTAAGGCAGAAATTTTTCACTATCGTAATCGGGGAAACTGCCCTGGTTAAATCAGACAAAGGTTTCGCTAAAAAGTAACTGGTGGAAGTAACAAAATAGTATTAATTTGACGGAAAAATGCATACCCGAGTATATCTCGGGATGCGCAACGAGAGGGTTTAGTGCGCGAAATTTCGCGTTACTTGAGGACGTATTTCCTATAAGAAAATACTGGTACCGAAGAATTTCTTAGTCTGGAAATTCAAGGACCCGTATGAACCCTCACTACACATAAACAAGGCATTAGATTTTGACTGTGTGATAAAAAAGAAATACCGTAATTCCCGGTGTATAGCTCGCGGATCAAACAAACGTGTTTCTACCCAGAAATGTTTTAAAATAAAATGTAACTTTTTAGATCACGGTAAATATTGGTCTTCAAATACTGAATAAAATTTCTTGGTCCAAACAGAATTGTTTGATCTGCAGGCTATACACTCGAAATTACGGTACTTGAAATTGCAATCAGTAGTAACTGTTCTCATAACTGCTCTAAGATGTTATAATATACTGCAGATTAGTTATAATACTTTTATTAGAGATTAGGTTAAAACTGAATATTTTAAGTAGTTACTCACAAAAACACTAAAATTTAATACTTTATCAAAGACCTAAAGATATATTTTAGTAAATATCTTGAAATATCGTTAAACATAATATTCAAACATTTTATAACTTTAAGGGGCATCCCACACTAAGGCGACAAGCGACATGTAGCAGAAACATGTAGCGCAAAAACCGGTAGAAACAAAGAACTAAGTTGTTTCTAACCTGTTTTAAACCAGTTTTTCCAGCGAATTCAAGCGACATGTCTTATGTGTCGCCTTAGTGTGGGATGCTCTTAAGGTAAAACGTCTTCTTACAGGCTAAATTTTCACCCATTGTTTTCTTTAACTCTTTAGCGGTCGAGCGCCGGCAAATAGCCGCACAAGCTTTATATACATGGATTTATTTTTATATTCTATTTGGACCATTATACTTTAAAATTACATTTTTAAGTAAATTTCTTTTGCACATACTGTGAAAGTGCAAGTAAAACTGTTTCTTAAAAGAAGGGGGTGCCAAGAGATACCTGTATGAGTGCTTCGACCTTTAACGGTTACCATTATCAGGGCAGCCAAAGGCCACTATTTTTTAGTTCTATCTCGCAGCATTAAAAAAAATCACATACACTTTGACAACATCTGCAAGAGAAATATACTATAAAATTTATTTTCCTAAAATAGTAGTGCGAGTAGAATATAAAAATAATCGCGTGTGCCAGCCCTGCATTATAAATGAAATTGGATAATTACCACCTAAAAGAAAACACAATTTATTTAATACATTTTCTGGTTTGTAGAATAAAAAAACAGAAGATTGGCAGCAATGCATATCTTATCGGATTTTTTTTTTCTTTTAATAGAAAGTAGATTTTTTAATATATATTACAACACTGATAGGGCATTCTGTTTCAGAACAAAGTTCACTGATAATAATAGAATAAAAAACATGGCTATTAAACTGTACTGAGTTAGGATTTCTTTTATTATACATTTAACAAATAAGATCAATTTGCAAAATTTTCACAGACAGTACAATCTGATCGGAAGATATCATCGGTACCAAGTCAAACTATCCAATATGAAAACAGCGGGCTACTTTATAGGGTTCTGTACTCAAAAAGTAAAAACGGAACCAGTATAAGATCACTCCTGTGTCTGTCTGTCCGTCTGTCACAGCCATTTCATTCGTAAACTATGGAACATAAAAAGTTAAAATTATGGAAATACTAAAGACTATTATCCCACATATTTACAGATTATTAAACAATCACAGAAATATTTAGGGAAAATGTAGAGGTGCTAATTAAGCTACTTGGTAAAAAAATATTTTCTTCGTATATCTTGTGGAGTATCGTGTGAAAGCTTTCTTAACGCTGAAATCAAAAATATATTTCTTTTAATTTTAGGTATTATATTTTCAGAGATATCATCTAAAATAAAGGGCCAAAATATGTTCGCCCTCATCGATTTCTGAATCTACTGAAACTAAAATTATGAAAAAATTAGAAGTAGTAGACGTTAAGTTAAACCTTGTAGGAAAATTACAGCGATTACCCTAGGTCACATAGTTTTGAGAAAAACGCATTTTTTAGTTACATACAAATTTCGATTTGTAGGCATTCATCAAAGGGGTTTAGGAGCGCATAAGGCACCTATCGTAGTACAAGTATAAAAGCATTGTTGATAATGATTTTCGAAAAAAATCGTCGGTAATTAGTCGAGATATTAACCTTTAAAGACACGGACGGTTTGGACATACATAATGACAGGGGCGACGTACGCTATGTACCATAGGCTTTTAAGGACCAGATAGCAACTTTTAATGATATATTTGTGTAATGAAATGCCCAGTAGCGGCATAAAAGCATTAAACGTCAAATTGTTAAAAACAGTCCAATTTAATTAGAATTAATTCCACAAATACTATGTGATTCGAGGTTAGTTTGCATTGAGTGGATCTCTCTATGTGCCCCCCTTGACTTTAAAAGTTAATTAAAAACCTATCTGGAAAAACACGGCACGGACCAAGGCGGCGTTGCAACTTTGCGACCTCCTTTGGAAGCGCGTTTGGCACAATGCCACGTTTAAGTTTTGAACAAGGGTTTTCTTTTAGATACACTGTAAAAAGAAAAGGTTATTATGACGCTGAATTTAGTTTTATGAAATGCCAAACGATGTTTAAACTCTTGCTCTCTATGACTATTTTGGCCATTTCCGACAATATGATATGGCTGATTTTTTTAATTGGACATTCCGAATTCTCACTAGAAAGTTTTAACTGTTATTTTTGCTTTATAATATGATTGATTTTCAATAAATAAAAGTAAAAAAATATTATGAATTAGATTTTTGTGGTGTTAATTCAAAATAGCTGAAAAAAATCTGAGAGATGCGGCAACACTGGTTGCTAGTGACATACATCCGCTAAAAGCGCCAGAGCACAAGGAGTTAAATATGAACTACTTTTATTGGAAGTACCGAATTAAGTTCATCATAGACAGATTAGGATAAGATTTTAAAAAAAAAAGAGTTATACAGAATAGCAATATTTGATATTATTTAGGCTTCATATCTATTTAAATATTTATGGTATACCCGTTCATACTTTTCTAGTATATACACAGCTATACCCAAACCTATGTTGTATAGTTTTTTACAAAGTATTAGAATTCTTTTAGCAACGATTTTTTTTATTAATGCAGTTAATAATTCATATATTTTTTGTACGGAACCCTCTGAGCGCGAATACCGTTTATTTTAAATTCAGATTTCTTGTTTGGCACCACTTTTTTGAAATAGGAACATTCCCCTTATTTAACCTTATTTAAATACATATTAATTAAGGCGAAAACAACGGGAATTTTATCATATCGGAAAAGTAGTCCCAATCAAGATATCTGAATTTAAAAAATGTAGCCCACTGTTTTGATATTGGATAGTTTGACATGGTACCGACGATATTTATAGACAATAAAAACTTACAGGAAGATACCGTCGGTACCATGCAAACTATTCAATATAAAAACAGTGTTGCCAGTGGGCTACTTTCTAAAAATTCAGATTTTTTGATTGATACCACTTTTCTGAAATGGTAAAATTCCCCTTGTTTTCTTTTTAATTAATATGTCATTAATAAAGGCGAATTTTACTATTTGAAAAAAGTGGTGTCAATCAAGAAATCTAAATTTTAAAAAAGTAGCCCTCCGGCAACACTGTTTTCAAATTGTATAGTTTGACATGGTACCAACGATATGCAGTCTTTGCGCAGAATTTATTTTTAAATCGCTATTTCGAGCCACTTATTTTTCTGTGTCATGTAAGTAGGAATAAGCAATTATTTTGAACTTAATAATTACATAATATGCTTTAAACTAATTAAATGGTCATCTAAATTTCTTAAATTAATCAGTTTATTTAAGTAATGTGTTAAAATGTAGTTCGATGATAAAAAAATGGTAATAATTTTGCCATTCAATGGTTACTTTTTTAACGATTTTAAATAGAATTATGAACATTAATAAGAAATTATCTTTTAGGCAAAATAATGGGGTAAATAAAGTAAAATGCATGCCACTACAACGTATCGTGCTAGAGATAATTTCTTCATAAAATTTAAATGTTGAACCTTCTTACATTAAGAAATCTTAAATAAGTTACAAGGAAGAACTATAAACTCTCTGAGAATTTCCATTATAATATATATAATTACGTGCAATGTTCATCAGTTTCTTGATGTTATTATAGGAATAAGAATTCGCAGTTGTTTATAACATTGCTAAATGCAAACTATGACTTAAACAAACCAAACGGTCTCCTAAGTCTTAATTAGTCATAAACTCTCAATTTATTTGATAAAGACGATAAAATTTGATTAAGTGACTTAAAGTTGCAGTAACGTCATTACTAAATGCTTTCAAGTTATGATTTATTGCTGCATATTTCCGAAATTGCATAAAGAACTTACATTTATTACGACAGATTCTAAGCAATCTTTGCTAAAGGTAAACCGTTTTAATGATTTTTAAAGTAAATAGTTGAAAAATTAAATTAGTAAAGTTTTAGCTATATTAAGTTAAAAAAGGGACATTTTAGAAAATCAATAGTTTGTCAAACATTAGCAATAGTCCCACCCTACAGAATTGATTTAGTTAAATATTTTAATTATAAGATTTTGAGCATTTTCATTTAAAGGGATACCCTTTAATTACGTCCCATTGTAAGAGATGCGGCAAGGAAGATTGTAATTTTAGATAAATTAAAATGCAAAATAAAGGTTTAGAAAATTGATAATTCATCAAATATTAGCAATATTGTCACTTTACAGAGTTCATTTATTTTTATTTATTTATGTTATTTATTATTATTTTTTTTGTAATATTCGCAATATAGAATATCAAACTGTTGTGACACAAAATCAATTTATAAGATAAGTAACATTTTACAAACTCAAATTCTTATAATTGAAATACTTTAGTGACAGTGACAAAAATCTCTCCCTCTACTTCGCTCTATTTATCTATTTTTATAATTTTTACAAACATAATTAAACGAGTAAAAATACTTTTATAATTTCATCATTGATAAAAGAAAATATAGTATGACGTTTTAAAATACTCTATTTAAATCAAAACAAAATAACAAAATACGAAAAAAAAATTAAGACGCATCTGAATTTTCCTTTTTTTTAAATTTTGATTTCGCAAATACTTTGGAGTATTAATGTGTAATTGTCCAAATCTTATAAAAAGGTGTTAGATATTTGCAGTAATACTGTAATAATTATACCTGAAGAATTTTATGGGGGCAAACGATACGCTATAGGGGCAAAATACCGGATTTCTATCGAACATTAAGGTGAAGAAGTTTCGGGCGTAGTAAATACTTGAGAGCTTGGCTGTACCAATTTTTTCCGTATACCAGAGTTGCCAAGTCTCCGGCTTTTTGCATACCACTATTATCTTAGAGAAAATGCTATTGTTTTAAATCGACCAAATGCTCCAATTAAACAAAAGAACATTTTCTCTTTTAAAATATTGGTATCCAAAAAGCCGGAGACTTGGCAGCTCTGCGTATACATAAATTTTGGTTTAATCACCGCCCCCTGAATAGTAGGCCTGTGTGCTGACACAAAAATGATGGCTGCCGAAGCGGATTTTTTTCAGCGTGTGTACGGTCCCTTTTATATTGGTACCAATAATTTTTTTAAGGTTTTTCCGCTTTATTTTTCTGAGATTAAAGAAGTCAGAGAAATCTTTTATAAAATACTGGTGTCCACATTTGAGGGACCGTACCTACGTTAAAAAAATCCACCTTCGGCAGCCGCCATTTTTGTGTCGGCGCTGAGTTCTAGTATTCAGGGGGCGGTGGCTTAATTCTAAGAATACATTAAATAAAACGAACAACTGGCATAGCTTTAAATACAGGGCGCGATAGATTTCTGCAAAAGTTTGGATGCCGCATACATATCTGCGAAGCCTTCCGCATTTTGAGTTTCTGCATTTAAGAGCTGCATTTTCATGGCAATTTGGTGAATCATAAATAATTTTCTGAAACAATTTCAAAAATATGAAATAATTTCTTAATTAAAATCACTGGTAGTGTATAATGTAAGTTAAGCCTATCCAAGGCGGTGTCCTTAAAAAAGGACACCTAATTTTAATTCCAAAACTGACAAATGGTACCAAGAATATTTAATTAAAATTTTCCTTTTATGAAAATAAGCAGGTTTTTATTTTCTAATAAATTCGTTTATGAATTGTTGCGTCAGTCCATTATTTCAACAGTTTATAAATGGAATTACTCCGCGACGGAAAGGGTTAAACATATTTTGGAAAAAAAGATTTTTTATTGAACACAATCATTCTATACGAATTAGCACTTCCTAGGGTTAGTTGTTACATTCTTATGGTAAGTAGTTACATGTATTAGGGACACCAGAAAATTCTGTCGCATAATGTTCTTTCACGCCTGCTTTTTTAAAGTTCAGATTTCTTCATTTCTTACAATTTTTCAGTTTTAATGCAGAAAAAGTTATATGATAAAGCACGATTAAACTCAATTTTTGATATGATTAAATATTTTAGATTATTGCCTTTTTGTTTCAATGTAATTTGTCTGCCCTTTGGTGCCCTCCCACTTTTTAGAATTGTTTTTAGCTTATTAAGCCTAAATAATTTTTTTTTAAATTTAGTTTAAGTACCATTTTCTTTTTATCAAAGACAGCAGAATGTCACATAAATAAACTTTTGCACCATTATGCAACGGCAACAAGATTTAAAATTTTAAAAAATGTGAATTTGGTTAAAAATATTTTGTTTATAGAAAAAAATTACAATGAAGAGCATATGAAGTTTTGCAAGAGCGAAATGATTAAATTTAAGACTAATTTTGGACAAAAATTGCCAGTTCTACGTAGCTATCTCAGGACAAAATGATTTAAAATATATTACTTGGCTGCAAATTTCGAGTGGTTACAAAATTGATCCAGACAAATTCTCCAAATTCAGATTTAATACAATGCAAAACATAATGTACGCATTTTCTCATGATATCTTATGATTCCCATTCTTTGCATAAGGTTCTCAGTGCAGAGATAAATATACAACACTGCAATGTTCATTAAAGCTGTCGAATGTTTACTCCGTATCTTAAGTTTTAGAAAAAGAAATTCCCGGATTTGTTATAATAATACAGAAACAGTTTTATCACTTTAGCTACCATACCGTTAAAAAAGTATCATTAAAATTATCAAGAAAAACGTAAAATCATGCGTAAATCAGATTATGACACATTTTTCAACGCATTCGGACTACTATAATAAAACTTCATAGCTTAATAACGTGAAAAACGATGTCTAAGTAATAATTTGTAAAAAATATAACACGTTTAAAAACACAATTTCAACTAATGTCGAAAAAACAGCTGAAAATATTGCACATCCCTGTGTATGAACTAAAGGTTTATCATATAATTCACAATATGCTAAAATTTAGAACACTTAGTGAACACATAGCACAGTTGAAAATTCCTCGTCAGCAATTTCCGTCAATAAACGGAAATGTACTTCAGATGTTTTGTGCAGCCCTGTAAATGATTTATAACATTTATACACACGAAATAGTATGCAATTTTTATAATTTAAAAACGTGTTCCACAACTGAAAACGCACTTCCATCAATTATTGTTCATACAGAGAAAAATATAACTGACTAGCAAACCCCGCGGCTTTGCTCGCGAAATATTTGAAATATGCCAAGCGATATTTATATGTCCAATTTTTATTAAAAGGTACTAACTAATTTTTTTTATTAAAAGGTAATATTTTATTTTATTAAAAGGGTTTTTTTTATTAAAAGGTACTTATTACTTTTAGGAATAATTCAAAAATTACTATTTAAAACACAGTTTAATTAAACATCATTATTACACTGCATTAGGCAGAAATGAGACTTAAATTAATAAAATGAAATAAAACTAAATAAATGATAATTTAGAAAATATTTTGAAACTTTTATGCTCAATTAATACGCTCATTTCAAGTTTTGAATTTTTTAGAAACCATCTTCTTACATCTTAAAATTAACCATCATGTCAAATTCCAAGTCCTACCACCTTTCTCAACATAAAGGGCTATGTTGAAACAGGAACAGTCACCATTAATTTGCCAACATTAATTGTGAAATCGGTTTGTTATTTCCTAATATTCCACAGAAACGTAATTTAAAAAGCTTTTAAAGCCCTTTTTTAGAACGTTTGTTGTTCCTGTGAACCCCAGGTTGTAGAATCACTGGCATGAAATATAGCCTGTGTAGGATCAGACACTGTTACCATTGATTCGCAACTATTACTTTTATAATCGGTTTATATTCCCTGAAATTGCATAGAATCGTAATTTAGAACTTTTTTAGAATGCTTTTAGCACCTCCCCTTCGCTTCACCCCTTTTTAATTCGGATTTATTTTCAACGTTCTTTCGAGGGAATTTATTTTTTATAAGTAACTACCATGTCACATTTAAAGTTTCTAGCCTTTTCAGTATCACAGAAATCGCAATTTAGAAAGTTTTTAGCTCCTGCAACCCTCTGGTGGTAGTGGAACAGACATAAAATATAGCTTACGTTTGAGCAGGTTCTATCACCAAAATTTGTCATCATTATTTTTTTAATCGGTTTGGTAATTTATAAGTTTGCTTAAAAATTGTAATTTATAACGCTTTTCACTCACTTCATTTTTTAAATTTGGAATTTTGTTTCGACTGTTCTTAGAAAGCAGTTGTATCTTGTAAGTAAATACCATGCCATACTTCAAAGTGTTAGACCCCTCAGTTGTGCAAAAAACGTAAATTAGAACATGTTTTGCTTTTGCAACCCTCAGATGGTAGTGACAGCAACATAAAATATAACCTATGTTATAGCGGGGACTATCACCATTGATTTGCAACCATTACTTTTGAAACAGCTTTGGTATTTTCTTAGATTGTGTAGGAATCGCAATTTAGAACGTTTTTAGGACGCTTTTAGCGCATTTTCACCCCTTTTTAAATTTCTAATTTTTTCGAAACTGTACTTAAAGATCATTTATATCTAATAAATATGTACCTTGCCTAATTTTAAGTTGCTAACCCCTACCGATCACAAAAATCAAAATTTAGAACGCGTTTTTGCTCCTGCAACGTCTTGGTGATAGTGACACCGACATAAAATAGCGTCTATGTTAGAGCAGGGGCTGTCAGCATCAATTTCCTACCATTAAGTTTAATATCAGATTAATTCTTCCCAAGATATTGCCGACAAATCGGCATTTAGAACGTTTTTAGAACGCTTTTCGCGCATTTTGCTCCTGCATCTCCTCTGGGGTAGTGGAAACAGATATAAAATGTAGCCTATCTTGGAGCAAGATCTGTCACCATCATTTTTACACCATTATATTTGAAATCGGTTCAGTACTTCCTGAGATTACATAGAAATCGCAATTTAGAAAGTTTTTTACAACGCTTTTTGCGCATTTTGACCCCCATTTAAATTTCGATTTTTTTAGGAAAATGCCCTTAGAGATCATTGATAACTTATAACTAACTACTATTCCAAATTTCACGATTCTAGGCCCTTCGGTAACGCAAAAGCCGCAATTTAGAACGTTTTTCTCCTGCACCCCCTTTGGGGTATTGGCACCGACATAAAACATGACCTATGTTGGAGCAAGGTTGTCACCATCATTTTGACGCCATTATTTTTTAGATCGGTTTGGTATTTCCTGAGATTGTGTAGAAACCACAATTTAGAATGTTTTTTAGGACAATTTTCGATCATTTTCACCCTTTCAAATTTCGAATTATTTAAGAACTGTCCGTAGACATCATTTATATCTTATAAGTAACTAATATTCAAAATTTCATATTTCTAGTCCCTTCAGTAACGCTAAAATCGCATTTTTAGAACGTTTTTTGCTCCTACACCCCCTTTGGGGTAGTGACACCGACATAAAACATAGCCTATCTTGGAGCAAGCGTTGTCACCATCATTTTGACACCAATATTTTTTAAATCGGTTTGGTATTTCCTGAGATTGTGTAGAAACTACCATTTAGAACGTTTTTTAGAACGCTTTTTGTGCATTTTCACCCCTTTCAAATTTCGAATTGTTTAAGAACTGTTCTTAGAAATCCTTTATATCTAATAAGTAGCTAATATATCAAATTTCATATTTCTAAGCCCTTCAGTAACACATAAATCGCATTTTTAGAACGTTTTTTGCTTTTGCACCCCCTTTAGGGTAGTGACACCGACATGAAACATAGCCTATCTTGGAGCAAGCGTTGTCACCATGATTTGGACACCAATATTTTTTAAATCGGTTTGGTATTTCCTGAGATTGTGTAGAAACTACCATTTAGAACGTTTTTTAGAACGCTTTTTGTGCATTTTCACCCCTTTTAAATTTCGAATTGTTTAAGAACTGTTCTTTGACATCATTTATATCTTATAAGTAACTAATATTCAAAATTTCATATTTCTAGTCCCTTCAGTAACGCTAAAATCGCATTTTAGAACGTTTTTTGCTCCTACACCCCCTTTGGGGGAGTGACACCGACATAAAACATAGCCTATCTTGGAGCAAGCGTTGTCACCATCATTTTGACACCAATATTTTGTAAATCGGTTTGGTATTTCCTGAGATTGTGTAGAAACTACCATTTAGAACGTTTTTTAGAACGCTTTTTGTGCATTTTCACCCCTTTTAAATTTCGAATGTTTTAAGAACTGTTCTTTGACATCATTTATATCTTATAAGTAACTAATATTAAAAATTTCATATTTCTAGGCCCTTCAGTAACGCTAAAATCGCATTTTTAGAACGTTTTTTGGTCCTACACCCCCTTTGGCGTAGTGGCACCGACATAAGATATAGCCTATGTTCTAAATTGGACTAACACCATCATTTTGATACCATTACTTCTGGAATCGGTTCGGTAGTTCCAGAGCTTACCTCCTACAAATAAACAATTTTTCCCTCTTTATAATAGGACTAGCAAACCCCGCGGCTTTGCTCGCGTAATATTTGAAATATGCCAAGTGATATTTATATGTCTAATTTTTATTAAAAGGTACTAACTAAATTTTTATTTTATTAAAAGGTAATATTTTATTTTATTACAAAGGTTTTTTTATTAAAAGGTACTTATTCCTTTTAGGAATAATTCAAAAATTACTATTTAAAACACAGTTTGATTATACATCATTATTACACTGCATTAGGCAGAAATGAAACTTAAATTAATAAAATGAATTAAAACTAAATAAATGATAATTTAGAAAATATTTTGAAATTTTTATGCACAATTAATACGCTCATTTCAGCATTCATTTGAAGTTTTGAATTTTTTAGAAACCATCTTCTTACATCTTAAAATTAACCATCATGTCAAATTCCAAGTCCTACCACATCTCTCAACATAAAGGGCTATGTTGAAACAGGAACTGTCACCATTAATTTGCCAACATTAATTTTGAAATCGGTTTGTTATTTCCTAATATCCACAGAAACGTAATGTAAAAAGCTTTTAAAGCCCTTTTTTAGAACGTTTGTTGTTCCTGTGAACCCCAGGTGGTAGAATCACCTGCATAAAATATAGCCAGTGTAGGATCAGAGACTGTTACCATTGATTCGCAACTATTACTTTTATAATCGGTTTATATTCCCTGAAATTGCATAGAATCGTAATTTAGAATTTTTTAGAATGCTTTTCGCACCTCCCCTTCGCTTCACCCCTTTTTAATTCGAATTTATTTTCGACGTTCCTTCGAGGGCATTTATATTTTATAAGTAGCTACCATGTCATATTTAAAGTTTGTAGTCTTTTCAGTATCACAGAAATCGCAATTTAGAAAGTTTTTAGCTCCTGGAACCCTCTGGTGGTAGTGGAACAGACATAAAATATAGCTTATGTTTGAGCAGGTTCTATCACCAAAATGTTTCATCATTATTTTTTTAGTCGGTTTGGTAATTTATAAGTTTGCTTAGGAATTGTAATTTATAACGCTTTTCACTCATTTCATTTTTTTAAATTTGGAATTTTCTTTCGACTGTTCTTAGAAAGCAGTTGCATCTTGTAAGTAAATACTATGCCATACTTCAAAGTGTTAGACCCCTCAGTTGTGCAAAAAACGCAAATTAGAACATGTTTTGCTTTTGCAACCCTCAGATGGTAGTGACAGCAGCATAAAATATAACCTATGTTATAGCAGGGACTGTCACCATTGATTTGCAACCGTTACTTTTGAAATAGCTTTGGTATTTACTTAGATTGGGTAGAAATCGCAATTTACAACGTTTTTAGAACGCTTTTCGGGCATTTTCACCCCTTTTTAAATTTCCATTTTTTTCGAAACTGTTCTTAAAGATAATTTATATCTAATAAATATGTACCTTGCCTAATTTTAAGTTGCTAGCCCCTACCGATCACAAAAATCGAAATTTAGAACGCTTTTTTGCTCCTGAAACGTCTTGGTGATAGTGATACCGACATAAAATAGCGTCTATGTTAGAGCAGGGGCTGTCAGCATCAATTTCCTACCATTACGTTTGAAATCAGATTCATTCTTCCTGAGATATTGCCGACAAATCGGCATTTAGAACGTTTTTAGAACGCTTTTCGCGCATTTTGCTCCTGCATATCATCTGGGGTAGTGGAAACAGATTTAAAATATAGCCTATCTTGGAGCAAGATCTGTCACCATCATTTTTACACCATTATATTTGAAATCGGTTCAGTACTTCCTGAGATTGCACAGAAATCGCAATTTAGAAAGTTTTTTACAACGCTTTTTTTGCGCATTTTGACCCCCTTTTAAATTTCGATTTTTTTAGGAAATGTCCTTAGAGATCATTGATATCTTATAACTAACTACTATTCCAAATTTAACGATTCTAGGTCCTTCCGTAACGCAAAAGCCGCAATTTAGAACGTTTTTCTCCTGCACCCCCTTTGGGGTAGTAGCACCGACATAAAACATCGCCTATGTTGGAGCAAGGGTTGTCACCATCATTTTGACGCCAATATTTTTTAGATCGGTTTGGTATTTCCTGAGATTGCATAGAAACCACCATTAGAACGTTTTTTAGAACGCTATTCGCGCAGTTTCACTCATTTTAAATTTCGAATTGTTTAAGAACTGTTCTTAGAAATCCTTTATATCTAATAAGTAACTAATATTTCAAATTTCATATTTCTAGGCCGTTCGGTAACGCAAAAATTGCATTTTTAGAACGTTTTTTGCTCCTGCACCAACTTTCGGGTAGTGGCACCGACATAAAACATAGCCTATGTTGGAGCAAGGGTTGTCACCGTCGTTTTGACACCCTTATTTTGACACCGTTATTTTTTAAATCGGTTTGGTATTTCCTGAGATTGTGTAAAAACCAGCATTTAGAACGTTTTTTTAGAACGATTTTCGCACATTTTCACCACTTTTAAATTTCGAATTGTTTAAGAACTGTTCTTAGAAATTCTTTATATCTAATAAATAGCTAATATTTCAAATTTCATATTTCTAGGTCCTTCAGTAACACATAAATCGCATTTTTAGAACGTTTTTTGCTCCTGCACCCCTTTGGGGTTGTGACACCGACATAAAACATAGCTTATCTTAGAGCAAGCGTTGTCACCATCATTTTGACACCAATATTTTTTAAATCGGTTTGGTACTTCCTGAGATTGTGTAGAAACTACCATTTAGAACGTTTTTTAGAACGCTTTTTGTGCATTTTCACCCCTTTTAAATTTCGAATTGTTTAAGAACTGTTCTTAGACATCATTTATATCTTATGAGTAACTAATATTCAAAATTTCATATTTCTAGGCCCTTCAGTAACGCTAAAATCGCATTTTTAGAACGTTTTTTGCTCCTACACCCCCTTTGGGGTAGTGAAACCGACATAAAACATAGCCTATCTTGGAGCAAGCGTTGTCACCATCATTTTAACACCAATATTTTTGAAATCGGTTTGGTGTTTCCTGAGATTGTGTAGAAACTACCATTTAGAACGTTTTTTAGAACGCTTTTTGTGCATTTTCACCCCTTTTAAATTTCGAATTGTTTAAGAACTGTTCTTAGACATCATTTATATCTTATAACTAATATTCAAAATTTCATATTTCTAGGCCCTTCAGTAACGCTAAAGTCGCATTTTTAGAACGTTTTTTGCTCCTACACCCCCTTTGGGGTAGTGACACCTACATAAAACATAGCCTATCTTGGAGCAAGCGTTGTTACCATCATTTTAACACCAATATTTTTTAAATCGGTTTGGTGTTTCCTGAGATTGTGTAGAAACTACCATTTAGAACGTTTTTTAGAACGCTTTTTGTGCATTTTCACCCCTTTTAAATTTCGAATTGTTTAAGAACTGTTCTTAGACATCATTTATATCTTATAAGTAACTAATATTTATAATTTCATATTTCTGGGCCCTTCAGTAACGCTAAAATCGCATTTTTAGAACGTTTTTTGCTCCTACACCCCCTTTGGGGGAGTGGCACCGATATAAGGTATAGCCTATGTTCTAAGTTGGTCTAACACTATCATTTTGATACCATTACTTTTGGAATCGGTTCGGTAGTTCCAGAGCTTACCTCCGACAAATAAACAATTTTTTCCTCTTTATAATAGGAGTATAGAAGTATAGATATAGATTTATTTTGTGTGTCCTTTTATAAGAAAGATGAATGGCACATCATATTCAATAGTAAGCATCTTATAGAGCACCTCGGAGATTTATATAAATTTGAATACTTTTGAAATAGCGCAACATGAGCAAAATGCACACTACAAACAATTTTTCTCCATAGACCACCATGTAATATATTTCTTTTTAGTGTCGCTGTAAATGATCGATAAATGCTAAGCATTTTCTGGTGTAAATTCGAATTTTTTAAAAACAAAAGTGGCGACCAAACTGCCAATCTTGCGGATAGCCAGTGCTAACTGTGACTACTTTAGCAAGGTTGCCACTTTGACCTACATTTTTATTACGAAATAGGCGACTTTAGGTCGGAACTTTTGGAAGGAGAATTTACACCATAAGTAGTCAAGAAAAGTTTGATAATATGTCTCAAAACTCTTTTTTCCGTTTTCTGGAGTGAATCGGAATTTTTTAAATAAAAGTGGAGACCAAACTGGCAACCCTGTAATGGAGGTTGTTCAACCATGAAGCTTCGCCAGCTAGCGGGATGTGT
The DNA here is from genome assembly GCA_963932465.1 of Maratus speciosus. Lineage (NCBI taxonomy): Eukaryota > Metazoa > Arthropoda > Arachnida > Araneae > Salticidae > Maratus > Maratus speciosus. The sequence continues at coordinate 282,394,260 of OZ010789.1, read as the reverse complement.
GCGTCATCTGGTACTAAAGCCCTCTGTCGGATTCTTCCCCGTTTTGTGTCTTGTGCTTTCTTGCTTTGGTAATTGGCAAAGAAATACAGCGTGCCTGTGCGTAGGCGGAGTTTGCTGTGTCGCCGGTTGGATTTGCAGTGTTCTCTCGTTTCCTTTGCTGCGTGTGGATCACAGATGCAGTCTTTGATGTCTTCTGTTGTTCCAGGTAAATTGAGATAGGCTTCGGATATTTGGAATTCCGCTTCTTTCTTCATTGGTTTCCCGTTGCCCGGTCCTTGGTTGTGTTGCCAGTGGGCTACATTTTTTAAATTCAGATTTCTTGAATGACACCACTTTTTTGAAATAGTAAAATTCGCCTTATTTAATGACATATTAATTAAGACGAAAACAAGGGGAATTTTACCTTTTCATTTAGGAAAGTGATGCCAATCAAGAAATCTTAATTTTATAAAGTAGTCCGCTGGCAACACTTCAAGTCCTTGGTGGTTCACTTCAGTGTTCACTGGCTTTCGCTTGTGCGTGACTGTTATTTGTCGGCTGCCGTTTTAGCGACGTGTGATCGTCGGGGCATTTGATGATTATCTTTGTTTCTTGCTGTGGTCTTGTGCTGCAATTGAAACGCCCGTCCGCTAATGCAGGCCTCTAAGAAGGGTACCTTATGTAGTACTCTTGGTACCGGAGGTGTTTGTCACGTCCTCTCGAGATATAATGCTGTCGACAACATGCATATAGTCCGTCTTGGAACAGCGGTTCGTTTCGCCCTGTTTGTTGTGATTTCCTTTAAGCGGGGTAGCTCTCGTTCATCGGGGCTTTTGGTACCTGAAGGGTTGGTCACGCCTCTCGAGGTGTAACGTTTTGTGATGCTTTGTGTGAGGAGCATTGTCTTCGGACGGTTACTATTGTTCCATTGTGAACTCCTGTAGCTTAGTATAAATTGGATGCGTCGTATTTGTTGCGACATATCCACCCTTGTGCAGACGTCTCACTGAATCACGGATTCGTCATAATATTCCGCGTGTGGTAAATTATCATGCCTTAGCGGGGGCTTTGCGAAGTTCTTTGTTGTGGTGGACCTTGTGTCTCCCTTGTTCAGTTGTTTCGTTTGACGGGGTTGTTGTATGACGGACGGACCTCACTTGGTACCTTGGAGTCATGCGACTCAGGTTCGGGATACTCTTTGTGTTTACGTAATCACAGAATGTCTGTCATAAAATGGAGCAAAAATTATTATTCAAAATAACCGGTATAAAAGGAAATGCCTCAAGTGCGTGCATATATGCGTTATTGATGCAAATGGGTTAAGCCTTTGAAGGGCAAAATACTTCTGTTGCTAAAATGTTGAAATGACTTATTCACACCAGGGTTTTAGAAACAAATATTTGCTTCAATATAAGTAAACTCTTTTTTCACGTACCATGTAAATGCAAAATTTTATTTAAGAATTCTGGTGTCAATGTGGCAGTTGAAAATTAAAATTAAGTGGGATATATTACATTTTACCGCCCTTAACCCCTTGGGGACGAGCGGCACGTATACGTGCCGCATGAAGCGCTCAGAATCCTTGTTTTTCCTCACCAGTAAAATTTTACTGTAAAATTTGCCTTATTTAATCAGCGCATTTTCTCGATTCAAGAAGACACAAATTTCTGTTTTTAAAAAACGGTGACAAAAGATTAAATATTTCGTAAAAGGTTCCCGTCTCGAAGGGGTTAACCCTTTGAGGGGCAAGCAATAATGACTCTATAATATTGAATTCTCATCTGAAAAATCGAAAAATTTTGTTTTAAAATAATGAGAAGTAATTTTTTACCTCAAAGTTTAAAATACAAAATTTAGTTAAAAGTTTCTGGTACGGATCTTGTTTAAATTAGGTGGGATATAATTTATCCTATTACACTTCAAAGGGTTAAACCTTTACTGCGCAGCTTTGAATATATGCAAACAACAGTGTTTTGAATTTAATAGATTTTTTTTTTTTATTCGTATATACGTAATTCACATCAGAAAATTAAGATAGCAATATTTGCTTTAACTGATAACGTACAGTCGCGGAAAAAAAAGTAAACACCCCTACTAACTCCTCAACAAATTATCGTAGAAGAAAGTTACTGATACCGAACGATTGGAAATAAAGTCTACTTTTAAATGATGTATATAAAATTTGCTTAAGGGGACTTCTACATATTAAAGCGAACCATAGCTATTGTTTTTTTCAATAGCAGTGCACAATTCTGACAGCATAAATGAACTCTACACCCTTCAATTAGCCTAAAAACAAATTTTTGTGTAATTCGTACCAAAGTTTCCGAAAAATTAAATATTTTAAAACAAACGTATTTTAAGGGCTGTATCCAAATTGAAGTTCCGTACTCGTGAGAGCCCCCTTCTTGATCAAGGCACCTTAAGCGCCACTCAAGGAGTCAATGCAGCCTGTTAGATTATAAAACAGTAGAATAAATGTCAAAATATCTACTCATTTCTATCATAGATGGCCCCTTAAACCATCATTTTGCCGTTTTTTAAGCATAATTTGAAAACTACTTGAAAGGAAAAAGGGAAATTTTGGATTTCCATAAAGCGGGACTTAATAAATCTAAATCCATCAAAAAAATTGTAGGTTGCTATTCATAATTTTTTCGAATATTAATTTCATAATTCATATCATAAAATTATAAAAATTGCAAATTCAGCGTATTTATGTTTGGGTATATTAGTATTATTGCTACAAAAAAATTTTCACATTAGGAGCATAATTTCAGGAGATATAAATAAAAATATGAAAATGTAATTTTAGAAGCACTAAATTTTGAATGTTTATAATTCAAAAACTTAGCATTCAAATGACTTGAAATTCGGTGTCTACGCATAGTTTGAACCGGATATTTGAAATATCTTGTTAAAATTGTGTATTGCCATTGAAAAAAAGGATGTTTGGATTCGTTTTAGTATGCAGATGGCCGCCTAAGAAAATTTTATATACATAATTTAAAAGTAGACTTTATTTCCAGTTGTTCGGTATCAGTAACTTTTGTCTACAATAATTTGTTCAAGAGTTAGTGGGTGGTGTTTACTTTTTTCTCCACGACTGTACATTTCGTATTAAAATAAAGTGAAATTAATCATTGAAACTTTCTGGTGCGAAGTCCGATTCTCTGAACTACGTAATTTCTAGAACGTATTCTATTATGAGAATTAAAAGCGTTAAAGATTAAGTTTTATAAAATAAATTATTATATAAAATAAGGCATTTGGAGACATACTTATTAAAGTATTACTAATTTACATTATTTTAGCGTAAAACAACCATACGACAGTAGTTTTTACTTGCATTGCAGTTGTACAACAGAAGAAAAGATTGACGTATTATATGAAAAATATATCTCTGATTTTTTTCATTATTTTTCCTGTGTAATACACGTTTCAGAGAATCATATATAATTTTTTCGAAATAAAATAAAAAATCGCGCATTTAAGGGTTAAGGATAAAATCGCATTAAAAAGAACTAAAAAAAATTTCTTCATAAAATTAAAATATTTAACGGTTATATATTAAACAAACTTGAATGGAATATTTAGAAACATTTTATACAATTTTCCTTATTGCATAATAATTCGAGTTACATCCTTTAGTTGATTACCAGGAGGTACGACTTTGGGATTCTTCAAATCTATTATAGTAATTATAGAATGTTTTGAAACAAACTAAATTACCAACATTTCTAAATTGTGTAGTTTTGAACGTTTAACATATTTAAATATGATTAAACAATAGAAATTGGAAGGAACTTGAGTTGCATTTCTTGTAAACTTTTAATATATTAGTAGTTCTTAAATTGCCTATTATTACACAGTAGGTTAGCTATTCGTTTAATAACGTACAAAAGATTTAATAATTTGGAAAACTAATGTAATATAATTTCAAATTAGGAACAAATGCTTCACTTTATTAATATTACTTTAAAATTTCAGAAATATAATTTTAAAAACATATTATTCCAACTAGCAATAATCCTACTCTCATATCTTCTAGAATTTCTTATTTTTGATTACTGTTATTCCTGAATAGCGGTTAGTGGATTTTCGATTTTTTAATGACAGTAAATCTGCGTTGAAAAAAAAAACCGAAGATTGTACGGTTATATTTTTAACACTTTCCAACATAGATGAAAAGTTTTTATGAATTCGGTTTGTCTATCTGCCGTTTACTGTCTATCGTCTGCTCTAATTGTCGACTAACAGTGCTATAACTGTCGTACATATGCTCGGATTGCAATGTAATTAATATACGTTATTGGGGTTTACTATGGCACGTTTGATATTGAAAATGAATTGTGTAGTACTTACGGTTCATTTAAAACGGTAGCAACGGTAGCAGCACGCCTACGGTAGCATTTACGGTTCATCGCAAGAGAATTCCGATATAATACGGCCTATGGGGAAAATCGCCTACGATGACTTTTAATGATATTACACTATTTTAAAAATACTGAAGTTTATATATGTCACTGAGATGTACTACAAAGTACTTGCAGTAGAATCTGGTGAGCATAGAATTTATCATTCATTTACAGGGACACAGAAAAGAATTTGGCTGTCAATGTACGATAATTTCTGGGACTGCGTTTTCAGTTGTAGTACGGGTTTTTAATTTCATTATCATATTAAATATTATCCGACTACTCGTGAGGTTCTTAGTTTAGTTTTTTACTTTATTTTCCAGGTTCGAGAGTCGGATGTATGAAATAAATAGGTTCTGAAAACATTGGGGATGAAACAGTAGTTTATTAATTATTCAAAATGATAAAGCATTAACATCATGCCTGGAGTAAATTTTCCCTAGGTATATAAATATTAATAATAATCAATACATAGAACATTGGTATAAATTATAGTTTGAACCTTCATAGGGACTCTAAGGATGCCTGACTCATGTTTGTTTACAAAATACGACTTGACTATGAATTATTGATTGCCCGAAAGAACGATAGATTAATCCCACTCACCTCTTAATTCCTGAGAAGCATCGCTTATTCCTTCGGTTTTATCCAAATTTGCACCATCGTTTTATCCATATTTTGGCACCATCACATCAATAAAACTATTTATTTACACCATGCGGCCGCTTATGAGCAAACCCGCATTCTTTTACATGAGCCGGGAGAAAATCATAATTTCTCCCTTCTTAAAAGGCACAAGTTAGTTTCTCTCAGATCTAAAACTTCATCTCCCGGAAAGGGACGTTTCTTCTCCAAAATCTAAACTCCTTCTCCCTCACCTCTCAATTCCTATCTTCCTTATTTTTTTTGTAAGCTTAAACCCCTCCTAAAAATCATCTCATCCTGTCAAAATTTCTAAGGGGCGAGATTTTTCTTAACCAAACCACTGACGCTTGTATAACATTATAATATTATAGTAACGCTAACGCGACATGTGGTCTCAAACTCCCTTAATACCTTAATCCCTTTTTATGGCGTAATCTGAAACCCATGTTACTAACATGAGACATTTTTATAGCTGCTCACTAAAATATACTCATTTGCAAATCTCTCAGCGGACATATTTATTAGACTGTTGATGAAAACATCGCCAGATGGGAAAACTTCAATACCCTTATCTTGAAACTCTATCTCTTCAAGTCTAGCTTGTGAACGTTTTAGACAAGATTATTGCCCAACCGAACGGCAGCTCTTTCACATTCTAGAAATTCCATCTTCTCGCGACCCCACGCAGTCCATGAAAACCTAAAAAACATATGCTGATAGTCCAATTTTCGTGTTCTGTTTTATATTTCTTTCTTTTCCCTCACCTAACACGTGAATAAGTCGGGGTTATCCCGACAATGATACGACTTACTCCAAAAAAGAAAAAAACAAGAGAAAAAAAAAGAAAAAAGACCAAAGTCCCAGTAAAGCAAATTAAGGCATACTCAGTTCGTCCCCTAGTTGTAAATTCAAAATTAAACAAGATAAACAATATGCATTGAATGTATAACAAAAAACACAAAATTAAAAAATAATAATAAATAGAATAAAAGTAATTGCTATGACCCATCAGGCAATAACTAAGCACGAAACCTGAAAGTATCACTTATTAAATGATGATATTAAAGACAATATATATATACAATATAATATCTAAAAAACAGTGTAATAACAACCTAATAATAATAACAAGGATTTTTTTAATCAATATTATTATTATTTCCAAAATGGAATCATTAGATTTTTTTGTAGAATGAACGATAAATACAGCAGGTGCTGTGATGCTAGACTTATGTACGACATGATTTTATAGTCTATATCGTGGGATGAATAAGAGTTCACGAAAATGCATCATAAAGAAAGTTTTAAAATGATTATTAATATTCACTATGTGGAGAAATCACTGTTCATATAATGTCTTTGAGTCTTTTGTGAATATATATATCTCCATAAATGTTTGTTGAAATCGAATGTTTATAAAATAATTTGTCTTGTTTGCATCCAATGTCTTTAAAAAATTTAATGTCATTTTAACACTTTGGATGATGCACAAAGTTTGTGAATTTTATTTATTCGTTGAAGTCCTGGTTCAGGTTTGACCCAGTGACATATGATGTCCATCTACGCACTTGATGAGTAAAATGTTTAATTTTAATTCCGCTGAACATGATGATGAAGAAATAATGATGAAGAAAAATGATGATAAAGAAAAGAATCAATACCAGCAGCTCATTCGTAAATCGCAGGCAAATTGAAGTGCATGGAAATCCATCACACATGTCGTAGTACGATTTACGCTCGTTGTGGCTCAAGCAATGATGAGCACGCATTAAGTTCTTTCATCTTGGAGCTGGTGTTGAAAACTGCGAGCTAACTGAAGTATCACATCCTAGACAAAACAACCGATAAACACATGGAACATGCATAATCGCAACTGCGAAACGCATATGGTAGAGATATCAGTATGATGAGAAGATGATTAGTCTTACGATAGGTTTAGCACAGTGATGCATAAAATTATCCAAAGATAAATTATTTTTCACAAGCAGATAAAACTGCGCCTACTAAGAGAAATCAATCAGCATCTTGTTCGATAAAAATTGATGAGATTTCTGTAAAAAGTGTTATAGTAAAATATGTCTGTAGTATGATTATGAGTTCGGTCCACGGACTCTGGGTACATGATTCTAACTTCCAATAATTAAAGAGATCCACTGCTGCATGTCAAGAATTGCAACGAAAGTTCGGCAAGAATTGGAACCGCCGCAGGCACTCTTTCTTCCTTCTAGAAATTCCATCTTCTCGCGACCCCACGCAGTCCATGCAAACCTAAAAACATATGCTGATAGTCCAATTTTCGTGTTCTGTTTTATATTTCTTTCTTTTCCCTCACCTAACACGTGAATATGTCGGGGTTATCCCGACAATATTATTAATATTATTATTATTACTATTATTATTATTATATTGCTTATTACTTGACGTGTATAAATTCTGTAGATCATATACAGGCCTTCAAAAAGATCTAAAAAATATTTCCATTTAATGACGGAAATTGCTGAATGGGAATTTGCAACTCTGCTGTGAGTTTAGGAGACATACGACCCTTTAAACTAGTGCTGTACAACCTTTTTGCCAGAAAATTGTTTGCCACCACAACAAATTTAAAAGTAACTTTTGAATTATTTAATAGCAAAGTTTTTGTCAATTAATTAGGAAAATTTTTCTGCATAAAAATAGTCTTACAGTTGGTGGCCCGCGGGCCACAGGTTGTGCACCCCTACGTTTAAACAGATGAAAAATTCGATTTTGGAGACAGATATATAAAGTGGATGCACTCATTTTTGCACTAATCACATCAGTTTTTTTTTTTTTTTTTTTTGCTAATACTATAATATGTTCTCCATGAAATATAATATATAATTTGCATTAAACATTGTATAATTAATTGATAATAATTATTCCTTAATGTATGTTTTTTTTTTAAATTAATGAAAATGTATACAGCTTGCGCGCATGATTTTAAAATATCTATACCATCTAGAATTTTGAAAATTTAATATAAGTTTAAGAATATTACAAAAATTAAATGGATTAAAATCTCATGAATAAATAAAAAAATTCTAAAGTTTTTATTTTTTATTTTTCAAGATAAAAATATGAAAAGCTTGATAATTTTTGTCCCTCGAATACCTATACATTCAACAGTTTTTGTTAAATTTCTTAGATTTTAGTTTAATTTGAAGAAAATGATCTAGTAAAGATAAATATAAAGTTTTGAATCATTACCTTTAATACATTTGGAGTTATCGTGCGAGCAATAAAAAAATATCGATTTTGAGAAAAATCAATTTAAACATAAATGTTTCACTTGAAACAGACCAATGATAGTATAAATTTTTTTTTACTATAACGAACACAATTTTACGAACATTTTGATACGGTTTGTAACAAATTGTTCAGAAAAACATTAGCTGTCAAATGAATTAAAAAACAAAAAATCGATTTTTTTTAGATTTTAGGGGTCGTAGGTCCCCTTAATTGAATTAACTTTTTTCATACCGGGTAGTATACAGAGAAATCTATAGATCACATACAAGGCTGCACAAAAAACAAATCGAATATTTATCCCTCTATTGATGGGGATTGAAAAAAATTAAGTTTTCGAATGCGGTATGCATATTCTAAAGTCCTTATTTAGACATCAGCTTTCATTTTAATTGACTGTAAAAATTTGTTACAGTATGAATTTTGTTACAGTGAATGTGTTTCACTGGACGCATGATTTTTCGTTCTTCTTCAATTTTAAACTTCCTAATTTCTTTTGCTTCAGATACAATAAAAGGCAAACAATAAATAATATCAAGTCAGGATCATTGATGTCAGTTTTTTCATCATTTGCTACACTGAAAGTAAAAATTTAAATAATGATTTTACAAATGTAAACCAGGTATTATATTAAATTTTTCTTTGAATAAATTCTCGTTTTTTTTAGGAAATATCCAGAATCATGAGGTGCTTCCCATAAGTTGCTTTACAAATCTCCCTAAAACAGAATAAAATAACATACAAGACATAAGTCATTGCAGGGTTTCAAAGCTGAATTTTATTACAACGGAATTAAATCTTGAAACCACTGATCCTAAGTAAAATTTCAAAGTACTAACCGCCCTTGTCGGCCAGTTTGGTTTCCCTTAAAATGTATGTTTGGGAAAGCATGCTAAGCATTGTATCATGTTACTTTTATTCCTAATTTAATTTACTTGGACTCCCTTAAATATAATTAATATAATCCCTTAATATTAGAGTTTGTTGCATTAAAATATCTCAATTTGTGGATTTTCTGTAAGCAAATAAACTCTATTGCTTTACAATGGAAGTCTATGGGAATTTGGCGAAATATTAAAGATATCGCCAAATTGGCGTCATTTTTGGCGAATAAAACTGGTCACCAAATTTTGCACGTTGGCGACAAATATGGTGGCATTTGGCGAAAGAACAGGGTCTCTCCTATGGTAACGTCCCTTATAGGTATGGGGTGCGTTAAATGCTGTCCAATAACAGGGTTCGCACGCTATTAAGTCATGCCCTATTTTGTAAGGACTCTACCACCAGTAATCGCATAAAACTATCCTCTAACTAATGAATCGTGAAGAAAATTATCTTTATAATAATACTGGTGGTCCTTATAAAATGAGGCGTGGCTTAATAGCGTGCGAACCCTGAATAACCTATGAGATGCGTTTCATTCGGGCATTGCCATTAAACAATTAATAAATAATCGCGATTTTTGTACCACGTATGATAGCGTAATATATATAGATTGCTGGTCCTGAAAGTCGTTACTTCGCATGGAATCATTTGTCCGTTTGTCAGGATTTCTTGTCAACATTTATTTTCGGGATCCGTACCACTAATTAAAAGTGCTGTATCATGATTATATTATAATAAATTTGGTTCAACTTATCTGCTAGTGCTGTTTACATTGTTAGTTAATAAGGGGAGTCCATATAAAATGTCCCAGTTATAAGTTTTAATAGTATCAACTACGAGCGTTGTAGAGTATTGGTTTAAGGTCACAAATAAAGAGTAACTCAAACAGTTTTAGATAAGCGCACGCAAGAGTACTACTTTGTTACTTTCTCACTTTCAGTGCCATATTCGGAAAATGGCAACTCCTGAGCGTAAAGCACTATTGCTAAGCCGAGTATACAAAAGCTGTTAGAGCCATGCTGTTTCTTCCTTTGGGGCTTTATAAAAGATCGTGTCTATGTTCTGCCGCTATCAAATGATTTGCCAGACACAGTTGGTCAAATTTGTAATTTCAATTTTCAGGAATGAAATTACAAGTTAAATGCAGTGTTGCCAGATGAGCTACTTTTTTAATAATCAGATTCGTGATTGGCACCACTTTTTTGAAATAGTAAAAAGTGCCATATTTAATGACATATTAATTAAAGCAAAAACAAAGTGAATTTTACCGTTTCAAAAAAGTGGTGCCAATCAAGAAATCTGAATTTTAAAAAAGTAGCCCACAGACAACACTAGTTAATTGCATGTAATTGATTATAGTTAGACACATTCAAACGCAGAAATTTCATCACATAATGGAATGGAGGCAGTTCCGACTACAGTACTCCAAGAATTTTTTACGGCATGTAATTTTAACTATAATTAATCACATGCAATTAAATTGTAATTACATAGAAGATAATTGCAATTACTAATTGGCCCAACTCTGTTGTCAGAGTTGAGACACGGGATTGAAGAGGCTGGAGCTTTCATAACTCTGGACTTGTTAACCCTTAAATGCGCGATTACCTATATTAAATTATTAAAAATATTAATTTTTAACAG